>LR738713.1:796246826-796302392 GCA_902687465.1 Secale cereale | reverse complement strand
CCGAGGGTCGTCAAGGGTCGAGGGATCGCCGAGGGGTCGAGAGGTTGCCTAGCTAGTGTCAAAGTATTGAAGAAATCCATGCCTTCATCATTTGCCAAAAGTAACCGGGGCATGTTGGTACGGAGTTCTGCAAAGTTATTCTGGAACGGAGTTCCTGATAGGATAATCTGTCTTTTGTTACGAATTATCCTATCTGGGACTCCGTTCCAAAATAACTTTGGAGAGCTTCGTACCATCATGCGACTGTTACTTTCGCCTAATGATGAAGTATTGGTTTTGTTGAATCCTTTGACACTAGACAAAATGTGACATGAGGGGGTCTAGGGTTGTAGATCGCCGAGCAATCGAGGGTCGAGGGGTCGAGAGGTTGCCTAGCTAGTGTCAAAGTATTGAAGAAATCCAGGATTTCATCATTTGCCAGAAGTAACCGGGGCATGTTGGTACGAAGTTCTGCAAAGTTGTTCTGGAACGGAGTTCCTGATAGGATAATCCGTCTTTTGTTACGAATTATCCTTTCTGGGACTCCGTTCCAAAATAACTTTGGAGAGCTTCGTACCATCATGCGACTGTTACTTTCGCCTAATGATGAAGTATTGGTTTTGTTGAATCCTTTGACACTAGACAAAATGTGACATGAGGGGGTCTAGGGTTGTGGATCGCCGAGCAGTCGAGGGTCGAGGGGTCGAGAGGTTGCCTAGCTAGTGTCAAAGTATTGAAGAAATCCATGACTTCATCATTTGCCAGAAGTAACCGTGGCATGTTGGTACGAAGTTCTGCAAAGTTGTTTTGGAACGGAGTTCCTCATAGGATAATCCGTCTTTTGTTACGAATTATCCTATCTGGGACTCTGTTCCAAAATAACTTTGGAGAGCTTCGTACCATCATGCAACTGTTACTTTCGCGTAATGATGAAGTATTGGTTTTGTTGAATCATTTGACACTCGACAAAATGTGACATGAGGGGGTCTAGGGTTGTGGATCGCCGAGCAGTCGAGGGTCGTCCAGGGTTCGAGGGTCGAAGCTAGTTCTACGTTTGCCATTAATATATCCAACTGTCATGTTTGAATAATAATTGGCATGTTGTAAATATTTGTAGAAACTATGGACGACAACACCCGAGACCTAACACAAGAAGCGATGTTGATGGACATAATCACAGACGGACAATATGCCGTCTTGTCGTTTCTCAACGACACCAATGAGCTGGTGGAAAGAGAGCTGCTGGAAGATCTAGGCTATGATATTGATGGCTTCGGTGACCCAATGCACATGGAAGAAGTAGACCGTGTGGACGGCTCCGGTGACCCAATGCCGGTGCAAGAAGGAGACCGTGATGCTGGCTCCGGTGACCGAACCGAGTCCGGCCAGGAGGTATATATGTTAGTTAAGCCTGTGCTGACTAGTTAATTGATGCATTCATTAACTCTCGTCTTTGTTCCTTTTTCTAGCCCTACGGATCGAGCAAATCTTCGGTAAAGAGACGAGGCGCGAAGAAAAAGTTGAGGCCGGATGAAAAGTTTGAGATCTCAGAAATCTCACGCTCCGGCGAACCGATTGAACCCATCCAGACAAAGAACGCATTTGTTAATCAGTGTGGGGTTCTGGTTAGGGACAAGATCCCGATCAGCATCCATCAATGGTTAAAGCCGGCTGCAAAAGACGCTCAGGTGTCTTATGTCACTGATATGCAGAAAGAAGATCTTTGGACTGAGCTGAAGTCAAATTTCATCCTACCGCCAGAGGATGATCCGGCGAATCCAGTTAAAGAGGAATTAATCAAGTCTGCTGCTCTTACGAAGATGGCAGACCAATTCAGGGCATGGAAGAAAAAACTAAATAAGTTTGTCCGCGATAAAGAGACTCCAGAATTCGTGGGCATATATGAGAAGATCAAAGATGACTGGCCCGCATTTGTGGCCTATAAGACATCGGAAAAGAGTAAGAAGATGTCGGCGACAAACCAGATAAATGCTGCGAAGAAGAAGCATCACCATCGCACGGGGTCAGGTGGCTACCTCAGAGCCCGGCCTAAGTGGGCCAAGGCTGAGAATGATCTGCTTCAGAAAGGGATCGAACCAGAGACAATGCAATGGCCAGACCGTTGCCGGACTTGGTTCTTCGGGGCTGGCGGAACCTTGGACCCTGTATCAGGGAGGTGCATTTGGACGGACAAGCAATTGGAAATACCACTCAGGAAGCTTCGGCACTATATCAAAGCAGCGCAGCAAGGGACGTTCTTCCCCGACAGAGAGAACGACGAGCTGACAATGGCCCTCGGGAATCCTGAGCACCCTGGACGGACACGAGGCACGCCAGGCTCCCTTCCGTGGAGTGCTGGGTTTCCGGACGCAGGCGGCTACAAATGCCACGAGAGGAGGAAGAAAATGCAGCAGACCGAACTGCAGGCGCTGCGGGCCAGAATACAAGCGATAGAGGAACGAGAAGCAAATCGGGACAAAAGAATTGCCGAAGCTTCCCCCGAAGCTACCCCGCCATCTCAGCGGAGAAGCAGCGTGGCTTCCACCAAGCTGCTTCAGCCGGAGCATGTCTTGACGGCTACTGCCAGGTATCCCGTGGATGCTATCACGGAGGTACAAAATTGCCACCTTATGACGCAGTGGATAAATATGAAGGTCAAGGTGGCTGCTGGCTCTGTTTATCCTACTGGACCCGGCGACACTTTTCACTGCCGGCCGATTCCAGAAGGATATGCTAGGGTGATGGTGGATGAAATTACGGAGGGATTTGAGGAGCTCCAGCTTGACCACCCTACCGGTGAAGGGGAGACTCGGCTGGGTTCTTCACTGAAGACTCCATGCCTATGGCGGAAGGACCTCATCAACATTCTCAACTGGACGCCTCCGCCTCCTCCTCCTCCTCCTCCTCCGGCGAGTCAGGGCACTCCACCTCCTCCACCGCCTCCTCCTCCGGCGAGTGACGATCAGGGCACTCCGGCTCTTTCTCCGGCGCGTGGCAGCACTCTGCCTCCTTCTCCGCCTGCGCTGGCGCGCCCGAGCAGCCAGCCTCCTCCTTCTCCGCCTGCGCCGGCGCGCCCGAGCAGCCAGCCTGCTCCTCCTTCTCCGCCTAGTCAGCAAGGGCGGAAGAGACCTGCCGCCGCTCCGGCTGCTCCTGCTCCGGCGCGTAAGCAAGGAAAGAAGACAGCCGCTTCGTCTGGTCTGCCAACGCAGTATAGCCAGAGGCGGGAGGCAATGCAGATTCGGTCCTTCTCTCACGCCTCTAGAGAAGTTACCATACGAGAGGTCCGACGAGGAAAACACGAAGATCGCTCAAGGCGAAGTGAAGAACTGACTTGAAGGGTTGAACGCACAGAGACATCCACCTCCGGAGGAGAAGATAGATCCGGTGAAAGCAAAGCGCACTCTTGCTGCCCTGAAGAAACCAGCGAAAAGTAAGCCGAAGGACAACTATGACCGCATGATTGAAAAGTCATTTCATGAAGCGAAGCGGTCGGGAAGTACTGTGATCAAAGGTTAGCAGAAGGACGAGCTGGGAAACAAATTGCCCAGCTCGGCGAACAAGCGGACCAATCGTGCCCCCCGCTCAAGGTGTCTAGCGACATGGTCACTAATGATCCGAGGATGGTGCCCGGTTATAGCAATCTTGGAGATTACCTGTCCGACGATGTACATTATGATTTCTTGGAGGTGCAGATACAAAGATACGAGTACGGGAAGCCTCTCGTCAAAAATGAAAGATCTCTATCAATGAATATGCGAAGATTGCATGATTGGTACTTGAAAATCTGCAGAGAGTCTGGGGGGAGGGATAGTTTGTATGTGAGAGTTAAACCGGAGCATGACCTCGTTGGAATTGAACTGTTGCCTATTCCATTTGAGGATTTCTATCAATTTTTCAATCAATTGGCCCTCGATAAAGCGACGGTCACCTGCTACTGTCTGTAAGTAGTACTACTTCTGTCATTAAGTCTCTCTATATAGCTCAGCTCTTTCATTGCATGTATTTATAATTATCCTCACTATATTATGCAGATTGAAGATCGTCGAATTGAAGAAAAGACAAGTCGGTGATATTGGGTTCATTAACACATACCTCATAGATGCAACCGAGGTTAAATGGCGTCCCTTAGATACCGAGACCAACTTGCTACGATCGTTGGTGGTAAATGAAAACAAAGATATAATACTCTTTCCTTACAACTTCAAGTGAGTGTTACTGTCTTGTGCATATTTGGTTTCCCTTATATATCAGTCAAGGTTATAGTAATGTAATTGATGAGTTCATGCATGCGTGCGCAGCTTCCACTATATTCTCTTAGAGATTAAGCTTGAGAAGGGAGTAGTAACTTTCTTGGACTCTAAACGTAAAGATCCCGAGGAGTATGCGGACATGACTCAAATACTCGACAGGTAAGTTAAATTGATCAATATTATCCACCATGCATATCAGCAACTTTGTTCATTTCTGATATCAACTAATTGTTTTCTTTGTCTGGCAGGGTTTGGAGAAAATTCACCAAAAAAGCTTCGGGACTGCCGAAGAAGCTAGAATTTAGACACCCGAAAGTAAGTACTATATAGTAGCATGTTCCGCGCATCTCCTATATCTTGATTCAAGCACTAGTTTCATCAATACCATTTGGCATTCTTGCGTATCAGTTTGATTGACCTCTATTTCTTGTAAAGTGGTTGTGGCAGGAACCCGGGAATGATTTCTGTGGATACTACATTTGCGAGTCCATCCGCCACACGACCTGTGAGCGGGGCTACTCTGAAGCACAATTTGAAGTGCGTAAGCAATTAATAATATTCACAATTTTATTTCATTACCATCATTTGAAGTGCGTAAGCAATTAATTAATAATATTCACAATTTTATAGCATCATTTCATGTATTGACCCCCTTCTTCAAATTAGATGTTTCGGATGCGGGATGAACTCCTAGCACCAGATCGTCTGCGAGCAATTCAAGAGGAATTGGCGGCATTCTTCCTTGAACACGTGATCGCGCCAGACGGAGAATACTATGTGGACCATGCGTCCATCGTATAGGAGATTATATTTGTAAGAGATAATTATTGTATATATGTACCCGGTAGTGTCGGATAGATATACGAGAACTTGTTGTTCGGCCAATCTCTCGGAGAATGAGAGGTGGTCGATATTACTTCTCTCTGTATGCATATATATATATATATATATATATATATATATATATATATATATATATATATATATATATATATATATATATATATATATTGATTACGATCTTCTGTTTCCTTCGTTTGCTTACTAGCTAGCTAGCTAGCGTGTCTAGTCCTCTCTATACGTATGTGTAGTACGTAGCGTCGACCAAGCACGGACAAAAGAGAGGACACTTCTCTCTATTAATTAGCTAGCTAACACAATATGAAACACCTAAATTAACCCCCCAAAACCTCCAACCCCCCTCCCCTTTAAAAAAAAAACAAAAACCACAGCCACAGAAATGCTGACGCGTGGATGCCTTTTGGTCCCGGTTGGTGCCACCGACCGGGACCAAAGCCCCTCCTGCCTGGGCTCGGCGCACAGGCCACGTGGACACCCATCTGCCCCGGTTCTGGATTGAACCGGGACTAAAGGGCCAGGGCATTAGTACCGACACTTTTGTCCCGGTTCAAGAACCGGGGCTAAAGGCCCTAACGAACCGGGTCTGATGTCCCTTTATCTACTAGTGTATGATTTCAGCATGGGACTGGGCATCTCGGTTACCAGCCATTTTCTCATGAATGATGAGTGGAGTCCACTCATCGTGAGAATAACCCACCTAGCATGGAAGATATAGACATCCCTAGTTGATACATGAGATGTTCGAGCGTACAAAACAGAATTTCATTTGAAGGTTTAGAGTTTGGCACATACAAATTTACTTGGAACGGCAGATAGATACCGCATATAGGAAGGTATGGTGGACTCATATGGAATAACTTTGGGGTTTATGGAAGTGGATGCACAGTATTTCCTCTTAGTACAGGTGAAGGCTAGAACGAAACTGGGAAGCGACTAGCTAGAGAGCGACAACAGTCATGAACATGCATTAAAATTAATCAACAATGAATGCAAGCATGAGTAGGATATAAATCACCATGGACATAAATATCATGAAGGCTATGTTGATTTTGTTTCAACTACATGCGTGAACATGTGCCAAGTCAGACTACTTGAATCGTTCAAAGGAGGATACCACCCTATCATACCACATCACAACCATTTTAATATCATGTTGCCACGCAAGATAGACCATTATAAACTCTTAGCTAATTAAGCATGGCATGAGCAGCTATGATCTCTAGTTGTCATTGCAAGCATGTTTCATTCATAATAGGCTGAATCATGGATGATGAACTATCATATTTACAAAAACAAGAGACATCGAGTTCATACCAGCTTTTCTCATCTCAATCAATTCATCATATATCGTCATTATTGCCTTTCACTCGCACAACCGAACGGTGTGGATAATAATAATAGTGCACGTGCATTGGACTAAGCTGGAATCTGCGAGCATTTAATACAAGAGAGAAGAAAAATTAATATGGCTCAAGGTTAAATCAACAATAAAGCATATGAGAGCCACTAAACATTTTCATCATGGTCTTCTCCTCTTGACCCCCAAAGAAAGAAAAGAAACTATTTACACGGGAAAGCTCCCAACAAGCAAAAGAAGAATGAGAAATCTTTTTGGGTTTTCTTTTAATTACTACTACTACAGGCACAGAAAGTAAACTAGCTAAAAGCTACAACTAATTTTTTTTGTTTTTCTTAAGGTTTTTTCTAACACACAAGAAAAAGACTAAGAAAAGAATTGAAACTAGCATGGATAGTACAATGAAAGAGTGTGAGCACCGACAACTAGAATAAGTGTGTGAACATGAATGTAATGTCGGTGAGAAATACGTACTCCCCCAAGGTTAGGCTTTTGGCCTAAGTTGGTCTATGGCCAATATTGGCCTGATGGATATCCAAAGTCGTAGTTAGGGTTGTACTGAGATGCAGCAGCTATTGCCTGCTGAGCTGCAACTTGCAGATGAGCTGCTCTCATCGTCTCCTGATACTCATTTGCCTCCTCCCTGGTTATAGTATATCTCCCTTTTGCCTGAAAGTCAAAGAAGGTACGAGCAAGGAGAGCAATATGGACAATGTGACGCCTATCAAAGATTAGTCGATACTGGAGGGATTGTTCATCCCTCTCTACATACCGATGGCTAACCATAGCATTATAATCTAAATAAGCAGGTGGTAATAGTGCATCATTTTCATGTATAGGCACACCAAGACGATTGGCTATGCGAGTGGCATAAATCCCACCAAATAAATCTCCATTTAAACCATTATGATGTAACCTACGTGCAACAATGGCCCCCAAATTATATTGTCTATCACCTAATACAGCACTCATGAGAACACTAAGATCTGGAATGCACATATGGCAAGCCTCATCTTTACCGTTGATGCATCTACCAATAAAGAGAGCAAAGTAATGAATAGCAGGAAAATGAATGCTTCCTATGGTAGCTTGTGTGATCTCTCTAGATTCCCTCACAGTGATACTAGCAAGGAAGTCTTTATATTCAGATTTGCGAGGTTCACTAATATTGCCCCACTGTGGGAGCTTATAAGTTGCGAGGTCCATGGTATAAGATTTATCATAAAGATCAAACAGGACAATGTGAGAGTTTCGTGAAGATGTAAATTTAAACCTTCTAATAATGGTATCAGTTAATTAATGGTACTGAGGGCTGATGACCCACAAGTGTAGGGGGTCTATCATAGTCCTTTCGATAAGTAAGAGTGTCGAACCCAACGAGGAGCAGAAGGAAATGATAGGCAGTTTTCAGTAAGGTATTTTCTGCAAGCACTGAAATTATAGGTAACATATAGTTTTGTGATAAGGTAATTGGTAGAAAGTGACAAAAGGTAAAAGTAAATAAGGTGCAGCAAGGTGGCCCAATCCTTTTTGTAGCAAAGGACAAGCCTGGACAAACTCGTATATAAAGGAAAGCGCTCCCGAGGACACATGGGAATTATCGTCAAGCTAGTTTTCATCACGATCATCTGATTCGCGTTCGGTACTTTGATAATTTGGTATGTGGGCGGACCGGTGCTTGGGTGCTGCCTTACTTGGACAAGCCTCCCACTTATGATTAACCTCTAATGCAAGCATCCGCAACTACAAAAGAAGTATTAAGGTAAACCTAACCATAGCTTAAAACATATGGATCCAAATCAGCCCCTTACGAAGCAACGCATAAACTAGGGTTTAAGCTTCTGTCACTCTAGCAACCCATCATCTACTTATTACTTCCCAATGCCTTCCTCTAGGCCCAAATAATGGTGAAGTGTCATGTAGTCGACGTTCACATGACACCACTAGAGGAGATACAACATACATCTCATCAAAATATCGAACGAAGACCAAATTCACATGACTACTAATAGCAAGACTTCTCCCATGTCCTCAGGAACAAAAGTAACTACTCACAAGACATAATATTGTTCATGATCAGAGAGGTATTAATATGCATATTGGATCTCAATATATGATCTTCCACCAAATAAACCAACTAGCATCAACTACAAGGAGTAATCAACACTACTAGCAACCCACAGGTACCAATCTGAGGTTTGGGTACAAAGATTGGATACAAGAGATGAACTAGGGTTTGAGAGGAGATGGTGCTGGTGAAGATGTTGATGAAGATATCTCTCCCCAAGATGGGAGAGTTGTTGGTGATGACGGCGGTGACGATTTCCCCCTCCCGGAGGGAAGTATCCCCGGCAGAACAGCTCTGCCGGAGCCCTAGATTGGTTTCCGCCTCGGTTCTGCCTCGAGACGGCGGCGTCTGGTCCCGAAAGCCTCCTTATGATTTTTTCCAGGTCAAAACACCTCATATAGGAGAAGATGGGCATCGGGGCCTTCCGATTGGCCCACGAGGCAGGGGGCGCGCTCTGGGAAGGGGGGCGCACCCCCCACCCTCGTGGACAGCCGGTGGCCCCCCTCGTGGACTTCTTTTGCCAGATATTTTTTATATTTTGTGAAACGAAGTTCTGTTGAGTTTCAGGGCTTTTGGAGTTATGCAGAATAGGTTTCCAGAGTTTGCTCCTTTTCCAGCCCAGAATTCCAGCTGCCGGCATTCTCCTCTTCATGTAAACCTTGTCAAATAAGAGAGAAAAGGCATAAGTATTGTGACAAAACATATAATAACAGCCCATAATGCAATAAATATCAACATATAAGCATGATACAAAATGGACGTATCAACTCCCCCAAGCTTAGACCTCGCTTGTCCTCAAGCGAAAGCCGAAATCGAAAAATATGTCCACATGTTTAGAGATAGAGGTGTCGATAAAAACAAAATACGGACATGAGGGCATCATGATCATTCTCATAACATCAACTTATATAAATATAGTCATATGATTCTTATGCTAAAGTAACAATTCATCCACAATATCAAGTATGAATCATAAACTTTTGAAAACTAACAAACTTTGATCTCGGTCATTGAAGCAATTGCAATTTATCGTAACATCAGAAAGAGTCAATATAAGAGCTTTTCACCAAGCCTACATACTCAACTATCATATAGTCTTTCATAATTGCTCACACTCACGCAATACTTATGTTTATGGAGTTTTAATCGGACACAATGGGCATCCAAGTGGGCATATATGTCAGGATCTTTCCAACACAATGGGCTTGCCAAAGGATAAAATGTAAAAAGGAAAGATGAATTTCACCTTGACTCTTATAAGGCAAGAATAATAGATAGGCCCTTCGCAGAGGGAAGTAGAGGTTGTCATGTGTTTTTATGGTTGGATGCACAAAGCCTTAGCATAGAAGAACTTCACTTTATATTGCCACTTGTGATAAGGACCTTTATTATGCAGTCTGTCGCTTTTATTACTTCCATATCACAAGATTGTATAAAGCTAATTTCTCCCACACTAATAAATCATACATAATTTAGCGAGTTTGCAGCATGACAACTTACTTGGAAGGATCTTTCTCAATCCATAGGTAGGTATGGTCGACTCTCATGGCAAAACTGGGTTTAGGGATATATGGAAGCACAAATAGTATCTCTACTTAGTGTGAGGAGTTTTGGCTAGCATGAGGGGGAAAGGCAAGCTCAACATGTTGGATGATCCATGACAATATACTTTATTTCGGATATAAGAAAACATAACCAATTATGTTGTCTTCCTTGTCCAACATCAACTCTTTAGCATGTCATACTTTAATGAGTTCTCACAATCATAAAAGATGTCCACGATAGTATATTTGTATGTGAAGCCTCTCTTCTTTTATTACTTCTTATTAATTGCAACGATGACCAAAACTATGTTTGTCAACTCCCAACAACTTTTATTTATCATACTCTTATATGTGAAGTCATTACTTCCCATAAGATCGATATGATCTCTTTGGTACTTTTCATGTTTTCTTTCTTTTATCATGACCCAAGTGAGGAAATCAAGCCCTTCACTCAACACTAATCTTTATTATATAGCTCACAGACTCGATTACAAAGGGTAAAGCTCACAAAGCAAAAGCTTACAACTAGATCATGCTAACTTTATTCTACTAGATCATGCTAACTTTATTCTACTAGATCAAGATACTACCAAAAGGATCGAACTAAGTAAAACGGTAAAGATAGGAGTGATGGTGATACGATACTGGGGTCACTCCCCCAAGCTTGGCAGTTGCCAAGGGGAGTGCCCATACCCATATGATTATGTCTCCTTCTTCGGGGGTGGTGATGATGAAGTTGAAAGTAGTGACAGCGGATCCTCATATATCGAGCGTAGGAGATCCTCCAGCTTGCGGATAATACCTTTGAGTGCAGCTATGTAATCCTTCAACAAAATATTTTCACTTGTGAGATGCTTCATTCGAATCTGAGCTAACTCAATCATCCTGAAAGCTTCTATCTCAGTTGAGGTAAAGAGATTAGGAAGGGATTTAGAGATGTCTTCTTCTCCCGATGCCGTAGCCGGATCTTCCACCTCCATCTTGATCTTCTTCTTCTTGTGGATCTCCTCAGGTCCTTCCCTCTTTAGATCTATCTTCATTAGCCAAGCATCATTGCCTTTGTTGTTGGAGGAGGGAGACGGCATGATGCCTGGCTTCGCAAACCCTAGCAGAAAACAACTCGAAAAAAGAACAGAGGATTTTTGCGTGATACAGAGGTCAAAACCTTTGGGAGTATATATAATGAATTTTTACCGACCAAAAGGAGTAACCCACAAGAAAACGGAGTCCGGGGGACACATGGGGTGCCCACGAGGCAGGGGGCGCGCCCTCCACCCTCATGGACGCCTCGTGTCTCCTCCGGACTGCTTCTTATTTTTCTATTTTTCTAAATATTCCAAAACGAAGAAAAATTGCCTTTAGAACTGTTTTGGAGTCGGTTTACTTACCGTATCACATACCTCTTCGTTTTCGGAGGCTGAATCATTCTGGAAAGTGTCCCTTATGTATTCCTCTGGGGTTACGATTTCAATAATATTGGTTTCAACATTTATAGGATTACCTAAGATATAATGTTTGATTCTTTGACCGTTCACCACTGATGGGCCTCTAACCCCTCGTTGGTTACCCCAAGTGGAAGGTGTGAGATGCAGTGTTGTGGAAGTTTTTCCCTTAGCAAAGATGCCAAGGATCGAATCCCCAGAGACTCCTAGGTTCAACAAGTAGGTGTCAACTGCTAACGGCGCCAGATATTAGCAATCAACGTGGACCTGCACACAGATACAAATAACTTTGCTCCCAACGAGTACAGAGAGGTTGTCAATCCCTCCGGCCTTGTAGTTCACAAAGGATTAAACGCAAATGATAGTAGTGATAGATAATGTTTGCAATAGTAAATAATAGCGAAAAGTAAATAGCGGATGTGATCAATGATGGTAATATGGACCGGAGTCTCATGATGTTCACTAGTGATGTCTCTCTCCCAAAAGACGATAAAACAGCTATGTGAGGTAAACGAATTACGGCTGGGCAATTGACAGGACCACGAACGCAAACCAATGCTGACTACATTGCAAGAAAGGTTAGGTTCAAAGCATGGGCGGTACGCCAAAGTAAGTAGACCAAAATCCATCAATATCTACTACTAATCATCCACCTTGAGATATCTATCCAGAACATCTCGCTGGTATTAAGTTGCGAGCCCCACCCATAGTGTAAACTCAATGCAACAGACAACTGCATTAAAAGAACTTTGCGTAAAGTAAACAATACTTGCACCCGCGGGCACAAGCACCGTTGTTTTCCCCCTTGTGGCAACAACACACCCCCTAGACTCATGTTTCTGTCACTCAAGCTAGTCATCGAGGGGCATGAACCCACAATCGAGCATAACGTTCCCTCTTGGAGTCACTACCTATTACCTGGCCAAAGCAATAAATAACAACGGAGAACATGCAAGAATTACTTATGAACATAAATATAAAAGAGGTAGATCAAATATATTACTCAATCACAATCTGAACATAATCTCATAATCCATCGGATCCCAGCAAACTCATCATAGCAACAGCATAAGGATTACATATGTGCCTCGATCATGTAGGGCAGCTCACGAGGACTAATTAGTGAAGCACAAGAACGGGAGGAGAACATCACATAGCTGCTGGTCATGGACTCATGGTCCAAGGGAGACTACTCACAACTCATCCGGGAGGCGTCCATGGTGGTGGAGAGGCTCCCGATGGTGATCCTCCCCTCCGGCAGGGTGCCGGGAAGAGTTCTCCTGGTGCTCCCGATCTTGGAAGCGGCGGCGGCGGCGGAACAGAGATGAGATCGCGAAAAAAAGTTCCCGTCCCGAGGGTTTCGAAGGACGCTCTAAATATATGCCAAAGGGGGGCACCTGACGGGGCTCGGGGGGCCCAGGCGCCCCCCCGGCGCGGCCCAGGGGGGGGCGCCGCCAGGGCGCCTGGGGCCCTGGTGGCCCCCCCGGCTGTACTTTGGGCGCAAGGTAGGTTCTGGAACGCTGATTTTTTATATAATTTTTCTGGATTTTTCCTAACAGTTCTCGTAATGTGAAAACCTGAAATACAAAAACAGCCGAAAACAGAAACTGGCACTGGGGTGCACTGGATTAGTAGGTTAGTCCAAATATGATCAAAAGTGTATGGAAGTGTATAAATATCATAGCAATATCACCCAAAAGTGGCATGGAGCAAGCAAGAATTATAGATACGTTTTGGACGTATCAACATCCCCAAGCTTAATTCCTGCTCGTCCTCGAGTAGGTAAATGATAACAAGAATAATTTCTGTGGTGACATGCTATTAACCATATAGGACTTTTTATAGTCATATGACAAAAGCTTACTGAGACAATGATTCTATAGTAATTAAGTTGCCTCATGAGAAAATCACAAATGACTGAAAGTTTTACAATATGATATTGAAACATCAAAAAGATTTGCAATGAACATGGTGTGCAAATATGATAAAGTGATATCTAGCTTGCCCCCTTTAGTGAAGAAAAACATAAATGCAGGGGCACCTTCAAGGTTTAAGTGATGACTAGATACAATGATTTCAAAATAAACGATATCACCATCATGCAAAAGACAATGCTACTTTGGGACAATGCACATTACACTCAGAATGACAATCATGCTCTCAGTAGTTGGTGCTTGAAGAAAGAAGGTGGAGATTCAACATAAAAGTAAAAGAATGGTTATGTGCTAGAGCTTTTTATTTTGAAAACATAGAAGCAATTTTGCCAACGGTAGTAGTACTTCATATGTGCTATGCATAAAACATCCTATAAGTTGCAGGCCTCATGCATCGAATACCAATAGTGCTCGCACCTTGTCCTAATTAGCTTGGATTTCCATGGGTTATCATTGCATTACATATGTTTCAACCAAGTGTCACAAAGGGGTACCTCTATGCCACCTATACAAAGGTCCAAGGAGATAAATCGCATTTGATTTCTCGTTTTGGATAGATCTCAACTTGAGGACATCCATAACGGGACAACATAGAAAATAGATGATGGACTCCTCTTTAATGCTTAAGCATATTCTCATAAGAGATTGAGGATTAATGTCCAAGCTAAAACTTCCACCATGATACATGGCTTTGGTTGGCGGCCCAATGTTCTTCTCTAACAATATGCATACTCATTCAACCCATGGCAAATCACCCTTACTTCAGACAAGACAAACATGCATAGCAACTCACATGATATTCAACAAAAGTGTAACAGTTGATGGCGTCCCCAGAAACTTGGTTACCGCTCAGCAAGCAACTTATAAGAAATAAGATACATAGGCAACATATTCTTTACCACAATAGTTTTTAAGCTACTTTCCCATGAGCTATGTATTGCAAAGTTAGTTCGCTTAGTACAGGTGAAGGTTAGCAAAAGACTGGGAGCGACCAACTAAGAGAGCAATGACGGTCATAATCATGCAGAGCGACAAAGCAACATTGAATCAGGCATGGTAGTTATATCGCTACTCAGAAATAAAAGATCATCAAGGCTTGACAGACTTTCTTTACAGTCTTAAATATGCGTGAGCATACGCCAAGTCAATCAGAATAAATTCTTGAAGGAAGATATTACTAAACCATACCACATCATAGGCAAACAAATCAAGTTGGTACTCCAATAACACATTGGGAATCCCCCAGCTATTTGAGACTAACCATAAGAAAACCTGAACTACTAAGCGCCATTATGCACGTAGCATCTTTATCATAGACATATTAACCAATGCAACGGAAGCAAACTCTCTTAATAAGGTGAGCATGATAATTAAAGAGAGTTCAAGCAACCAACTAAACAAAAGCTCTTTGAAAAGATAAGCATGAATACTAAGAGCTGAACATGATAGTAGCTATTAAAAGACAAAGAACACACACAGCAAAGATAGACATGAAAATTCTATGTTATGTTCTAGGTAGAAGTGGAGTGTGTTTCTCTCCCACATAAAGAAAGCTGAGTTCCGACTCGTTATGAAAAACTAAAAAGAAAACTAAAAGCAAGACGCTCCAAGCATAGCACATAACACATGAAGTGATAAAAATATAGCGGAACGAAAGACGAACTGATAATGTTGATGGAGAAGGGGATGCACGGGGGCATCCCCAAGCTTAGACGCTTGAGTCTCCTTGAATATTTCTTGGGGGTGCACGAGGGCATCCCCAAGCTTGAGCGCTTGACACTCCTGAATCTTTTTATCATCTTCCCTCGCACACTTGAAAACTCCCTTCATACATAACTCATCATAATCTGATTAGCGAGGTTAGTACCCTTAATAAAATAATTGTTCCTTGCTGGAAATAAAGATATTCTTGAAGTTCTACTGTTTCTCAAGATTGCCAAAAGGTTTTTGCAAAGAAAAAGCAAGCTCTTGGTTTGCAAAATGAAGGAAAGGCAAAACAGGACAGAATCTGTGAAAAACAGAACAGCAGGTAGTAATTGATTTGTTCGGGGTACTTCTGCAACTCAAATCAAAAAACTCAGAACAGACGCACGAAGGACAATTATATAGAGAACGCTGTCGAAAAAATTCAGACCAAAAAGATGATCTGGTGATTTTATACGAATTTTTCTATCCAAGGACAGAATCTGTTTCCTGGACAGCACCTCACAACTTTTGAACTTTCTAGCAATCAGAGGCTATACTTGGCACAAATATAAAAAGCAAAGATACAATGATGATGCTACTGCAGTAAACAACATCAAGACACAAAAAAAGCAAAATATAAAAATTTATTCATGTGGGCTGCCTCCCAAAAGCGCTTTCTTTTATGCCTTTAAGCTAGGCATAATGCATAGAGATCAAGTTTCATCAAGAGTAAAAGAATAGCTAGCCCGTACAACGGACTCAAAAGGTAACTTGATCTTCTTTCGAGGGAAGTGTTCCATCCCTTTCTTGAGAGGAAACTGAAATTTTATATTACCCTCTTTCATGTCAATGATAGCACCAACGGTGCGTAAAAAGGGACGTCCCAAAATAATTGGACATGAAGGATCACATTCAATATCCATAATAGTGAAATCAACGGGAACGTAGTTGTCATTGACAACGATAAGAACATCGTCGATGCTCCCCAAAGGTTTCTTTATGGAAGAATCAACGAGATGAACACCAAAAGAACAAGAATCATAAGGTTTCAATTTAAGCATATCATATATTCTTTTGGGCATAACAGAGGTACTAGCTCCAACATCACATAATGCATAGCAAGAGAAGTCATTCAATTTAATTTTTATCATAGGATCCCAACCATCTTCTAGCTTTCTAGGTATGGAGGCTTCTACTCTAAGTTTCTCCTCCCTAGCTTTGATGAGAGCATTAGTGATATGCTCTGTGAAGGCAAGGTTAAGCGTGCTAGTGCGGGGATCTCTAGACATCTTGTGAAGGAAATCAATAACTTCGGTAAGAGTGCAATTATCAAAATCAAGGTCATTAGCATCAAGTAAAGTGGTAGTGGTGTCCTTTAGGTTCACTTGTTTGGTAGTTTCTATAGTCATAGCATCACCATTAATAGGTCCATTGGGACCAGGAGTACATTGGGTGCTAAGGGTTTGGACATCTTTAACAACTTGGATAGTAGCAACAGTGTGGTGGGTAGGAAGGCTCTTAATTCTATCTTCTTCCTCCCTTTCTCTAGCCCATCTTTCTTTAAGTTTAGCCATCATCCTAATGTTTTCATTAATTTGCACTTGAATAGCATTTATAGGAGTGACTTCCCTCTCCTCAAGAGGAGAAGTTTTAATTTTTAGCAATTTTACCTCATTGGCTAAATGGTCTACCTTAAAAGAAAGATCATCTAGTTTATGTAGTTTTTCTTCTACACTCTTATTAAAGGCTTTTTGGGTAGTGATGAAATCTTTAAGCATAATCTCTAGTTCAGTAGTGGAGTTCTTGGTACTAGGATAAGCATTGTTGTTCCCATAAGAATTAGAGGGGAACGGTCTAGGATTACTACCAAAGTTACTCCTATAAGCATTGTTGTTAAAATTGTTTCTAGAGATAAAGTTCACATCTACTTGTTCTTGAGCAATCAAAGAATTTAAAGGAACATCGCGAGGATCAACAGAAGATTGCTTCGAAAGTAGAGACATGATCAAGTCAACTTTTTCATTTAAGGAGGAAATCTCCTCGACAGAGTTTACCTTCCTACCTGTTGGAGCGCGTTCGGTGTGCCATTGGGAATAGTTGGTCATCATCTCATCGAGAAGCTTTGTGGCAGCACCAAGTGTAGTTGACATAAAAGTTCCTCCCGTGGCCGAATCTAACAAGTTCCGCGAGGTAAAGTTCAAGCCTGCATAAAAAGTTTGGATAACCATCCAAGTAGTCAAACCATGAGTAGGGCAGTTCTTGATAAGAGATTTCATACGTTCCCAAGCTTGGGCAACGTGTTCATTATCCAATTGTTTAAAATTCATTATGTTACTTCTAAGTTGGATAATTTTAGCAGGTGGATAGTATTTTCCGATAAAAGCATCTTTGCACTTGTCCCATGAATCTATGCTATTTCTAGGCAAAGACTGAAACCAAATTTTAGCTCCTCCTCTCAATGGACAGGACTTACCCACTGGCTATCAGCAACTGGATAGATAATACCTGCCTCTAGGAGCTTTAGTATTTCCTTCCTTACCACTTCTTTCATCTTAGGATTTAATCGTCGCTGATGATCAATAACTGGTTTAGCATTTTTCTTCCAGTTTTATCTTGTGTTGGCATATAGTGGGACTAATGCCCATAAGATCATCCAGAGTATATCCAATAGCAGCTCGGTGCTTCTTTAGAGTTTTCAATAGTTTTTCTTATTCCTGCTCTGAAAGGTTAGCACTAATAATAATAGGATATATCTTCTTTTCATCAAGATAAACATACTTAAGATTATCGGGTAAAGGTTTAAGTTCAAACACGGGATCACCCTTGGGTGGAGGATCCCCTAGGATTTCAACAGGCAAGTTGTTTTTCAATACGGGTCCCTATTTAAGGAATATTTCATCTATTTCCCTTCTCTCGTTCATATGCATATCATTTTCATGGTCTAGCAAGTATTGTTCTAGAGGATCATTAGGTTGCACGGCAATAGAAGCAAGACCAATAATTTCATCCTTACTGGGTGGTGCCTTTTCAAGGGGTTGTCTACGGAATTTAGCAAAGTTAAAATCATGAGACATATCCCCCAATCCAACAGCGACAATATCTTTCACGCAGTCTATCTTGGCATTAACGGTATTCAAGAAGGGTCTACCAAATATAATGGGACAAAATTCATCTTGAGGGGAACTAAGAACAAGAAAATTGGTAGGGTATTTAACCTTCCCACACAAGACTTCAATATATCTAACAATCCCAACTGGTGAAATAGTATCTCTATTAGCAAGCTTAATAGTAACATCAATCCCTTCTAACTCAATAGGTGCAATATCATGCATAATTTCGTTATACAAATCAAGAGGGATGATACTCGCACTAGCACCTACGTCACACAAACCATGATAGCAATGATCTCCTATCTTAACAGAGATAACAGGCAAGCCTACAACCGATCTATGTCTATTCTTAGCATTGGGTTTGGCTATTCTAGCAGACTTTTCTTGGAGGTAAATAACACTCTCAGGTGGAAGAGAGATTCCCAACTGAGTCAAGTGGTTATGATACCCAGACATTTTGATACGTGTTCACTGACACAACTATTCTCCTCCATCTTGAAGCTATAGAACTTGTTGGAGACTTCATATCTCTCAACCCGGGCATTAGCTTGAAATATCAATTTCAGCTCCTGGAACATCTCATCTACCACATCACGTTCAAAATGTCTTTGAAGTCCCGGTTCTAAGCCGTAAAGCATGGCACACTAAACTATAGAGTAGTCATCAGTTTGTGCTTGCCATATGTTCATAGCATCCAGGTTAGCGGGAGCGGGTGGGTCACTGATACGTCTCCAACGTATCTATAATTTTTTATTGTTCCATGCTATTATTTATGAAGTCTTGGATGTTTAATGGGCTTTGTTACACACTTTTATATCATTTTTGGGACTAACCTACTAACCCAAAGGCCCAGTCCAGATTGATGTTTTTTGCTTGTTTCAGGGTTTTGCGGAAAAAGAATATTAGACGAAGTTCAGACGGAATGAAACCTTCGCGAGAGATATTTTTGGAGAAAATCATGCTCGGAGAACTTGAGAACCACGTCAGAAGAGCCACGGGCTGCCCACGAGGGTGGGGGCGTGCCCCCTTCCCAGGGCACGGCCCCCTGCCTCGTGGGGCCCCCATGACTCCCCCGGTATCCTGCTTCCTCCTATATAAGTCTACATACCCCGAAACCATCAGCAACAGAGAGAAAACCCTAATTCCACCACCTTAACCTTCTGTTCCCGTGAGATCCCATCTTGGAGCCTATTCCGAAGCTCCACCGGAGGGGGATCCATCACGGAGTTCTTCTTCATCATCATCATCGCCCTCACCATGATTTGTGAGTAGTTTACCACAGACCTTCGGGTCCATAGCTAGTATCCAGATGGCTTCTTCTCTCTCTCTGGATCTCAATACAAAGTTCTCCTCGGTCTTCGAGGAGATCTATTCGATGTAATCTCTTTTTGCGGTGTGTTTGTCGAGATCCGATGAATTGTGAGTTTATGATCAAGATTATCTATGAGAAATATTTGGTTCTTCTCTGAACTTTTTATGTGTGCTCATAATATCCTTGCAAGTCTCTTCGAATTATTGGGTTGGTTTGGCCTACTAGATCTATAGTTCTTGCAATGGGAGAAGTGCTTGGCTTTGGGTTCAATCTTGCGGTGTCCTTTCCCAGTGACAGTAGGGGCAGCAAGGCACGTATTGTATTGTTGCCATCGAGGATAAAAAGATGGGGTTTATATCATATTGCTTGAGTTTATCCCTCTACATCATGTCATCTTGCTTAAGGTGTTACTCTGTTCTTATGAACTCAATACACTAGATGCATGCTGGATAGCGGTCGATGTGTGGAGTAATAGTAGTAGATGCAGAATCGTTTCGGTCTACTTGTCTCGAACGTGATGCCTATATACAATGATCATGCCTAGATAGTCTCATAATTATTCGCTTTCCTATCAATTGCTCGACAGTAATTTGTTTACCCGCCGTAGAATATCGCTATCATGAGAGAAGCCACTAGAGAACACTATGGCCCCGGGTCTATCCTCAACATATCAATCTACATCTACTTTACTTTTACCACTTTTACTTTCTGTTCTTATAAACAAAAATACCAAAAATATAAACTATCATCTCTATCAGATCTCACTTCCGTAAGTGACCGTAAAGGGATTGACAACCCCTTATCGCGTTGGCTGCGAAGTTCTTATTTGTTTGTGCAGGTGCGAGGGACTCGCGCGTGGTCTCCTATTGGATTGATACCTTGGTTCTCAAAAACTGAGGGAAATACTTACGCTACTGTGCTGCATCTCCCTTTCCTCTTCGAGGGAATACAACGCATGCTCGAGAAGTAGCAAGAAGAATCCATGGCGCCGTTGCCGAGGAGGTGTCGAGGAAACTGATCACCCACGAACACCTATGGGACCGGAGCCCCTTTTCGGTACGGCAAGGGAGCGGAGGGTGCACGAAGAGCGGATCGAGGCGAGCACGCGAGCAGTTTACCCAGGTTCGGGCCGCACGGATGCGTAAAACCCTACTCCTGCCTTGGTTATTGAGTTCTTGGCTCGGGAGCAAGAAGATCTACAGTGCTTGAAACTAGCTACACCGAGCGTGAGCGTGATCAAGAATCTGAACCGCCTCTACGTTGTGCATGGGCCTCCTTTTATAGGTCAAAGGGGTCACCGACAGGTGGCAACGTAGATGAGGGTAAAAACGTAAAAATGGTGGTAGTTGTAACAGTGTTTTGTACCTAACCCTGACGGTGGGGGACAAGGGCATTGAATGCCCGTCGCCGTCGCCCCAAATAGTGCAAAAAGCGTCCGTCCGAGCGTCTCCGTTCGCCACGACGGTGGCCTCGTCATCGTGGCTTGCCATTGTGTACCCCATGCTGCACAGCCTTCCGCCACGTGCCCCTGGAAGGGCCCCAGGGCGATGCGTGGCCGGATGAGCTGGAGCGCGGGCACACAGTGGGAGCTTGCCGTGGCAAGCGCCTTGCCGCGGTCGCTACTTTGCCGCGCCCGGAGGCTTGTCGCTCTCCGGGCCTTGCCGGGGCGCGCGATGCGCCACGACAAGTCTTCTGAAATGTCGTGCTTTGGCCTTCCTGGCAAGCTCCTCTTGCTAGGGTCTTGTGCTGAAGGGGTGGTTTTTGAGCCTGGAGCGGCCTTCCCGGCAAGCTCCTCTTGCCGGGGTCTTGTTTCTTTGACTTGAATACTTTGTTCTTGAATGGCTCCAAAGGAACTAAAGTGGGTCTTGGCGAGCGCGTGGCAAGCCCTGCCACGGGCCGCTGCTACTGCCCGTGCACGAGTTGGGATACTAAGGTACCCCTACTCTAGTACACCGACAGGAGCCCCCGGGCCTGGGCCACACACGGTGCCGAGCGCTGTTGGGCCAGGCCCAAAACAGTGCACGGGCACACGCGGCCCACGGCGCGCCGCATCCCACTTCGTATCCGCCGCATCCCTCCCTAACGGCACGCGTCGATTGCGGCGTCGTGGGAGAGATCGTGGCATGTCTCTTTAATGGGGAAAATGCGGAACGTCCCCTCCTCCCCCTTAAAGGCAGGGGAAACAGGGGCAGTTTTCTTCCATTCGTTCATTGCGTCTTCAACCTCCAGAAACCCCCGCCGCTCTCCTCCTCCCCGAAGGTCGAAAGAGAGCAGTGCTCCGCCCTTCTTCCGCCGCCGCCAGTCTCTCAGCGCCGTCGGCCTCCCTTGCCGCCCCCGCCATGGCCCCGAAGAGTGACAAGGCGAAAGCCGCGAAGACCGACCGGGCGGCGAAGCTAGCAGCAATGCAGAAGAGGATGGTGGTCTTCCCGCCGAGGCTCGGCGCGAGGGAGTTGAAGGACAAGTTCTACCTCTTCTGGTCGAGGGAGACGAAAGCTCACCCGCGCACCAGGGTTCTCCCCGCCGAAGCCTACGATATGTTTCCGGGAGGGTATGCTTATTTCGCCCTGTTCTTCGATTGCGGTCTCTGCCCTCCATACTCCGAGTTCTTCTGCGATGTTATGAACACGTATGGATTCCACCTCCTCGATTTCACCCCGAACGCAGTCCTGACCATGGCCGTTTTCGCACATCTGTGCGAGAACTTTGTCGGAGTCCACCCCAACGTAGCCCTCTTCTGCCATTTCTTTACGCCTCGGGTAGAGTCTGGGTCTCCTCTGTCCGGCGGGATTTCTTGGATCTTTAGGCTCAATAAGAAAGAGGCATACTTGATTGGAGAGCTCCGCGGCAAGTGGGAGGAGTGGAGGGCCGACTGGTGCTGGATCATGGAGGATGAACCCCAGCAGTTTACTTCCCCGCGCCGAGCTGCAATAGTGCGCGGCAAGGATTGGAGTGATCTGGCCCAGGAGGACGAGAAGCTGAAGATAGCCCTCACTAGGATTCTTCGCCTCCGGCAAGCCAATCTCACTTTAGGTGAGGTCGGGGCAGATTTCCTTCGCCGCCGCATTGCTCCCTTGCAGGAGAGGAAGAGGCCTGCTTGGGATTTCGGCAACACGGCAGACTGTATGAGGCTGCGCCCAGGCCTCAATTATAATTTCACTGTCCTGGAGCTCAAGGGGATGCTCCGTGAGCTGTTCAAGCACGACGCCAAGCACCCGGAGTGGTTCGCCTCGCCGCGGGGGGTAGTTCCACTATGCAAAAATTCGTCGCTTAGTGCTATCCGCGTGGCAATGCCATTGTGTGACTCCCATGGGATCGACCCCACTTGGTTGGCGCCCTCTGATGAAGCCATGCAAACATTCTTCGATAACTTGGTGGAGCTGCCCATCGATCTCGATGAGAAGAAAGGTCTCACCCGGGACACCACCGACCGGGAGGTGGCGTATATCGCCACCAGGATGGAGGAGGCAGCCGTAGCTGAGGCCGCGGGCGAGTTTGGGTACTCCTTGGACGAGGCGGATGCAGCGGATGCGGTGAGTCGGGCCGAGGAGGAAGAGATCCTCAAATTGATAAAGCCTGCCGGGCAGCCCGCCGAGACGAGCGAGGCTGCCGGGCAAGGCACAGAGTCGAGCGAGCCCGCCGAGCAAGGCGCCGAATCGGGTGACTCTTCAGAAGACTCAGGCGGGTCTCTGGGCCTTGACGGCTCCTCTTCATCCTCGGGGAGTTCTCCGCCACCACCAAGCCCTCCGCCTCAACCGAAGAAGCGTCTCCGCAAGGCAGCGGACACGGCGAGGCAGCCGGTGGGCCAGCAGCCGCAGCGTCGCTCGACGCGCGCCACCATGACGAGCAAGGCCGTCAAGGGGGCGCCTCGCGCCTCCGCAGCGGCTGGAGGGGGATCTTCCCGCAGCGGCTCCACCGTTCCTTCTGCCCCTCGGGCCCCGGCGACGACCGGAGCGGGGTCTTCGCAGACCACCGCCCCAGCGCCCGCCAAGCGCCCGAGGGAACCTACCCCTCCAGCTCCCCGCGCCGGGACGCGCGAGGCGGATTTCGACTTCTCCGTCCTCAGTTCCGACAAGGAGGAGGAAGAGTAAGTAAAGCAACTCTTGTTTTCTTCAATTTGTTGTTCTTGTCTTGAATCTTCTTTGTCTGATTCTGTTTGATGTCTTTCTTCCAGGACCCTGGCCCAAAGGATGGCGAAGAGGGCCAAGATCCCGGTGGTCGACCTTGAGGACGAGCCTGTCGCAGCGGCGGGGGATGAGCCAGCGACAAGCTTGCCGGACCAGCCTGCTGCTCCGCAGAGCAGCCCCGAGCGCAGCCCCCAGCGTAAGTCATCTGTTTACTTCTTCGCTTGTCGGGCGCGCGTGGGCTTCTTATCCTTGCTAATGTCTTGTTTGTTTGCTGATTTGTGCAGAAGCAGAGCCGCAGCCTCAGGAGCGTCAAGAGACTGCTCCTGAGGAGCCGCTTGTCTCAACTTCCCCGCCAAGGAGGAGCTCCCCGGCGAGGGAGAATACCCCGCCAAGGGCGAGCACTCCGCCAAGGGTGAGTACCCCGCCAAGGGCGAGTACCCCGCCAAGGGCGAGTTCCCCGCCAAGGGAAGGCGCCAGCGGCCCTCCGCCGGTGGGGGCTACCACCACGCCGCCGAGGGAGGACCCCCCGGTGAGGAACCCCGTCGAAGAAGAGGCTCGCGCGGGTAACCCTTGTGCTTTTCTTCTCCTGATTTTTTTTGGATATTTGCTTGACAATTCTTCTTCATTTCTTCTTTTCTTGTCTTCAGGCTCATCCGCCCCGGAGCCGATGGGGACGGAGGCCCCCGTCGATGAGACCGCCGCGGCCACCGATGCGGCAGCTGAGGAGGGGACCGGCGACCGCACTGACGGCCCTGAGGCCGCAGGAGCGCCGGACGTTGCGCCGGCCGCCGACCCTTCCGCTGCCACGACCGAGCCGGGCGTCTATCTGGAGGCTACCAACGGGGTCTTCATCCAACTCCCATGGGCATCTTCGCCAAGGGCGCCCACGGAGGGAGAGGTCTTGTCGACGCGCCCGGCAGCAGCAACGAGCCCGAGGAGGAGCAGCTTCTGCGCCGGCTTCTGGCCCTGTACCGTGCCAGGCAGGCGTCGATTTGGAGAAGCGCGCCGAGGAGCTCCGGGCCGCCAACCAGGCGGCCCTCCGATCTTTGGCGGAGGAGCGGGAGGAGCTCGCCGAGGCGCATCAGGCATTCATCCTCGAGAAGGCCAAGGCAGAGGAGCAGCAATGGCTCGCCGCCGAGGATATGTCTCGGCGGGAAGGTGAGCTGAGGCAGCGGAAGGTCGACCTCGATAGCCATGAGGACGACCTTGCCGCGCGCGAACAGTCCCTTGGCGGGGCTCTGTAGGAGGCGAGGGACGCTGCTGCAGCCGCAGAGACCGCCAAGAGAGACTTGGAGGCGAGGGTGGCACAGTTGGACATCCATTTGAAGACGAGCGAGGAGAGGGTTGCCGCGCTCACATCGGCGAGGGAGAAGGACACCCACAACCACTCAGAGCTGCAAGTCCGTCTCTCCGACAAGGGAAAGGAACTCGCCGTCGCCAAGGATTCTATCGCAGACTTGGAGTTGAAGCTGTCCACCCTCACCGCGTCACTTGAAGGTGCCAGGAATCAAGAGTCGAAGCTAAAGGAGGACCTCCGGGCCGAGAGGGCACTGTTGGACAGCGCCGCCCTCACCCAAAATAACTTCAGGCAGATGGTGGAGCAGTGGACCGAGGAGCTCGTCACCGCCGCCGCTGACATCGACAGGGAGATGGCGGCGCTGGGGACAGAGCACCTCGTGTATTCCCCCGACGCCAACCTCCCACACAGCGCCAAGTTGAGCTTATTCTTCAGAGGAGTGGCGCCGGCCCTCGAGCAGCTCCGGGAAAGGATCCCCACGCAGCTGGCGAACGAGGCGCGCAGGCTTTGCACAGGAGTCATGGAAAGGGTGCTGACGAAGATCGTCTACCGCAACCCAGGGATCAACCTTGAGAACGTCCTCCGGACCTTGCCTCCCGACGCCGACCAAGAGGCGCTAAAGGCTCTCGTCGCCCCCATCGTGGCCAAGGTGGGCAAGATCAGGAGGGTTGATGGTGACCGTGCAGACTAGGCTGTTTTCTTTCTGCTTCCCTTGTCGCTGCCAATTAAGTCATGGACAGTAGTTTATTAGAACAGCGACAAGTCATCTTGTAATATAACTTTGTTCTGGGTAGTTAACGCAATGTTATTTCCCTTGCTCGACTTCTCTACTTTGTATGCTTTTACCCTACGCTTTTAGGGAACTTGCCGGCAAAGGGACCCTTGCCGCGAGCGCTGAGTGCGGAACTTCAGCAGCCTGCTGGCGGTGCCCTCGCCGTCAAGAAACCTTGTCGCAGCTAGTCGCAGCACACTTAGATTGTTGAGCGATCTCGAAAACGAAGTAAGGGCGCGACACTTGTCGCAGCACGCTTAAGCCGTTGAGTGTGCTCGAAACAAAGTAAGGGCACGGCTAGCCACGAGTTGGTTCCTCCGCGCACAGGTTTTCCATACAAAGTGCGGTCGTTCAAGGAAGATAACCTTAAAAATTTAAAAAATTTGAATGCTCAAACTTTGGCAACTTAGCTTTTGTGCGTGGTTTGCTCCCCGGCAAGGCGAGGCTTCCTTGAACGACACTTGGTCCATGCCACTGTCTCCTCCCCCCCCCCCCGGCAAACTTGTGTGCGAGGAAGGCCTCTCCTGCTTAAGAGAAAAGAAAAAGGAGGAAACACAGACATGGAGCCTTGCGGCCCGTTATTGCTTACCGAGGATGTGTGTTGTGCACAATGTCAGATAATACATGCAAGAAAAACAAAAAGGCATGAAACGACAAGTTGTGCGAGGCACATAAGCTTTACTGATGCACGGGGTCTGCGCCCGGCTTTGTACAAAGGTTTACATGCAACAGCGGCAAGACTTGTACAAAAGGTGGTTGCCGGAACGGATCACGGCAACCGCACCTTATGGGTGAAACTTTCGAAGGTGCTCAATGTTCCAGGAGTTGCTCACCGGTAAGCCCTCTTCAGTCTCAAGGCGGACAGCGCCGGGCCTTGTGACTTGTCTCACCCGATAAGGGCCTTCCCACTTCGGCGTCAACTTGTTGGAATTCTTGGCGGACTGAATGCGCCGAAGAACAAGGTCGCCTTCCTCGAGACTTCTGGCTCTAACTTTGCGGCTGTGGTAGCGGCGCAAAGCTTGCTGGTATCGAGCAGCTCGTACAGCAGCCTGAAGACGGTTCTCCTCGAGGAGCAGTGCATCATCTTGCCGCAGCTGCTCTTGCTCGAGCTCATCGTAAGCGAGCACTCGAGGAGACCCGTATACGAGTTCCGTGGGGAGAACTGCCTCTGCTCCGTAGACAAGAGCAAAGGGTGTCTGCCCGGTGGCTCGATTCGGTGTCGTCCTGATTGACCAAAGAGCCGCCGGCAACTCCTCAATCCAGTTCCTTCCGCATTTGTGCAGCCTGTCGAAAGTTCTTGTCTTGAGCCCGCGCAGCACTTCAGCGTTTGCCCTCTCCGCTTGACCATTGCTCCTCGGGTGAGCAACAGAAGCGAAGCAGACCTTGGTGCCAAGGTCTTGGACGTATTGCATGAAGGTGCGACTTGTGAACTGTGTGCCGTTGTCGGTGATAATCCTGTTAGGGATTCCGAAACGGCAAACAATTGACCTGAAGAACTTGACTGCTGACTGCGCGGTCACCTTTCTCACTGGTTCCACTTCCGGCCACTTTGTGAACTTCTCGATGGCGACGTACAAGTACTCAAAGCCCCCGGCTGCGCGGGGAAAGGGGCCGAGGATGTCGAGCCCCCAGACCGAAAATGGCCAGGACAAAGGGATTGTCTGGAGAGCTTGAGCTGGCTGATGTATTTGCTTGGCATGGAACTGGCACGCTTCACACTTGGTTACTTGTGCAGTTGCATCTTGGAGGGCTTCTGGCCAAAAGAAACCTTGCCGGAACGCCTTGCCGGCAAGTGCTCTTGCGCCAATGTGGTGGCCACATATGCCTCCATGTATCTTTGCTAACAGCTTCTGTCCATCTTCCCGGGGAATGCATTTCAATCTGACGCCATTGAGTCTTCTTCTGTACAGCTCGTTGCCGACGAACTGATACATACTTGACTGCCGGGTTATTCTTTCTATTTCTTCTGGTTCTTCGGGAAGTTCTCCAGTTTGAAGAAAACGGACAATCTGCTGTGCCCATGCTGGAGCCTGAGGCTCAACAACAAGGACTAAAGGCATCAGTGCTGCTGCGGGAACGTCAGCTTCCACGGCAAGAACATGCGGCTCGGCCGGAGCTGAACGTCCCCCGGCAAGCTTGCCGGAGCAAAACTTGTCGGGAACGTCTGCTTCAACTGTACAAACCCTAGGGTCTACAGGAGCAGACTGTTCCTCGGCAACTTTGTCGTTGATCTTAGGGACCTTATCTGCGGTGGCTTCAGGAAGCTCTGCCGGCAGGTAGTCACCGTAGACCAACTTTCTCTTCTTGCTTTGCCCAACCGATGGTGTAACGGATGGTTGAGTTAGCTTGAGCACGAAGATCCCTGGTTCCTCAGGTAGCTTTGATGCAGCACACTTTGACAGGCCGTCTGTGATGTCATTTTGAGCTCTTGGAACGTGCTCCATCTGTAGGCCTTCAAAGTGTTCTTCAAGCTTTCTCACTTTGTCGACGTAAGCTTCCATCAGTGGGCTCTGGTAGCTCTTGTTTACTTGTCGGACAACCAACTGTGAATCTCCCCGCACAATCAGCTTCTTGATCCCAAGTTCTGCTGCAATTCTGAGGCCGGCAAGCAAACCTTCATACTCTGCAGTATTGTCTGTTGCTTGCTCCTTGGGAAAGTGCATTTGGACGACGTACTTGAGGTGTTCGCCGGTGGGTGCGACAAGCAGCACACCAGCACCGGCGCCTTGCAGTGAGAAGGCACCATCGAAGTACATTACCCATTGTTTGTTTACTTCTTTGGCGGGGATACTTGTCTCTGGAACTTCTTCGTCTGGCGTTGGTGTCCATTCCGCGATGAATTCTGCCAATGCTCTGCTCTGGATGGTTGAAGTACTTTCAAACTTGAGACCAAAGCTTGACAGCTCCAGCGCCCACTCGACGATCCTGCCTGTTGCCTCCGGATTTTGCAATATCCTCTTCAACGGAAAGCGAGTGACCACTGTTATTTCATGTGCCTGGAAGTAATGGCGCAGCTTTCTCGAGGCCATGAGGAGGCCGAAAAGCAGCTTCTGCACCCCAGAGTACCTCGACCTAGCCCCCTGCAAGAGGGAACTAACAAAATAAACTAGGCGCTGCACCATCTTCTTCCGCACCTCTCCCTGGATCTGCGCAGACTCATCTTTGTCGGGGCTAGAGCTTGTCGGGGAAGCCCCCTGCTTGTCGCTGGATGTGCTTGTCGGGGCTGTGGGCTCCTCATCTGCCTCTCTTTCCGCTACTAACGCAGCACTAACCACTTGATTGGTTGCTGCTAAGTATAGCAGCAACTTCTCTTGTGGCCTAGGTGCGACAAGTATTGGAGCGGGGGACAGGTATCCTTTCAAGTCTTGCAGCGCTGCCTCCGCTTCCGGAGTCCATTTCATTGGACCTGCCTTTTTCAAGATTTTGAAAAATGGCAGGGCGCGTTCTGCAGACTTAGAAATGAACCTGCTGAGGGCAGCCACACAACCAGCAAGCCTTCGTAAATCCTTGACGCGCTTCGGAGCTTCGATCTTCTCAATGGCCTTGATCTTGTCGGGATTGGCTTCAATCCCCCTTTGGGACACAAAGAACCCGAGAAGCTTGCCGGAGGGGACTCCAAACACACACTTCTCGGGGTTAAGCTTGAGTTGTATCTTGCGAAGATTTGCAAATGTTTCATCCAGATCTTGGATCAGGGTATCTTTGTCCTTGCTCTTGACCACTATATCATCCATGTATGCTTCTACATTCCTGTGTATCTGTGGCTCAAAAGCAGTGTGGACCACCCTTGCAAATGTTGAACCCGCATTCTTCAATCCAAAGGGCATGCGTATGAAGCAGTAAGTGCCACATGGAGTAATGAACGCGGTCTTCTCTTCATCCTCTTCAGCCATAAATATCTGGTGGTATCCGGAGTATGCATCAAGGAATGAAAGCAACTCACATCCAGCTGTGGAGTCAACGATCTGGTCAATGCGCGGCAAGGGAAATGGATCTTTGGGACAAGCTTTATTCACATCAGTGAAATCTATACAAAGCCTCCACTTCCCATTAGCTTTTCGCACGACAACAGGGTTGGCCAGCCACGTGGGATGAAGTACACCTCTAACAAGGCCCGCTGCTTCCAACTTCTTGATTTCCTCAGCGATAAACTCTTGGTGCTCCACTGCTTGCTTTCTGACCTTCTGCTTGACGGGCCGCGCGTGAGGACAAACGGCAAGCTTATGCTCAATCACTTTCCTGGGAACACCGGGGATGTCAGACGGTTGCCATGCAAACACGTCGACATTCGCCCGCAGGAAAGCAACGAGCGCGCTTTCCTATTTAGGATTAAGCGTGGCACTGATGGTGAAAGTACCACCAGTGCCGTCCTCCTTGGCGGACACCTTCTAGGTCGCAGGTGGAGCGGCCATTCCCTTCTTGCACTTGCCGGTGGAGCTCGATGGTGCGTCCTCGACGGCAGCGCAGCACTCGGAAGAGGTGCGTTTGCCGGAGTGGGCCCCAGAGCTCTTGCCGGACTTGGTTTTGTTCTCCCCCCCGGGAGCTTCAGCGGCAAGTGTCTTGCTATTTGCTGCGGCTGCTGCGTCCCGGTAAATCTTGTCGGCGCAGATAAGCGCGTCCTTCTTGTCGCCGGGGACAGAGATGACGCTTATCGGGCTGGGCATCTTGAGCACGTTGTAGGCGTAATGAGAGGCTGCCATGAACTTGGCGAGCGCTGGACGGCCAAGTATCCCATTGTACGGCAATGGGATATCAGCAATGTCGAATGTGATCCTCTCAGTCCTGAAATTTAGCTCTCCGCCAAAGGTGACTGGCAGTGTGATCTTCCCCTTCGGCTTGCTCCTTCCCGGGTTAATTCCTTGGAAAGTTCCGGTTTCTTCAAGCTCGCTGTCGGGGATCTGTAGCTTCCGGATCACAGCGGAGGAGATCAGGTTCAGGCCGGCCCCGCCGTCAACCAGCATCTTGGTGACCTTGAGGTTGCGGATGGTTGGCGAAACCAACATCGGCAAGCACCCGACCGCCGTTGTGCGGTCGGGATGATCCTCAATGTCGAAGATGATGGGCGTGCTGGACCACTTCAGGAGCTTGCGCGACTCGATGGGTGGCTCTGCTGCATTAACTTCCCGCACCCACATTGTTTGAGTTGGCGGTGGGAAGCATGCAGAGAGGCACCTCCATCGACGCACAGAACTCTGTGGCCTTCTGGAACTCATGCTCGCTATTGTCTCCGTCATCCATATCCTCGTCGTCGTCTTCGTCTTCGTCCTTGTCGCGGCCGCGGGGAGGTCTATCTCCTTGCCGCTGCTTGGCCTTGCCGCGGCGTCCTCCCCGGCCATTGAACGGCCGCTTCTTGTCGGACTCCCCTCCGCCACCCTGGGCCTTCTCCTTGTCGCGTCGCTCGTACTCAGCCTTCTGCTGCTCGACGAGGTATTCGACCCTCTTGCAGTTCTGGAGGTCATGGCCCTTGGTGCGGTGGATCTTGCAGTACTGTTTGTCGGAGCCGTCCTGCTTCTCGGCGGCGGCTACAGTGGAGGCTTCCTTGCCGGAGCCACCAGCCTGAGCTTTTTTGGCGCCTGCCTCCTTGCCGGACTGCTCGACGGCCAGTACTTCCTTGTTCTTCTTCTTCTTATTGTTCCGCCGCCGGTTTTTCCTTGCCGGGGCGGCATCCTCACTGTCCGTTCCTCCTGCTCCAACATCCTCTCCGGGGAGTCTCCTCCCCTCTTCAGCGCGTGCGCACTTGTCGGCCAGGGCATAAAGCTCACCGACGTCTCGTATCTTGCACATCGCCATTTCCTCCCTCATCCGGCGGTTACGCACGTTCTGGTGGAACGCGCTAATAACCGCGGCAGGGTGGACGTCCGGGATGTTGTGCTGGACGCGGCTGAATCTTTGGATGTACTTTCGCAGGGATTCTCCTTCCTTCTGGGCAAGAATGTGAAGGTCGCTCTCCTGGCCATGGGGCTTGTGGCCGCCCGTGAAGGCGCCGACAAACTGGTGGCACAGGTCGGCCCAGGAAGAGATGGAGTTCTCCGGCAAGTGCATGAGCCAAGATCTGACGTTCGGCTTGAGCACGAGCGGGAAGTAGTTCGCCAGTATCTTCTCGTCTCGTCCCCCGGCAGCCTGCACCGCAATGGTGTAGATGCTGAGGAACTCAGAGGGATGGGTCTTGCCGTCATACTTCTCGGGTACGTCGGGCTTGAAGTTCTTCATGCTGGGCCACTGGACTTGCCGCAGCTCACGGGTGAACGCAGGGCAACCTGCCGTGTACGGCAAGTCGCCCGGTTCTCCGGGCGCGTGCATGTCGACAGCGGTCCCAGCGCGCTGGTCGGACTGTCGTCGCGCTTCTCTTCGACGCTCGATGCGAGTTCGAGCGTCTTCTTGTCGCCTGTCGTCGAGGACTTGGCGTTGATCGCGGCGAGCCCGCGGATCCGACGACGCCGTGGAGTCGTCGTCGATGTTGATCCGACGAGTCGGCGATTTCGGCCTTCGCGGCGGGGAGTGCACGGTAGTTGCACCCCCTGCAGTCTTGTCTCCATCAGCCCGCGCCTGGCTGACTTGCCGCAGCCATGACGTCGCCGGCTGCTGCGGCGTGTCGTTGTTGGCGAAGGCGATGAGACTTTGGATGGTGGCCCTCCAGTCTTCGGCTTTGTCTGCCGCTGGAGGGAAGTCGAGGAGTAGCTGAGCTCTAGCTAGAGCTTCTGCTGGAGTGGAGGGGAGCGGTGGCGAGCGGTGCGAGGAGCGAGATATGCTCGGACTTCTAACAACGTTAGAAGGAGCAGGTTCTCGCCCTGGCGACCGCGCCTTGCTCGTGCCAGCGCGTTGGCCTTGAGCGTCCCGCGACCCGCCAACTTGTCCTTGGCCCAGCAAGCGGATGGTACCTTGTGTACCACGCCGCTGCCGTTCCGGCACCTCCTGAGTGGGGCGTGGTGCGTGCACGGACGCCGAGGTCTTAGAATGCGCTCGGTCGTCCGTCTTGTCCTTGGACTTGGCGGCGCCGTGAGTTTCCTCGCCGACGTCCGTCCTTCCGCCAGCGTCTACCCCACCAACCGTTGGTTCTGGTGGTGGTGGGAGCGACGCGGACGGGCCTCCTACCTCCGAAGCCTTCTTCTTCGGCGGCATGTCGATGAAGTTAACGAAGTTGATGAAGTTGCTGAAGTTTGCGCCCGCGTGAACGCCGGATCAGGTTCGCACAACCTCGACGCCCCCTACCTGGCGCGCCAAAGATGTCGGGGAAACTGATCGCCCACGAACACCTATGGGACCGGAGCCCCTTTTCGGTACGGCAAGGGAGCGGAGGGTGCACGAAGAGCGGATCGAGGCGAGCACGCGAGCAGTTTACCCAGGTTTGGGCCGCACGGATGCGTAAAACCCTACTCCTGCCTTGGTTTGTTATTGAGTTCTTGGCTCGGGAGCAAGAAGATCTACAGTGCTTGAAACTAGCTACACCGAGCGTGAGCGTGATCAAGAATCTGAACCTCCTCTACATTGTGCATGGGCCTCCTTTTATAGGTCAAAGGGGTCACCGACAGGTGGCAACGTAGATGAGGGTAAAAATGTAAAAATGGTGGTAGTTGTAATAGTGTTTTGTACCTAACCCTGGCGGTGGGGGACAAGGGCATTGAATGCCCGTCGCTGTCGCCCCAAATAGTGCAAAAAAGCGTCCGTCCGGGCGTCTCCGTTCGCCACGACGGTGGCCTCGTCATCGTGGCTTGCCATCGTGTACCCCATGCTGCACAGCCTTCCGCCACGTGCCCCTGGAAGGGCCCCAGGGCGACGCGTGGCCGGATGAGCTGGAGCGCGGGCACACAGTGGGAGCTTGCCGCGGCAAGCGCCTTGCCGCGGTCGCTACTTTGCCGCGCCCGGAGGCTTGTCACTCTCCGGGCCTTGCCGGGACGCGCGATGCGCCACGACAAGTCTTCTGAAATGCCGTGCTTTGGCCTTCCTGGCAAGCTCCTCTTGCCAGGGTCTTGTGCTGAAGGGGTGGTTTTTGAGCCTGGAGCGGCCTTCCCGGCAAGCTCCTCTTGCCGGGGTCTTGTTTCTTTGACTTGAATACTTTGTTCTTGAATGGCTCCAAAGGAACTAAAGTGGGTCTTGGCGAGCGCGTAGCAAGCCCTGCCACGGGCCGCTGCTACTGCCCGTGCACGAGTCGGGATACTAAGGTACCCCTACTCTAGTACACCGACAGGAGGCTTACGCAAAAGTCATATACCAAGTACCTATCACAAACCCTTATCCTTCGCATTACATTTTTTTGCCTCTCGTTTTCCTCTCCCCCACTTCACCATTGCCGTTTTATTTGCCCTTCTTCTGTCGTGTGTTTATCGTTCGCGTGCCTCTTGTTTGCGTGTGTTGCTATGTGCCCTCAATTAGCTTGCATCTTCGCTTGCTAAAGTATGGATCCTCATTCACTTGCTAATCTCTTTAAGAGATCCAATTATGTTGAACGTATTGCTAGTGAGCTGCGTGCACTAGATTATCTTTATGAGGTTTTGCTTGAAATTTATGAATCTGAAAATTGTGAGGAATTGTTGAAAGAAATAGTGATTCATGTTAGCTCCTTAAGTAAAAAAGAATGATTGCAATGATACTATTGTAAATGTCAATTGTGTTAATGATATGCAAAACCCTAAGCTTGGGGATGCTAGTATTGCTATGCCCACTACTTGTTGCAATGATCATGATTGGGGTGATTCTTCTTATGATCTTGGAAATTTATTTCAACCCCATGATGAATATGAGATTGATAATAATGTTTGCAATAATATTGAAAGTGGGTTTGGAAGAGTGTCAACTTTAGATCCCACATATTTGGAGTATTATCAATCTTATGAAATTTTTGATAAGAGTGGGTTTGTAGAGGTCATGACTTTAGTTAATGTTACTCCCACTATTTTGGAAGAATGTCAACTTCGTATCCATGTGGACCATGTTGAGAATATGTTATGTGATAGCTATATTATTGAATTTTCTTATGATCCTACATGCAATTATTATGAGAGAGGAAAATATGGTTGTAGGAATTTTATGTTACTAAATTACCTCTCGTTATGTTGAGATTGCTATTGGCTCTTTCTTCTTCCTTGCATATGCTAGATCCTACTTGTCTTGGTAATTTGTTTTCCTATAAAATGCCTATGCATAGGAAGTATGTTAGACTTAGATGTGATTTTCACATGCTTTATGATGCTCTCTTTGTGCTTCAATTCTTGTCTTTCATGTGAGCATCATTGAAATCTCAATGCCTAGCTAGGGGCGTAAAACGATAGCGCTTGTTGGGAGGCAACCCAATTTTATATTTTTTGTTTTTGCTGCTGTTAGGGAATAAATATTGCATCTAGCTTCTGTTTAGATGTGTTTTCATGTGTTTTCATGTTTTGTTTAGTGTTTGTGCCAAGTAGAACCTTTGGAAAGATGTGTGTGAAGTTTATGTGATCTTCCTGTGAAAAACAGAATCGTTAGCGCTCGCTAGAATGGTCGTCAGATTTTACTGGAGCGTGCTATACAGTTGATTCTTTTTGCAGATGATTAATAGACAAATTCCTCACATTTACCAATTTAGTTTGAATTTTTTGGAGGTACATAAGTATGCGAAACCTGCAGATTACTACAGATTGTTCTGTTTTTGACAGATTCTGTTTTTCGTGTGTTGTTTGCTTATTTCAATGCATCTATGAGTAGTATTGGCAAGTATGAACCATAGAGAAATTGGAATACAGTAGGTTTAACAAAATATAAACAAAAAATGAATTCATTTCAGTAACTTTGAGTAGTGATTTGTTTTCTTATACTAACGGAGCTCACGAGAATTTTTGTCTAAGTTTTGTGTTGTGAAGTTTTCAAGTTTTGAGTATTGCTTTGATGGACTATGGAACAAAGAGTAGCAAAGGCCTAAGCTTGGGGATGCCCATGGCACCCCAAGTAAAATTCAAGGATAATCAAAAGCCTAAGCTTGGGGATGCCCCGGGAAGGCATCCCCTCTTTCGTCTTCATCCATCGGTAACTATACTTGGAGCTATATTTTTATTCACCACATGATATGTGTTTTGCTTGGAGCGTCTTGTATAATTTGAGTCTTTGCTTGTTAGTTTGTCACAATCATCCTTGCTGGACACACCTATTTGAGAGAGTTAAATATGGCCTAGGAATTGTTAGAACACTCTATGTGCTTCACTTGTATCTTTTGAGTTGAATAGTTTTTGCTCTAGTGCTTCACTTACATCTTTTAGAGCACGGTGGTGGTTATATTTTGTAGAAATCGTTGAACTCTCATGCTTCACTTATATCTATTTGAGAGTCTATTAAAACAGCATGGTAATTTGTTTAGGTTAAAAAACTAGTCTCCACATGATAGACATCCAATGTCAATGTAGTAAAAAAATCACACTAAGTGCATTGAATATGATGAGATGTTGGATGCTTGATAATTGTTTTGAGATATGAGGATAGTGATATTAGAGTCATGCTAGTGGAGTTATTATGAAATTGAGAAATACTTGTGTTAAGGTTAGTGATTCCCGTAGCATGCACGTATGGTGAACCGCTATGTGACGAAGTTAGAGCATGAGGTATTTGTAAAGTGCCAACCTTTGTGTGGAGGTCAGGGGCGCGCGATGGTTAACTCCTACCAACCTCCCCCCTAGGAGCATGCGTTGATTGCTTTGTTTTAATGACTCGTAGATTTTTGCAATAAGTATATGAGTTCTTTATGACTTTTGTTGAGTCCATGGATTATACGCACCCTCACCCTTCCACCATTGCTAGCCTCTCTTGTACCGCGCAACTTTTGCCGGTACCAAACACCCACTATATATCCTTCCTGAAAACAGTCACCATACCTACCTATCATGGCATTTCCATAGCCATTCCGAGATATATTGCCATGCAACTTTCCACAGTTCCGTTCATATGACACGCATCATATTGTCATATTGCCATGCATGATCATGTAGTTGACATCGTAGTTGTGGCAAATCCACCATGCATAATTTTTCATAATTCACTCTTGGTTCATTGCACATCCTGATACACTGCCGGAGGCATTCATGTAGAGTCATACTTGTTGTAGTATCGAGTGGTAAATCAATAAAAGTGTGATGATCATCATTATTAGAGCATTGTCCCATGTGAGGAAAGGCCAATAAAAAAAGAAATGGCCCAAAAAAATAGAGAGGGGCTAATAAAAAAAGAGAAAGCCCCTCCAAAAAAATGAGAGAAAAGAGAGAAGGGACAATTGCTACTATCTTTTTCCACACTTGTGCTTCAAAGTAGCACCATTTTCTTCATGATAAAGAGTCTCATGTGTAGTCACTTTCATATACCAGTGGGAATTTTCATTATAGAACTTGGCTTGTATATTCCAACGATGGGCTTCCTCAAATGCCCTAGGTCTTCGTGAGCAAGCAAGTTGGATGCACACCCACTAGTTTCTTTTGTTGAGCTTTCATACATATTTAGCTCTAGTGCATCCATTGCATGGCAATCCCTACTCACTCACATTGATATCTATTGATGGGCATCTCCATAGCCCGTTGATACGCCTAGTTGATGTGATACTATCTCCCTCCTTTTTGTCTTCTCCACAACCACCTCTATTTCACCCATAGTGCTATGTCCATGGCTCACACTCATGTATTGCGTGAAAGTTCAAAGGTTTGAAAGAATAGAGTATGAAAACAAGTGTTTGGCTGAAATCGGGGTTGTGCATGATATGAATATTTTGTGTGATGAAGAGGGAGCATAGCCAGACCATATGATTTTGTAGGGATAACTTTCTTTGGCCATAGTATTTTGAGAGGACATGATTGCTTTGTTAGTATGCTTGAGGTATTATTATTTCTTATGTCAATATAGACTTTTATCTTGAATCTTTCAGATCTGAACATTCATGCCACAATTAAGACAATTACATTGAAAAACTATGTTGGTTAGCATTCCACATCAAAAATTCTTTCTTTATCATTTACCTACTCGAGGACGAGCAGGAGTTAAGCTTGGGGATGCTTGATACATCTCCAACGTATCTATAATTTTTTATTGTTCCATGCTATTATTTATGAAGTCTTGGATGTTTAATGGGCTTTGTTATACACTTTTACATTATTTTTGGGACTAACCTACTAACCCAAAGGCCCAGTCCAGATTGTTGTTTTTTGCCTGTTTCAGGGTTTTGCAGAAAAAGAATATCAAACGGAGTCCAAATGGAATGAAACCTTCACGAGAGAAGTTTTTGGAGAAAATCACGCTCGGAGAACTTGAGAACCACGTCAGAAGATGCACGGCTGCCCACGAGGGTGGGGGCGCACCCCCCTTCCCAGGGCGCGCCCCTACCTCGTGGGGCCCCCGTGACTCCCCCGGTATCCTGCTTCCTCCTATATAAGTCTACGTACCCCGAAACCATCAGCCACAGAGAGAAAACCCTAATCCCACCGACGTAACCTTCTGTTCCCGTGAGATCCCATCTTGGAGCCTGTTCCGGAGCTCCACCGGAGGGGGATCTATCGCGGAGTTCTTCATCATTATCATCATCGCCCTCACCATGAGTTGTGAGTAGTTTACCACAGACCTTCGGGTACATAGCTAGTATCTAGATGGCTTCTTCTCTCTCTCTGGATCTCAATACAAAGTTCTCCTCGGTCTTCGAGGAGATCCATTCGATGTAATCTCTTTTTGCGGTGTGTTTGTCGAGATCCGATGAATTGTGAGTTTATGATCAAGATTATCTATGAGAAATATTTGGTTCTTCTCTAAACTTTTTATGTGTGCTCATAATATCCTTGCAAGTCTCTTCGAATTATTGGTTTGGTTTGGCCTACTAGATCTATAGTTCTTGCAATGGGAGAAGTGCTTGGCTTTGGGTTCAATCTTGCGGTGTCCTTTCCCAGTGACAGTAGGGGCAGCAAGGCACGTATTGTATTGTTGCCATATAGGATAAACAGATGGGGTTTATATCATATTGCTTGAGTTTATCCCTCTACATCATGTCATCTTGCTTAAGGCGTTACTCTGTTCTTATGAACTCAATACACTAGATGCATGCTGGATAGCGGTCAATGTGTGGAGTAATAGTAGTAGATGCGGAATCGTTTCGTTCTACTTGTCTCGGACGTGATGCCTATATACAATGATCATGCCTAGATAGTCTCATAATTATTTGCTTTTCTATCAATTGCTCGACAGTAATTTTTTTACCCGCCGTAGAATATTGCTATCATGAGAGAAGCCACTAGAGAACACTATGGCCCCCGGGTCTATTGTCAATATATCAATCTACATCTACTTTACTTTTACCGCTTTTACTTTATGTTCTTATAAACAAAAATACCAAAAATATAAACTATCATCTCTATCAAATCTCACTTCCGTAAGTGACCGTAAAGGGATTGACAACCCCTTATCGCGTTGGCTGCGAAGTTCTTATTTGTGTGTGCAGGTGCGAGGGACTCGCGCATGGTCTCCTACTGGATTGATACCTTGGTTCTCAAAAACTGAGGGAAATACTTACGCTACTGTGCTGCATCTCCCTTTCCTCTTCGAGGGAATACAATGCAAGCTCGAGAAGTAGCAGTCACCTAGCGGTGCATCAAGGACATAATTCTTCGGTGCAACAGTGAGGATAACCTCAAGTTGCGGACCCAGTCCGTGTAGTTGCTACCATCATCTTTCAAGTTAGCTTTCTCTAGGAACGTATTAAAATTCAAGGGAACGGTAGCATGGACCATGATCTACAACATAGATATGCAAATACTATCAGGACTAAGTTCATGATAAATTAAGTTCAATTAATCAAATTACTAATGAACTCCCACTTAAATTAACACCCCTCGGGTTATCTAAGTGATACATGATCCAAATCAACTAAACCATGTCCGATCATCACGTGAGATGGAGTAGTCATCAATGGTGAACATCTCTATGTCGATCATATCTACTATATGACTCATGTTCAACCTTTCGGTCTCCAGTGTTCCGAGGCCATGTATGTACATGCTAGGCTCATCAAGTTTAACCCAAGCATTCCGCGTGTGTAAAAATGTCTTACACCCATTGTATGTGAACGTAGAGTCTATAACACCCGATCATCACGTGGTGTCTCGAAATGACAAACTGTAGCAACGGTGCATATTCGGGGAGAACACTCATCTTTAAATTTAGTGAAGGGATCATCTTATAATGCTACCGCCGTTCTAAGAAAAATAAGATGCATAAAGGATAAACATCGCATGCAATCAAAATATGTGACATGATATGGTCATCATCATCTTGTGCTTTTGATCTTTATCTCCAAAGCATCGTCATGATCTCCATCGTCACCGGCTTGACACCTTGATCACCATCGTTGCGTCATGGTCGTCTCACCAACTATTGCTTCTACGACTATTGCTAACTCATAGCGATAAATTAAAGCAATTACATGGCGTTTGCATTTCATACAATAAAGAGACAACCATAAGGCTCTTGCCGGTTGCCGATAATTTACAAAACTTGATCATCTCATACAATAACGTAGAACTCATCACGTCTTGACCATACCACATCACAGCATGCTCTGCAAAAACAGTTAGACGTCCTCTACTTTGTTGTTGTAAGTTTTACGTGGCTGCTACGGGCTTCTAGCAAGAACCGTTCTTAGCTACGATACAAAACCACAACGGTGATTTATCAAGTTAGCTGTTTTAACCTTCAACAAGGACCTGATGTAGTCAAATTCGATTCAACTAAAGTAGGAGAAACCATAGTAAAAAAACTAAAGTAGGAGAAATAGACACCCGTCAGCCACCTTTATGCAAAACAAGTTGCACGTGTCGGTGGAACCGGTCTCATGTACGTGGACATGTAATATTGGTCTGGGCCGCTTCATCTTACAATACCGTCCAATCAAAATAAGACGTTGGCGGTAAGCAGTATGATCATCACCGCCCACAACTCTTTGTGTTCAACTCGTGCATATCATCTACGCATATTCCTGGCTCATGATGCCACTGTTGGGGAACATTACATGGAAAAACAAAAACAGAATCTACGCACACGCAAGTTCTATCCATGGAGATGCATAGCTACGAGAGGGGGATAGCATCTTCATACCCTTGAAGATCGCTAAGCGGAAGTGATACGTCTCCAACGTATCTATAATTTTTGATTGTTACATGCTATTATATTATCCTTCTAGGATGTTTAGTGGGCTTTAATATACACTTTTATATGATTTTTGGGACTAACCTATTAACCCAGAGCCTAGTGCCAGTTTCTGTTTTCCCCTTGTTTTTGAGTATCACAGAAAAGGAATACCAAACGGAGCCCAATTGACCTGAAACTCAACGGAGGTTGTTTTTGGACCAGAAGAAGCCCAAGGAGTACCGGAGATGGACCAGAAGAGTCCCGGGCTGCCCACGAGGGTGGGGGCACGAACACCCCCCTGGGCGCGCCCCCCTACCTCGTGGACAGCCCGGAGACCCCCCTTAGTTGTTCACAACTCCAACTCCCCTTATATATACATAAACCTCCAGAAAATAACCTAGATCAGGAGTTCTGCCGCTGTAAGCCTCTCAAGCCACCAAAAACTAATCTAGACTAGTTCCGGCACCCTGCCGGAGGGGGGAATCCCTCTCCGATGGCCATCTTCATCATCCCGACGCTCTCCATGACGAGGGGGGAGTAGTTCACCCTCGGGGCTGAGGGTATGTATTAGTAGCTATGTGTTTTCTCTCTCTCTCTCTCTCTCTCTCTCTCTCTCTCTCTCGTGTTCTTGAGATGGCACGATCTTGATGTATCACGAGCTTTGCTATTATAGTTGGATCTTATGATGTTTCTCCCCCTCTACCTTCTTGTAATGGATTGAGTTTTCCCTTTGAAGTTATCTTATCGGATTGAGTCTTTAAGGATTTGAGAACACTTGATGTATGTCTTGCATGTGCTTATCTATGGTGACAATGGGATATCACGTGATCTACTTGATTTATGTTTTGGTGATCAACTTGCGGGTTCCGTGACCTTGGGAATCTATGCATAGGGGTTGGCACACGGTTTTGTCTTGACTCTCCCGTAGAAACTTTGGGGCACTCTTTGAAGTTCTGTGTTGGTTGAATAGATGAATCTGAGATTATGTGATGAAACGTATAATCATGCCCATGGATACTTGAGGTGATAATGGAGTATCTAGGTGACATTAGGGTTTTGGTTGATATGTGTCTTAAGGTGTTATTCTAGTACGAACTCTAGGATAGATCGAACGGAAAGAATAGCTTCGTGTTATTTTACTACGGAATCTTGAATAGATCGATCAGAAAGAATAACTTTGAGGTGGTTTCGTACCCTACAATAATCTCTTTGTTTGTTCTCTGCTATTAGTGACTTTGGAGTGACTCTTTGTTCCATGTTGAGGGATAGTTATATGATCCAGTTATGTTATTATTGTTGAGAGAACTTGCACTAGTGAAAGTATGAACCTTAGACCTTGTTTCAAAGCATTGCAACACCGTTTATGCTCACTTTTATCATTAGTTACCTTGCTGTTTTTATATTTTCATATTACAAAAACCTATATCTACCATCCATATTGCACTTGTATCATCATCTCTTCGCCTAACTAGTGCACCTATACAATTTACCATTGTATTGGGTGTGTTGGGGACACAAGAGACTCTTTGTTATTTGGTTGCAGGGTTGTTTGAGAGAGACCATCTTCATCCTACGCCTCCCACGGATTGATAAACCTTAGGTCATCCACTTGAGGGAAATTTGCTATTGTTCTACAAACCTTTGCACTTGGAGGCCCAAGAACGTCTACAAGAAGAAGTTTGCGTAGTAGACATCAAGCTCATTTCTGGCGCCGTTGCCGGGGAGGTTAGTGCTTGAAGGTATATCTTTAGATCTTGCAATAGAATCTTTTAGTTTCTTGTTTTACCACTAGTTTAGTTTATAAAAGAAAACTACAACAAAAAGTATAGAATTGAGGCTACCTCATATGCTTCATCTTTTTAATTTCTTTTGTGAAAATGATGGAAAGGAAAATTGTGCCCAAGTACTAGAAGAAGAATGCATTGAAATGTTTGGCACTAAATATTTGAATGATGAGCATGATTGCAATGTTGTTAGTACGAACTCTTTGAATATCCATAGTACTAATGATGATTGCACTAGTCATGATGAAAACATCTTATATAAGCATGTCAATTTTTGTGGAGTGCATAGAATTTGCAAGTACACACCAAATAGGGAAGATAGATTTTGCAAGAGGCATAAGTATTTAGAAACTAAATGGTTGCAAGAAAGGCTAGATGTTTGTGCTGAAAATTTAAATTTTCTTAGCCATCCTTGTGAACTTTGCAATGAACGTGATCATTTAATTATCCAATGCAAATTGTTTCATGATCGAATCATGTCCAAAAATTGTGATGACTTGATTTCCCTTACACATCATAATGAACTTAGTTTGCTTATGGGTTATGAAGAAATGAAACGTATAACTAAGAATCTTCCAGAATGTGTCCTTCATAAAGTTCTTGATTTTGATCTAGAGGAAATTTATATGTATTGTGCGGTGAATTTCATTGAAAATCCTTATATTGTCAATTACATAAAGACAAGAAAACAAATAGAAGATGAAGAGAATACTAATGAAAGGGAAGAGGTTTCCCCGTATCCTCCTATTCTTTCTTATGATGAATCAGGTAACAAGTAGGAGCCTTCTATTCAACCAATCTCATTAATAAGGTGCTCCAAAAATAAGATTAAACCCACACATGATGCGAAGAAGAAAAAGAAAAGACGGAGAAGCAAAGGTAAAAAGGTATCCCTTCCAAATGACGTTGCTCCTATCACTCATTGTGATGATGATAATTGCTATACTATCGGTGCTATCCATACTATTAATGATGAGAGTGATTATGCTTATGATATGAAAAGGCCCAACCTTGGGGATGCTATGTCTGATGATAATGACATGTTTGAGAATTTATTTGCTGCAATTAATGTTTGTCCCAAGCTTGGGGATGCTACGTTTGATGAAGATGATATTTTTAGCCTCCCAAGTTTTGATATGCAAATTTATCATGATGATAGCATGCCTCCTATTTATGATAATTATTGTGATGACAGTTATGCTATAAAAAGTAGTGATGATTATATTTATGAAACTTGTCATGATTATGATTACCCTTTTTCTGAACATTACTCTTTTAATGTGGAAACAGTTTATAGTATTCGAGTTTCTTATGATACTCCCACTATTCCGAATGAGAAGAATTTTGCTTATGTGGAGAGTAGTAAATTTTCTATGCTTGTAGATCATGAAAAGAATGCTTTATGTGCTGGTTATATGGTTGAATTCATTCACGATGCTACTGAAAATTATTATGAGAGAAGATCATATGCTTCAACATATTGCAATAATATCAAGTTTCCTCTCTATGTGCTTAAAATCTTGAAGTTATGCTCGTTTCCCTTCCTATGCTAGTTGATTCTTGCTCCCATATGTTGTTTGCTCACAAAATCCCTATGCATAGGAAGTGGGTTAGACTTAAATGCGCTAGTTATATTCTTCATGATGCTCTCTTTATGTTTAATTCTTATATTTTATGCGAGCATCATTGAAATCATCAAGCCTAGCTAGGGGCGTTAAACGATAGCACTTGTTGGGAGGCAACCCAATTTTATTTTATTTGCTTTTGCTTATGTTTAGTAATAAATAATGCATCTAGCTTCTTTTTAGATGTGGTTTTGTGTTTTAATTAGTGTTTGTGCCAAGTAGAACCTTTGGGAAGACTTGGGTGAAGTTTATGCGATCATGCTGTAAAAAAACAGAAACTTTTGCGTTCACGAGAATTGCCGCCATCTTTTACTGGAGAGTGCTTTTTAGTTGATTATTTTTGTAGATGATTAATAGACAAATTCCCCACGTCCACCAATTTATTTCAAAAAAATTAGAGTTACAGAAGTATTCGAAAGTTACAAATTTCTACATATTGTTCTGTTTTTGACAGATTCTGTTTTCTATGTATTGTTTGCTTATTTTTATGAATCTATGAGTAGTATCGGAGGGTATGAACCATAGATAAGTTGGAATACAGTAGATTTTACACCAATATGAATTTAGAATGAGTTCATAACAGTACCTAAGTGGTGGTTTTATTTTCTTATACAAACGGTGCTTACGAGTTTTGTGTTGAGTTTTGTGTTGTGAAGTTTTCAAGTTTTGGGTAAAGATTCGATGGACTATGGAATAAGGAGTGGCAAGAGACTAAGCTTGGGGATGCCCAAGGCACCCCAAGGTGAAATTCAAGGACAACCAAAAGCCTAAGCTTGGGCATGCCTCGGGAAGGCATCCCCTCTTTCGTCTTCGTCTATCTGTAACTTTACTTAAGGCTATATTTTTATTCACCACATGATATGTGTTTTGCTTGGAGCGTCAATTTATTTTATTTTGTTTTGCTTGTTGTTTGAATAATATTCCAAGATCTTAAAATCTTAAATGTTATAGAGTCTTCACATAGTTACATAATTATTCAACTACTCATTGATCTTCACTTATATCTTTCGGAGTAGTTTGTGGTTTGCTCTAGTGCTTCACTTATATCTTTTTAGAGAACGACGGTGGTTTTATTTTGAAGAAATAGATGAACTCTCATGCTCCACTTATATTATTTTGAGAGTCTTTTAGAACAGCATGGTAATTTGCTTAGGTTATGAATTTAGTCCTAATATGATAGGCATCCAAGAGGGATATAGTAAAAACTTTCATATAAAGTGCATTGAATAGTATGAGAAGTTTGATACTTGATGATTGTTTTGATATATGAGGATGGTGATATTAGAATCATGCTAGTAGAGTAGTTGTGAAATTGCGACTTGTGTTGAGGTTTGCAAGTCCCGTAGCATGCACGTATGGTAACTGTTGTGTGACAAATTTGAAGCATGAGGTATTTCATTGAGTGCCATCCTTTGTGTGGAGGTCGAGATCGCGCGATGGTTAACTCCTACCAACCCTTTCCCTAGGAGCATGTGTGTAGTACTTTGTTTTGATGACTTGTAGATTTTTGCAATAAGTATGTGAGTTCTTTATGACTAATGTTGAGTCCATGGATTATACGCACTCTCACCTTTCCGCCATTGCTAGCCTCTCTTGTACCGCGCAACTTTCGCCAGTATCATACACCCACCATATACCTTCCTCAAAACAGCCACAAAACCTACCTATCATGGCATTTCCATAGCCATTCCGAAATATATTGCCATGCATCTTTCCACCATTTTTTTATTATGACACGCTTCATCATTGTCATATTGCCATGCATGATCATGTAGACATCATATTTGTGGCAAGGCCACCATGCATAATTTTTCATACATGTCACTATTGATTCATTGCACATCCCGGTACACCGCTAGAGGCATTCATATAGAGTAATATTTTGTTCTAGTATCGAGTTGTAATCCTTGAGTTGTAAATATATAGAAGTGTGATGATCATCATTATTAGAGCATTGTCCCGGATAAAATGCCAAATAAAAAAAGAAAAGAAAAAGAAAGGCCCAAAAAATGGAGAAAACAAAAAAAAGGGACAATGCTACTATCTTTTTCCACACTTGTGCTTCAAAGTAGCACCATGGTCTTCATGATAGAGAGTCTCTTATTTTGTCACTTTCATATACTAGTGGGAATTTTCATTATAGAACTTGGCTTGTATATTCCAACGATGGGCTTCCTCAAATGCCCTAGGTCTTCGTGAGCGAGCAAGTTGGATGCACACCCACTTAGTTTCTTTTGTTGAGCTTTCATACATTTATAGCTCTGGTGCATCTGTTGCATGGCAATCCCTACTCACTCACATTGATATCTATTGATGTCAATCTCCATAGCCCATTGATACGCCTAGTTGATGTGAGACCATCTTCCTCCTTTTATCTTCTCCACAACCACCACTCTATTCCACCTATGGTGCTATATCCATGGCTCACGCTCATGTATTGCGTGAAAGTTGAAAAAGTTTGAAAAAATTAAAGTATGAAACAATTGCTTGGCTGAAACCGGGGTTGTGCATGATTTCAATATTTTGTGTGCCGAAGATGGAGCATAGCCAAACTATATGATTCTGTAGGGATGAACTTTCTTTGGCCATGTTATTTTGAGAAGACATAATTGCTATGTTAGTATGCTTGAAGTATTATTATTCTTATGTCAATATAGACTTTTGTCTTGAATCTTTCGGATCTGAACATTCATGCCACAATAAAGAAAATTACATTGAGAATTATGTTAGGTAGCATTCCACATCAAAAATTCTGTTTTTATCATTTACCTACTCGAGGACGAGCAGGAATAAAGCTTGGGGATGCTTGATACATCTCCAACGTATATATAATTTTTTATTGTTCCATGCTATTATATTATCCTTCTAGGATGTTTAGTGGGCCTTAATATACACTTTTATATGATTTTTGGGACTAACCTATTAACCAAGAGCCCAGTGCCAGTTTCTGTTTTTCCCTTGTTTTTGAGTATCGCAGAAAAGGAATACCAAACGGAGCCCAATTGACCTGAAACTCAACGGTGGTTGTTTTTGGACCAGAAGAAGCCCAAGGAGTACCGGAGATGGACCAGAAGAGTCCCGGGCTACCCACGAGGGTGGGGGCGTGCCCCCCTACCTCGTGGCCAGCCTAGAGACCCCCCTTACTTGTTCCCGACTCCAACACACCTTATATACAGAAACCTCCAGAAAATAACCTAGATCGGGAGTTCCGCTGCCGTAAGCCTCTAGAGCCACCAAAAACCAATCTAGACCCGTTCCGGCACCCTACCGGAGGGGCGAATCCCTCTCCGGTGGCCATCTTCATCATCCCGACGCTCCCCATGACGAGGGGGGAGTAGTCCACCCTCGGGGCTGAGGGTGTGTATTTGTAGCTATGTGTTTGATCTCTCTCTCTCTCTCTCTCTCTCTCTCTCTCTCTCTCGTGTTCTTGAAATGGCACGATCTTGATGTATCACGAGCTTTTCTATTATAGTTGGATCTTATGATGTTTCTCCCCCTCTACCTTCTTGTAATGGATTGAGTTTTGCCTTTGAAGTTATCTTATCAGATTGAGTCTTTAAGGATTTGAGAACACTTGATGTATCTCTTGCATGTGCTTATCTGTGGTGACAATGGGATATCACGTGATCTACTTGATGTATGTTTTGGTGATCAACTTGCGGGTTCCGTGACCTTGGGAATCTATGCATATGGGTTGGCATACGTTTTCATCTTGACTCTCCGGTAGAAACTTTGGGGCACTCTTTGAAGTTCTTTGTGTTGGTTGAATAGATCAATCTGAGATTGTCTGATGCATATCGTATAATCATGCCCACAGATACTTTAGGTGACAATGGAGTATCTAGGTGACATTAGGGTTTTGGTTGATATGTGTCTGAAGGTGTTATTCTAGTACGAACTCTAGGATAGATCGAATTGAAAGAATAGCTTCGTGTTATTTTACTACGGACTCTTGAATAGGTCGATCAAAAATAATAACTTTGAGGTGGTTTCGTACCCTACAATAATCTCTTTGTTTGTTCTCCACTATTAGTGACTTTGGAGTGACTCTTTGTTGCATGTTGAGGGATAGTTATATGATCCAGTTAAGTTATTATTGTTGAGAGAACTTGCACTAGTGAAAGTATGAACCCTAGGCCTTGTTTCAAAGCATTGCAACACCGTTTATGCTCACTTTTATCATTAGTTTGAAGGAAATATGCCCTAGAGGCAATAATAAAGTTATTATTTATTTCCTTATATCATGATAATGTTTATTATTCATGCTAGAATTGAATTAACCGGAAACTTAGTACATGTGTGAATACATAGACAAAACAGAGTGTCCCTAGTATGCCTCTACTAGACTAGCTCATTGATCAAAGATGGTTATGTTTCCTAGCCATAGACATGAGTTGTCATTTGATCCACGAGATCACATCATTAGGAGAATGATGTGATGGACAAGATCCATCCGTTAGCTTAGCACTATGATCGTTTAGTTTTACTGCTATTGCTTTCTTCATGACTTATACATGTTCCTATGACTATGAGATTATGCAACTCCCGAATACCGTGGGAACATCTTGTGTGCTATCAAACGTCACAATGTAACTGGGTGATTATAAAGATGTTCTACAGGTATCTCCGAAAGTGTGTGTGGTGTTGGCATAGATCAAGAATAGGATTTGTTACTCCGAGTGTCGGAGAGGTATCTCTGGGCCCTCTCGGTAATGCACATCATAATAAGCCTTGCAAGCAAATGACTAATGAGTTAGTCACGAGATGATGTATTACGGAACGAGTAAAGATACTTGCCGGTAATGAGATTGAACTAGGTATTGAGATACCGACGATCAAATCTCGGGCAAGTAACATACCGATGACAAAGGGAACAACGTATGTTGTTATGCGATTTAACCGATAAAGATCTTCGTACAATATGTAGGAGCCAATATGAGCATCCAGGTTCCGCTATTGGTTATTGACCGGAGATGAGGCTCGATCATGTCTACATAGTTCTCGAACCCGTAGGGTCCGCACGCTTAACGTTTGATGACAATCGGTATTATGAGTTTATGAGTTTTGATGTACCGAAGGTAGTTCGGAGTCCCGGATGAGATCACGGACATGACGAGGAGTCCCGGAATGTCCGAGACATAAAGTTGATATATTGGAAGGTCACATTCGAACACCGGAAGTGTTCCGGGTGGTTTCGGAAATAACCGGAGTGCCGGAGGGGTTACCGGAACCCCCCGGGGAAGTATTGGGACCTAGTGGGCCTTAAGGAAGAGAGAGGGCAGCAGCCCAGGAGGTGGCGCATCCCCTCCCATGGGGAGTCCGAATTGGACTAGGGGAGGGGGGCACGGCCCCTCTTTCCCTCTCCCTCTCCCTCTCTTTCCTTCCCCCTCTCTCCCTCTTGGTGGACTCCTACTAGGAATAGGATTCCTATTCCTAGTAGGAGTAGCTCTCCTAGGGCACGCCATAGGGGCCGACCGGCCTTCCCCCCTTGATCCTTTATATACGGGGGCAGGGGAGCACCTCTAGACACACAAGTTGATCAGTTGATCTCTCCCAACCGTGTGTGGTGCCCCCTCCATAGAAACACACCTCGGTCATACCGTTGCAGCGCTTAGGCGAAGCCCTGCGTCGGTAGCTTCATCATCTCCGTCACCACGCCGTCGTGCTGACGAAACTCTCTCGTGAAGCTCTACTGGATCAAGAGCTCGTGGGAGGTCATCAAGCTGAACGTGTGCTGAACGCGGAGGTGCCGTACATTCGGTGCTTGATCGGTTGGATCACGAAGAAGTTCGACTACATCAACCGCGTCACTAGACGCTTCCGCTTTTGGTCTACAAGGGTACGTAGACACACTCTCCCCTCTCGTTGCTATGCATCTAGTAGATAGATCTTGCGTGATCGTAGGAAATTTTTGAAATACTTGTCGTGGTTCTAAGTCTGATAGTAAGGGTAGGGGGTACGAATGGAGAGGCAAGGCCCTAGCTATGGTGATGTTGTACACAAGGGTTTGCGAGTTCATGCCCTTCTCGGAGGAAGCAATAGCCCTACGTCTCGGTACCCGGAGGCTTGGTCGACTGGTATGTGTATATGTGTGTTACAGAGGTGCGAACCCTTGTTCTGGAGGAGGGGGTGGCTTATATAGTGCGCCAGGACCCCAGCCATGCTCCACGTTACCAAGGGTTCAATGTACATTAAGGCAGGCGTTACTGATAACGCCCGCAATAAAGAGTAATTAAGGTGTTTACTACGGTGAGTAAATACCAGACCGTTGCTGTCTCAAGCGATGCTTGACCTTCGGGGGTCGAGTGCCTTGGATTGGTCGAGTGGAGTTGAGTCGTCTTGCGAATGAGGCTCAGTCGAGTGGAGTGTCTTCTTGGACCGTATCAGTCAACTGTCTCCATTGTCATAAGTTTTGTCTTTTGATCTTCTAGGGTAGTGACCTTGGGTGGGGTACCTTGGTCGGACCTGTGACCCTACCCTAGGTCTGTAACCTTGTCAGTAGCCCCCGAATGGATTGATGCTTGAGCAAGAGAGTGCTGAGGGAAGCTCTGGTTCTGGCTCGACGTCCCTGGGGTAGATTGCTTCGGAGCTTGTATCTTGGGCAGTCTTCCTCAGTCGTGTCTTGGTCGCCTTGATCGATTATGGATCCGTCGAGTGAGTTAGTTGCTTCTTGCGTCGACTGGACTTTGTGCTAAGCGTCGGGTGCCGTTAGCACGTGCCGTTTTCGACGGGATCGGTTGCCCTTCGGTCGCCGGACTCGGCGGGGTTTTCGAAATTTGGGGAAGCGTGCGGGGCGGGACGTGCCGCAGCAATCGGAGTGATGCGCTTGAGACGCCTCGATCCTCGCACCACCTTTTTCGCCACGTATCGCGCCAGCGCCTGTTACGGGATTTGATAAGATTACTCGAGGCCACCGGTCAGCCACTCGACCGGGCTGCTATAAGAGCGTGTTGAGCCCGTAGCGGGGGCACTGTGCGCCCAATCTTTCTCCTTCCGCCTCTGCTTCTTCGCTGCGCCCCTGCTTCTTCTCGCCTCTCTCCACAGCGACCGCCGGTGCGCGAGCCATGGGCAAGGACAAGACCGCTGCGATGGAGCGCTCGAAGAAGGCGGCGTCGGGGAAGGGGAGGCGATCCGGCCCGAGCGGATCGTCGTCGAGTTCCGGGCTCCCCGCTGGCTGGATCCAGGGGGATTGGATCCGGTCCACCGTCGTGGTGGAGGATCTGGAGGAGCTGGAGGAGGAAGGGTTGATCGCCCGCGGTTCCTGGCGGGCGCCGGGGGGAGAACTCGAGCCCCGGCCGCGGGAGGGCGAATGCGTCCTCCACGCGACCCATGTCGACCGAGGTTTTCTATGCCCCCGCACCCTTTCTTCTGCGCGTTCTTTATTTTCTTCGGTGCCCAGTTGCACTACTTCACGCCCAACTCCATCGCCTTCTTTTCTGCCTTTGTTTCCATGTGCGAGAACTTCCTTGGTTGCCGGCCGCACTGGGGTTTGTTCAAACACATTTTCACCTGCCGCTCGCAAACTATCAAGAGGGTGAATCCGAGTGACGGTAAGATGCACGTCCTCCAGGCGTGCGGCGGGCTCGAGATCCAGCTTAGGAATAGGAGCGCCTTTCCCCCCATGATCTTTCCGGAGTCGATTCGGGGCTGGCAGTCGACCTGGTTTTATTACAAGAACAGTCCGACTCCGGGTCAGTCGACTGGTCTTCCTCCGTTCACTCTAGGTCGAGCCAGCCCACCTCCTTCGATGATAGTGGGTAAGGCTGAGAGGGCTGAAGTGGACATGTTGGTGGAGCGGGTCGTCCAGTTAGACCGAGAGGGGGTAACGGGGATGGATCTGTTTGAGGTGTACCTCACGCGGAGGATCCAGCCGCTCCAAGCTCGGGACCACCCGATGTGGTTGTATTCTGGTACCGACGACTCGTCGCGAGTCCACCCGGAGGCGGCCGACCCGAAGTACGTGGTGCAGTGCTTCAAGTGCATCACGGGGAACAAAGACAATCCCAGGGGATCTGGGAGGGTCATCCCATTTGACGCTGACCATCTTCCTGACAAGGTTAGTCTCCTTCTTCCGAGTGACGTTTCTGTCGTCTGGCTTGCGATTTGTATTGATGGATCCGACTGATATTTGGTCAAACTTCTCTCTTTGCAGATCTACACCGAGATGTACTCGCTACCCAACGGGGAAAAGGTCCAGGACGGTGAGGAGGGCGTGGGCGACGCCGCCGAGTGGAAGTCGGAGGAGGAGACCGAGGAGGAGAGCGAGGACTACAGCAGCGGGGAGAAGGTCGAGTCACCTCCCCGTGATGAGCGTCGATCCAAGGAGAAGCACGACCCAGGGGCCGCACGCCTTCGGGCGGGTCCCTCGGGCTCTCGGACGCCCAAGCGCACTCGGACAGCTACTCCTGACCCTTATTTGAAGGCGCCCAAGCAGCCCAAGGTCAACACCACCAAGCCTCGGAAGGCCTTGCCCAGGATCAAGGTGGATGTACCCATCGCCTCCACGTAAGTGTCGCTTGGTCTTGTCCCTTTCTGCTTTTTGGAGGTCGACCGTATCTCCTGTCGACTCATCTTTGAGTGAACCTTCCAGCGCCGCGGCTTCCACGACCTCGATGGACATCGACTGGGGCCGAGACGACGAGGAGACCGCGGACGCCACGACATCACGTGCAGGTGCGGGTTCTATGGATTGTGTCTTGTTTCCTTTCGCCGGTTGTGGGTGACGGCCGACTGAACTTTGCTTGCTGCTTGACTCAAAGTGCCACGCCTCGTCATAGAGCTTCCGAATGACGATGATGATGAGGAGCGGTTGGGAGGGGACCAACGACGCACAGGGAAGAAGGGCCGGAAGACGCCTTCTGGCTCGGAGGCCCAGCAACAGGAAGATGCGGCCCGAGCCACAGTCTCCTTCGCCGTCCCTGTGTCGACCGTGCGTCTGGCTTCGACAGCCGTCGACCCATCGCCTGCTTCAGTCGTCGACCCAGCGTCTACTCCAGCCGTCGACCCAGCGCCAGCTCCTGTCGTAGACCCAGCGCCCGTACCTGCTGTCGCCCCCATGCCCGCCACTTCGTCTGTTATCTTCTCCTCCTACCGCCTCCCGGAGGATCCTGTGGGGGCGGCTCAAGAAGCCGTTCGCCAGGCGGGGGTGATGATGGAGAGGACGAAGGCGGCGTACGAGGCCAGCATGGCAGCTTATGATGCCAGTTCTGCTCTTCGGGCCAACATCCAGGTTCGTTATCTTTACTGAAGTAGTCTTTGGTTTTGAGAGAGTCTGCTGTTTTGTTCGTGAGATACCACACCCACTGGGTGAATCCTTGGAGTGCTTTCCCCTCTCTTTTTTTTGAGCTCGAGCCGGACTGATCTCGGCCGAGTGAAACCAGTGGGGGCACACTCAGTGCACCCACTGGGTGTAGTCCCCGAGACCGTGGTCGACTGCTGGCGGTCGGCCATGGTCTTACTATAGAACTTTTCTTCCTTGCTGTTTTTTTTAACTCGAGCCGGAGTGATCTTGGCCGAGTGAAACTAGTGGGGGCACGCTCAGTGCACCCATAGGGTGTAGTCCCCGAGGCTGCGGTTGAGTATTTTGACTCGACTGTAGTCTTAGAATCTTGCTTTGTCGTGTTGATGCAGAAATCTTGCGAGTTTGGGGCCAAGTTTGCAGACCTTGAGAAGAAGAAAATCCAGCTTAACCTCGACTTGCAGTTGGCTCGGGACCACCTGAAGAAGACGCAGGATGATGCGGCTGGTAACTGACCTCGACCTTTTGTCGACTGACTTTTGATAGATATGCCTTGTGTTCCTTCATGTTCATCTGTCCAGTGGCGGCTTTGGTAGGTCAACTGAAGGCGGCCTTGGAGCAGAAGGATCTCGACCTGGCGGCGGCGCAGCAGGCGGCTCAAGAGAAGGCGGAACTGGCGGCGTAGAGGTTGGCTTCTGTGGGTGCGCTCGAGGCGGATGTCATCAGGCTGAGAGGCTCGCTCGACGCAGCCAATCAAGAGGTGACTCAGCTGAAGAACTCCAAGGCTGTCTTGAACGACAAGTACGAGGCTCTTTTTCGGAAGAGGGTTGATCTTGAGGCGTATCTGGGCGACATCACCAAGAAATGGTACCTCGTGCTCGAAGGTATGTCTCCTTCGGCCCAGTTTAGGCTGGATCGGTCGACCCACATCTTGTCTGCTGACTCGACTTGCTATTTTTGGCGCAGAGTTTTGTCGTAACTTTGAAGAGGAGACTGGACGGGTCGAGCCCGGCTTGGACCCAACCAACTCCATCGTGAAGGATGAGGTAGGCATGAACATACTAAGGCTGGAGTCCCGCCTCACTGCGGCCACGGATTATCTAGGACGGCTGAAGGCAGTGATGGCCCGAATCGACACCGCGCTCTGGAGGGGGGTCGTGCAGGAGAACGACCTCGATTCCCCGATGACTCGACTCAACGCGATCCCCAACCGAGTGCAGGAGTGGAAGAAGTCGGCAGCCCGGGGAGGGGCCGACGTGGCGCTGTCCTTGGTCTGCGTGCACTGCAAGGAGGTGAAGGAGAGGAGGCTCGCGGTGCTTAAGGTTGCCAATACGAAGGAGCTCCAATTCCAGTAGTTTATGGAGACCTTTCTGGAAGCCGCCACTCGCATCGCCGACGGGATCGACCTGGACGAGTTTGTCGCGCCTGAAAGCCCGCCTCCTCCTGAGGAATGACTTTGATACTTTAATCTCATTTGCCGCGGAATGCCGTGTGGACTTGTAATCGTTAAACTCTGGTGTGCTTGTGGCCCAAGTACTTTTGCCCGAATCTTGTGGGGCTTTTATCTGATTTTGATCTTTCGGCTTGCTGCTCTTGTTTGATTGCTTGAATCTTTGAGTCGACGTCTGCAGCCAAGCCTCCGAGTGAGAGGGTTGCTCTTCACTCGGAGTAGATGTTTATAACTTAGGCGATTCCAAGCTACGTTGTATTTGTGGCGGAGCTCGGAAGACAGAGCCACTTTATACTTGTAACATAGCTCGGAGGACCACAGCTAAGCCCCCGAGTGAGAGGGTTGCTCTTCACTCGGAGTAAGTGTTTGAAACTTAGGCGAGTCACGGGGTCGCAGCTAAGCCCCCGAGTGAGAGGGTTGCTCTTCACTCGGAGTGGAAATTTATAACTTAGGCGATTCCAAGCTACGTTGTATTTCTGGCGGAGCTCGGAAGGCAGAGCCACTTTATACTTGTAAGTTAGCTCGGAGGACCGCAGCTAAGCCTCCGAGTGAGAGGGTTGCTCTTCACTCGGAGTGGATGTTTATAACTTAGGCGATTCCAAGCTACGTTGTATTTGTG
>LR738713.1:796096913-796246691 GCA_902687465.1 Secale cereale | reverse complement strand
CCCCCGAGTGAGAGGGTTGATCTTCACTCGGAGTAAGTGTTTGAAACTTAGGCGAGTCGCGGGGTCGCAGCTAAGCCCCCGAGTGAGAGGGTTGCTCTTCACTCGGAGTGGATGTTTATAACTTAGGCGATTCCAAGCTACGTTGTATTTGTGGCGGAGCTCGGAAGGCAGAGCCACTTTATACTTGTAACGTAGCTCGGAGAACCGCAGCTAAGCCCCCGAGTGAGAGGGTTGCTCTTCACTCAGAGTGGATGTTTGTAACTGAGGCAGTTCCAAGCTACGTTGTATTTGTGGCGAAGCTCGGAAGACAGAGCCACTTTATACTTGTAACGTAGCTCAGAGGACCGCAGCTAAGCACCCACTGGGGGATTTTGAAGACCAATGTTTTTAGAGGACATCAATCATTAAAGGATCATTGCTAACTTGTCTTTGAAACAAATTGAGAAATCTTTATTACAACTCGACCGTCGAGTGTCTCAACTGTAAAAGCGGCGGAGCAGGTCCGCGTTCCACGAACGAGGTTCGTCTTTCTTCTTGACCACGTTGTAGAGGTGGTATGCTCCGTTGTGCAGAACCTTGGTGATGATGAACGGGCCTTCCCAGGCCGGGGCGAGCTTGTGTGGACGTTTCTGATGCACTCGAAGGACCAGGTCTCCTTCCTGGAATGCTCGGCATCTTACGTTGCGAGCATGGAATCGACGCAGGTCCTGTTGATAGATGGTCGACCAGATCGGGGCCATCTCCCTTTCCTCTTCCAAAAGGTCGACTGCATCCTGACGAGCCTGCTCTACCTCGGCTTCGGAGAAGAGTTCCACTCTGGGGGCGTTGTGTAATAAGTCGATCGGCAACACAGCTTCGGCTCCATAGACCATGAAGAAAGGGGTACGGCCAGTCGACCGGTTTGGAGTTGTCCTCAGACCCCATAAGACAGATGGTAGTTCAGTTACCCAAGCCCCAGCGGCATGCTTAAGATCGCGCATGAGCCGCGGCTTTAGGCCTTGGAGAATCAAACCATTTGCTCTTTTTGCCTGTCCATTTGACTGCGGATGCGCCACAGAGGCGTAGTCGACTCGTGTTCCTTGGGAAGCGCAGAAAGCTCTGAATTCATCCGAGTCAAAGTTGGAGCCGTTGTCTGTGATGATGCTGTGGGGGACTCCATATCTAAATATTAATTCCCTGATGAAGCTGATGGCGGTGCTTGACTCGAGGTTCTTGATGGGCTTGGCCTCAATCCATTTGGTGAACTTGTCGACTGCCACCAGGAGGTGGGTGAATCCACTTCTGCCTGTCCTGAAGGGGCCGACCATGTCCAAGCCCCAAACAGCAAAGGGCCAGACTAGCGGAATGGTCTTCAGGGCGGACGCTGGCTTGTGGGACATGTTGGAGTAGAACTGGCAACCTGCGCATTTGTCCACAATATCCTTGGCCATCTCGTTGACGCGGGGCCAGTAAAACCTAGCTCGGTATGCTTTGGCCACTATAGTCCGAGAGGAGGCGTGGTGGCCGCAAGTTCCCGAGTGGATTTCATCCAAGATCAGTCGACCTTCCTCTGGAGTGATGCAGCGCTGAGCGACTCCGATGACGCTTTCTCTGTAGAGCTGACCCTGGATGACAGTGAACGCCTTGGATCGGCGGACGATCTGGCGCACTTCTTCCTCATCTTCTGGGAGTTCTTGCCTGAGCAGATATGATATATATGGCACAGTCCAGTCTGGCGTAATCACTAGGACCTCCATGATCAAGTCGACCACAGCAGGTACTTCGATTTCAGTCGGATCTGACGCGCTGACTGGCTGCGGGGCTCTTCCGTGAAGGGGTCTTCTTTGACAGAAGGGGTGTGCAGATGCTCTAGGAACACATTCTTGGGTATAGGCTTCCGAGTCGACCCAATTTTTGCGAGGTCATCGGCCAGCTGATTCTTGGCTCTGGGCACATGATGGAGCTCTAAGCCTTCAAACTTCTTTTCAAGCTTCCGCACTACACTGCAATAACTGGTCATTGACGGGCTCCTAATGTCCCATTCTTTCATCACTTGGTTCACCACTAGGTCGGAGTCGCCGTAGACCATCAGGCGACGGACGCCGAGTGAGATGGCCATACGCAACCCATACAAAACTGCTTCGTATTCAGCCTCGTTGTTTGATGAATCGAAATGGATCTGAAGGACGTAGCTGAGCTTGTCGCCCCTGGGAGAGACCAGGACCACGCCTGCGTTGGATCCGTTCAGCATCTTGGATCCATCGAAGAACATAGTCCAATGGTCCGACTGGACTTGAGTTGGCAGCTCTTGTTCTATCCACTCGGCCACAAAATCTGCTATAGCCTGAGACTTGATGGCTTTCTTCGCTTCAAACTTGATATCTAACAGAAGAAGTTCAATCGCCCATTTTGCCACTTGACCGGTTGCATCTCGGTTGTTTAGGATCTCTGACAGCGGGGCGTCGCTGACGACTGAGATCGAATGGTCTGAAAAGTAATGGGCAACCTTTTTTGCAGTCAAGTAAATCCCGTACACAAGCTTTTGGTAATGTGGATACCTTTGCTTGGAGGGAGTCAAAACTTCGGATATATAATAGACCGGGCGTTGGACCTTGTATGCCTTGCCCTCTTCTTCCCGCTCGACCATGAGTACAGTACTGACGACTTGTCCGGTGGCAGCAATATACAGTAGAAGAGGCTCTCCGCTGACTGGGGCGGTGAGCACCGGCTGGGTGGACAGCAGGGCTTTGAGCTCTTCAAACGCTGCTTCGGCTTTGGGATTCCACTCGAACTTGTCGGATTTCTTCATGAGTCAGTAGAGAGGTAGTGCCTTCTCACCAAGACGAGAAATGAATCGACTCAATGCGGCCAAGCAACCAGTAAGCTTCTGGACGTCGTGTATACGCTCGAGGCGTTTCATTCGGAGAATGGTGCTCACCTTCTCTGGGTTGGCATCGTTTCCCTGTTCGGAAACGAGAAAACCGAGCAACTTGCCGCCAGGAACTCCAAATGTACACTTTGATGGGTTGAGCTTGATATCGTAGCTTCTTAGGCTTGCGAATGTCTCAGCGAGGTCAGTCAGCAGGTCGGAACCTTTCCGTGACTTGACCACAATGTCATCCGTGTATGCCTCGATGTTCCGACTGATTTGCTTTATCAAGCACTTCTGGATCATGCGCATGAAGGTAGCGCCAGCATTTTTGAGGCCGAAAGGCATGGTGACATAACAAAAACACCCGAAGGGGGTGATGAAAGCTGTCTTGATTTCGTCGGGCCCGAACAGACGGATCTGATGGTACCCAGAATACGCGTCCAGAAAGGACAAACGTTCACATCCCGCAGTCGAGTCGACTATCTGATCGATGCGGGGAAGAGGAAAATGATCTTTCGGGCAGGCCCGATTGATGTGCTTGAAATCGATGCACATGCAGAGAGACTTGTCCTTCTTGGGGACCATGACGACGTTGGCGAGCCACTCAGAGTGGTATATCTCGCGGATAAACTCTGCTGCCAGGAGTCGAGCCACTTCTTCGCCAATTTCCTTTCGCTTCTCCGCATCGGATCGACGGAGATGTTCCTTCACAGGTTTCACTTTCGGGTCGACTCGCAAATGGTGCTCAGCCAGTCCCCTGGGTACACCCGGCATGTCCGATGGTTTCCATGCAAAGATGTCCCAGTTCTCATGGAGGAACTGGACGAGCGCTTCTTCCTATTTGCCGTCGAGTGTAGTGGAGATGTGGGTCGGTGCTGCGTTGGGGTCGGTGGGGTGGATGTGCACAGGTTTCGTGTCCCCGGCCGACTGGAAAGCTGACTCGAAAGCCGGCTTCTTCGCCCTTAGCAGGTCACTCGGATCCACATTCTTTTGGTACTCCTCCATCTCTACTGCTGCCATTTGCTCGTCGGCGATCTTCGAGCCTTTCTGGAAGCATTCTTCCGCTTTCTGACGGTTACCAGTGACGGTTATAACGCCGTTGGGTCCCGGCATCTTCAGCTTGAGGTAGACGTAACATGGTCGAGCCATGAACCTGGCGTAGGCGGGCCTACCCAGGATGGCGTGATAGGCGTTGTTGAAGTCCACCACTTCGAACGTCAGCTTCTCTTTGTGGTAGTTCTTCGACTCACCAAAGACCACGTCGAGTGTGATCTGGCCAAGCGAGTCGGCTTTCTTTCCGGGGATTACTCTGTGGAATCTCATGTTACTTTCTCTCAGCTTGGACATCGGAATGCCCATATCCCGGAGGGTTGCTGCATACAAGATATTCAAGCCACTGCCTCCATCCATCAGAACTCTGGTCAGGCGTGTGCCTTCGATAACCGGGTCGACCACCAGTGCCTGCCGCCCGGGGGTGGCAATGTGCGCTGGGTGATCGGACTGGTCGAATGTGATGGGGGTCTTTGACCATTTCAAAAACGTGGGGGTCCCTGGGGCAACCATGTTTACTTCTCTGTTGATGATTTTCAGTCGACTTTTGCTCTCGACGTCTGCGAAAATCACCAAAGTGGAGTTGATCCGAGGGTATCCTCCGTCCCCTTCCTTTTCTTCGGACTCTTCTGAATCTTTCTCTTTCTCAGTCAACTGATCTTTCTGGAAGCTCTGGATCAGGAGCCGACACTGTCGAGTGGTGTGCTTGGGATACACCAAGTTTCCCTCTTCATCTTTCTTCGTGTGTATGGGGCACGGCTGGTCGAGCATATCATCCCCAGCCTGACCCTTTCCTTTCTTGGGGGCCCAGGAGCCTTTTGGTTTCCCTTTGCCCTTTCCTTGATTGACCACTGCAGCCTCTCTCTGAGCGGCTGGCTCGGCCTTGCGCTTGTTCTTCCTATTGGAATTCTGATCGTCCTGCCCGACTGGTTTCTTGCCGCTGCGGAGCCAATCGGCCTCCTCACCGTTGGCGTACCGACTGGCGATCTCCATCATCCGTGACAAGGACATGTCGCCTGTTCGACCAAACTTCAGATTCAACTCTCGGTTACGCACGCCTTCCTTGAAAGCACACACCGCCTAGTGCTCAGACACGTTCTCCACCATGTGATGCAAGGTGGTCCATCGCTGAATGTAATCCCTCAAAGTTTCACTCGGCTTCTGCGCGCAGTGTTGAAGTTCTGCGAGTCCAGCAGGTCGCTTGCAGGTGCCTTCGAAGGTCCGAACGAAAACTCGAGCGAGCTCTTCCCAGCTATAAATGCTCCTGGGGGCCAATTGATTGAGCCACGCCCGAGCGGAGCCGCCCAGCATCAAGGGGAGGTGCTTCATGGCCACGTCGCCATTGCCGCCTCCGATCTGCATGGCCACTCGGTAGTCTTCCAGCCAAGTGTCTGGCTTCGACTCACCGGTGAACTTGCTTACTCCCGCCGCTAACCTGAAGTTCGGGGGGATCTCCGCGGCTCTGATAGCACTACAGAAACATTCAGGCCCAGAGCCTGGCGCTCAGCTGCCACTCAGTTGGTCTCTGCCTCGCTCTTCTCTGGATGCCCGGTTACGGTCGACCCGACCTTGCACAAGGATAGACCTTGCATCGAAACCTGGCCGTCGGGGATCTGGGGGAATCCTCCGCTCGTCATCACGCAGGCGCCTGCCCTCGTGCCGCTGGGGCGAGTGCGACCCACTTCCCGGAGGAGGGGTAGGCACTCGACGGCGGTCATGGCGTCCGTGCCGACGGTCGAGTGGATCGTCGTTCCGACCCAGATGCCGGTCTTGCCGCGGGCCACGCTCCTCACGCCTCGGGGGCGATCTTGGACTGTGGGCCGACCATACGGTGTCTGCAGCCACCGATCTGCTGTGAATCTTGTTGCGCGACTGAGAAACAGCCGCGTTTTGTTCTTCAGCCGTTCGGAGCAAAGCTCAGATCTGCTGAAGACCTCTCCCAGCTTCCGACTAGGAGGGTTGAATCGACTCCGTGATGCGAGCCGCGGCATCGAGGTTTTGGACTGGCGTGCGGAACACCTGAGTCTCGCGCTGACGCGATTGCCGCGGTCGTCGATTGGACTCGGGGACAAGTCGGCGGGCCTGCTCGTCGAGTGAGCATTGGATATTTTCCAAGCGCGCGCGTTTGGCCACGGTGGCCAAGCGCGTGGCTTCGAGGGCCAGAGCCTCCGGGGAATCTCCCACGATGGGAGTGAAGAGTGCATCTTCGTTGCGGCGGCAAGCTCAGCCCTTTGCTCGGAGGTGAGGGGCTGTGGAATGTAACCGTCGTTGTCGTGCGATCGGTCGCCGCCGCTGCCGCCGTTCCCACCGCGAGGAAAACCTGGCGGGCTGCGGCGCCAATCGACCATAAGGATTTCCGCCGCGGGATCGCTGCTCCCGCACTCGGAAATGGAATCTATGAGCCCGGTCGACTGGTCGGCCGGCCCGTAGAGGTAGCCGTCGGGCTCAATGGTCGCGACTTGAGGGGTGGCCGTTTGACGGGCCACCGCGTGTTTCACCCACCGCTGGAGCCGCGAGCGACCGGATCGTTTGCGGCAGCGTCCGGCGGGGATGGGGGACGATGAGTACTGAGTCGATGGCTGCCGCAGGAGGACGCCCCGGCGCCGGCGCGAAAGTGCGCAGTCCCCTTGGCGGGCAGAGCCTCGACGTCGAGAGGGGCTTCCTGGAGCCATGCGGAGTCGTCGGCGATGAAGACTAGTGCGCCGAGCCGAATCTCGTGGCCCAACGCCAAACCACCGCCTGACACCATGATGAAAGCGGTCGGAGGAGGAGTTGCAACCTCACCAGATGTCGCTAAGACGCCTAGCCCCACGGTGGGCGCCAACTGTCGTGGTTCTAAGTCTGACAGTAAGGGTAGGGGGTACAAATGGAGAGGCAAGGCCTTAGCTATGGTGATGTTGTACACAAGGTGTTTGCGAGTTCAGGCCCTTGTCGGAGGAAGCAATAGCCCTACGTCTCGGTGCCCGGAGGCTTGGTCGACTGGTATGTGTATATGTGTGTTACAGAGGTGTGATCCCTTGTTCTGGAGGAGGGGGTGGCTTATATAGTGCGCCAGGACCCCAGCCATGCTCCACGTTACCAAGGGTTCAATGTACATTAAGGCAGGCGTTACTGATAACGCCCGCAGTAAAGAGTAATTAAGGTGTTTACTACGGTGAGTAAATACCAGACCGTTGCTGTCTCAAGCGATGCTTGACCTTCGGGGGTCGAGTGCCTTGGATTGGTCGAGTGGGGTTGAGTCGTCTTGCGGATGAGGCTCAGTCGAGTGGAGTGTCTTCTTGGACCATCTCAGTCGACTGTCTCCATTGTCATAAGTTTTGTCTTTTGATCTTCTAGGGTAGTGACCTTGGGTGGGGTACCTTGGTCGGACCTGTGACCCTACCCTAGGTCTGTAACCTCGTCAATAGTATGTTCCCCAACAATGGCATCATGAGCCAGATCTATGCGTAGATGATATGCACGAGTAGAACACAAGTGAGTTGTGGGCGATAATAGTCATACTGCTTACCAGCATGTCATACTTTGTTTCGGCGGTATTGTGAGATGAAGCGGCCCGGACCGACATTACGTGTACGCTTACGCGAGACTGGTTTCCCTGTTACGAGCACTCGCTGCTTAAAGGTGATTGGCGGGTGTCTGTCTCTCTCACTTTAGCTGAATCAAGTGTGGCTACGCCCTGTCCTTGTGAAGGTTAAAACAACACATACTTGACGAAAAATCGTTGTGGTTTTTGTATGAGTAGGTAAGAACGGTTCTTACTAAGCCCGTAGGAGCCACATAAAACTTGCAACAAACAAAGTAGAGGACGTCTAACTTGTTTTTGCGGGGCATGTTGTGATGTGATATGGTCAATACATGATGAGTTATACGTTATTGTATGAGATGATCATATTTTGTAAAGTTATCGGCAACTGGCAGGAGCCATATGGTTGTCGGTTTATTGTATGAAATACAGTCGCCATGTAATTGCTTTACTTTATCACTAAGCGGTAACGATAGTCGTGGAAGCAATAGTTGGCGAGATGACATCGATGCTACGATGGAGATAAAGGTGTCGCGCCGGTGACGATGGTGATCATGACGGTGTCTTGGAGATGGAGATCAAAGGCACAAGATGATGATGGCCATATCATATCACTTATATTGATTGCATGTGATGTTTATCTTTTATGCATCTTATTTTGCTTAGATCGACGGTAGCATTATAAGATGATCTCTCACTAAATTTCAAGGTATAAGTGTTCTCCCTGTGTATGCACCGTTGCGAAAGTTCGTCGTGCCGAGACACCACGTGATGATTGGGTGTGATAAGCTCTACGTTCACATACAATGGGTGTAAGCCAGTTTTGCACACACAGAATACTCAGGTTAAACTTGACGATCCTAGCATATGCAGATATGGCCTTGGAACACTAGAGACCGAAAGGTCGAGCGTGAATCATATAGTAGATATGATCAACATAAGATGTTCACCATTGAAAACTACTCCATCTCACGTGATGATCGGACATGGTTTAGTTGATATGGATCACGTGATCACTTAGATGATTAGAGAGATGTCTATCTAAGTGGGAGTTCTTTAGTAATTTGATTAATTGAACTTTAATTTATCATGAACTTGATCCTGGTAGTATTAGCATATCTATGGTGTAGATCAATAGCTTGCGTTCTAGCTCCCCTATGTTTTTGATATGTTCCCAGGGAAAACTAAGTTGAAAGATGTTAGTAGCAATGATGCGGACTAGGTCTGTGATCTAAGAATTATCCTCATTGCTGCACAGAAGTATTATGTCCTTGATGCACCGCTAGGTGACAAACCTATTGCAGGAGCAGATGCAGACGTTATGAACGTTTGACAAGCTCGGTATGATGACTACTTGATAGTTTAGTGCACCATGCTTTACGGCTTATAACCGGGATTTCAAAAATGTTTTGAACGCCACGGAGCATATGAGATGTTCCAAGAGTTGAAATTAGTATTTCATACTCATGCCCGTGTCGAGAGGTAAAAGACCTTTGACCGTACTTTGCCTACAAGATGGAGGAGAATAGCTCAACCAGTGAGCATGTGCTCAGATTGTCTGGGTACTACAATTGCTTGAATCAAGTGGGACTTAATCTTCCAGATAAGATAGTAATTGACAAAGTTCTCTAGTCACTATCACAAAGTTAGTAGAACTTCGTGATGAACTATAATATGCAAGGGATGACGATGTAATTCCCGAGCTCTTCGCAATGCTGAAATCGGCGAAGGTTGAAATCAAGAAAGAACATCAAGTGTTGATGGTTAACAAGACCACTTGTTTCAAGTAAAGGGCAAAGGGATAGAAGGGGAACTTCAAGAACAATGACAAGTTACTATTGAACCTCGTAGGTCAACCAGAGTGTGTTCCGCGCCAGAGTGGTACGGTAACCCGGTTCTGGAAGTCATGTTACTAGACCATGATGAACCTACGAACTATGAGGAAACGATGATGAGCCCAGATTCCGCAAAATGGCTTGAGGCCATGAAATCTGAGATGGGATCCATGTATGAGAACAAAGTATGGACTTTGGTTGACTTGCCCGATGATCGGCAAGCCATCAAAAATAAATGGATCTTCAATAGGAAGTCCGACGCTGACGGTAATGTTATTGTTTACAAAGCTCGACTTGTTGCAAAAGGTTTTCGACAAGTTCAAGGAGTTGACTACGATGAGACTTTCTCACCTGTAGCGATGCTTAAGTCTGTCCGAATCATGTTAGCAATTGCCGCATTTTATGATTATGAAATCTGGCAAATGGATGTCAAAACTGCATTCCTGAATGGATATCTCAAAGAAGATTTGTATATGATGCAACCAGAAGGTTTTGTCGATCCTAAAGGTGCTAACAAAGTGTGCAAGCTCCAGCGATCCATCTATGGACTGGTGCAAGCATCTCGGAGTTGTAATATATGCTATGATGAGGTGATCAAAGCATATGGTTTTATACAGACTTTTGGAGAAGCCTGTATTTACAAGAAAGTGAGTGGGAGCACTACATCCTTTTCTGATAAGTATATGTGAATGACATATTGTCGATCGGAAATGATGTAGAATTTTCTGGAAAGCATAAAAGAGTGGTTGAAAGGAGTTTTTTCAAAGAAAGACCTCGATGAAGCTGCTTACATATTGAGCGTCAAGATCTATAGAGATAGATCGAGACGCTCGATAAGTTTTTTCGATGAGTACATACCTTGATAAGTTTTTGAAGTAGTTCAAAATGGATCAGTTAGAGAAGGAGTTCTTGCCTGAGTTGTAAGGTATGAAGTTGAGTAAGACTCAAAGCCCGACCTCGGCAGAAGATAGAGAAATAATGAAAGTCATTCCCTATGCCTCAGCCATAGGTTCTATAAAGTATGCCATGTTGTGTACCAAACCTGTTGTATACCTTACCATGAGTTTGGTAAGGAGGTACAATATAAAAGTGTATAACAAAGCCCATTAAACATCCAAAACATCATAAATAATAGCAAGGACCAATAAAAAATTATAGATACATTGGAGACATATCAAGCATCCCCAAACTTAATTCCTACTCGTCCTCGAGTAGGTAAATGATAAAAACAGAATTTTTGATGTGGAATGCTAACCAACATAATTTTCAATGTAATTCTCTTAATTGTGGCATGAATGTTCAGATCTGAAAGATTCAAGACAAAAGTCCATATTGACATAAGAAATAATAACACTTCAAGCATACTAACAAAGCAATCATGTCTTCTCAAAATACTATGGCTAAAGAAATTTATCCCTACAAAATCATATAGTCTGGCTATGCTCCCTCTTCATCACACAAAATATTCATATCATGCACAACCCCGGTTTCAGCCAAGCACTTGTTTTCATACTTTATTCTTTCAAACCTTTCAACTTTCACGCAATACATGAGCGTGGGCCATGGACATAGCACTATGGGTGGAATAGAGTGGTGGTTGTGGAGAAGACAAAAAGGAGGGAGATAGTCTCACATCGACTAGGCATATTAATGGGCTATGGAGATGCCCATCAATAGATATCAATGTGAGTGAGTAGGGATTGCCATGCAACGGATGCACTAGAGCTAAAAATGTATGAAAGCTCAACAAAAGAAACTAGTGGGTGTGCATCCAACTTGCTTGCTCATGAAGACCTAGGTCATTTGAGGAAGCCCATCGTTGGAATATACAAGCCAAGTTCTATAATGAAAATTCCCACTGGTATATGAAAGTGACTAAACATGAGACCCTCTATTATGAAGAACATGGTGCTACTTTGAAGCACAAGTGTGGAAAAAGATATTAGCAATTGTCCCTTTTTCTTTTCTTTTTTTTTTTGGCCTTTCTTTTTTTCTTTGGCCTTTCACTCTTTTTTTGGAGGGGCTTTCTTTATTTAGCCTTTCCTCATGGGACAATGCTCTAATAATGATGATCATCACACTTATATTATTTATAACTCGATATTACAACTCAATAGTAGAACAAAGTATGACCCTATATGAATGCCTCTAGCGGTATACCGGGATATGCAATGAATCAAGAGTGACATGTATGAAAAATTATGCATGGTGGCTTTGCCACAAGCACGATGTCAACTACATGATCATGCATGGCAATATGACAATATGAAGCGTGTCATATGAATGGAACGGTGGAAAGTTGCATGGCAATATATCTCGGAATGGCTATGGAAATGCCATGATAGGTAGGTATGGTGGCTGTTTTGAGGAAAATATATGGTGGCTGTTTTGAGGAAGGATATATAGTGGGTGTATGGCACCGGCGAAAGTTGCGCGGTACAAGAGAGGCTAGCAATGGTGGAAGGGTGAGAGTGCGTAATATCCATGGACTCAACATTAGTCATAAGAACTCATATACTTATTGCAAAAATTTACGAGTCATCAAAACAAAGCAATCAACGCATGCTCCTAGGGGGGAGGTTGGTAGGAGTTAACCATCGCGCGCCCCCGACCTCAACACAAAGGTTGACACTTTACAAATACCTCATGCTCTAACTTCGTCACATAGCGGTTCACCATACGTGCATGCTACGGGAATCACTAACCTTAACAGAAGTATTTCTCAATTTCATAATAACTCCACTAGCATGACTCTAATATTACTATACTCATATCTCAAAACAATTATCAAGCATCCAACTTCTCATCATATTCAATGCACTTAGTGTGAAAGTTTTAACTACATTCATCTTGGATGCCTATCATGTGAAGGTTAATTTTATAGCCAAAGCACATTACCATGCTGTTTGAATAGACTCTCTAAAGGACATAAGTTAAGCATGAGAGATCAACAATTTCTTAAAAACAAAATTACCACCGTGCTCTAAAAGATATAAGTGAAGCACTAGAGCAAAAACTATTCCACTCAAAAGATATAAGCGAAGCACATAGAGCGTTCTATCAATTCCTAGGCCATATTTATCTCTCTCAAAAAGGTGTGTTCATCAAGGATAATTTTGGCAAACTAACAAGGGAAGTCTCAAATAATACATGACGCTCCAAGTAAAACACATATCATGTGGTGAATAAAAATATAGCTCCGAGTATAGCTACCGATAGATGAAGACGAAAGAGGGGATGCCTTCCCGGGGCATCCCCAAACTTAGGCTTTTGGTTGTCCTTGAATTTTACCTTGGGGTGCCTTGGGCATCCCCAATCTTAGGCTCTTGCCACTCTTTGTTCCATAGTCCATCAAAGTAATACTCAAAACTTGAAAACTTCACAACACAAAACTTAGAAAAAAATCTCGTGAGCTCCGTTAGTATAAGAAAACAAACCACTACTCAAAGGTACTGTAATGAATTCATTCTTTATTTATATTGGTGTTAAACCTACTGTATTCCAACTTCTCTATGATTCATATCCTCCAATACTACTCATAGATGCATCAAAATAAGCAAACAACACACGAAAAACAGAATCTGTCAAAAACAGAACAGTCTGTAGTAATTTGTAGCTTTCGCATACTTCTGTAACTCCAAAAAAATGAAATAAATTGGTAAACATGGGGGATTTGTCTATTAATCATCTGCAAAAAGAATCAACTAAATAGCACACTCCAGTAAAATTTGGTGACCATTCTAGCGAGCGCTAACGATTCTGTTTTTCACAGCAAGATCATATAAACTTCACACAAGTCTTCCCAAAGGTTCTACTTGGCACAAACACTAATTAAAACACAAAACCACATCTAAACAGAAGCTAGATGCAATATTTATTCCTAAACAGAAGCAAAAACAAAAAAAGTATAAAATTGGGTTGCCTCCCAACAAGCGCTATCGTTTTACGCCCCTAGCTAGGCACGATACATGGATAGATCTAGGGAATGCCATAATGATACGATATATCGTGGAAACTCATCTCATATTCCCTACGTTCAGCAGCAAGTTTCCTTTGTGGCAAGCAAAAGTAATCAAAAGGGCTAAATTTAATGGGACAGAGGTCCACCATATCAAGCTCAGGAGGAATAGGTTCCTCTTTTGGCCCTTTATAGTGTACAACCAATTCATCATTATAGGCATTCTTTTGGCAGAAGGTCATGAGCCTTCGCTCAAGGGAGAAGCCCAACCCATTGTTTTGAATAGCAAAATCATCATTCAACACATAAATTCTATCAACCAAGACATCAGTCGGAACCTTTTTCTAAGGTTTTCATTAAAAGCAACATGATCAGGAGATCGCAACCGCATTATGTCTTCTTGATTAAATAAGATAGCTTCTATGGGAGGTCGGCCAGCATCTACCCCATAATGAGCAAAGATTTCTTTGGCCTCTTTCATGATAAATCTAAACTTATGAGCCAAAAAGATAGTAGCTGCACGCTTAACAGAAGAATGCTCAATATTGGAAAATTCCAGAAAGATTCTCTGAATACAGGGATGCATATGGATAAATTGCCTTTCAATTTCAACTACAAGCATAGTTATAGCATCCGCAAGGCTACTAGTTCTGTGAAGAATAGAGCCACCCATAGTGGGCAAAGCACGGGCACAAGTAAAGAAGTCTTGAAGAACTCCTTTTCCAATGATGTTACCACTACCAACCCGGAATTTCTTAATATGTAAAGTGGTAGTTTCATCCGGGGGGTCAACATAGATGTTGCCCTCAACATTACTACCTTTCTCGATAAAATCTTCCCCCATCTCAAACATGAGGGCAAGCTAACGATAAACACACGGCATAAGAAGGGCAAATAAAATGGCAAGGGTGATGTGGGGGAGAGGAAAACGAGAGGCAAATAAATGTAATGCGAAGGATAAGGTTTGTGATAGGTACTTGGTATATGACTTTTGCGTAAGCCTCCCCGGCAACGGCGCCAGAAATTCTTCTTGCTACTTCTCGAGCTTGCTTTGTATTCCCTCGAAGAGGAAAGGGTGATGCAGCACAGTAGCGTAAGTATTTCGCTCAGTTTTTGAGAACCAAGGTATCAATCCAGTAGGAGACCACGCACAAGTCCCTCGCACCTGCACAAACAAATAAGAACTTCGCAGCCAACGCGATAAGGGGTTGTCAATCCCTTCACGGTCACTTATGAAAGTGAGATCTGATAGAGATGATAGTTTGATATTTTTGGTATTTTTGGATATAAGTACAGAAAGTAAAAGCGGAAAAGTAAAATAGATTGTAGATTGATATGTTGAGAATAGACCCGGGGGCCATAGTTTTCTCTAGTGGCTTCTCTCATGATAGCGATATTCTATGGCGGGTAAACAAATTACTGTCAAGCAATTGATAGAAAAGCAAATAATTATGAAACTAGCTAGGCATGATCATTATATATAGGCATCACGTCCGAGACAAGTAGACCGAAACGGTTCTGCATCTACTACTATTACTCCACACATCGACCGTTATCCAGCATGCATCTAGAGTATTAAGTTCATAAGAACAGAGTAACGCCTTAAGCAAGATGACATGATGTAGAGGGATAAACTCAAACATAGTGATATAAACCCCATCTTTTTATCCTCGATGGCAACAATACAATACGTGCCTTGCTGCCCCTACTGTCACTGGGAAAGGACACCGCAAGATTGGACCCAGAGCCAAGCACTTCTCCCATTGCAAGAACTATTGATCTAGTTGGCCAAACCAAACTAATAATTCGAAGAGACTTGCAAGGATATTACAATCATACATAAAAAGTTCAGAGAAGAACCAAATATTTCTAAAAGATAATCTTGATCATAAACCCACAATTCATCGGATCTCGACAAACACACCGCAAAAATAGATTACATCGAATAGATCTCCTCGAAGACCGAGGAGAACTTGGTATTGAGATCCAGAAAGAGAGAAGAAGCCATCTAGACACTAGCTATGGACCCGAAGGTCTGTGGTAAACTACTCACAACTCATGGTGAGGCGATGATGATGATGTGAAGCACTCCGTGGAAGATCCCCCATCCGGCGGAGCTCCGGAACAGGCCCCAAGATGGGATCTCACGGGAACAGGAGGTTGCGATGATGGAACTAGGGTTTTCTCTGTTTTTATGATGGTTTCGGGGTACGTAGATATATATAGGAAGAAGGAGGGCATCGGGGGCCAGACATGGGGCCCACGAGGCAGGGGGCGCGCCCTATAGGGGGGGCGCGCCCCCCACCCTCGTGGACGCCACGTGTGCCCTACTCCGTGGTTCTCAAGTCTCCCCTGCGTATTTCGCTCCAAAAATATCTCTCCCAAAGTTTCATTCCGTTTGGACTCCGTTTGATATTCCTTTTCTGTAAAACCCTGAAATAGGCAAAAAACAACAATCTGGACTGGGCCTTTGGGTTAATAGGTTAGTCCCAAAAATAATATAAAAGTGTATAACAAAGCCCATTAAACATCCAAAACATCATAAATAATAGCATGGAACAATCAAAAATTATAGATACGTTGGAGACGTATCAATGAGTTAGTCACGAGATGTATTACGGAACGAGTAAAGAGACTTGCCGGTAAAGAGATTGAACTAGGTATGATGATATGTGATATGTCTCCAACGTATCTATCATTTCTTATTGTTCCATGCTATTATATATTCTGTTTTGGATGTTTAATTGGCTTTATTATACACTTTTATATTATTTTTGGGACTAACCTACTAACCCGAGGCAGAGTGCAAATTGTTGTTTTTTGCCTATTTCAGTGTTTCGCAGAAAAGGGATATCAAACGGAGTCCAAACGGAATGAAACCTTTGGGAGAGTTATTTTTGGAACCGTATCTACCCAGAAGACTTGGAGTACACGCGAGGGAACGAGAGAGGCGTCCACGAGGGTCCAGGGCGCGCCCCCCACCCTCGTGGGCCCCCTCTGGCTCCCCCGATGCCCTTCTTCCTCCTATATATATCCACGTACCCTGAAAACATCAAGGCAACAAAGAAAACCCTAAATCCACCGCTGTAACCTTCTGTTCCCGTGAGATCCCATCTTGGGGCCTGTTCCGGAGCTCCGGCGGAGGGGGGTCTATCACGGAGTGCTTGTACATCAGCACCATAGCCTCACCAATGAGTTGTGAGTAGTTTATCATAGACCTTCGGGTCCATAGTTATTAGCTAGATGGCTTCTTCTCTCTTTTTGGATCTCAATACAAAGTTCTCCTCGATCTTTGAGGAGATCTATTCGATGCAATCTTTTTGCGGTGTGTTTGTCGAGATCTGATGAACTGTGGGTTTATGATCAAGATTATCTATGAACAATATTTGATTCTTTTCTGAAATCTTTTATGCATGATTATAATATCCTTGCAAGTCTCTTCGAATTATTGGTTTGGTTTGGCCTACTAGATCTATAGTTCTTGCAATGTGAGAAGTGCTTGGCTTTGGGTTCAATCTTGCGGTATCCTTTCCTAGTGACAGTAGGGGCAGCAAGGCACGTATTGTATTGTTGCATCGAGGATAAAAAGATGGGGTTTATATCATATTGCTTGAGTTTATCCCTCTACATCATGGCATCTTGCTTAAAGCATTACTCTGTTCTTATGAACTTAATACTCTAGATGCATGCTGGATAGCGCTCGATGTGTGGACTAATAGTAGTAGATGCAGAATCGTTTCGGTCTACTTGTCACGGACGTGATGCCTATATATAATGATCATGCCTAGATATTCTCATAACTATGCGCTTTTCTATCAATTTCTCGACAGTAATTTGTGCACCCACCGTAGAATTATGCTATCATGAGCGAAGCCACTAGTGAAACCTATGGCCCCGGGGTCTATCTTTATCATATTACTTTTCCGTCAACTAGCCAATTTCTGCCGCCGTTGCTTATTTGCTTTTATTTACTTTCTGTTCTTATATCAAAAATACCAAAAATATTATCCTATCATATCTATCAGATCTCATTTTCGTAAGTGACCGTAAAGGGATTGACAACCCCTTATCATGTTGGCTGCGAAGTTCTTATTTGTATGTGCAGGTGTGAGGGACTCGCATGTGGTCTCCTACTCGATTGATACCTTTGTTCTCAAAAACTGAGGGAAATACTTACGCTACTGTGCTGCATCACCCTTTCCTCTTCGAGGGAATACAACGCAAGCTCGAGAAGTAGAAGGAAGAATTTCTGGCGCCGTTGCCGGGGAGGCTTTCGCAAAAGTCATATACCAGGTACCTATCACGAACCCTTATCCTTCGCATTACATTACTTGCCCCTCGTTTTCCTCTCCCCGACTTCACCCTTGCCATTTTATTCGCCCTTCTTTTTTCGTGTGTTTACCGTTCGCCTTGCCTTGCCGTCATGGCTAGCACGCCTATCATTATCAATACTCCCGAGAGTGAGGTTCTTAATTTTAAACAAAGGGAGGAGGAAAATCTAAAAGATGCTTGGTATAGAATTTGCAATGCTCAAAATAGATCTACTAGGAAGCTTTCCACTTCTGTGCTTCTTCGCAATTTTTTTGTTGGCATAACTCCATGGAATAGATATATTCTTGATACCATTACCGGAGGGAATTTCTTGGGTAGTCATACTTTTGATTCTTATAATGCTATGACATAATTGTTTGGGCCACCACCTCTTCTGCTTAATGGAACTGTTTTAACTCTGGAACATGTTATGCAAAGGCTTGAAATTATTGAAAACGAAGTTGCTACTTTAGAGTTGGTTGAGAGTGTGGATATAAATATCCACAACCAAATTACCCAGTATGGATCCAAGGTAGGAGTTATTATGATTTTTTTAAGAAAAAGAACATATAGTTAAAGAGAGAATAGATCAGGATTCCACTCGAATCGATAAACTTGACGATATTATCACTAATGTAGGGTCTACTCTTTCTGCTATGAAAAATACTTTGAATCCCTCTACCACTATATTGGCCAAGTTTATGTATGTTTCTAAAAATAAGGGTGAATCATCTAGTAAGGAAATTGTGGATCTCAAATCCATTAGTGTTCACCCCAACTTTCTCACTTTTGCATGGGAACCTTTTTGTCGGTGTACTGAGGTAGGGGTACCTCAGTACCCCAACTTGTGCACGGGCAGTTGCAGCTTCCCGCGGCAGGGTTTACCACGCGCTCGCCGGAGGCCTTCCTGCTCCATATCAAACCATTCAAAAACAAAGTATGCAAGACAGAAGATCGAGACCCCGGCAAGTGGAGCTTGCCGGGAAGGCCGTACCAGGCTCAAGATTACCTCACTAGCACAAGGCCCTGGCAAGAGGAGCTTGCCAGGAAGACTAGAAGATTCCATCATAGAAGACACGCCTCGGCGCTATATGCGTCCCGGCGAGGGCCCGGGGAGCGGCAAGCTCCCGGGCCCGGCAAGATCAAGACCCCGGCAAGGTGCTTGCCGGGAGAGTTGCGCTGTGTGCCCGCGCTCCAGCTCATCGGCCCACGCGTCGCCCTGGGGCCTATCCAGGGACGCGTGGCGGATGGCTGTGCAGCCTGGGGGACACGGTGGCACTCCACGGTGGTGGATCCATCGCCGTGGCAGACGGAGACGCAAGGGCGGGAGCTTTTGGGGTCGACGGCGACGGGCATTAAATGCCCTTGTCCCCCACTGTCAAAGTAGGTAGCGACCACTGTTCGCGCACTGTAGCTCCACTGTTCCCGCACTGTTACAACTACCACCTCTTTTACGTTTTTACCCCTTTCTCCTATGTTGACACCTGTCGGTGACCCCTTGTACTATAAAAGGAGGCCCATGCACAACGTGGAGGGGGTTCGGAACCTTCGCAACTCTCACGCTCGGTGTAGCTAGTACTGTAGCTCTTCAAGCTCCCGAGCTCAATACAACCAAGGCAGGAGTAGGGTTTTACGCGTCCGCGCGGCCCGAACCTGGGTAAAACTGCCCGCGTGCCCGCTACGATCTGCTCTTCGTGCTCCCTCCGCCCTCGTACCGCACAGACAAGGGGCTCCGGTCCCATAGGTGTTCGCGGCGGACAGTTTCCCCCGACATCTTTGGCGCGCCAGGTAGGGGGCGTCGAGGTTGTGCGAACCTGATCCGGCGTTCGCGCGGGCGCATTCTTCATCAACCTCTCCGAATTCGTCAACTTCACCAGCAACAGCTCCATGGCCCCGAAGAAGAAGGCTTCGGAGGTTGGAGGCCCGTCTGCGTCTCATCCGCCGCCACCAGAGCCAACGGTGGGCGGGGGAGGCGCCGTCGGAAGGGTGGTCGCCGGCGAGGACACTCGCGGCGCCACCAGATCCAAGGACAAGACGGACGACCGAGCCTCGGTCTCCGTGGACGCGCCGCGTCCATCTCAGCACACGACAACCCAGCAGCGCCATACCACAGGAGGTGGGATCCGCTTGCTGGGGCAAGGACAAACCGGAGGCTCGCGGGACGCCCCGGACCACCGTCCGGGCACAAGCAAAGCGAAGACGCCGGGGCGGGACCCTGCTCCTTCTAACGCCGTTAGGAGTCCGAGCATATCCCGCTCCTCGCGCCGCTCGCCCCCGCTCCCCTCCACTCCGGCAGAAGCGCTCGCAAGGGCGCAACTGCTCCTCGACTTCCCTCCAGCGGCGGACAAGGCCGAAGACTGGAGGGCCACCATCCAGAGCCTGATCGCCTTCGCCAACAACGATTCTCCACAGCAGCCGGCGACCTCGCGGCCGCGGCAAGCTGAGAAGACGAAGGCCGACGGCGACAAGACTGCCGGGGGTGCAACCACTGTGCACTCCCAGCCGCAGAAGCAGAAGACGCCGCCCCGCCGGAACAATGCCGACGACGGCTCCACGGCCTCGTCGGATCCGCGGGCTCGTCGGGATCAGCGCCAGGTCCTTGACGACCGGCAACAAGAAGACGCTCGCACCACAATCGAGCGCCGCCGAGAAGCCCGGCGACAATCAGACAAGAGAGCTGGGAACGCTGTCGACGCGCACGCGCCCGGTGAACCAGGCGACTTGCCGTACGCGGCAGGCTGCCCTGCGTTCACCCGCGAGCTGCGGCGCGTCCAGTGGCCCAGCATGAAGAACTTCAAGCCCGACGTACCGGAGAAGTACGACGGCAAGACGCACCCCTCGGAATTCCTCAGTGTCTACACCATCGCGGTGCAGGCTGCCGGGGGGCGCGACGAGAAGATTTTGGCAAATTACTTCCCGCTCGTGCTTAAGCCGAACGTTCGTTCCTGGCTTATGCACTTGCCGGAAGGTTCCATTTCTTCTTGGGCAGACCTTTGCCACCAGTTTGTTGGCGCCTTCACCGGCGGCCACAAACCCCATGGCCAGGAGAGCGATCTCCACATTCTGGCCCAGAAGGAAGGGGAATCCCTGCGCAAGTACATCCAACGCTTCAGCCGTGTACAGCACAACATCCCCGACGTTCACCCTGCCGCGGTTATCAGCGCGTTCCATCAGAATGTGCGTAACCGCCGCATGCGTGAAGAGATGGCCATGACCAAGATTCGGGATGTCAGCGAGCTCTATGCTCTGGCTGATAAGTGCGCACGCGCAGAAGAGGGGAGGAGACTCCCCGGGGAGGATGCTGGCGCAGGAGGAAGCGACAGCGACGACGCCGCCCCGGCAAAGAAGAGCCGGCGGCGGAACAACAGAAGAAAGGGCAAGAAGGAAGTGCTTGCCGTCGAGAAGTCCGGCAAGGAGGCTCCCGCCAAGCAAACGCAGGCTGGCGGCTCCGGCAAGGAGCCTGCCCCTGTAGCGGCAGCCGACAAGCAGGACGTCTCCGACAAGCAATACTGCAAGATCCACCACACCAAAGGCCACGATCTCTCCAACTGCAAGCGCGTCGAGTACCTCGTCGAGCAGCAAAAAGCTGAGTACGAGAGGCGCGACAAGGAGAAGGCCCAAGGTGGCGGGGAAGAGCCAAGCAAGAAGCGGCCGTTCAACGGCCGGGGAGGACGCCGCGGCAAGGCCAAGCAGCGGCAAGGAGATCGACCTCCCCGGGGCCGCGACAAGGACGAAGACGACGACGAAGACATGGAGGACGAGGATAACAGCGAGCAGGAGTTCCAGAAGGCCACGGAGATCCTGTGCGTCGACGGTGGCGCCTCTCTGCACACCTCCCACCGCCAGCTCAAGCAGTGGGTGCGCGAGGTGAATGCAGCAGAGCCACCCGTGGAGTCGCGCAGGCTCCTCAAATGGTCCAGCACGCCCATCATTTTTGATCTTGAGGATCACCCTGACCGCACCACTGCGGTCGGGTGCTTGCCGATGCTGGTCTCACCCACCATCCGCAACCTCAAGGTCACCAAAATGTTGGTTGACGGCGGGGCCGGGCTGAACCTGATCTCCTCTGCTGTGATCAAGAAACTCCAAATCCCAGATGGCGAGCTCGAAGAAACCGGTTCTTTCCAAGGAATCAACCCGAGAAGGAGCAAGCCCAAGGGGAAGATAACTCTGCCGGTGACCTTTGGCGGGGAGCTCAACTTCAGAACCGAGCGCATCACTTTCGACGTCGCTGATATTCCATTACCATACAATGGAATACTCGGCCGTCCCGCCCTCGCCAAGTTCATGGCAGCTTCCCACTTTGCTTACAACGTACTCAAGATGCCGGGGCCGATAAGCGTCATCACTGTCCATGGCGACAAGAAGGATGCGCTTGTCTGCGCCGACAAGATCTACCGGGATGCGGCAGCCGCGGCAGAGAAGGACACACTTGAAACTGAAGCTCCCGGGGGGAAGAAGACGAAGACCAAGTCCGGCAAGTGCTCTGGGGCCCACTCCGGCAACCGCACCTCTTCGGAGTGCTGCGCTGCCGTCGAGGACGTCCCATCGAGCTCCACCGGCAAGTGTAAGAAAGGGATGGCCGCTCCTCCGGCAACCAAGAAGGTGTCCGCCAAGGAGGACGGCACTGGTGGTACCTTCACCATCAGTGCCACACTTGACAGCAAATAGGAAAGCGCGCTCGTTGCCTTCCTGCGGGCGAATGTCGATGTGTTTGCCTGGCAACCATCTGACATCCCCGGTGTTCCCAAGAAGGTAATTGAGCACAAGCTTGCTGTTTGTCCTCATGCGCGGCCCATCAAGCAGAAAGTGAGGAAGCAAGCCGTGGAGCGCCAAGAATTCATCAACGAAGAAATCAAGAAGCTAGAGGCAGCAGGCCTAGTTAGAGGTGTGATCCATCCGACGTGGTTGGCAAACCCAGTCGTCGTGCGCAAGGCCAATGGGAAGTGGAGACTGTGTATAGACTTCACCGATGTGAATAAAGCATGTCCCAAGGATCCATTCCCTTTGCCGCGCATTGACCAGATCGTTGACTCCACTGCCGGATGTGAGCTACTCTGTTTTCTTGATGCATATTCAGGCTATCATCAGATTTTCATGGCCAAAGAGGATGAAGAGAAGACTGCATTTATCACTCCATGTGGCACTTATTGCTTCATACGCATGCCATTTGGATTGAAGAATGCAGGCTCAACCTTTGCAAGGGTAGTATACACTGCTTTTGAGCCACAGATCCACAGAAATGTAGAAGCTTACATGGATGACATAGTGGTGAAGAGCAAGAGCAAGGATACCCTGGTCCAAGATTTGGAGGAAACATTCCAGAACCTGCGCAAGATCCAGCTCAAGTTGAACCCCGAGAAGTGCGTCTTTGGAGTCCCCTCCGGCAAGCTTCTCGGGTTCTTTGTGTCACAGAGGGGGATTGAAGCCAACCCCGACAAGATTAAAGCCATTGAGCAGATAGAGGCCCCAAAGCGCGTAAAGGATGTCAGAAGGCTTGCAGGTTGTGTGGCTGCCCTCAGTAGGTTCATTTCAAAGTCTGCAGAACGCGCCCTACCTTTCTTCAAAATCTTGAAGAAGGCAGGTCCCATGAAGTGGACTCCGAAAGCGGAGGCAGCGCTTCAGGATTTGAAACGGTACCTGTCCTCCACTCCAATACTTGTCGCACCTAGACCACAGGAAAAGTTGTTGCTATACCTAGCGGCAACCAACCAGGTGGTTAGTGCTGCGTTAGTAGCGGAGAGGGAGTCCGACGAGGAGTCAGCACCACCGGCAAGCGAATCCAGCGACAAGCAGGGGGTTGCTCCGGCAAGCTCTGGCCCCGACAAGGACAGCTCTGCGCAGGAACAGGAAGAAGTGCGAAAGAAGATGGTGCAGCGCCCAGTGTATTTTGTAAGTTCTCTCCTCCAGGGAGCTAGATCAAGATACTCTGGTGTACAGAAGTTGCTTTTCGGCCTCCTCATGGCCTCGAGAAAGCTGCGCCATTACTTCCAAGCACATGAGATAACAGTGGTCACTCGCTTTCCGCTGAAGAGGATATTGCACAACCCAGAAGCAACAGGCAGGATCGTTGAGTGGGCACTGGAGCTGTCAAGCTTTGGACTCAAGTTTGAAAGTACTTCAACCATACAGAGCCGAGCTTTGGCAGAATTCATAGCTGAGTGGACCCCAACACCCGATGAAGAAGTCCAAGAAGCAAGTGCGCCCGTACAAGAAGCGACAAGTGAATGGGTAATGTATTTTGATGGTGCCTTTTCGCTGCAAGGCGCCGGTGCTGGAGTGGTACTCATCGCGCCCACCGGAGAGCACCTCAAATATGTTATCCAGATGCACTTTCCCAGGGAGCAAGCGACAAACAACACTGCTGAATATGAAGGCTTGCTTGCCGGCCTCAGGATTGCGGCCGAACTTGGGATCAGGAAGCTGATTGTGCGGGGAGATTCTCAGTTGGTGGTCCGGCAAGTTAACAAGAGCTATCAGAGCCCTTTGATGGAAGCTTATGTCGATGAAGTGAGGAAGCTTGAGGAGCACTTTGAAGGTCTGCAGATGGAGCACGTCCCGAGAGCTCAGAATGAAATTGCAGATGGCCTTTCAAAGTGTGCTTCGATGAAGTTACCTGTGGAACCAGGGACCTTCTTGCTCAAGCTGACTCAACCATCCGTTACACCATCAATTGGGCAGTCCAAGAAGAGAAAGTTGGTCTCCGGCGACTACTTGCCGGCGGATCTTCCAGAAACCGCCGCCAAGATCCCCAAGATCAACAACCAGAACGCTGAGGAACAGTTTGCTCCTGCAGATCCTCCTATCTGTACAGTTGAAGCAAGTGTTCCCGACAAGCCTCGCCCCGGCGAGCTTGCCGGGGGACCATCAGCTCCGGCAGAACCAGAGGTCCTTGCCGTAGAAGCTGAGGTTCCCGCAGCGGCCCTCGAGCCTTTAGTCCTTGCCGTTGAGCCAATGGCTCCGGCATGGGCGCAGCAAATCGTTCGTTTTCTGCAAACTGGAGAACTTCCTGACAACCCTCAAGAAATAGAGAAGATAACCAGGCAGTCAAGTATGTACCAGTTCGTGGATAACGAGCTGTACAGAAGAAGACTCAATGGTGTCAGGTTGAAGTGCATCTCCAGGGAAGATGGACAGAGGCTGTTGGCAGAAATACACGGAGGCATATGCGGCCACCACATTGGCGCAAGGGCGCTTGCCGGTAAAGCTTTCCGGCAAGGGTTCTTTTGGCAAGAAGCCCTCCAAGATGCAACTGCACTAGTAACCAAGTGTGAAGCGTGCCAGTTCCATGCAAAGCAGATTCATCAGCCAGCTCAAGCTCTCCAAACAATTCCTTTGTCCTGGCCCTTCTCGGTCTGGGGGCTCGATATTCTCGGCCCTTTTCCCCGTGCTGTCGGGGGCTTTGAGTACTTGTACGTTGCAATCGACAAGTTCACAAAGTGGCCAGAAGTGGAAGCAGTGAGAAAGGTGACAGCACAGTCAGCGGTCAGGTTCTTCAGGTCAATTGTTTGCCGTTTCGGAATCCCTAACAGGATCATCACCGACAACGGTACACAATTTACTAGTCGCACCTTCATGCAATACGTCCAAGACCTTGGCGCCAAGGTCTGTTTCGCTTCTGTTGCTCACCCGAGGAGCAACGGTCAAGCGGAGAGGGCCAATGTTGAAGTGCTGCGCGGACTCAAAACAAGGACCTTTGACAGGCTGAGCAAGTGCGGAAGAAATTGGATAGAGGAGCTACCGGCGGCTCTTTGGTCAATCAGAACGACACCAAGTCGAGCCACCGGACAGACACCCTTTGCTCTAGTCTATGGAGCAGAGGCAGTTCTCCCCACGGAACTCGCATACGGATCTCCTCGAGTGCTCGCTTATGATGAGCTCGAGCAAGAGCAACTGCGACAAGATGACGCATTGCTCCTCGAGGAGGAACGTCTCCAGGCTGCTGTACGAGCTGCTCGATACCAGCAAGCCTTGCGTCGCTACCATAGCCGCAAGGTCAAGGCCAGGAGTCTCGAGGAAGGCGACCTTGTTCTTCGGCGTGTTCAGTCCGCCAAGAATTCCAACAAGTTGACGCCGAAGTGGGAAGGCCCTTATCGGGTGAGACAAGTCACGAGGCCCGGCGCTGTCCGCCTCGAGACCGAAGAGGGCTTACCGGTGAGCAACTCCTGGAACATAGAGCATCTTCGCAAGTTTCACCCATAAGGCGCGGTTGCCGTGATCCGCTCCGGCAACCACCTTTTGTACAAGCTTTGCCGCTGTTGCATGTAACCCTTTGTACAAAGCCGGGCGCAGACCCCGTGCATCAGTAAAGTTTTTGTGTTTTGCGCTGATTGCCTTTTGCATGCTGTTCTTTGCTATTTGCATGTGTTATTTGGCATATTGTGCAACATACACACCCGGTAAGCATTAGCGCGCCGAAAGGCCATATACTTGTTTCCCTCTTCTTTTTCCTTGCCTCTTAAGCAGAAGGAACGTTCTTCGCGCACAAGTTTGCCGGGGGGGAAGGAGATGGAAGAGGAACCAAGTGCCGTTCAAGAAAGAAAAGCCTTACCAAGAAGCAAGCGATATATGAAAGCTAAGTTATTAGAATTTGAGCAGTTCAAATTTTTAAATTTTAAGTTGTCTTCCTTGAACAATCACACTTTGTATGGAAAACCTGTGCGCGGAGGAACCTACCCGTAGCTAGCCGCACCCTTGTCTTGTTTTCGAGTACGCTCAACGATCTAAGTGAGCTGCGACAAGTGTCGCGCCCTTGCTTCGTTTTCGAGTTCACTCAGCAAGCTAAGTGCGTTGCGACTAGCTGCGGCAAGGTTGCTTGCCGGTGAGACCTTGGCCAGCAGGCTGCTCAGAGTCCAGCACTCAGCGCTCGCGGCAAAGGCCCCTTGCCGGCAAGCTCCCCGGGAGCGTAGGGTGAAAAGCATACAAAGTCAAGGACCAAGACAAGGAAGATAACATTGCACTTATTGATCAAAATGAGATAAATATCTTACAAGGGATGACTTGTCGCAATGATTAATGAGTTCATAACACCCTATGCAGCAACAAAAAGAGATAAAGATAAAGGAGGCCTAGTCTACGCGGTCGCCCTCCATCCTGGAGATCTTGTTCACCTTGGCGATGATGTGGGCGACCTGCTCCTTCAGCACCTCCATGTTTGCGTCGGCCGGCAGGCTGCGAAGAACGTTGGTGAGGTTGATGCCGGGATTGCGGTACACAATCTTCGTCAACACGCGCTCCAAGGTTCCCGTGCAGAGTAGGCGCGACTCCTCGGCCAGCTGCGCGGGGATCTTCTTCCGAAGACCTGCAAGAGCCGGCGCGATCCCCCTGAAGAAGAGGCTGAGCTTGGCGCTGTGCGGGAGGTTTGGATCCGGGGAGTAGATGAGGTGCTCAACTTTCAGCGCCAGCAACTCCTGGTCGATGTTGGACGCAGAAGATACCAAGTCCTCGGTCCATACCTCAATGGTACGGCGGAAGTTCTTGGACGCCTTGTTGACGCTGTCCACCAAGGCTCGCTCCTTGCGGAGCTCCTCCTTCAACTTGGTCTCCCGATCCCGGGCGGCGTCAAGCGAATTCTTCAGTGTGGAGACCTTCAGCTCCAGGTCCTCGATGGAGTCCTTGGCGGCCTTCAACTCGTCGCCCCTCTCAGAAAGACACACCTGGAGTTCTGAGTTAGTGTGAGCGTCCTTCTCTCGCTCTATGTTGAGCGTGGCGACCTTCTCCACGCTCGCCTTCAGCGACTCCTCCAGCTGCGCGACCTTGGCGGCGAGCTCCTCCTTGGCGGTCTCCGCGGCAGCCGCGGCAGCTTTCGCCTCCTTCAGTTCCCCGCCAAGAGCCAGCTCCCGAGCGGCAAGGTCTTCCTCGTGGGAGTCGAGGTTGACCTTCCGCTGGGCGAGCTCTCCTTCTCGCCGGGACAGCTCCACCCCGGCGAGCCGCTGCTGTTCTTCGGCCTCGGCCTTCTCCAGCACCCACTCTTGGTACTCTCCGGCGAGTCGCTCGCGCTCCTCCGCCACCTCGCGGAGGGCCGCCTGGTTGGCGGCGCTGAGCTCCGCCGCGCGCTTCTCCATCTCCGCGGCGGCCTTGGCGGCGAGGGCCTCCCGACAAGCAAGCTTCGCCTGCCTGGCCCGGTAAAGGGCCAGGAGCTGGTGAAGCAGCTTCTCCTCCTCGGGCCCTTCGCTTCCGCCGGGCGCCTCGACAATCTTCAAGCCCGCGGAGGCGAGGACCTCTCCATCAAAGGCCTCGCCCTCCGCGGGAGCTCGCGACGACGAGCCCCACGGCACCTGGATGAAGACGCCGTTGGGAGCTTCGAGATAGTAGCCGGCCTGCTCCGTTCCGGCGGAGGGGTCGGCGGCCGGCGCAGCACTTGATGCTCCCGCCGCCTCCGGGCCGGCGGTGCGGTCGCCGTCCCCCTCCCCGGCCGCTGCGTCCGCAGCCGGAGCGGTCTCCTGCGCAGCCGGCTCGGCGGCTCCCGCCGTGTCCTCGGCGACAGGGGCGTCGCCGCCGTCGCCCTGCGCGCCCTCCTCCTCGATGTTGATGACCTCCGTATCCATCTGCTCGGGGGGAGGAGGATCTAGAAGAAGAAGAAGAAGCAAATGAAGCTCAAGCAAATATCCAAAAAGAAACAACGCCAAGAAGACAAAGTACAAGACTTACCTTGGCGGACGTCGTCAGCGGCGGGCTCCCTCGCCGGGGAGCTCTGCCTTGGCGGAGTGGCCGCCCTCGCCGGGCTGCTCGCCCTTGGCGGGGTACTCGCCCTTGGCGGAGTACCCGCCCTTGGCGGAGCGCTCTCCCTTGCCGGGGAGTTCGGCCTTGGCGGGGACGGCGGGGCCTGCGGCTCCTCGGGGGCGGTCTCCGGACGCTCCTGCCGCTGTGGCTCCACCTCTGCACAAGTCAAGACAAAAACATCCAGATATTAGAACAAGACAAAACCTCCAAGCGCACCCGACGAGCGGAAGGATGGAACCCAGACTTACGCTGGGGGCTGCGCTGGGGGCTGCTCCTCGGAGCAGCGCTCGGGTCCGGCAGGCTTGGCTCCGGCACGTCCCCAGTTGCCGCGGTGGGCGAGTCATCCGCGACCTCGACCACGGGCACCTTGGCTTTCTTCGCTACGCGCTGAACCAAGGTCCTGAAATCAAAGCAACAAACAAGATTAGCATCAACAATAATCAAGACGAAATTTGAGAAGATATAAGATCTCGAATACTTACTCCTGATCCTCCTCGTCGTCCTCGCTCAAGGCGGAGAAGTCAAACTCCACCTGGGGCGCGTCTGCACGAGGAGCGGAAGACGAAGATTCCCTCGGGCGCTTGGCGGACCCTGGGGCTGGGGGCTGTGAAGACCCAGCCCCTGTGGTAGCCGGGGCCCGGGGAGCGGGCGGAGCCGCCGCTCCGCTCCGTGAAGACTCCTGTCTGCTTGGCGCCGACCTGCGGGGCGCCTCTGCCGTGGCCTGCGCGCGGGCCGCCTCCGCCGTGGCTGGTGCGCCGGTCGCCCCCGGCGCAGCCTGGCTTCCCCGGGGAGCTTGCGCTGCCCGGCGAGTTGGTTGTTGCCGGGGGGCCTGCGCCCTCGCTCCCGTCGCCGCCTTGCGGAGACGCTTCGGTGGAGACCGCCTAGGGCTTGCCGGGGGCGGGGAGGTCTCCGACGAGGAGAGGTCGTCGGCGTAGAGCTCCGTAGACCCGCCGGAGTCCTCGGCAGCCTCGACCTCCTCCTCCTCCTCCTCCCCGGCTGGCTTGCTGGACCCAGCGCCTTGCGCTGCGGCCTCTTTCCCTCCGGCGCCTCCGCTCCTTCCGGCGCCTACGCTCCCTGCAGCGCCCCTGTTCCCTCCGGCGGCGCCACCTCTTGCCGCGGCCTCGGCCGCGATTCCGGGGATCCCGGAGTGCCTCAGAGAGGGGACCCCGGCGAGCGCGTCGGGAGGAAGTTGCAGCAGTCTGCGGATCTCCGCCTCCTCCGCCTGGCAGGACGCATCCGCAGCCTCCGCCTCGTCAGGCGTATATCCAAAATCTCCTGCCGCTGCGGCTGCAGCGGCCTCTTCAGCCCGAGAAGCCATGTATGCAAGCTCCTGGTCGGTGGTGTCCCGCGTGTGCTCCTTGATGTCATCCTTGTTCTTCGCCACCTCCACAAGGTTGTCGAAGAAGCTGAGGACGTCTATGGGCTTGGGCGGAATCCACGTGCGGTCCACGCCGTGCGAATCACACGCGGGCATCATGGCGCAAAGACGGTCCCGGACTGTGCTGTTGCAGAGGGGCACCACTCCCCGGGGAGGTCTGAACCACTCAGGGTGGGCCGGGTCATATTTGAAGAGTTCCCGGACCATCCCCTTCAGCTCCAGCGTCGTGAAGTTGAAGTTCAGTCCGGGGCGCAGCCTCATTATATCCGCTGCGTTGCCGTACTCCCAGGCCGGCCTTTTCCAGTCTTGGAGAGGGGCGATGCGGCGGCGGAGGAAGTCTGCGCCTACTTCTGCAACGGACAGCCTTGCTACCCGAAGACGAATAATCCGGATGAGGGCGACGTCGAGCTTGATGTCGTCCGAATCCAGCTCGCTCCAGTCCCTGCCGCGCACGATGGGCGTTGTGCGCGGCGCGGTGAAGGGCTGCGGCTCGTCCTCAACGATCCAGCACCAGTCTGCACGCCACTCCTCCCACTTGCCGCGGAGCTCCCCCGGCAAGTACGACTCTTTCTTGTTCAGACGAAATACCCAAGAAATTCCCCCGGAGAGGGGGGCGCCGGCCTCTGCTCTAGGATTGAAGAAGTGCCTAAACAGCGCTACGTTTGGGTGTATTCCTATGAAGTTTTCGCACATGTGTGCGAAAACCGCCATTGTGAGGATGGCGTTGGGGGTGAAGTCAAGAAGGTGGAAGCCATAGGTGTGCATGATGTCGCAGAAGAAATCAGAGAAAGGAGGGCAAAGACCGCAGTGAAAGAAGGCTGCGAAGAAATAGTACCCGCCGGGGTAGTTGTCCTTGGCGGCGGCCGGGTAAGCTCGAGTGCGGGGGTGCGCCTTGGTTTCCTTGGCCCAGAACAAGTAATACTTGTTCCAGAGCTCCCGCGCGCCGAGCTTCGACGGGAAGACGAGGTTCCGCTTCCGGTACGCGGTAAGCTTCGCTGCTTGCTCCGACTTCTCCCTCTTGGCTTTCTCCGCCTTCGCCTTCTCGGTCTTCGGGGCCATGGCGGAGGCGGCGGAGGAAGGGGGGAACGGCGGCGGCGGAGGTGTGGAGGCGGAGCGCAAAGGGGATTTCTGGAGGAAGAAGAAGATGCAATGAAAGCGCAAGGAGGGGAATCGCTCCTGCTTCCTCTGCTTTTATGGGGAAGTGGGGGGGCGTTTCGCTCTTTCCATTAAGAGAACGTGGGCACGTCCCATCCCACGACGCCGCAATCGACGCGTGCCGTTACGGGGGGATGCGGCGGATACGGAAGTGGATTCGGCGCGCCGTGGGCCGCGTGTGCCCGTGCACTGTTTTGGGCCTGGCCCAACAGCGCTCGGCACCGTGTGTGGCCCAGGCCCGGGGGCTCCTGTCGGTGTACTGAGGTAGGGGTACCTCAGTACCCCAACTTGTGCACGGGCAGTTGCAGCTTCCCGCGGCAGGGTTTACCACGCGCTCGCCGGAGGCCTTCCTGCTCCATATCAAACCATTCAAAAACAAAGTATGCAAGACAGAAGATCGAGACCCCGGCAAGTGGAGCTTGCCGGGAAGGCCGTACCAGGCTCAAGATTACCTCACTAGCACAAGGCCCTGGCAAGAGGAGCTTGCCAGGAAGACTAGAAGATTCCATCATAGAAGACACGCCTCGGCGCTATATGCGTCCCGGCGAGGGCCCGGGGAGCGGCAAGCCCCCGGGCCCGGCAAGATCAAGACCCCGGCAAGGTGCTTGCCGGGAGAGTTGCGCTGTGTGCCCGCGCTCCAGCTCATCGGCCCACGCGTCGCCCTGGGGCCTATCCAGGGACGCGTGGCGGATGGCTGTGCAGCCTGGGGGACACGGTGGCACTCCACGGTGGTGGATCCATCGCCGTGGCAGACGGAGACGCAAGGGCGGGAGCTTTTGGGGTCGACGGCGACGGGCATTAAATGCCCTTGTCCCCCACTGTCAAAGTAGGTAGCGACCACTGTTCGCGCACTGTAGCTCCACTGTTCCCGCACTGTTACAACTACCACCTCTTTTACGTTTTTACCCCTTTCTCCTATGTTGACACCTGTCGGTGACCCCTTGTACTATAAAAGGAGGCCCATGCACAACGTGGAGGGGGTTCGGAACCTTCGCAACTCTCACGCTCGGTGTAGCTAGTACTGTAGCTCTTCAAGCTCCCGAGCTCAATACAACCAAGGCAGGAGTAGGGTTTTACGCGTCCGCGCGGCCCGAACCTGGGTAAAACTGCCCGCGTGCCCGCTACGATCTGCTCTTCGTGCTCCCTCCGCCCTCGTACCGCACAGACAAGGGGCTCCGGTCCCATAGGTGTTCGCGGCGGACAGTTTCCCCCGACACTTTTGCTACAAATGAATTTCTTGATTTCTTGCCTAGAAGTTTGATTATCAATAGGAATAAAGAAGTTCCTAAGAATTATAAGTGCTTAATCGAAGAGTTGCCTACCAAAGATGGCTATACTTAGATCTATTCTTGTATTGTGCCTAACTAGGGGCGTTAAACGATAGCGCTTGTTGGTAGGCAACCCAAATTTATTTTCTTTGTTTTTGCTTCTGTTTAGGAATAAATATTGCATCTAGCTTCTGTTTAGATGTATGTTCGGTACTAGATCGGGACGGATCGTGAAGGTGTACGACTACATCAACCGCGTTGATAAACGCTTCCGCTTTGCGATCTTCAAGGGTATGAAGATACACTCCCCCTCTCGTTGCTATGCATCTCCTACATAGATCTTGTGTGATCGTAGGAAAATTTTGAAATATGCATGAGTAGAACACAATGAGTTGTGGGAGATAATAGTCATATTGCTGGCAAGCATATCATACTTTGATTCTGCGGTATTATGAGATGAAGCGGCCCGGACCGACATTACGCATATGCTTACGCGAGACCGGTTTCACCGCTACGAGCACTTGTTTCTTAAAGGTGACCGGCGGGTGTCTGTCTCTCTCACTTTAGTTGAATCAAGTGTGACTATGCCCGGTCCTTGTGAAGGTTAAAACAGCACACTTGACGAAAAATCGTTGTGGTTTTGATGCGTAGGTAAGAACGGTTCTTGCTAAGCCCGTAGCAACCACGTAAAACTTGCAACAACAAAGTAGAGGACGTCTAACTTGTTTTTGCAGGGCATGTTGTGATGTGATATGGTCAAGACGTGATGAGTTATATGTTATTGTATGAGATGATCATGTTTTGTAAATTATCGGCAACGGCAGGAACCTTATGGTTGTCTCTTTATTGTTTGAATTGCGAAAGCCATGTAATTGCTCCACTTTATCACTATGCGTTAGCGATAGTAGTAGTAATAGTTGGCGAGACGACCACGGCGCTATGATGAAGATCATGGTGACAAGCCGGTGACGATGGAGATCATGACGATGCTTTGGAGATGGAGATCAAAAGCATAAGATGATGATGGCCATATCATGTCACATATTTTGATTGCATGTGATGTTTATCTTATTATGCTTCTTATTTTGCTTAGTACGGCGGTAGCATTATAAGATGATCCCTTAGAAAATTTCAAGGTACAAGTGTTCTCCCTGAGTATGCACCGTTGCGACAGTTCGTCGTGTCGGGACACCACGTGATGATCGGGTGTGATAAGCTCTACGTTCAAATACAACGGGTGTAAGACAATTTTGCACATGCATAATACTCGGGTTAAACTTGACGAGCCTAGCATGTATAGATATGGCCTTGGAACATTGGAGACTGAAAGATCGAGCGTGAATCATTTGGTAGATATGATCAACATAAGATGTTCACCATTGAAAACTACTCCATCTCACGTGATGATCAGACATGGTTTAGTTGATTTGGATCACGTGATCATTTAGATGACTACAGGGATGTCTATCTAAGTGGGAGTTCTTTGGTAATATGATTAATTGAACTTTAATTTATCATAAACTTAGTCCTGATAGTTTTTCGAAATTATGTTGTAGATCAATAGCTCGCGTTATAGCTCCCCTATGTTTTTGATATGTTCCTAGAGAAAACTAAGTTGAAAGATGTTAGTAGCAATGATGCAGACTAGGTCTGTGATCTGAGGATTATCCTCATTGCTGCATAGAAGTATTATGTCCTTGATGCACCGCTAGGTGACAAACCTATTGCAGGAGCAGATGTAGACGTTATGAACGTTTGACAAGCTTGGTATGATGACTACTTGATAGTTTAGTGCGCCATGCTTTACGGCTTATAACTGGGACTTCAAAAACATTTTTGAATGCCACGGAGCATATGAAATGTTCTAAGAGTTGAAAATAGTATTACAGACTCATGCCCGTGTCGAGAGGTATGAGACCTTTGACAAGTACTTTGCCTACAAGATGGAGGAGAATAGCTCAACCAATGAGCATGTGCTCAGAATGTCTGAGTACTACAATCGCTTGAATCAAGTGGGAGTTAATATTCCAGATAAGATAGTGATTGACAGAGTTCTCTAGTCACCATCACCAAGTTACTAGAACTTCGTGATTGTCGGTGTACTAGAGTAGGGGTACCTTAGTATCCCGACTCGTGCACGGGCAGTAGCAGCGGCCCGTGGCAGGGCTTGCCACGCGCCCGCCAAGGCCCACTTTAGTTCCTTTGGAGCCATTCAAGAACAAAGTATTCAAGTCAAAGAAACAAGACCCCAGCAAGAGGAGCTTGCCGGGAAGGCCGCTCCAGGCTCAAAAACCACCCCTTCAGCACAAGACCCTGGCAAGAGGAGCTTGCCAGGAAGGCCAAAGCACGGCATTTCAGAAGACTTGTCGTGGCGCATCGCGCGCCCCGGCAAGGCCCGGAGAGCGACAAGCCTCCGGGCGCGGCAAAGTAGCGACCGCGGCAAGGCGCTTGCCGCGGCAAGCTCCCACTGTGTGCCCGCGCTCCAGCTCATCCGGCCACGCGTCGCCCTGGGGCCCTTCCAGGGGCACGTGGCGGAAGGCTGTGCAGCATGGGGTACACGATGGCAAGCCACGATGACGAGGCCACCGTCGGGGCGAACGGAGACGCCCGGACGGACGCTTTTTTGCACTATTTGGGGCGACGGCGACGGGCATTCAATGCCCTTGTCCCCCACCGTCAGGGTTAGGTACAAAACACTGTTACAACTACCACCATTTTTACATTTTTACCCTCATCTACGTTGCCACCTGTCGGTGACCCCTTTGACCTATAAAAGGAGGCCCATGCACAACGTAGAAGAGGTTCAGATTCTTGATCACGCTCACGCTCGGTGTAGCTAGTTTCAAGCACTGTAGATCTTCTTGCTCCCGAGTTCTAGGTGTACTAGAGTAGGGGTACCTTAGTATCCCGACTCGTGCACGGGCAGTAGCAGCGGCCCGTGGCAGGGCTTGCCACGCGCTCGCCAAGGCCCACTTTAGTTCCTTTGGAGCCATTCAAGAACAAAGTATTCAAGTCAAAGAAACAAGACCCCGGCAAGAGGAGCTTGCCGGGAAGGCCGCTCCAGGCTCAAAAACCACCCCTTCAGCACAAGACCCTGGCAAGAGGAGCTTGCCAGGAAGGCCAAAGCACGGCATTTCAGAAGACTTGTCGTGGCGCATCGCGCGCCCTGGCATGGCCCGGAGAGCGACAAGCCTCCGGGCGCGGCAAAGTAGCGACCGCGGCAAGGCGCTTGCCGCGGCAAGCTCCCACTGTGTGCCCGCGCTCCAGCTCATCCGGCCACGCGTCGCCCTGGGGCCCTTCCTGGGGCACGTGGCGGAAGGCTGTGCAGCATGGGGTACACGATGGCAAGCCACGATGACGAGGCCACCGTCGTGGCGAACGGAGACGCCCGGACGGACGCTTTTTTGCACTATTTGGGGCGACGGCGACGGGCATTCAATGCCCTTGTCCCCCACCGTCAGGGTTAGGTACAAAACACTGTTACAACTACCACCATTTTTACGTTTTTACCCTCATCTACGTTGCCACCTGTCGGTGACCCATTTGACCTATAAAAGGAGGCCCATGCACAACGTAGAAGAGGTTCAGATTCTTGATCACACTCACGCTCGGTGTAGCTAGTTTAAAGCACTGTAGATCTTCTTGCTCCCGAGCCAAGAACTCAATAACAAACCAAGGCAGGAGTAGGGTTTTACGCATCCGTGCGGCCCGAACCTGGGTAAACTGCTCGCGTGCTCGCCTCGATCCGATCTTCGTGCACCCTCCGCTCCCTTGCCGTACCGAAAAGGGGCTCCGGTCCCATAGGTGTTCGTGGGCGATCAGTTTCCCCGACATCTTTGGCGCGCCAGGTAGGGGCGTCGAGGTTGTGCGAACCTGATCCGGCGTTCACGCGGGCGCAAACTTCAGCAACTTCATCAACTTCGTTAACTTCATCGACATGCCGCCGAAGAAGAAGGCTTCGGAGGTAGGAGGCCCGTCCGCGTCGCTCCCACCACCACCAGAACCAATGGTTGGTGGGGTAGACGCTGGCGGAAGGACGGGCGCCGGCGAGGAAACTCACGGCGCCGCCAAGTCCAAGGACAAGACGGACGACCGAGCGCATTCTAAGACCTCGGCGTCCGTGCACGCACCACGCCCCTCTCAGGAGGTGCCGGAATGGCAGCGGCGTGGTACGCAAGGTACCATCCGCTTGCTGGGCCAAGGACAAGTTGGCGGGTCGCGGGACGCTCAAGGCCAACGCGCTGGAACGAGCAAGGCGCGGTCGCCGGGGCGAGAACCTCCTCCTTCTAACGTTGTTAGAAGTCCGAGCATATCTCGCTCCTCGCACCGCTCGCCACCGCTCCCCTCCACTCCAGCAGAAGCTCTAGCTAGAGCTCAGCTACTCCTCGACTTCCCTCCAGCGGCAGACAAAGCCGAAGACTGGAGGGCCACCATCTAAAGTCTCATCGCCTTCGCCAACAACGACACGCCGCAGCAGCCGGCGACGTCACGGCCGCGGCAAGTCAGCCAGGCGCGGGCTGATGGAGACAAGACTGCAGGGGGTGCAACTACCGTGCACTCCCCGCCGCGAAGGCCGAAATCGCCGACTCGTCGGATCAACATCGACGACGACTCCACGGCGTCGTCGGATCCGCGGGCTCGCCGCGATCAACGCCAAGTCCTCGACGACAGGCGACAAGAAGACGCTCGAACTCGCATCGAGCGTCGAAGAGAAGCGCGACGACAGTCCGACCAGTGCGCTGGGACCGCTGTCGACATGCACGCGCCCTGAGAACCGGGCGACTTGCCGTACGCGGCAGGTTGCCCTGCGTTCACCCGTGAGCTGCGGCAAGTCCAGTGGCCCAGCATGAAGAACTTCAAGCCCGACGTACCCAAGAAGTACGACGGCAAGACCCATCCCTCTGAGTTCCTCAGCATCTACACCATTGCGGTGCAGGCTGCCGGGGGACGAGACGAGAAGATACTGGCGAACTACTTCCCGCTCGTGCTCAAGCCGAACGTCAGATCTTGGCTCATGCACTTGCCGGAGAACTCCATCTCTTCCTGGGCCGACCTGTGCCACCAGTTTGTCGGCGCCTTCACGGGCGGCCACAAGCCCCATGGCCAGGAGAGCGACCTTCACATTCTTGCCCAGAAGGAAGGAGAATCCCTGCGAAAGTACATCCAAAGATTCAGCCGCGTCCAGCACAACATCCCGGACGTCCACCCTACCGCGGTTATTAGCGCGTTCCACCAGAACGTGCGTAACCGCCGGATGAGGGAGGAAATGGCGATGTGCAAGATACGAGACGTCAGTGAGCTTTATGCCCTGGCCGACAAGTGCGCACGCGCTGAAGAGGGGAGGAGACTCCCCGGAGAGGATGTTGGAGCAGGAGGAACGGACAGTGAGGATGCCGCCCCGGCAAGGAAAAACCGGCGGCGGAACAATAAGAAGAAGAAGAACAAGGAAGTACTGGCCGTCGAGCAGTCCGGCAAGGAGGCAGGCGCCAAAAAAAGCTCAGGCTGGTGGCTCCGGCAAGGAAGCCTCCACTGTAGCCGCCGTCGACAAGCAGGACGGCTCCGACAAGCAGTACTGGAAGATCCACCGCACCAAGGGCCATGACCTCCAGAACTGCAAGAGGGTCGAATACCTCATCGAGCAGCAGAAGGCTGAGTACGAGTGATGCGACAAGGAGAAGGCCCAGGGAGGCGGAGGGGAGTCCGGCAAGAAGCGGCCGTTCAATGGCCGGGGAGGACGCCACGGCAAGGCCAAGCAGCGGCAAGGAGATAGACCTCCCCGCGGCCGCGACAAGGACGAAGACGAAGACGACAACGAGGATATGGATGACGGAGACAACAGCGAGCAGGAGTTCCAGAAGGCCACAGAAGTTATGTGCGTCGATGGAGGTGCCTCTCTGCATGCTTCCCACCGCCAACTCAAACAATGGGTGCGGGAAGTTAATGCAGCAGAGCCACCCATCAAGTCACGCAAGCTCCTGAAGTGGTCCAGCACGCCCATCATCTTAGACATTGAGGATCATCCCGACCGCACAACGACGGTCGGGTGCTTGCCGATGTTGGTTTCGCCAACCATCCGCAACCTAAAGGTCACCAAGATGCTGGTTGACGGCGGGGCCGGCCTGAACCTGATCTCCTCCGCTGTGATCCGGAAGCTGCAGATCCCCGACAGCGAGCTTGAAGAAACCGGAACTTTCCAAGGAATTAACCCGGGAAGGAGCAAGCCGAAGGGGAAGATCACACTGCCAGTCACCTTTGGCGGAGAGCTAAATTTCAGGACTGAGAGGATCACATTCGACGTTACTGATATCCCATTACCGTACAATGGGATACTTGGCCGTCCAGCGCTCGCCAAGTTCATGGCAGCCTCTCATTACGCCTACAACGTGCTCAAGATGCCCGGCCCGATAAGCGTCATCTCTGTCCCCGGCGACAAGAAGGACACGCTTATCTGCGCCGACAAGATTTACCGGGACGCAGCAGCCGCAGCAAATAGCAAGACACTTGCCGCTGAAGCTCCCGGGGGGAAGAACAAAACCAAGTCCGGCAAGAGCTCTGGGGCCCACTCCGGCAAACGCACCTCTTCCGAGTGCTGCGGTGCCGTCGAGGACGCACCATCGAGCTCCACCGGCAAGTGCAAGAAGGGAATGGCCGCTCCACCTGCGACCAAGAAGGTGTCCGCCAAGGAGGACGGCACTGGTGGTACTTTCACGATCAGTGCCACGCTTAATCCTAAATAGGAAAGCGCGCTCGTTGCTTTCCTGCGGGCGAATGTCGACGTGTTTGCATGGCAACCGTCTGACATCCCCGGTGTTCCCAGGAAAGTGATTGAGCATAAGCTTGCCGTTTGTCCTCACGCGCGGCCCGTCAAGCAGAAGGTCAGAAAGCAAGCAGTGGAGCGCCAAGAGTTTATCGCTGAGGAAATCAAGAAGTTGGAAGCAGCGGGCCTTGTTAGAGGTGTACTTCATCCCACGTGGCTGGCCAACCCTGTTGTCGTGCGAAAAGCTAATGGGAAGTGGAGGCTTTGTATAGATTTCACTGATGTGAATAAAGCTTGTCCCAAAGATCCAATTCCCTTGCCGCGCATTGACCAGATCGTTGAATCCACGGCTGGATGTGAGTTGCTTTCATTCCTTGATGCATACTCCGGATACCACCAGATATTTATGGCTGAAGAGGATGAAGAGAAGACCGCGTTCATTACTCCATGTGGCACTTACTGCTTCATACGCATGCCCTTTGGATTGAAGAATGCGGGTTCAACATTTGCAAGGGTGGTCCACACTGCTTTTGAGCCACAGATACACAGGAATGTAGAAGCATACATGGATGATATAGTGGTCAAGAGCAAGGACAAAGATACCCTGATCCAAGATCTGGATGAAACATTTGCAAATCTTCGCAAGATACAACTCAAGCTTAACCCCGAGAAGTGTGTGTTCGGAGTCCCCTCCGGCAAGCTTCTCGGGTTCTTTGTGTCCCAGAGGGGGATTGAAGCCAATCCCGACAAGATCAAGGCCATTGAGCAGATCGAAGCTCCGAAGCGCGTCAAGGATGTACGAAGGCTTGCTGGTTGTGTGGCTGCCCTCAGCAGGTTCATTTCTAAGTCTGCAGAACGCGCCCTGCCATTTTTGAAAATCTTGAAAGAGGCAGGTCCAATGAAATGGACTCCGGAAGCGGAGGCAGCGCTGCAAGACTTGAAAGGATACCTGTCCTCCACTCCAATACTTGTCGCACCTAGGCCACAAGAGAAGTTGCTGCTGTACTTAGCAGCAACCAATCAAGTGGTTAGTGATGCGTTAGTAGCGGAAAGAGAGGCAGATGAGGAGCCCACAGCCCCGACAAGCACATCCAGCGACAAGCAGGGGGCTTCCCCGACAAGCTCTGGCCCCGACAAAGATGAGTCTGCGCAGATCCAGGGAGAGGTGCGGAAGAAGATGGTGCAGCGCCCAGTTTATTTTGTTAGTTCCCTCTTGCAGGGGGCTAGGTCGAGGTACTCTGGGGTGCAGAAGATGCTTTTCGGCCTCCTCATGGCCTCGAGAAAGCTGCGCCATTACTTCCAGGCACATGAAATAACAGTGGTCACTCGCTTTCCGTTGAAGAGGATATTGCAAAATCCGGAGGCAACAGGCAGGATCGTCGAGTGGGCGCTGGAGCTGTCAAGCTTTGGTCTCAAGTTTGAAAGTACTTCAACCATCCAGAGCAGAGCATTGGCAGAATTCATAGCGGAATGGACACCAATGCCAGACGAAGAAGTTCCAGAGACAAGTATCCCCGCCAAAGAAGTAAACAAAGAATGGGTAATGTACTTCGATGGTGCCTTCTCACTGCAAGGCGCCGGTGCTGGTGTGCTGCTTGTCGCACCCACCGGCGAACACCTCAAGTACGTCATCCAAATGCACTTTCCCAAGGAGCAAGCAACAAACAATACTGCAGAGTATGAAGGTTTGCTTGCCGGCCTCAGAATTGCAGCAGAACTTGGGATCAAGAAGCTGATTGTGCGGGGAGATTCGCAGTTGGTTGTCCGACAAGTAAACAAGAGCTACCAGAGCCCATTGATGGAAGCTTACGTCGACGAAGTGAGAAAGCTTGAAGAACACTTTGAAGGCCTACAGATGGAGCACGTTCCAAGAGCTCAAAATGACATCGCAGACGGCCTGTCAAAGTGTGCTGCATCAAAGCTACCTGTGGAACCAGGGATCTTCGTGCTCAAGCTAACTCAACCATCCGTTACACCATCAGTTGGGCAAAGCAAGAAGAGAAAGTTGGTCTCCGGTGACTACCTGCCGGCAGAGTTTCCCGAAGCCACCGCAAATAAGGTCCCTAAGATCAACGACAAAGTTGCTGAGTGAAAGTGCAACTAATCCCCGGGTGGTTTTGGTAATTAATAACAACATATATATCATTGAACTAATAGTTACTTGAGAATCATTTCAGAGAAGTTCAGTGATATGGGTATGGAAATGACTGAAGAAGTGGACCCCTCAAAATGCTAAGGCAAGCATTGGCAAAAGCTCAAGACTCCATTTTTGGTTTAGTGATCAAAGATCACATTGAGTCCATAGGAAAAGCCAATACTATTAAAAGGGGATGAGGTTGTGTTGATGATCTGGGTGCTCAAGTGCTTAGTGATATATCTCCTTCAACTATCAGCAACTTTCACTACAATACACACTCATAAGTAATCTCGGACCAACCGATTTTCCAAACTCAGTCCCACCGAGATGAACCACCTCAGCCATAAGCCAAACCCTAGAAAAATCGGTCATTCTGAGTTTGAGTTCGGTCTCACCGAAACACGGGCTGCCAACCTTCTGTAACCGTTTGTCATCAAATCGGAATAACCGAGTTGATGATTTCGGTCCCACCGAAACTGGCAAGTTCCTGTCTTGACTCAAATCGGACTAACCGAGATGGTATTTTCGGTCCCACCGAAAACCCCAACGTTCACTATATTTGAACTTTCGGTCTGACCGAGTTTCCACTTCGGTCTCACCGAGATTGCTCAATTATGTGTGTAACGGTTGGATTTTGTGTGGAGGCTATATATACCCCTCCACCCCCTCTTCATTCGTGGAGAGAGCCATCAGAAAGAACTACCACTCCTACCTTACACTTTCTGAGAAGAGAACTACCTACCCTTGTGTTGAGATCAAGTTGCTCCATTCCTACCATATGAAACTTGATTTCTAACCTTCCCAAGTTGCTTTCCACTCAATCCTTTCTTCCACCAAAGCCAAATCAGTGAGGAGAGTTGAGTGTTGGGGAGATTATCATTTGAAGCACAAGAGCAAGGAGTTCATCATCATCTACAACATCTATTACCTTTTGGAGGGTGGTGCCTCCTAGATTGGTTAGGTGTCGCTTGGGAGCCTCCATCATCGAGATGTGGAGTTGAACCAAGAAGTTTGTAAGGGCAAGGAGATCGCCTACTTCGTGAAGATCTACCCCGAGTAAGGCTAGTCCTCCGTGGGCGTAGGCCATGATGGAATAGACAAGGTTGCTTCTTCGTGGACCCTTCGTGGGTGGAGCCCTCCGTGGACTCGCGCAGCCGTTACCCTCCGTGGGTTGAAGTCTCCATCAACGTGGATGTACGATAGCACCACCTATCGGAACCACGACAAAAATCTTCGTGTCACCAAACTGCGTTTGATCTTCTCCACCTCTCTTTTACATGTGCAGTTTACTTTCCGCTGCTATTACTCTAGAATTGCATGTGTAGGGTGATACTTGAATTGATCTTAATTGTGAAACTGCCAAAAACATTGCATGATCTAAAGGCAGATTTTTTATATTGTCAAGTAGTCTAATCACCCCCCCCTCTAGACCTACTTTCGATCCTACAAGTGGTATCAGAGCTTTGGTCTCCATTGTTTTGGTTTCCATTGCATTGGACTCCATAAGCTTGGTTTCACAACCTAGGAGAGTATGGCGTCTAGTGAGGGTAATTATCGTAGAGGTCCTTACTTTGATGGTACAAATTTTGCTAGTTGGAAGCATAAAATGAAAATGCATATTCTTGGTCATAACCCAGCCGCATGGGGCATTATTTGTGTTGGTATGCAAGGTGAATTCTTCGAGGAAGGAAAAGTTCCGGATCGCGAAGCTACACCGGAAGAGTTGTGGATGTTGCAAAACAATGCTCAAGCTTGTGACATTCTCTTCAATGCCTTGTGTCCCGAGGAGTTCAACAAAATCAGCCGTCTTGAGAATGCTAAAGAGATTTGGGATACTTTGGTTGAAATGCACGAAGGTACTGAATCTGTGAAGGAATCAAAGCTAGATATTCTTCAAGGTCAACTTGACAAGTTCAAGATGAAGGATGGTGAAGGAGTCGCTGAAATGTACTCTAGGCTTGCTCTCATCACAAATGAGATTGCCGGCTTAGGAAGCGAAGAAATGACCGACCGATTCATCATCAAGAAGATTCTAAGAGCTTTGGATGGAAAGTATGACACCGTGTGCACTTTGATCCAAATGATGCCAAACTACAAGACTCTCAAGCCAACTGAAGTCATTGGAAGAATTGTTGCTCATGAGATGACACTTAAAGATAAGGAAGAGCTTCACAACAAGTCAAGCGGTGCTTACAAAGCTACAAGTGATGCTCCCGCAACCTCAAGTGACAAGTTAATTTCCAATGAAGAGATAAGCCTAATGGTTAAGAACTTCAACAAATTCTACAAGAATAGAGGCAAAGAAAGAAGCTCAAAGTCTAGATCATATGATGAAAAGAGATCTTCTAGTCGTGATCGAAACTGCTACAATTGTGGAAGACCCGGACACTTCTCAAATGAGTGTACGGCTCCCCACAAGAGAAGAGAAGAATCTCCAAGAAGAAGATCAAGAGATGAGTCACCTCGGAGAGAGAGAAGGAGTAGAGATGATCGTTATGAACGAAGACCCTCTCGGAGAAGCAAGGATTCGGAAAGGAAAGACAAGTCATCAAGGAGCTACACAAGAAGAAGACATCAAGCTCATGTAGGTGAATGGGTCTCCGGCTCCGACTCCGACAATCAATCCGATGGAAGCTATCACTCCGACTCCGACTACAGTCAAGATGAAGGTGTTGCCGGACTTGCTCTCGTATCCTCCAACTCCAACTCCTACGACTTATTTGATTCACCAAATGAGGGAATTGGAAGATGCTTCATGGCTAAAGGCCCCAAGGTAACACACCCTGAATTCATTGACTTTGATAGTGATGAGGATGACTTGCTTGGTGAAGATGAGCTCTTGCATGATAAATCTAGTGAGCTTAGTAACGATGAAAATGCTAGTAGTCTTTATAGTCGAGAAGAGTCGAATGATAATGCTATGAAGGAGATTGAGCGTCTAACTAAAGAACTAAACACTCTTAAGTTAGCTCATGAAACAACTCAAGAAGATCATAGAGAGCTCCTAAGATCTCATGAGAAGCTACGCTTCGAGAAGCTCACTCTAGAGCAAGAACATGAGTTTCTAAAAGCGATCAATGACGATCTTCGAAAGAAGAGTTCTTCATATCTTGCCAAACGACTTCTCTTGTCTAATTTCTTGCCACCTATTAAGACTAAGCATGACAAGCATAAGAAAAATTCTTCCTCTAGTAGTAACAATAACCATGTTAAATCTAATGTTGTTACTTCTAGTAGTTCTCTTGATTCCACTAACAATGTTTCAAGCCAAGTTACACTTGAGTAAGAGAATAGCTTATTGAAGGAAATCATAGAGAAAGGTGTCTACAAGAGTCTTGCCGGAAGCAAGAACTTTGAGGAAATTGTTCGCAAGCAAGGAAGGCACCGGAAGAATCAAGGAATTGGTTTTGAGCGAAAGTTCAACGCCGAAGGTGTTGAGTGGGAAGAAGGTCAATACCCTACTCCACAGTTTGTTTCTCAAAAGGAGAAGTATGATCCTACTTCTTCCAATGTGGAACAAGCTCAAGATGACCTTCCACCACAAGACCACAAGCTAAAAGCCAAGGACAAGCTTCAAGAGGAGATTGATGCATTCATTGAAGCACCTCAAGCTATGGTCAAGTGGGTTCCCAAGGACACATCAAGTTCTACTTCGTCAAGCTCAACTACAACCCCAAGGATTCCCATCAAGATGATGTGGATCCCGAAGAAGAAGAACTAGAAGGTTCTGGAGGGTGACTCCGCCAACATACTTCACTCACATTCATTTTGGCAACTTGCTCAATCAACTTCCACATCATGCACTAGTTCATGGAGTCACAAACCCTCTTGTTGGTAAGTCAAGGGACAAGGTAATCATTGCTTTCATGGACATCATCTATTGTGAACTTCAATCTATGTCTATGGATATCCTTGTTTGTTCCTTGTGGGACTAACCCATGTAGGTATTGAAAGTGCCCTAATCCAAAGGATAGCTCCCAACTCTTGATGATCTACATCAACATTGAGCATCCACATCTTCAATATCTACATGAAGTCTTCTACGACAACCCAAGGTTAGTTTGACCCTTTAAAAGGGGTTCTCACATCTAGGGGGAGCTTTGCTCTAAAAATTGAGCTAAAGCATCTCCAAATGATGTGAACACATCAATGCTTTATGTAAAAGTGGTAACCCCACTTGTGCTTAAACGATGAGTATGACCTATGATCAAATGTTCTCATTTGGCTCCTAAGTCAAAATACTCATATAAAGATGACCTAGTCATCGACAAATTGTGTGCTAGTAGCTAGAGTTTTGGTTGTGCATGTTTGACACATATTTCATTTGCTATCTTATTGTGTGAGCATGTTGAATGCATGATTTTATCCATTCAAGGACATCCATTTGTTGTTTTGGTTGTTTTGATTTTTCTGGCCAAATGGATGGACAAGAATGCCTAAGTACCTTCCCTAGCTATCTATGCTTTCTTGTCTCAAATTCTATTCATGCTTATATCACAAACTTTGAACAAGTCATTTTCGGACCCTCCGAGTGAGGAGCACTCGGAGCCACCGATCCGTCTAAGGCTGACTTCCAAAACCTTCTAAGTGATTTTCGGACAGACCAACTTTCTCCCACTCGGTCAAACCGAAACCATTTAGACTGATCTAGGTTTCATCTCGGTGAAACCGAGTTCTAAATCTCGGCATGACCGATATGCGTAACTGCACAGCAGTTATCCATCTCGGTGTCACCGAGTTTTTCAACTCGGTCCCACCGACAGCAAGGGGATATAAATACTGAGGGCAGCGCGCGTTGATTATTCCTTCAAACGTTTCGCTCCCACGTCCCCTGCTGCCGTCGCCCTGATCTCCGGATCGTCGCCGTCGTCACCTGTGCGCCCTCGCCGCAGGTCTCCGCCGCCGTCAACGGATTTCTCCTCCGCGCCGTTGCCGCCGTAGAGGGACTCCACCAAGTTAGGGTGAGTCTCGATCCCTCTCGTGCTCCCATCTGATTCATTGCACGATTGGTTTGCCCTATATCTGCCCACATTTGAAAATTTCCTCTCCACCAGATCGGTTCTAGTTTCGAGTAAAATTCTTAGGGTTAGGTTTCCACGGAATACATCTCGGTGAAACCGGTTTTAAATTTTCGGTGTGACCGATTCGGCCTCTGGCCATTGCACTGCACTTTCGGTCCAACCGAGTTGTGCAAATCGGTGTGACCGAAGTATAGTTTTAGTGAAACCCTAGTTTATCGGCAGGACCGAAACCCATTTCGGTCCAACCGAAAGTGGTGTGTAAAGTTTCTGTTATACACTTCGGATTCACCGAAACTGAAAATCAGTTTGACCGAAATGCATTCTGTGAAAACTTAAAACTAAGATTTGAACTCATTTTGTTTGCAAAAACCTCTGCAGTTTGTGATAACTCTTCTACTCTGCCTATACCTTATCTATTCACAGGTTGTCAGCCATGTCAGATGCCAGTGACAGCCAGAACAGGACTGAATCACCTTTTGCGGACATTCCGGAAGCAGACACTAGTCCTGAGGCTAGTAGCCCTATTGATGATGGTGAGAGGAGTACACCTAGTGGCTTGCCTCCTGCAGCCACCAGAACCAGAAAGGAGAGGAATTCTGATGATGAGGACTCTGACTTCATTGCTGAGGAAGTGACCTCCAAGCCTAAGAGAAAGGTTGTTGCCAAAGAGCAACAAGGGCAGCAGTCAAAGAAAGGCACCAGCAAGGTCAAGCAATCAGCTGTTGCCAAGAAACTGAACTTGGGAGAGCCAGCCCCAAGCAAAGTGAAGAAAACTTCCAAGAGGAAGAGGGTAGTGTATACTGATCCTCATGCAGATGCAGCAGCCGAGGAAGATGAAGAAGAAGAAGCACCCCAGCCTGCTCCTCAGAAGCAGAAACTCATGGGTGATGCAATTAGGGCTGGAGCCACTTCAAAGCCCAAGAAGCCTGCTCAAGCTAAGGCAGCTCCAACAAAGCCTACTACCAAGCCCAAGAGGACAACCAGGAACATTCCAGCATCTGAGAAGAACAAGGGTGATGTGCCACCGTCTGAGTCTGATGAAGAAGAACATGTGTTGCTGAAACTCCGTCCAAAACTGCCACTTCACAATGATGCTCATCCTCAAGCCGAGGATATGAAAGCAAGGAGAGATAGAGGTCTCAGGCTATGGAGACAAGCTGATCCATATGCCGTGAGGAGAAGGACTGCTGTGGACCCCAGATTTCACACCAGAGAGCAGCAGGACTTCTATGAGACTGTGCTGATGGACAAGAAGCCTATAGTTGCAGATACCAGATACGTTGACTGGAAGTACATTGATAGTGAAGAGCACAGAGACTTCTTTCCCCATGTGCATGAAAGCTTCACTACATGTGGAGTTGATGAGTTTGTGGGTCAGAAACTGACAGATTGGAACGATGAGATGATTATGCAGTTCTATGCCACAGCCCACTTCTATCCTGATGGGAAGATCACCTGGATGACTGAAGGTCAAAGGTTTTCTTCTTCTGTTGAAGAATGGGCAAAACTTCTGAATGCTCCAGTGCAAAGAGAGGACGACATTGATGTCTATGGGATTCCAAAGAAGAACCATGATTCCATGAAGAACATGTACAAGGAGATCCCCGCAGCAGATTTGGAAGTGTGGAAGCTTGGCTCAGTCTACTATCTCCAGGCAGGTTTACCTACCACTAACACTATTCTGAGGCATACCTTGATGCCCAAGTCTGGAGACCATCGCATGATCAGAGGCTATTCTATCAACATGATGCACATACTTGATGAGAAGGCACCTTTCAAGGTGATGGACTTAATGGTAGAGACCATTAAGAGGACTGCAGCTGACCAGAAGAGGTCATGTGGATTTGCCCCGCAGATTCAGATGCTTATCAATGCCAAGTTTGGCACGGGCAAATTCCTGTTGGATAGGAAGCACTTACCACTGCAGCCAGAGCATGAAGATAACGTTGTTGTGATGGACGAGGAGGATCCAACTTCGGTTGAAGGTCAAGCCAAGATTGAAGCTGCTAGGAAAGCCAAAGCTGATAAAGAGGCAGCAGCAGCAGCAGCTAAACCAAAGAGCTTCGAAGAGCAGATTCTTGAAGCTACCCAAAGGATTGAACAACGCCTGGCCAGCATTGAACAATCTCAGGAGAGCCTAGAGAGGATTGTTGACGAGAAGGTCCACGCTCTGGACGTGAAGCTGACTGAACTTCAGGTGACCGTCAACAAGCTTGAGGCAGACATGGAGGAAGCAAGGCAGGACAGGGCAGAGCTCATGCAGGATGACCTAGTCCAGGACTCTCATCGCCAGACTGCTCCGGTTCCCAGAGGATCCCGATCAGCTGCTATTCCCACAGCTCCAGTAGTCACTCCAGCCACAGCTCCAGCATCCACTCCTCCAGCGCAGACATCAGCTGAAGTCTTCGCCGATGCCGTCATATCTACTCCGACATCTACCCAGACGGGAGCCGCCAGCAGAGCCCACAGTGACGTTTAGCTCTATGCTTTTTCAAACTTTTTGGTAACTTGTTGCCAAAGGGGGAGAAATTGTATAGATCATAGGGCTTCGAGAGAGAGAGTGCTCTTTCGTTCTTTTGCCGGTTTCTTTGAGATACTTTTGGTCTTTTGGTTCTTGAAACTTTCAGTGTGCTTGATACTACGTTTGATGCTACCTTTATGAGTGCTTAGTCGTACTATGCTTTAATGTGTGCTTAATGCTTATCATATGCTATTCCTTTTTGTATGGCTATTTACTCATGTCTTGGTGATTGGGTGCATGTTATTCATTCTTATCATTTTGTGCGCTCCACCAAGATGTATGTGACATGGAAGAGTGACCCATGATCCTAATTGATTGTGCATTTGCAATCAAACGCAAATTTTAAATAATGCACAAATTTAGGGGGAGCTCTTGCTTATCACATACCTCTCAAAGCGACGATATTATTCATTGATTATATCTTTTGTCGAAGCTTTGATCTATATGTTGTCATCAATTACCAAAAAGGGGGAGATTGAAAGAGCAACTAATCCCCGGGTGGTTTTGGTAATTAATAACAACATATATATCATTGAACTAATAGTTACTTGAGAATCATTTCAGAGAAGTTCAGTGATATGGGTATGGAAATGACTGAAGAAGTGGACCCCTCAAAATGCTAAGGCAGGCATTGGCAAAAGCTCAAGGCTCCATTTTTGGTTTAGTGATCAAAGATCACATTGAGTCCATAGGAAAAGCCAATACTATTAAAAGGGGATGAGGTTGTGTTGATGATCTGGTTGCTCAAGTGCTTAGTGATATATCTCCTTCAACTATCAGCAACTTTCACTACAATACACACTCATAAGTAATCTCGGACCAACCGATTTTCCAAACTCAGTCCCACCAAGATGAACCACCTCAGCCATAAGCCAAACCCTAGAAAAATCGGTCATTCCGAGTTTGAGTTCGGTCTCACCGAAACACGGGCTGCCAACCTTCTGTAACCGTTTGTCATCAAATCGGAATAACCGAGTTGATGATTTTGGTCCCACCGAAACTGGCAAGTTCCTGTCTTGACTCAAATCGGACTAACCGAGATGGTATTTTCGGTCCCACCGAAAACCCCAACGTTCACTATATTTGAACTTTCGGTCTGACCGAGTTTCCACTTCGGTCTCACCGAGATTGCTCAATTATGTGTGTAACGGTTGGATTTTGTGTGGAGGCTATATATACCCCTCCACCCCCTCTTCATTCGTGGAGAGAGCCATCAGAAAGAACTACCACTCCTACCTTACACTTTCTGAGAAGAGAACTACCTACCCTTGTGTTGAGATCAAGTTGCTCCATTCCTACCATATGAAACTTGATTTCTAACCTTCCCAAGTTGCTTTCCACTCAATCCTTTCTTCCACCAAAGCCAAATCAGTGAGGAGAGTTGAGTGTTGGGGAGATTATCATTTGAAGCACAAGAGCAAGGAGTTCATCATCATCAACAACATCTATTACCTTTTGGAGGGTGGTGCCTCCTAGATTGGTTAGGTGTCGCTTGGGAGCCTCCGTCATCGAGATGTGGAGTTGAACCAAGAAGTTTGTAAGGGCAAGGAGATCGCCTACTTCATGAAGATCTACCCCGAGTAAGGCTAGCCCTCCGTGGGCGTAGGCCATGATGGAATAGACAAGGTTGCTTCTTCGTGGACCCTTCGTGGGTGGAGCCCTCCGTGGACTCGCGCAGCCGTTACCCTCCGTGGGTTGAAGTCTCCATCAACGTGGATGTACGATAGCACTACCTATCGGAACCACGGGAAAAATCTTTGCGTCTCCAAATTGCGTTTGATCTTCTCCACCTCTCTTTACTACATGTGCAATTTACTTTCCGCTGCTTATACTCTAGAATTGCATGTGTAGGGTGATGCTTGACTTGATCATAATTGTGAATCTGCCAAAAACTGTTCTTGATCAAAAGGCAGAATTTTTATATTTACAAGTAGTCTAATCACCCCCCCCCCCTCTAGACATACTTTCGATCCTACACTGAGGAACAGTCTGCTCCTGCAGACCCTAGGGTTTGTACAGTTGAAGCAGACGTTCCCGACAAGTTTTGCTCCGGCAAGCTTGCCGGGGGACGTTCAGCTCCGGCCGAGCCGCAGGTTCTTGCCGTGGAAGCTGACGTTCCCGCAGCAGCACTGATGCCTTTAGTCCTTGTTGTTGAGCCTCAGGCTCCAGCATGGGCACAGCAGATTGTCCGTTTTCTTCAAACTGGAGAACTTCCCGAAGAACCAGAAGAAATAGAAAGAATAACCCGGCAGTCAAGTATGTATCAGTTCGTCGGCAACGAGCTGTACAGAAGAAGACTCAACGGCGTCAGATTGAAATGCATTCCCCGGGAAGATGGACAGAAGCTGTTGGCAGAGATACATGGAGGCATATGTGGCCACCACATTGGCGCAAGAGCACTTGCCCGCAAGGCGTTCCGGCAAGGTTTCTTTTGGCCATAAGCCCTCCAAGATGCAACTGCACAAGTAACCAAGTGTGAAGCGTGCCAGTTCCATGCCAAGCAAATACATCAGCCAGCTCAAGCTCTCCAGACAATCCCTTTGTCCTAGCCATTTTCGGTCTGGGGGCTCGACATCCTCGGCCCCTTTCCCCGCGCAGCTGGGGGCTTTGAGTACTTGTACGTCGCCATCGACAAGTTCACAAAGTGGCCGGAAGTGGAACCAGTGAGAAAGGTGACCGCGCAGTCAGCAGTCAAGTTCTTCAGGTCAATTGTTTGCCGTTTCGGAATCCCTAACAGGATTATCACCGACAACGGCACACAGTTCACAAGTCGCACCTTCATGCAATACGTCCAAGACATTGGCGCCAAGGTCTGCTTCGCTTCTGTTGCTCACCCGAGGAGCAATGGTCAATCGGAGAGGGCAAACGCTGAAGTGCTGCGCGGGCTCAAGACAAGAACTTTCGACAGGCTGTACAAATGCGGAAGGAACTGGATTGAGAAGTTGTCGGCGGCTCTTTGGTCAATCAGGACGACACCGAGTCGAGCCACCGGGCAGACACCCTTTGCTCTTGTCTACGGAGCAGAGGCAGTTCTCCCCACGGAACTCGTATACGGGTCTCCTCGAGTGCTCGCTTACGATGAGCTCGAGCAAGAGCAGCTGCGGCAAGATGATGCACTGCTCCTCGAGGAGAACCGTCTTTAGGCTGTTGTACGAGCTGCTCGATACCAGCAAGCTTTGCGCCGCTACCACAGCCGCAAAGTTAGAGCCAGAAGTCTCGAGGAAGGCGACCTTGTTCTTCGGCGCATTCAGTCCGCCAAGAATTCCAACAAGTTGACGCCGAAGTGGGAAGGCCCTTATCGGGTGAGACAAGTCACAAGGCCCGGCGCTGTCCGCCTTGAGACCGAAGAGGGCTTACCGGTGAGCAACTCCTGGAACATTGAGCACCTTCGAAAGTTTCACCCATAAGGCGCGGTTGCCGTGATCCGTTTCGGCAACCACCTTTTGTACAAGTCTTGCCGCTGTTGCATGTAAACCTTTGTACAAAGCCGGGCGCAGACCCCGTGCATCAGTAAAGTTTATGTGCCTCGCACAACTTGTCGTTTCATGCCTTTTCACTTTTCTTGCATGTATTATCTGACATTGTGCACAGCACGCATCCCCGGTAAGCAATAACGGGTCGCAAGGCTCCATGTCTGTGTTTCCTCCTTTTTCTTTTCTCTTAAGCAGGAGAGGCCTTCCTCGCGCACAAGTTTGCCGGGGGGGAAGGAGACAGTGGCATGGACCAAGTGCCGTTCAAGGAAGCCTCGCCTTGCCGGGGAGCAAACCACACACAAAAGCTAAGTTGCCAAAGTTTGAGCATTCAAATTTTTTAAATTTTTAAGGTTATCTTCCTTGAACGACCGCACTTTGTATGGAAAACCTGTGCGCGGAGGAACCAACTCGTGGCTAGCCGCGCCCTTACTTTGTTTCGAGCACACTCAACGGCTTAAGCGTGCTGCGACAAGTGTCGCGCCCTTACTTCGTTTTCGAGATCGCTCAACAATCTAAGTGTGCTGCGACTAGCTGCGACAAGGTTTCTTGACGGCGAGGGCACCGCCAGCAGGCTGCTGAAGTTCCGCACTCAGCGCTCGCGGCAAGGGTCCCTTTGCCGGCAAGTTCCCTAAAAGCGTAGGGTAAAAGCATACAAAGTAGAGAAGTCGAGCAAGGGAAATAACATTGCGTTAACTACCCAGATAAAGTTATATTACAAGATGACTTGTCGATGTTCTAATAAACTACTGTCCATGACTTAATTGGCAGCGACAAGGGAAGCAGAAAGAAAGCAGCCTAGTCTGCACGGTCACCATCAACCCTCCTGATCTTGCCCACCTTGACCACGATGGGGGCGACGAGAGCCTTCAGCGCCTCCTGGTCGGCGTCGGGAGGCAAGGTCCGGAGGATGTTCTCAAGGTTGATCCCTGGGTTGCGGTAGACGATCTTCGTCAGCACCCTTTCCATGACTCCTGTGCAAAGCCTGCGCGCCTCGTTCGCCAGCTGCGTGGGGATCCTTTCCCGGAGCTGCTCGAGGGCCGGTGCCACTCCTCTGAAGAATAAGCTCAACTTGGCGCTGTGTGGGAGGTTGGCGTCGGGGGAATACACGAGGTGCTCTGTCCCCAGCGCCGCCATCTCCCTGTCGATGTCAGCGGCGGCGACGGCGACGAGCTCCTCGGTCCACTGCTCCACCGTCTGCCTGAAGTTATTTTGGGTGAGGGCGGCGCTGTCCAACAGTGCCCTCTCAGCCCGGAGGTCCTCCTTCAGCTTCGACTCTCGATTCCTGGCACCGTCAAGTGACGCAGTGAGGGTGGACAGCTTCAACTCCAAGTCTGCGATAGAATCCTTGGCGACGGCGAGTTCCTTGCCCTTGTCGGAGAGACGGACTTGCAGCTCCGAGTGGCTGTGGGCATCCTTCTCCCTCGCCGACGTGAGCGCGGCAACCCTCTCCTCGCTCGTCTTCAAATGGATCTCCAACTGTGCCACCCTCGCCTCCAAGTCTCTCTTGGCGGTCTCTGCGGCTGCAGCAGCGTCCCTCGCCTCCTGCAGAGCCCCGCCAAGGGACTGTTCGCGCGTGGCAAGGTCGTCCTCATGGCTATCGAGGTCGACCTTCCGCTGCCTCAGCTCACCTTCCCACCGAGACGGATCCTCGGCGGCGAGCCGTTGCTGCTCCTCTGCCTCGGCCTTCTCGAGGATGAATGCCTGATGCGCCTCGGCGAGCTCCTCCCGCTCCTCCGCCAAAGATCGGAGGGCCGCCTGGTTGGCGGCCCGGAGCTCCTCGGTGCGCTTCTCCAAATCGACGCCTGCCTTGGCAGCCAGAGCCTCTCGGGACTCCAGCTTGGCCTGCCTGGCACGGTACAGGGCCAGAAGCCGGCGCAGAAGCTGCTCCTCCTCGGGCTCGTTGCTGCTGCCGGGCGCGTCGACAAACCTTAGCCCGGCGGAGGCGAGGACTTCCCCATCAAAGACCTCTCCCTACGCGGGCGCCCTTGACGAAGATGCCCACGGGAGTTGGATGAAGACCCCGTTGGCAGCCTCCAGATAGACACCCGGCTCGGTCGCGGCAGCGGAAGGGTCGGCGGCCGGCGCAGCGTCCGGCGCTCCTGCGGCCTCAGGGCCGTCAGTGCGGTCGCCGGTCCCCTCCTCAGCTGCCGCATTGGTGGCCGCGGAGGTCTCATCGACGGGGGCCTCCGTCCCCATCGGCTCCGGGGCGGATGAGCCTGAAGACAAGAAAAGAAGAAAGAAAGAAGAATTGTCAAGCAAATATCCAAAAAAAAATTCAGGAGAATAAAAGCACAAGGGTTACCCGCGCGAGCCTCTTCTTCGACGGGGTTCCTCACCGGGGGGTCCTCCCTCGGCGGCGTGGTGGTAGCCCCCGCCGGCGGAGGGCCGCTGGCGCCTTCCCTTGGCGGGGTACTCGCCCTTGGCGGGGTACTCGCCCTTGGCGGGGTGCTCGCCCTTGGCGGGGTATTCTCCCTCGCCGGGGAGCTCCTCCTTGGCGGGGAAGTTGAGACGAGCGGCTCCTCGGGAGCAGTCTCTTGACGCTCCTGAGGCTGCGGCTCTGCTTCTGCACAAATCAGCAAACAAACAAGACATTAGCAAGGATAAGAAGCCCACGCGCGCCCGACAAGCGAAGAAGTAAACAGAAGACTTACGCTGGGGGCTGCGCTGGGGGCTGCTCTGCGGAGCAGCAGGCTGGTCCGGCAAGCTTGTCGCTGGCGCATCCCCCGCCGCTGCGATAGGCTCGTCCTCAAGGTCGACCACCGGGATCTTGGCCCTCTTCGCCATCCTTTGGGCCAGGGTCCTGGAAGAAAGACATCAAACAGAATCAGACAAAGAAGATTCAAGACAAGAATAGCAAATTGAAGAAAACAAGAGTTGCTTTACTTACTCTTCCTCCTCCTCGTCGGAACTGAGGACGGAGAAGTCGAAATCCGCCTCGCGCGTCCCGGCGCGAGGAGCTGGAGGGGTAGGTTCCCTCGGGCGCTTGGCGGGCGCTGGGGCGGTGGTCTGCGAAGACCCCGCTCCGGTCGTCGCCGGGGCCCGAGGGGCAGAAGGAACGGTGGAGCCGCTGCGGGAAGATCCCCCTCCAGCCGCTGCGGAGGTGCGAGGCGCCCCCTTGACGGCCTTGCTCATCGTGGTGGCGCGCGTCGAGCGACGCTGCGGCTGCTGGCCCACCGGTTGCCTCGTCGTGTCCGCTGCCTTGCGGAGACGCTTCTTCGGTTGAGGCGGAGGGCTTGGTGGTGGCGGAGAACTCCCCGAGGATGAAGAGGAGCCGTCAAGGCCCAGAGACCCGCCTGAGTCTTCTGAAGAGTCACCCGATTCGGCGCCTTGCTTGGCGGGCTCGCTCGACTCTGTGCCTTGCCCGGCAGCCTCGCTCGTCTCGGCGGGCTGCCCGGCAAGCTTTATCAATTTGAGGATCTCTTCCTCCTCGGCCCGACTCACCGCATCCGCTGCATCTGCCTCGTCCAAGGAGTACCCAAACTCGCCCGCGGCCTCAGCTACGGCTCCCTCCTCCATCCTGGTGGCGATATACGCCACCTCCCGGTCGGTGGTGTCGCGGGTGAGACCTTTCTTCTCATCGAGATCGATGGGCAGCTCCACCAAGTTATCGAAGAATGTTTGCATGGCTTCATCAGAGGGCGCCAACCAAGTGGGGTCGATCCCATGGGAGTCACACAATGGCATTGCCGCGCGGATAGCACTAAGCGATGAATTATTGCATAGTGGAACTACCCCCCGCGGCGAGGCGAACCACTCCGGGTGCTTGGCGTCGTGCTTGAACAGCTCACAGAGCATCACCTTGAGCTCCAGGACAGTGAAATTATAATTGAGGCCTGGGCGCAGCCTCATACAGTCTGCCGCGTTGCCGAAATCCCAAGCAGGCCTCTTCCTCTCCTGCAAGGGAGCAATGCGGCGGTGAAGAAAATCTGCCCCGACCTCACCTACAGTGAGATTGGCTTGTCGGAGGCGAAGAATCCTAGTGAGGGCTATCTTTAGCTTCTCGTCCTCCGGGGCCAGATCACTCCAATCCTTGCCGCGCACTATTTCAGCTCGGCGCGGGGAAGTAAACTGCTGGGGTTCATCCTCCATGATCCAGCACCAGTCGGCCCTCCACTCCTCCTTCTTGTCGCGGAGCTCTCCAATCAAGTATGTCTCTTTCTTATTGAGCCTAAAGATCCAAGAAATCTCGCCGGACAGAGGAGACCCAGACTCTACCCGAGGCGTAAAGAAATGGCGGAAGAGGGCTACGTTGGGTTGGACTCCGACAAAGTTCTCGCACAGATGTGCGAAAACGGCCATGGTCAGGACTGCGTTCGGGGTGAAATCGAGGAGGTGGAATCCATACGTGTTCATAACATCGCAGAAGAACTCGGAGTATGGAGGGCAGAGACCGCAATGGAAGAACAGGGTGAAATAAGCATACCCTCCCGAAAACATATCGCAGGCTTCGGCGGGGAGAACCCTGGTGCGCGGGTGAGCTTTCGTCTCCCTCGACCAGAAGAGGTAGAACTTGTCCTTCAACTCCCTCGCGTCGAGCCTCGGCGGGAAGACCACCATCCTCTTCTGCATTGCTGCTAGCTTCGCCGCCCGGTCGGTCTTCGCGGCTTTCGCCTTGTCGCTCTTCGGGGCCATGGCGGGGGCGGCAAGGGAGGCCGACGGCGCTGAGAGACTGGCGACGGCGGAAGAAGGGCGGAGCGCTGCTCTCTTTCGACCTTCGGGGAGGAGGAGAGCGGCGGGGGTTTCTGGAGGTTGAAGACGCAATGAACGAATGGAAGAAAACTGCCCCTGTTTCCCCTGCCTTTAAGGGGGAGGAGGGGACGTTCCACATTTTCCCCATTAAAGAAACAGGCCACGATCTCTATCACGACGCCGCAATCGACGCGTGCCGTTAGGGAGGGATGCGGCGGATACGGAGTGGGATGCGGCGCGCCGTGGGCCGCGTGTGCCCGTGCACTGTTTTGGGCCTGGCCCAACAGCGCTCGGCACCGTGTGTGGCCCAGGCCCGGGGGCTCCTGTCGGTGTACTAGAGTAGGGGTACCTTAGTATCCCGACACGTGCACGGGCAGTAGCAGCGGCCCGTGGCAGGGCTTGCCACGCGCTCGCCAAGGCCCACTTTAGTTCCTTTGGAGCCATTCAAGAACAAAGTATTCAAGTCAAAGAAACAAGACCCCGGCAAGAGGAGCTTGCCGGGAAGGCCGCTCCAGGCTCAAAAACCACCCCTTCAGCACAAGACCCTGGCAAGAGGAGCTTGCCAGGAAGGCCAAAGCACGGCATTTCAGAAGACTTGTCGTGGCGCATCGCGCGCCCCGGCAAGGCCCGGAGAGCGACAAGCCTCCGGGCGCGGCAAAGTAGCGACCGCGGCAAGCTCCCACTGTGTGCCCGCGCTCCAGCTCATCCGGCCACGCGTCGCCCTGGGGCCCTTCCAGGGGCACGTGGCGGAAGGCTATGCAGCATGGGGTACACGATGGCAAGCCACGATGACGAGGCCACCGTCGTGGCGAACGGAGACGCCCGGACGGACGCTTTTTTGCACTATTTGGGGCGACGGCGACGGGCATTCAATGCCCTTGTCCCCCACCGTCAGGGTTAGGTACAAAACACTGTTACAACTACCACCATTTTTACATTTTTACCCTCATCTACGTTGCCACCTGTCGGTGACCCCTTTGACCTATAAAAGGAGGCCCATGCACAACGTAGAAGAGGTTCAGATTCTTGATCATGCTCACGCTCGGTGTAGCTAGTTTCAAGCACTGTAGATCTTCTTGCTCCCGAGCCAAGAACTCAATAACAAACCAAGGCAGGAGTAGGGTTTTACGCATCCGTGCGGCCCGAACCTGGGTAAACTGCTCGCGTGCTTGCCTCGATCCGCTCTTCGTGCACCCTCCGCTCCCTTGCCGTACCGAAAAGGGGCTCCGGTCCCATAGGTGTTCGTGGGCGATCAGTTTCCCCGACAGTGATGAACTATAATATGCAAGGGATGACGAAAACGATTCCCGAGCTCTTCGTGATGCTGAAATCAATGAAGTTAGAAATCAAGAAAGAGCATCAATTGTTGATAATTAACAAGACCACTAGTTTCAATAAAAGGGCAAGGGGAAGAAAGGGAACTTCAAGAAGAATGGCAAGCAAGTTATCACTCCCGTGAAGAAGCCCAATGCTGGACCTAAGCCTGAAACTGAGGGCTTCTAAATGCAAAGGAAATGATCACTGGAAGCGGAAGTTCCCCGAATATTTGGCGGATAAGAAGTATGGCGAAGTGAACAAAGGTATACTTGATATACATATTGATAATGTGTACCTCACTAGTGTTCATAGTAGCCCGTGGGTATTTGATACTTGTTCGGTTGTTAAGATTAGTAACTCAAAAGAGGAGTTGCAGAATAAACGGATACTAGTTGAAGGTGAGGTGACGATGTGTGTTGGAAGTAGTTCCAATATTGATATGATCATCATCGCACACTCCCTGTACTTTCGGGATTAGTGTTACACCTAAATAAATGTTATTTGGTGTTTGCGTTGAGCATGAACAAGATTGGATCATGTTTATTGCAATACGGTTATTCATTTAAGTCAGAGAATAATTGTTATTCTATTTACATGAATAAAACCTTCTATGGTCATACACCCAAGGTGAATGGTTTATTGAATCTCGATCGTAGTAAATACACATATTCATAATATTGAAGCCAAAAGATGCAGAGTTGATAATGATAGTGCAACATACTTGTGGCACAGCCATTAAGGTTATATTGGTGTAAAGTGCATGAAGAAAATCCATGCTGATGGACTTTTGGAATCACTTGATTATGAATCATTTGATGCTTGCGAACCATGCCTCATGGGCAAGATGAGTAAAACTCCGTTCCTCGGAACAATGGAGCGAGCAAGTGACTTATTGGAAATAATACATACTGATGTATGCGGACCAATGAGTGTTGATGCTCGCGGTGGGTATCCTTATTTTCTCACTTTCACTGATGATTTGAGCATATATGGGTATATCTACTTGATGAAGCACAAGTCTGAAACATTTGAAAAGTTCAAAGAATTTCGAAGTGAAGTAGAGAATCATCGTAACAAGAAAATAAAGTTTCTACGATCTGATCGCGGAGGCGAATATTTGAGTTATGAGTTTGGTCTTCATTTGAAACAATGTGGAATAGTTTAACAGCTCACGCCACCTGGAACACCACAGCGTAATGGTGTGTCTGAACGTCTTAACCGTACTTTATTAGATATGGTGTGATCTATGATGTCTCTTACCGATTTACCACTATCGTTTTGGGGTTGTGCATTAGAGACAACTGTATTCACGTTAAATAGGGCACCATCTAAATCCGTTGAGACGACACCTTATGAACTGTGGTTTGGCAAGAAACCCAAGTTGTCGTTTCTTAAAGTTTGGGGCTGCGATGCTTATGTGAAAAGCTTCAAACTGATAAGCTCGAACCCAAATCAGAGAAATGCGTCTTCATAGGATACCCAAAAGAAACTGTTGGGTACACCTTCTATCACAGATCCGAACGCAAAACTTTTGTTGCTAAGAATGGATCCTTTCTAGAGAAGGAGTTTCTCTCGAAAGAAGTGAGTGGGAGGAAAGTAGAACTTGATGATGTAATTGTACCTTCTCCCAAATTGGAAAGTAGTTCATCACAGAAACTAGTTCCGGTAATTCCTACACCAATCAGTGAGGAAGCTAATGATGATGATCATGAAACTTCAGATCAAGTTACTACTGAACCTCGTAGGTCAACCAGAGTACGTTCCGCACCAGAGTGGTACGGTAACCCTGTTCTGGAAGTCATGTTACTAGACCATGCTGAACCTACGAACTATGAGTAAACGGTGATGAGCCCAGATTCCACAAAATTGCTTGAGGCCATGAAATCTGAGATGGGATTCATGTATGAGAACAAAGTGTGGACTTTGGTTGACTTGCCTGATGATCGGCAAGCAATTGAAAATAAATGGATCTTTAAGAGGAAGACTGACGCCGATGGTAATGTTATCGTCTACAAAGCTCGACTTGTTGCGAAAGGTTTTCGACAAGTTCAAGGAGTTGACTACGATGAGACTTTCTCACCCATAGCGATGCTTAAGTCTGTCTGAATCATGTTAGCAATTGCCACATTTTATGATTATGAAATCTGGCAAATGGATGTCAAAACTGCATTCCTTAATGGATATCCCAAAGAAGAGTTGTATATGATGCAACCAGATGGTTTTGTCGATCCTAAAAGTGCTAACAAAGTGTGCAAGCTCCAGCGATCCATCTATGGACTGGTGCAAGCATCTCGGAGTTGGAATATACGCTTTGATGAGGTGATCAAAGTATATGGTTTTATACAGACTTACGGTGAAGCCTGTATTTACAAGAAAGTGAGTGGGAGCACTACAACATTTCGGATAAGTATATGTGAATGACATATTGTTGATTGAAAATGATGTAGAATTTTCTGGAAAGCATAAAGGATTGTTTAAAAGGATTTTTTAATAAAAATACCTCGGTGAAGCTTCTTACATATTGGTCACCAAGATCTATAGAGATAGATTAAGACGCTTGATGAGATTTTCAATGAGTACATACCTTAATAAGATTTTGAAGGAGTTCAAAATGGATCAGTCAAAGAAGGAGTTCTTGCCTGAGTTGTAAGGTATGAAGTTGAGTAAGACTCAAAACCTGACCACGACAGAAGATAGAGAAAGAATGAAAGTCGTTCCCTATGCCTCAGCCATAGGTTCTATAAAGTAGGGTTTTTTACATATGTGCCCCTGGTTCCTTATTTCTACTCATCCATCCCCACGCTCTTAACTTTTGCTCAGTTTTCCCCACTCCCTTGCCCGAAACCCTCAAAATAGGTCATAATGGACGTCGCCGTCGGGTCAGTGCTTTGACCATTAACTCTGACGAGTGGGTCCGCGTTGGGGGTGTAGCGGTTCGACCGTTGGGTCGTGGTTTCGTAGGGTCGTCCCTTGCATTAAACGCATGCGCGCCACCACGACAGAAGCCTGCTATGCATGCACCCAACAAGCCTGCATGCATGCGTTGATGCGCCGACCGAACCTACATGCACCGACCGAGCCTGCATGCGCTGATGCGTGCCGCCCCAATGCACTGACCGAGCCACTTTCGTGCACGCCAGCCGCCAAGGATGTAGCGACGGTCGCTGCCGCTGGTTCCTCTCTTCTCGCACACTTGTCTCCTCGATTTAGAACTTGTTTTTCTACGACAAATAAATTGAACAAAGATGTTGTGGCTGCATGCACTAGCTAGGTGGCTACATATTTGTGGCTTGTGTAAGAAAAGAATGGTTCATTGTGGCTGCATGCACTAGGTGGTTACTAACAAAGCGAGCTCTCTAAGAAATCAATCAACATACATGTAGATAGGGCCATCAAGCCCATAGCACGATCACATAGTTGAAACTAGGAGGAACATCATAATATAATAGATAGAAAACTTAATAATAGAACTTGATAAAAGGGCCAACAAGCCCATAGCATCTCTCACATAGTTCAATGGGATAACAACTTAACATAACATAGACTCAAAAAAATAGATAGAGGGTTTAGAACCCTAGACGCCGCCTTCTCCACCTCGCTCCTTCTCCGGACGCCCTTCACTGCTCCTCCGGGGCGTTGTCGATGGGGTACGGAAGAGTGTGCATGCGGGACGTGGTGGGGAAGATGTTGGTGTACTCCGTGAACATGTTGTGGGTGGTGAAAGCGATGAACTCGCAGCCACACCAAAACACCCGGCCGAGGAGGTAGAAGGCGTCGAATGTGTTGGTGAAGTGGGAAGGAGAGCAATCACCACCCCGTTTTGGATGACCTCCTTGACATGAAACGTCCTTGGAGATCCCCGCGGGAGGTGGTGGTAGCCGGACGCGAGGAAGAACTCGGTGAAGTTCCTTGCAGTCCTCCACCTTGATATTGCCCACACACATAGTGTGCGCTCAATGTACACGCCGGGAGGGTAGAGCCTCTCCAGCACGGTGGGTGGGAAGTGGTAGGTTGGTCCGATATACTGCATGGCTGAGGATGTGCTAGAAGAAGGAGAAGTGGTCGAAGAGCAAGAAGAGTAGATGGCAGAGAGGATGGGAGATGGATGAGGGATGGCAGAGGCATAGGGTGGCTTAAATAGCCGTAGTGTTATGTGTTATTTGGTGGCAATAATGGGGTCAAATGTAAAGTAACCCGTTTTCAAACCCACCGCAACATCGGGAGTGTACACCCGTGGGAAATGGTGGTTTGAACAAGAAGAAGTAAAAGAAGCTAATTGCATGCATGGGAATCCGTGGTCATATAAATTATAGGAAAGCGACAAATTTTGAATAGTTTGTGGCCATTTTGCATGATAAAAATAAATTTGTCCCTTAAAAATTGGTCATTTTCTACGCAATGTCAATTGATTTCAAACGACGCAAAAACAGAGCAAACGATGCAAATCGACGGCCCAACCAGAGCTTGGTTTCCTTTTGGGCCCAATAACAACGTTTTTTTCACGGAGTCAGTGGTGGGCGAGCAGCCAAGCACAACGAATAGGATCGCCTCTCGCGGATCGCCCCACCATCCAATGATGCGGAGCCGTCCTTGTGATCCAACGCGCGGAGCCTGCACACAGCCAGCCCACCTAGTTCCTTCTTGAAGGCCAGATCTGAGGGCTATCGCTTGGCGCGAGGGTATGATCGGACGGCTAACGTTGGGAGCTAGGGTTAGGCAAAACCCTGCGGGGTTTTGAGGGGTTTTGAGCTGGTCAACGGGGTTTCGAACGCTTTGACTAAGCATAACTAATTTAAAAAATCGAAAAAATATTAAACCTTCGTCGTTCGTCGTTTTATAAGACACACTAACGAGGAAAAATAGTAAACTTGGTCTATGGTCGTTTTCATGAAAAAAAACCTAGCTGGCACGATCGAGGTCAAATGAGCACCATTAATTTAAAAAAAATCAAAAAATATAGAACCTGTGCACAAAGTTGTCTTATGTGACATGTTACCAACCAAAAATCATAAACTTGGTCTATGGTCATTTTCATGAGAAAACCTTCACACATATGAGCTATCACCTACATGATTTCATAGAGTTCAAGGAGAGGAGGTGGTGTTACCTTCTGTTTTTGAAAAAATTTAAAAAAATCAAAAAAATAACTAAACCTTTGTTTTAAAGTGAATAAGAAGGATCTGAAGTTAGTTTTCCATTTTCATATTTTAAACGTGTTTTTAATAGTTTTTATATTAAAGCATTTTTGCAAAAGAAAATGTAAAAATATGAAGATTAATTAAAAAAATAGTGAGACTTCGAATCTACATTATATAGATTGAATAGGTGTTAATAAAAAACATTTGGCTCATTTAGAGTAGGACCAAAAAAACTTGATTACAAATGGGTTGTTTACCCTAGCCTGGGAGCTTATTTGGAGCACATTTCTCAAATTCAAATTTATTTGACCTCCTCTAAATCACCTCAAATTTTGCACACATGATCTCCTACACAAACATAGATAGTTGATAATACATCTTCATTAAAATGTTGTTTTTTCCTCTGTTATTGGAATATTTGATAAAAGGGAACCCTTGATAAAATGATGGATTGCAGCATATTTGCAGCATATGTGTGATCATTGCAGCACCTGAACTTTCAAAACACTGAAACAAATCATAGCAGATAAATTTAAAAACACAAAAATACCCAACATAGATAGCCACATGCATATAAAATTCATGAAACCACAAAAAGTTAACCCACAAACATGGGGCGCCACAAGCATAGTTCACCACCATAGTTCAGCAAACAACATAAAGTACTTAAAACACATCAGGGAAGGGGAGACAAGACTTTGGCTAGGGCAGCATGCTGCCCTGATACGTCTCCAACGTATCTATAATTTTTGATTGTTCCATGCTATTATTTATGAAGTCTTGGATGTTTAATTGGCTTTGTCATACACTTTTATATCATTTTTGGGACTAACCTACTAACCCAAAGGCCCAGTCCAGATTGCTATTTTTTGCCTGTTTCAGGGTTTTGCAGAAAAGGAATATCAAACGGAGTCCAAACGGAATGAAACCCGAGAGATATTTTTGGAGAAAATCACGCACGGAGAACTTGAGAACCACGTCAGAGGAGATACGGGCTGCCCACGAGGGTGGGGGCGCGCCCCCTGCCTCGTGGGGCCCCCGTGACTCCCCCGGTGTCCTCCTTCCTCCTATATAAGTCTACGTACCCAGAAACCATCAGCAACAGAGAGAAAACCCTAATTCCACCGCCGTGACCTTCTGTTCCCGTGAGATCCCATCTTGGAGCCTCTTCCGGAGCTCCACCGGAGGGGGATCCATCACGGAGTTCTTCATCATCGCCCTCACCATGAGTTGTGAGTAGTTTACCACAGACCTTCGGGTCCATAGCTAGTATCTAGATGGCTTCTTCTCTCTCTCTGGATCTCAATACAAAGTTCTCCTCGGTCTTCGAGGAGATCTATTCGATGTAATCTCTTTTTGTGGTGTGTTTGCCAAGATCAGATGAATTGTGAGTTTATGATCAAGATTATCTATGAGAAATATTTGGTTCTTCTCTGAAATTTTTATGTGTGCTCATAATATCCTTGCAGGTCTCTTCGAATTATTGGTTTGGTTTGGCCTATTAGATCTATAGTTCTTGCAATGGGAGAAGTGCTTGGCTTTGGGTTCAATCTTGCAGTGTCCTTTCCCAATGACAGTAGGGGCAGCGAGGCACGTATTGTATTGTTGCCATCGAGGTTAAAAAGATGGGGTTTATATCATATTGCTTGAGTTTATCCCCCTACATCATGTCATCTTGCTTAAGGCGTTACTCTATTCTTATGAACTCAATACACTAGATGCATGCTGGATAGCGGTCGATGTGTGGAGTAATGGTAGGAGATGCAGTATCGTTCCGGTCTACTTGTCTCGGACGTGATGCCTATATACAATGATCATGCCTAGATAGTCTCATAATTATTCGCTTTTCTATCAATTGCTCGACAGTAATTTGTTTACCCGCCGTAGAATATCGCTATCATGAGAGAAGCCACTAGAGAACACTATGGCCCCTGGGTCTATTCTCAATATATCAATCTACATCTACTTTACTTTTACCGCTTCTACTTTATGTTCTTATAAACAAAAATACCAAAAATATAAACTATAATCTCTATCAGATCTCACTTTCGTAAGTGACTGTAAAGGGATTGACAACCCCTTATCGCATTGGATGCGAAGTTCTTATTTGTTTGTGCAGGTGCGAGGGACTCGCGCGTGGTCTCGTACTGGATTGATACCTTGGTTCTCAAAAACTGAGGGAAATACTTACGCTACTGTGATGTATCTCCCTTTCCTCTTCGAGGGAATACAACGCAAGCTCGAGAAGTAGCATGCGCCATGATCTTGTAGTCCTCACTGTGGATGGCCACATCTTCTACATGACCTACAAGATGAGCGAAGCGGTCGGACTTTGGCTTTGTCTTGGTGGTGCAGTAGGGGCAGCGCCAAGTTTTGGCCCTGCTCTTGTAGTAGTAACCCACGCCCTTGACCCTGATCTTCTCCTCTTCCTTCTCTTTGAAGGAGGTGAAGTTGCCGTGGTCCACATCCACATCTTCCCCGGAGACATACTGCACACACGAATGAATTAAATTAGTACATTATAGATTCATGGGAATACACCATGTCAACGAACTAAATGAACAATCTAAATTTCAAGTAGGCTTACCTCATACTCTTCGTCGTCACCGTACGTTGGATCATACGGGTCGTCGAAAGTATAGTCTATCTTCCTCTTATTCCCCCAACCATCATCCTCCTGAATATACAATTACATCCATCACTAGTAAATACATAGGGCTAATATACTATGATCCTATTTGCATTTTCCATTCTCATGCACACACATTGAACAACAAAGCTAATATAACAACATATTGAAATTTAGATATGCACACTTGATCATAGGGCTAATATACTATGATCCTATTTGCATTTTCCATTGTCACAACAGAGCTAATATAACTACATATTGTGGACATATTGTGAACAATAGAGCTAATATAACTTGAATCTAATAACTTCTTAATCAATCTAATAAGCCCCAATCTGTTCACAACATCTAGTATTTTTGCATCGAATCTAATAAGCATCAAAAACTAGTCTAATAAGCATGATAGCATTAAAAAAACAATGTATGAGCACTAAAAACAAATCTAATAAACATCATAGCATTAAAAAACCAATATGTTCACAACATCTAGGATTTTTGCAACGAATTTATCCAAATCTAAAAACAAATCTAAAACCCCAATCATTGCAGCACCTAAAATCATAGTTCACAACATCTACCTAGCATTTATCCAACAAACCCTAGTCCAAAAACCCCCATCCCCCCAACCCATACAAAAAACCCCGGCCCATCCGTCAAACCAACTACTCTAACCATCTGAACTACCGTATGAATCCACAATCTAACCAATGCAACTAACTCTACAATCTAATATCCTAAAGCAAAGCAAGTGCAAATACCTCCTGCTCCTCGTCGGGCTGTGCATGGGGGGCATCGGGATGGACTGCGCCGCTCGTCGCCGTCACCTTCTGCGCTGAGGTGGATCCCGCCACCTCCTTCCCCACATCCACTGCGGTTGCGAGTTTCCCTGCACCGCCGTGGACGCCGCCGACATCCGCGGTCACCGCGCCCTGCTGCTTCACCACTTCTCCAGCCGCTGCACCAGCGTCGCCACGAGCTTTGTCCATCGGATAGATGGAGGCGATGAAGGTGAGGAAGAGGATGCGGTAAAGGAGAGGGATACGGTGCGGTGGACGCAGTGGAGGAGAGCAAGACGATGCTGGTGGGGGAGAGGAATACGATGCGGCAGGGAGGGGATTTGGGGGAAATGGTAGGGGCAATGGAGGTGGTTGCCCCTCTTTATATGATGGGACGTTTCGGGCATGTCCACTGACATGTGCTACCCCACGACCGCGCACGACCACGCTCTTGCATGCGCCCACCCCAACACGACCCCACTCGTCAGAGTTAACGGTCAAAGGTATTGACCCGACGGCAACGTCTGTTATAACCTGTTCTGAGGGTTTCGGGCAAGGGAGTGGGGAAAAGTTAGCAAAAGTTAATAGAGTGGGGATGAATGAGTACAGCTAAGGAACCAGGGGCACAAAAATAAAAATCTCTATAAAGTATGCCATGCTATGTACCAAACCATTTGTGTACCTTGCCATAAGTTTGGCAAGGAGGTACAATAGTGATCTAGGAGTAGATCACTGGACAGCGGTCAAAATTATCCTTAGTTACTGGATGACTAAATAAATGTTTCTCGATTATGGAAGTGATAAAGAGTTCGTCATAAAGAGTTACGCCGATGCAAGCTTTCACACTAATCCAGATGACTCTAAGTATCAATTTGGATGCGTATTGAAAGTGGGAGCAATTAGCTAGAGTAGCTCCATGCAGAGCATTGTAGACATAAAAATTTGCGAAATACATACGGATCTGAATGTAACAGACCCGCTGACTAAACTTCTCTCACGAAGCAAAACATGATCACACCTTAGTACTCTTTGGGTGTTAATCACATGGCGATGTGAACTAGATTATTGACTCTAGTAAACCTTTTGGGTGTTGGTCACATGGTCATGTGAACTATGAATGTTATTCACATAACGATGTGAACTATCGGTATTAAATCACATGGCGATGTGAACTAGATTATTAACTCTAGTGCAAGTGGGAGACTGAAGGAAATATGCCCTAGACGCAATAATAAAGTTGCTATTTATATTCCTTATATATCATGATAAATTTCTTTTATTCATGCTAGAATTGTATTAACCTGAAACTTGATACATGTGTGAATACATAGACAAAACAGAGTGTCCCTAGTATGCCTCTACTAGACTAGCTCGTTAATCAAAGATGGTTAAGTTTCCTAACCATAGACATGTGTTGTCATTTGATGAACGGGATCACATCATTAGGAGAATGATGTGATGGACATGACCCATCCGTTAGCTTAGCATAATGATCGTTTAGTTTTATTGCTATTGCTTTCTTCATGACTTATACATGTTCCTCTGACTATTAGATTATGCAACTCCCGAATACCGGAGGAACACCTTGTGTGCTATCAAACGTCACAACATAACTAGGTGATTATAAAGATGCTCTACAGGTGTTTGTGAAAGTGTTTGTGGTGTTGGCATAGATCAAGATTAGGATTTGTCACTCCCAGTGTCCGAGAGGTATATGTGGGCCCTCTCGGTAATACACATCATAATAAGCCTTGCAAGCAAATGACTAATGAGTTAGTCACGAGATGATGTATTATGGAACGAGTAAAGAGACTTGCCGGTAATGAGATTGAACTAGGTATGATGATACCGAATATCGAATCTCGGGCAAGTAACATACCGATGACAAAGGGAACAACGTATGTTGTTATGCGGTTCGACTGATAAAGATCTTTGTAGAATATGTTGGAGCCAATATGGGCATCCAGGTTCCGCTATTGGTTATTGACCGGAGAGATGTCCCGGTCATGTCTGCATAGTTCTCGAACCCGTAGGGTCCGCATGCTTAACGTTCGTTGACGATATAGTATTGAATGAGTTATGTATGTTAGTGACCGAATGTTATTCGGAGTCTCGGGTGTGATCCCAGACATGACGAGGAACTCCGAAATGGTCCGGAGATAAAGATTGATATATGGGATAATAGTGTTTGGCCTCCGGAAGGGTTCCAGAATTCACCGAAAGGGGTTCCGGGTGTTTCCCGAAATGTTTGGGTACGAGAACACTTTATTTGGGCCAAAGGGGGAAGCCCACGAGGTTTTTGGAAAGCGCAAACGGAAGTTTTGCGGAGTCCAGGGGCCATGCGCCAGGGTCCCTGGTGTCTGGGTCCAGACGCCGGGAACCCTGGCGTCTGGCCCTAGAGTCCGAGAAGTACTCTTGCCTTTCAGGTGAAACCGGCTTTGTGGAGGCTTTTACTCCAAGTTTCGACCCCAAGGCTCAACATATAAATAGAGGGGCAGGGCTAGCACCCAAGACACATCAAGATACACCAAGCCATGTGCCAACAACCCCGACCCTCTAGTTTATCCTCCGTCTAGTTTCTGTAGTGCTTGGCGAAGCCCTGCGGAGATCGTTCTTCATCACCAACCGTCACCACGCAGTCGTGCTGCTGGAACTCATCTACTACTTCGCCCGTCTTGCTGGATCAAGGAGGCGAGGACGTCATCGAGTTGAACGTGTGCTGAACGCGGAGGTGTCGTACGTTCGGTACTAGATTGGGATAGATCGTGAAGGTGTACGGCTACATCAACTGCGTTGATAAACGCTTCCTCTTTGCGATCTTCAAGGGTATGAAGATACACTCCCCCTCCTGTTGCTATGCATGTCCTAGATAGATCTTGCGTGATCGTAGGAAAATTTTGAAATACTGCATTTCCCAACACCTAGATTCCCATATTGTCTCATACGTATTCTACGAAGATCTTTATCGGTCGAACCGTTATGACAACATACATAGTTGCCTTTGTCCGTCGGTATGTTACTTGCCTGAGATTCGATTGTCGGTATCTTTATACCTAGTTCAATCTCATTACTGGCAAGTCTCTTTACTCGTTCTGTAATACATCATCCCGTGACTAACTCATTAGTCATTTGCTTGCAAGGCTTATTATGACGTGTATTACCGAGAGGGCCCTCCGATACTCGAAGTGACAAATCCTAATCTCGATTCATGCCAACCCAATAAAACACTTTCGGAGATACCTGTAGAGCATCTTTATAATCACCCAGTTATGTTTTGACGTTTGATAGCACACAAGGCATTCCTCCGGTATCCAAGAGTTTCATGATCTTGTAGTCAAAGGAATATGTATTTGACATACATGAAAACAGTAGCAATAAACTGTACGATCAACTGCTATGCTAACGGATGGGTCTTGTCCATCACATCATTCTCATAATGATGTGATCCCATTATCAAATGACAAATCATGTCCATGGTTTTGAAACCTTAACCATCCTTGATTAACGAGCTAGTCTAGTAGAGGCTTACTAGGGACACGGTATTTATTTGTGTATTCACACATGTATTTAGGTTTCCGGTCAATACAATTCTAGCATGAATAATAAATTTATCATGAATAAGGAAATATAAAATAATAATAACTTCATTATTGCCTCTAGGGCATATTTCCATCATTTAATTTTATGTTTATTATTAAAAAATATAGTAAATGCTTACTGCGGAGTAGCACTCTTGTACATTTGTCTTCCTTTCTTCAAAGGGAATTTCTTGTAGTCAATAGACAAGAGATGTTAGCCTTTAATGGAATGCTTCTTATTCCAATGTATCATTGATACGTCTCCAACGTATCTACTTTTCCTAACGTTTTTCCTCTTGTTTTGAACCCTAATTTACATGATTTGAACGAAACTAACCCCAGGATGATGTTGTTTTTGGCAGAACTACTTTGGTGTTGTTTTTGTGCAGAAATAGAAGTTCTCGGAATGGAACAAAACTTTGCGAGGAATTTTTATACAATAAAAGAAAAAAAACTGGAGCCAGGAACCAGTGAAGGGGGCACTTGGGTGGGCACAACCCACCAGGGCGCCCCCCCTCCAGGCGCACCCAGGTGGGTTGCCCCCACCTGGTGGCCCCGCAGACTTCAACCCTGATACTATATATTCATATTTACGGAGAAAAAATCAGGGAGAAAGAATTATCGCGATCCACGAGACGAAGCCGACGCCACCTCATGTTCTTCATCGGGAGGCCAGATCTGGAGTCCGTTTGGGGCTCCGGAGAGGGGGATCTTCGTTCTTCGTCATCACCAACCCTTCTCCATCGCCAATTCCATGATGCTCCCCACCGAGAGTGAGTAATTCCTTTGTAGGCTCGTTGGTCGGTGAGGAGTTGGATAAGATTCATCATGTAATGTAGTTAGTTTTGTTAGGACCGATCCCTAGTATCCACTATGTTCTGAGACTGATGTTGCTATGACTTCGCCATGCTTAATGCTTGTCACTTTGGGCCTGGGTGCCATGAATTCAGATCTGAACCGTTTATGTTATCACCATTATATTCATGTTCTAGATCTGATCTTGCAAGTTATAGTCACCTACTACGTGTTATGATCCGGCAACCCCGGAGTGACAATAGTCGGGACCACTCCCGGTGATGACCGTAGTTTCAGGAGTTCATGTATTCACCGTGTGTTAATGCTTTGTTTTAGTTCTCTATTAAAAGGAGGCCTTAATATCCCTTAGTTTCCAATATGGACCCCGCTTCCATGGGAGGGTAGGACAAAAGATCATCATGCAAGTTCTTTCCATAAGCACGTATGACTATTTACGGAATACATGCCTAAATTATATTTATGAACTGGAGCTAGTGTCGTATCGCCCTAGGTTATGATTGTCACATGATGAATGTCATCCAACAAATCAGCGATCCAATGCCTACGAATTTATTTTATATTGTTTCTACTAAGTTACCACTGCTATCGTTACTATTACACTTGCTACAAAATTACTGCTATCACTGTTACCGTTACTATTGCTGTTGTCCCTGCTATCAAAACTATCAGATTACTTTGCTACTGATTACTTGCTGCAGATAATTAATCTCCAGGTGTGGTTGAATTGACAACTCAGCTGCTAATACCTACAAATATTCTTTGGCTCCCCTTGTGTCGAATCTATAAATTGGGGCTGAATACTCTACCCTCAAAAATTGTTGCGATCCCCTATACTTGTGGGTTATCAAGACCTTTTTCTGGCATCGTTGCCGGGGAGCATAGCTATAGTTGTTGAGTCACTTGGGATTATTATCAATCTATCACTATGAATAATTTGAAGGATGCTAAGACTAAGATATTTTTTTTCCTCTAAGACGAGGGGAGGTAAGGAACTGTCATCCAGTTCTGCTTTAGATTCACCTTCTGTTATAAGTAAAGTTGCAACACCACCACAAGCTATTAGTCATGATATGTCGCAAGTTATTGATGATGCTACTTCTGCTATGAATGATACTTATGATGATGCTAGTACCTTGCATGATGATGATGTGTCACTTGGTGAATTTCTTGATGAGCAAAGTACTAGAGTAAGACAACATAATATTGTTGAATCTGATGATGAGCTTGAAACTGAAAATTTTGAAACACCTGCTAGAATTAGCCTTCCTAGATATGAATTTCCTAAGGTACCGGAAGGTTATGTTATGAATGAGGAGACAACTAGAGATATTCTTGCTTGTAAGGATAGAGATGATCTAGAGAAATTATTATGCAAGTATAAAGAAAAGTCTCTGAATGCTAGAATGAAATGTGATCCTAAGTTTGCTACCTTACCTATCTTTGTTGATAATAAAGATTATGAATTCTCTGTCGACCCAGAGTTAATCACTTTGGTTGAATCTGATCCTTTCCATGGTTATGAAACTGAAACTGTTGTGGCACATCTCACTAAGTTGAATAACATAGCCAGCCTTTTACTCATGATGAGAAAACTCGTTACTACTATATTCTCAAATTATTTACGTTCTCATTAAAGGGTGATGCTAAAGCTTGGTACAATACTCTTACTCCTGGTTGTGTGCGTAGTTTCCAGGATATGATTTATTACTTCTCTGAAAAATATTTTCCTGCTCATAAGAAACAAGTTGCCTTACAGGAAATATTTAACTTTGTGCAAACTAAAGAAGAGAGTCTCCCACAAGCTTGGGAGAGGCTTTGCCAGTTACTTAATGCTTTGCCAGATCATCCTCTTAAGAAAAATGAAATACTTGATATCTTCTATAATGGACTAACCGATGCTTCTAGGGACTTCCTAGATAGTTGTGCTAGTTGTGTTTTCAGGGAATGGACGATTGGACAAGCTGAAGAATTATTGAACAACATATTGAAAAATTATGATGATTGGACTCTTCCTGAACCACCGCCTAAACCCACTCTGAAGAAGAGGGGTATATTATATCTCAGTCCTGAAGATATGCAAGAGGCACAGAAATCTATGAAGGAAAAATGTATTAAAGCTGAGGACGTTAAAAAATTACCTCCTATTGAAGAAATACATGGGCTTAATACACCACCACTGCCTAAGGTGGTAGAGGTAAATTCTCTAATGAAATTCAATGATAAAGAGTCAATGCCTTTATGAGTTTGAAAATTACATTAGGAAACAAGATCACTTCAATGCAAATGTTATGAAACAATTGAAATACAATTCTGATATGATTGCTCGCTTGAGTGACTTGTTATTTAGAATCTCAAATGATGTTAGAGGTGTGGGAAAGGATGCTTCTATGGTTCAAACTCAGTTAGAACAAGTTGGTAAATCACAAAGAGAATTGCTTGATGAAATGAATAACAACACATACATGACTTTGCTGTTAGAGTTGCAACTAGAAGAGGAAAAATGACTCGGGAACCACTTTATCCCGAGGGACACCAAAAAAGAATTGAACAGGATTCACAAAGAAACAACAGCACTCCACCTAGTCCTTCTAAAAAGAAGAGGAAAAAGAAAAATGATAGGACTCTGCATGCTACTAGTGAACCTGGAGTAGAAAAACCTCCTGATAATGATAATGATGTTTCTACTTCTGATGCTGAAACTCAATCTGGTAATTCATATTCACTTAGTGATAATGAAAAAGATAATGCTGATGTTCATGAAGACACTCAACCAAACAATGAAAAAGAACCAGATAATGATGTTGAAATAGAACCACCAGTTGAAATGCTGAGGCCAGTCTTCTTGCGTACTCTCTTGACAGGTATCTTGAATATGCCTCCTTATGCAAAGTACATGAAAGACATCATCACCAATAAGAGAAAAATATCAAAAGCTGAAATCTCCACCATGCTTGCTAATTATACTTTTAAGGATGGAGTACCTAAAAAACTTGGAGATCCGGGAATACCAACTATACCTTGCTCCATCAAAAAGAATTATGTGAAAACTGCTTTATGTGACTTAGGAGATGGTGTTAGTGTTATGCCTTTCTATTTATATAAAAGACTTTATTTGAATAAACTCACACCTACTGAAATATCTTTGAAAATGGCTGACAATTTAACTACCATACCTATCGTGGTATCTGTGAGGATGTGCCCGTTGTTGTTGCTAATGTTACTATTTTGACTGACTTTGTTAGACTTGAGATGCCCGAGGACGACAACATGTCGATTATCCTTGGTAGACCCTTCTTGAATACTGCACGGGATGTTATTGATTGCAATAAAAGCAAGGTCACTTTTCATATTAATGGTAATGAGTATACGGTGCATTTTCCGAAGAAACAGTTGCAAGTGAATGGTGTTAATGTTATTGAAAAATCTCCGACAATCACTATTGGAAGTTTTCAAATACATCTACCTACTGTTAAAAAGAATTATGAAATGCTTATTGTTGGGGACATTCATATCCCCGTTGAGGTAACTTAGTGATTTATGAAAATTCTTAGGTTTCATGCTAATCGAAAGTGGTTGTTAATAAGACTTGATCAACCTTATTTATGGATCATTTTTGAGAGGTATGAAGTTGATGAATTTAGTAAGCACTACCTTCTATCCCTACCTTTTATTTTCTATTCCTACTAGTTAAATAAAATAAAATGTCATGTTTTGCCTACTTTCTGAGTTTCTCGTGCAATAAAAAATGACCCAAAAATAAAAGTTCTCAGAATGCTCTGAAAATTTAATACGATTTTTCTTAATATTTAAGAATTTCTCATGCAAATAATATCAGAGGGAGGTGCACCAGGTGGGCACAACCCACCTGGGCTCGCCCTGGTGGGTTGTGGTCCCCACGTGGGCCCCCTCACTTATCTCTTTACACCACATCATCACCTACCTCCAGAAAAATTCACCATTGCTCCCTCTCTCATGTTCTTGCTCTCAAACCCACGGATTTCGATCTCTTTCCTCGAAGCTCCGTTTTCGAAACTGCTTCAGGGGAATGTTGCTTGGTATGTGACTCCATCATTTGTCCAAATAGTTTTTGTTTTAGTGGTTTATATTTAGAATAATTAGCTACTCTTGGTGTTGCTGTAGATGAGCTTGCATGTTGAATTCTTAGAGTTCTAAGTAGTTTGAATGCTTGTTATGACCTCTATGTATCCCTATGGGTAGTTGCTTTCAATCTTATGAAGTTTGGTTAACAACTTTTTGTGGACTAAAATTTCAGAATTTTTGTTCATAGGAAAAACATGAGTATTTTTAGGAAGTTTGCTTCCAAGAAGAACTCCAAGGGAGTTATTGGGGAGTCATCTAACAGTGATCTTCGCCTCCGAAGAATGGCGGAGGTACGGCCGTGCAAATGGCCGCATAACCCATTCATGGAAGGGGTCGGGATCCTTCAAGAGTTTACACAATATGCTGCTACTGCCGGCCTCACCGACTTCATCGCAACTGAATGTGAACAGTATCATACACTCACAAATTCCTTTGTGCAAAGTTTTCAATTCTTATCTAGGAATAATCCCCCTGGGGTGCAGTTTAATTTATATGCTGAAACCCATCAGATACCATTGACTGAATTTTGTAACATATGCTTGCTTCCTTATGATGGTGGTTTAGTTGAGCCCAGGCCAGCTGAGTTTGGTGGATTTTACCATACTCTAACCGTGGGAGATGAGAAAGGGGTATCGGGTATCACTACCACTTGTTTACACTTCCCGGCAGTACATTATTTTGCTCTTTCCATTGCAAAGTGCTTGCTTGCTAGAGAGAAAGTAGGTGCACTTAGTGCTCCAGACTTTGTTGTTTTACGTCGCACACTTTACGGTGACAACACTTATAGCATGGGGGCTATTGTGGCACGTCGCCTCCACATTAACGGATCCAAGGGCAAAGTACATGGTGGGATCTACACTACTCGCTTGGTGACTCACTTTAATGTTCAGATACGCCAGCATGATTATCCTTTACCTAAGGTTTATTTAGATCATTGGGCTATGGAACACCACCAGTTTATTGATGCCAATTACCCTAACATTCATATTCTTTATAACCTGGTTTTTAGTGTGAACACCCGTGATATTATCCCATTGCCTGCACCTGCTTTGTTTGATCCTATTGTCAGGGCGGATACAGGATTATGCCTCAGGACATCGTCGCCTACCGGAACAACCTAGAAGCAGCACAAGAGGAGCCTTAGGAGTGAGACCCTCAGGTGCCCGTTCCTCAGCAATTCAACATGGGGCCCCATGGCTTGTTTGAGTGGTGATTACCAAGCTAGGCCAAAAGCCTAAGCTTGGGGGAGTACGTGTTTCTCACCGACTTTACATTCATGTTCACACTTTTCAGTTGTCGGTGTTCACACTTTTTCATTGTATTGTCCATGCTTAATTTTATTTTCTCGCTTTCTTCTTGTGTGTTTGAAAAACTTGAGAAAAATACAAAAATATTTACTGCTTCTTTTTGCTTTTCTTTCTAGAATAGTTAGTTGTTGCATTAAGAAGAAAAACCAAAAAGATTTCCATGTTCTTCTTTTGCTTGTTGGGAGCTTTCCCGTGTAAATAGTTTTTCTCGTTTTTGCTTTCCTCTTTTATTTGTTTGTTCTAGAGAACCAAAAACTCCAAAAATATTTCAGTGTGTTTCTCTAAATTTCTGTTCTGTTTATTGAGTCGTACCAAGGAGAAGACCACGATGAAAATGTTGAGTGGCTCTCATATGCATAATTGTTGATCTAACAAAGAGCCCATTTTACCTTGTCTTCTCCTGTTGAATAAAATGTTTGCAGATTCTAACTTAGTCCACGGCACTCTTGCACTATTATTATTTACATATCGTTCGGTCGTGCAAGTGAAAAGGCAATAATGACGACATTTGATGAACTGGCCGTGGCAGAGAGAAACGGGTATGAACTCAACTTGTTTTTGTTTATGTAAATATGTCTAACCTAGTATCCATGATTCGGCTCCTTATGGTTAAACATGTTTGCAATGACAATTAGAGATTATAGTTTCTCATGCCATGCATAAGTAGCTAGGAGTGAATAATGATTTATCCTGGATATCAACATTGCATTAAAATGATTGTGATGTAGTATGATGATATGGTATCCTCCTCTGAATGTTCGAGTGGCTTGACTTGGCACAAGTTCATGCATGTAGTTGAATCAAAACCAACATAGCCTCTATGATATTTATGTTAATGGTGTCCATATCCTACTCATGCTGGTGTCCAATGTTTATTATGCATAATGTATGTTCATGATCGTTGTTGCTCTCTAGCTGGCCGCTTCTCAACCTATTTGCTAGACTTCACATGTACTAAGTGGGAATTCAGCTTGTACATCAAAAATCTTTAACCCAAGTTATTCCAGATGAGTCCACCATACCTACCTATATGCGGTATTACCCTGTCGTCCTAAGTAAATTTGCATGTGCCATCTCTAAAAACTTCAAATAAATATCCTTTTTGTGTGCCTGGATCGTTCATGGAACGATAGGAGGTAGTCGGTATCTTCCATGCTAAGCGGGTTATTCTCAGGTCGAGTGTTTATTCACTCGCCATCACACGAGAAAAGGGCGGTAATACGGATGCCCAGACCCAAACTTCAAAAAGAATCGATCTCTCAAATAAACAAACAAAAACTCCCAATGGAGTCATAACATTTACTTTTCCGCTTGGGAACCGCCACTAGCCTGTTTAGCATGGAGGATATTGATAACTCATAGTCATGAAGTAAATGAGAAGGGTACATGTCTCAAAATATCATTTACCTCTGTTTTAAAAAACTTGAGCTCTCGCACCTCTGCAAATCACTACTTCCCTCTGCGAAGGAACTATCTATTTACTTTTATGTTGTGTCATCACCTTCTAAAATAAGCGCCAGATCTGAGAGCACTGCTGTCATGCCTATGCATTATGTGTACTGAATGTTGAGTGTTAGCATGATTGGATATTTTCTACCATGAATTACAATGTTTAGTCGCTGCTTGAACGTTGGAGGTGCTCTGCATTTATGTTTTGCGGTCTCAGAAAGGGCTAGCAAGATATCACTATTGTCATACTATATCATGATTGTTTTGATAATGTGTTGCTGTTTGAGATATCTTATTATTGCTCGCTAGCTAATTATGTCATTGGTACGAGTTAATAGAATTTCTAAGAGTTATTGTTGACATGGTTAGTCATGATCTTTGCTGAAAACATGGGTGCTGTTTAAACTTATTTATGTAAACAAGAGCAAAAGAGTTCGTAAACATTTTTCTTTTTCACTTTCAGTTTATTAACTGAATTGCTTGAGGACAAGCAAAGATTTAAGCTTGGGGGAGTTGATACGTCTCCAACGTATCTACTTTTCCTAACGCTTTTCCTCTTGTTTTGGACCCTAATTTGCATGATTTGAACAAAACTAACCCCGGACTGACACTGTTTTCAGCAGAACTACCTTGGTCTTGTTTTTGTGCAGAAATAGAAGTTCCCGGAATGGAACGAAACTTTGCGAGGAATTTTTATACAATAATAGAAAAAAAACTGGAGCCAGGAACCAGTGAAGGGGGCACTTGGGTGGGCACAACCCACCAGGGCGCCCCCCCTCCAGGCGCGCCCAGGTGGGTTGTCCCCACCTGGTGGCCCCGCAGACTTCAACCCTGATACTATATATTCACATTTACGGAGAGAAAAATCAGGAAGAAAGAATTATCACGATCCATGAGACGGAGCCGCCGCCACCTCCTGTTCTTCATCGGGAGGCCAGATCTGGAGTCCGTTTGGGGCTCCGGAGAGGGGGATCTTCGTTCTTCGTCATCACCAACCCTTCTCCATCGCCAATTCCATGATGGTCCCTACCGGGAGTGAGTAATTCCTTCGTAGGCTCGTTGGTCGGTGAGGAGTTGGATGAGATTCATCATGTAATCTAGTTAGTTTTGTTAGGGTCGATCCCTAGTATCCACTATGTTCTGAGATCCATGTTGCTATGACTTTGGCATGCTTAATGCTTGTCACTTTGGGCCCGTGTGCCATGAATTCAGATCTGAACTATTTATGTTATCACCATTATATTCATGTTCTAGATCCGATCTTGCAAGTTATAGTCACCTACTACGTGTTATGATCCGGCAACCCCGGAGTGACAATAGTCGGGACCACTCCCGATGATGATCGTAGTTTGAGGAGTTCATGTATTCACCATGTGTTAATGCTTTGTTCTGGTTCTCTATTAAAAGGAGGCCTTAATATTCCTTGGTTTCCAATATGGACGCCGCTGCCACGGGAGGGTAGGACAAAAGGTGTCATGCAAGTTCTTTCCATAAACATGTATGACTATTTACGGAATACATGCCTACATTATATTTATGAACTAGAGCTAGCGTATCGCCCTAGGCTATGACTGTCACATGATGAATATCATCCAACAAATCAGCGATCCAATGCCTACAAATTTATCCTATATTGTTTCTACTAAGTTACCACTGCTATCATTACTATTACACTTGCTACAAAATTACTGCTATCACTGTTACTATTACTATTGCTGCTGTCAGTGCTATCAAAACTATCATATTACTTTGCTACTGATTACTTGCTGTAGATAATTAATCTCCAGGTGTGGTTGAATTAACAACTCAGCTGTTAATACCTACAAATATTCTTTGGCTCCCCTTGTGTCGAATCTATAAATTTGGGTTGAATACTCTACCCTCGAAAATTGTTGCGATCCCCTATACTTGTGGGTTATCAATCATCTCTTGACCACCATTTTGTGATTATTTTTTAGTCACCACATGTTTCTAGAGACATTAGATATTTAATGATAAATTTAACTCCAAGTTGTGTAGGTAGTTTAAGGATATAGTGGCTAGTGTATCTAAATCTCTCCACAAACAGGGATCAGCCAAGAAGGTTGTATAGACTAAACCCCCATCTGACGTTGTGAAATGGATGTCTCCTTTGATCTGAATAGACTAGGCGCAGTTGGAGCACTCATTAGATATTCGAAAGTGTGTTTTATTGCCAATAAGAATAACAGGTTGGATTTTGTCTTTCGTGCATCATATGTCACATGTTGAGGTTATTGCCCTTCGTCGAGGACTTATTTGGCCCTTTATGTCAACGTAATGAGGTCATCGTCAACTTGGAGTGCTTGTATTATGGCATTCAGGCGATGATGGATGGAGGACACACTAGGAGGGCTGAGGCTACTATTTCTCATGATTGCTTCTGTCTAGCTCGCGAATTGTGAGGATTATTTTTTAGCATATTCATCGTGAAGCAAAGATAGTTGCTCATATTCTTGCTAGAAAATCTAGGTTTGACTCACCTAGTATCTAGTTAGAGAATCATCTTGGTTTTCTTGTACCAGCAATGGTGTATAATATGACCATTTTTTCTAACTAAGAAAGTCATTCTTTTTATGATAGGAATAAGAAATAATGCATCATGTGACATGTTTAGTGTCTATCTCTAGGTAATGGTAAGGGCTAAGGCCATCTCCACTCATAGCACAGAAAGTTCTCTTGTTTTCTAATCAACACGCCATCAACATAAGATGGTTAAAATGAAAAAAAAATCATCGTGGTTTCTTTTTTGATAATTAATACTTGCACTAATATGAAAATGTGATAATCAAATCGTATAGGAAAGGACATCATGAAGGAATATATCTAAGATCACTCCCAGTGTGTTGACGACTCACTATCGTGATGCATTGTATCTCAAAACTATTATTGTATATTATTGTAGAAACCACTTTTATTAAGATTAGTCTAGTTCAACAATGATATAAAACTTTATGATAGTGTTCCATTTCTACGTAAATTTACAGATAAGGCATTTTTTATCATTTCTCCTATACTTATTTTCCGCATTAAAAAATCATGTGTGGTAGTTTAATATACGATAATATGGTGGAGCCTTAAAAGAGGCCTCGTACAACTCAAAAAATATTGATCTTCTATACATGGGCAGTCACGAGATGATCTTCTATCTCTTTACTGCCACTTTTCTAATTCAAATAAAAATTTACGTGACACTTTTAGAATAAAGTTGATATCATTTCTTTATGTTGTCATAGAAAAATATTGTATTCAAAGTCAATGTAAATTATGATATTTTGTCATTTGTACTTTTTCATAATCTTTTCTAATACAATGATGATATGCATTTTTTGGAAAACACCGATAAGTACATATTTTTATTTGAACGCTCATTTCCTATTGATCGTGTCATTTATAATTATAATCAGTTGAAGATACAAAATGTTGCTTCGTGTTCTGTGGCTGACTATAAAAATATATTGTTGTTAATCAAGCAGGATGTTAAATTTATGCCTATTTCTAACACATTACACATAGTTCAATTATTTACAATTTATTTCTAGTGTTGATGTTTATAAAAAAAAATCCTTGTGTGGAGATACATATTTTTTCAAGAATAAAAATTTAACCGATTAAAAAATTATCTCATGCTCATTAATAAAGCCCAGATCTCACATGCCACATTTGGGGGGATGCTGGAGGGGGCTGGCAGACGAAGGCGGCGCCGAGGCACGGAGACAAGGGAGGCGGAGGTGGAGTAGTGAGGCTGCCGTGGTGGACTGGTGGTTCGTGAGTTGAGGAAGAAAGAGATATAAGAGGGACAGAGAGAGTGAATGATTTGTTGGTTGTTGGATTTTGACGTGATGGATGGTGGGTTGCATGCCACGTCACTGATCCTGGTCGTTTCTTTCTAACAAATAAGAATAAATTATATAACATGCAAATTATGTTTTCTATGCTCATTTGAAAGTATTAAAAACAGATAAATAAATGATGGAAAGTTCTGATTTTTTTGCCAACAAACATTGGTTAGTTTTCTTCCTACTTGCCAAGTTTAAAAACAGATCGACTTTATTAGCATTTTTCAGAATTAAAAAACAAAAAAATCCACTCCATATGTGTGTAAATTAAACTAGATATGGTTTATACTAAACTTTTATACTTATTTATAACTTTTTAAACTTATTTTACCACGATGCACTCTGATTAAGTCTCGTTTATCTGTTAATTAGTTGACATAATTAACCATATGAAAATGTTGCTAAATATTAATTGTAGTGTTATTTGTTATGCGGTTGTAATATATATCATTGAAAATTGTGTTGGACTAAATTTTAATTGTATGGTGTCATAATAGTTATCTCCGAATTATGTTTCAAAAAATTCAAAAAATATTTATATTGTATACATATATGCTTGTGGTATATCGTGATAGAGATGTCAAAAAATGTATATCTAACAAATATCTAATGGTGGTTTCTAGAGTACGATAGCGTAAGCAAGTTTGTATAAAGTTTTGAAGTTGTTGGAAAATGTGTAATAAATTAATAATGTGTCCATGCTCTATACTTGGTATGGATATACCAATGTTAATGATAATCACCAAAGAACATAAAAATAAAATGTACTTTTACACACATACATTCAGATTCTTTCACATGCTTGCTTGCAAGGGCTTGGTGTGAGCCGGTGCATACAAGAGCTCATGCTCATTTCTCACATAGAAAGTTATACATGAATTAATCATGAAAATCTAGTAAATGTATATTTCATTACTGATCATATGTAGGAATAACTGACCAACATAAATTGATGTGGATTATATTTTTACATACATTATATAACTGCACTTGTGTTGCAACTATGCATAAGAGCATCTCCAATGGCAGCCCTATAATAGAGCATAACCATTTTATAGGGTATTTAGGGCCAAAATGCTACTCCAATTGTTGCCCTTGATGTAAAATTTGCTTCAAATATTTTAGGGCAGACAAAAAACAGCACCATGTAAATTGGACCCGTTAGTCTAGAGATGGATTGTGCAAATCTGGCAAAGGATTTAGCACCAGGGGCCACGCCTAGACCTGCCTGGTTCTACCATGTAAGTGACACCAGAGCGGTGATGCTCTCCTTCTCCTATGTCCAGTCAGTTGTGCTGGAAGAGGAAGCAACGTTATGGCACACGAGCTTGTTGCATATGCAAAGCAGAAGTTGGACCAATTGGTATAGTTCTGGAGGAGCTCATAATGTGTATGACAACCGATTGTAACATGATCTTGGAGTAACTCTACTCATGTATTCTAAAAACAAACAACACCAAGTGTTGCAAATATACAACACTTGGGTTGCTACCGCAAACACATCTAGTTACATGGCAACCCCCAACCGTTGCATGCACGTTTCCAACTAGCAACCGCACTTCCTACATGACGACCGCCGACATTGATTTTGGCCACGTGGGCCACGGTCGTCGTCATCCGCCCGCCCCCGACTCTGTCGCGTCCCCACCACTCTAGACCGTCGTAGCCCCGCCACTCTGTTGATTTGGGATCTGGTGGTGGGCCACTTCCGGTTGATTCCGGCTAGTTGTTGGAGCGATGCTGCCCATAATGGCCGTTTTAGCTCGGTCGCGTCCTTTAGGGTTGGATTAGTGGCCGTCAGAGCGTTGTTGGTAGCCACGCGATCGCCGCAAGCGAGTCGAGCGACAACAAGGGGCCATAATTGCACATAGTTTAAAGGACACAAGAAGGATGTCACCATGAGTCTTGAAGTCGTGGCCCATCAGGAGACATGAATTTGGTATGCATTTATCCCACAACGACATCAACGTGCTTCACTGATCACCTCTATTTGCAAAGCTTGCCAATAGAGAACCACCATTATTGGAGTTCCAAAGAAATGGTCGCACATACAACGTTGGGTACTAGCTTGCAGATGAGATTTATCCGAAGTGAGCTACTTTTTATGAAGTCAATTACATGCCCAAGAATACTACTTTCATAATGCTCAGGCGCCCGCTATGAAAGATCCAGAGAGGACTTTTGAGATTTTGCAATCTGAATTTGCTATTGTGCGAGGACCGGCTAGATTTTGAGATCAAGAGATCCATTGGTACATCATCATAGCGTGTGTGATCGTGCACAACATGATCAATGAGAATAAGCATGGACAAGATTTGAATTACACCACCTATGACCTCACGGAACAATTTATTTTGACCCACGTGCTTCGGAATAATAACGGCCCATTTATTTTGGCCCACGTGCTTCGGAACCTGGCCCATTTATTTTGGCCCACGTGCTTTAAATGCATCCCAACCTGGCCCATTTATTTTGGCCCACGTGCTTCGGAACTACAACGGCCCAAACGTAAGCTCGCCGCCGCATCCCATTCTCACCGTCCGATTTGTATCCAACACTCCATAGGAAAACCCCACGCCTCACTACACGCGCGCCTCCGTTCAGTTCGTTCTGGTACTCTCACCAACGCCTTACCCGCCGCCCGCCGCAGCCTGCAGCCGGCAGCCGCCTCCGCCCGCCGCGACAGCAACGCGGCCGCCGCCCCCCGCTCCAGGTGAGCGCACCGCCGCCCCATCCCCGCGCGCCCGCGCCCACAGCAGACATCTCTTCCATCCTCCCCTTTTCCGCCTAGGCATTCCTCCGAACACCTTCCGTGCTCGCGCGCGCATGGCGCGAGACCAACGGCGAGAGCATCTAACCCGTCGTCGTCTTTGTGCAGGTGGTTTCCGTCAGACAAAGGGGGCCGAGAAATGCCGCTCGGTGTACGGTTGAAGTGGCGGGAGACCAGCACGGCCAGCCAGCTGAGCGCCAAGAGGGACATGAGCGGCGGCGGGACTGGGATGGCCGGTGGGAAGATGAGGAACAGAAGGGAAGACGCCAGAGGGGAAGGAGGGACGAGGTTCGGTGGTGGTCGGGGCAATGGGGAGGAGAGAGAAGAGCGCGGGGGGCGTGGGCGCGGAGGGGGTACGGAGCAGAAGAGGTGGCGCAGCGATGCAGGATCTCAAGGGGACGCCAGGAGGGGTCCGTCTGGGTTTGACGGCAGGAAGAGGAAGGGTGATCATGGCTCAGGGTACGGCGATTACGATGATGCGTCATCGTTTTCTAAACCAAGGATGGACAGAAAGAACCCTTCTGCTGGAACCCGTGGGAAGTTTTCTTCTCGAGGAGGCGACGGATTTAAGCCTCGGAGATCAGAAGAGGGTGAATTTCGGCCGATGAGAAGGAGTAGCAGCAATGGTTCTGGCATTGGCAGAGGGGGTGGCGATAGGTTCAAGCCTCGAAGTATGGAAGATGATGGCTTTCGTTCAGTGAGAAGGGATAGCAGCACAGGTTCCGGTATGGGCAGAGGGGAAGGCGGTAGGTTCAAGCCTCGAGGTTCGGAAGATGATGGCTTCCGTTCAATGAGAAGGGATAGCAGCAAGGTTTATGGTGGGAGTAAAGGGGACAAGGGTCGATCAATGGTCTCTATGAATTCACAGGCCTCCAAGTGGAAGAAATTTGACAAAGACATCAGAGTCGAACGTCGAAATGGTGGCGACACAAATGCCGATTTGGATGAGCATGATGCGGGAAGCAGGAGGTCTGATGATTCACGCCAGAATACTGAAGAGAAACCCCGTGCTCGTCCTACTCGAGTGCTGGACAACAGTGGGAAGAAACTTAGGGTCTATAAGAATGATTCAGTTTCTGACTCTGAGGAAATTGCTCCTCCTAAGAAGAGAAAGCGAATGAAACTGGATCCTTATGACACGTCAAACAAACGAATTGAGGATGCAACTCCCAAACAAGATGGTACGAATGCTATCTTACTATTTTTTAAGTGCTTCAGAGGATTAATTTGTGCATATGTACGTATATCATGTTTCATGTGCACAACCCCTCAAACCCTGTGGTGGTGAAAAATGCATACACATTGGAATCACTAACAAGTTCTGGTTTTATTCAGTCTGTGCATGTTTTGTTATGTAACATTGTTGATTCAAACACACTCTTCTTTTAACTGATATAACTTATCAAAATTGGTACATGTTTTAATTGTTTCCTTGCTAATATGAAAACTTTCCTGAACTTTTTGGTGCATTCACCCACTTATAATTTCTTTACTTATTTGAAACTCTTGGTCTTATGAGGAAAGTGTGTGATTATCAATCTTATGCTTCTGCTTTAATATCTCCATTTTCTTTCTTTTTTAGTTTGCATACCCGAGAAGATTCCAGAAAAGAGCACGCCTGAACCTGAAGAGACTGAAATGTCTATAAATGCTAAATTTCGTGACATACAACCAAGTTCTTCAATCCTTTCATATGTTGAAGATAATGTATACGCGATTACCTCCTCATACCTCTCTTTGACTCTTTCTCTCTAAGAATATGCATGTATAACATCATTTTACTGTTCTTTGCAGCTACTTGGTCGTAGGCGTCTAATTGACATAAAAAATGCTGGCTACAATACCAAGCTTTCTGCTCCTCTGGATAATGTCCCCTTCTCAACCAGAATTGAACGTGACCGGATAGAAGACAGTGTAAGAAAGATAACCTATAATCAGTACAGAAAGTTGTATGTTTCTCTTGTTTTAGTCAGTTATTTTTGGCTGCTATGTGATTTTAGGTTCTATTGTATGTTATGTTGATTTTCAATCCAATGTTAATTATTGTTGCTCACAAGAAACTATCAAACAGGTGTTCAGAAATAAGTTGGACTTTTTTGCCGCTGCAAAGATCCCATCATCTTTCCCTCCTCCTACAATTCCAGAGATAGCATTTGCAGGTAAACATCCTAGGAAGGAATACATGCTATTAGCTCCATCTCCCCTTTCTTATTTATATGGGAAGTTGTCCATCATGTCATTTTGATGTGCTGTGTCTGAGTTCACTATGTCATATACATTTCATTCTGTGTGTATCCCCTATAGTGTTTTGCAAATAGTGGAGCAAATATTTGCATTGAGAATGTATGTTTTGTTGGTTCAGTGGCATTACACTGAGACATTGATGATGAATTGCGCATTGACCTTCTGTAGTCAACGAACCAAGCCTCTACTTTGTTCTATGTTTCAACTTTCAGCCATCTTATGTTCTGCTCAGCTCTATATCATGGCACTTTTGAATGTTTGGTTGTCTATTATCCACTGAACTACTGGTGAAAGAGAAACTTCACATCTAGTAGAAAGCTCATTTTACTATGACAAACTTCAAACCATATCCTCGTGCTTTAGTAAAGTAATAACAGACACAGGAGTTTTAGTAAAGTACATATTGCAAATAACAGACACAGGAATTTTTGTCATATTATGACATTTAGTGCTGCCTCTTCTGTTTACTCCTCTCTTTTTTCATGTCAATTCAACTTCTAGGCATCTAGCTGCATTTAAAACTTTGGATAGGAAATATATCATTTTGCATTTATTCTTTGGATATTTATATCCTTTTGGGGTAAAAAAAACAATGCTTTTTTTGGAATCTGTAAACTCTTCACTGAATCAAATAATAGCATTGAACCTATCTGTAAATCCCTGTTCCTTAGTGTTTCATATTTCTTTGACAACTTTGTTTTCTTACTTTACTGAAATTCAAGGGGTATCAAATGTTGGGAAATCCTCACTACTCAATGCACTTACAAGACAGTGGGGTATTGTGCGAACATCAGATAAGCCAGGACTTACTCAAGTAAGTTGAATGAACAATTAAAGCTTTCATATCTTTGTCTACTTGCTTATCAGTGTTCAAACAGTTAATTTATTTATATGTATAACATATTACTTCTGCATCACAGAGTATAAATTTCTTCAAGCTTGCATCAAAGTTATGCCTTGTCGATTTGCCTGGATATGGTTTTGCTTATGCAAAGGAGGAAGTTAAAGAGTCTTGGCAGGAGCTTGTAAGTATCTAATCTGAATAATAGCCTTCTCATGAATCATGTCGCCTTGCAGGAACTTGGGGTTGAATAGAACCATTGGCTCTGTCTGTCAAAGAAATCTCTTGTTTTATTTTTTGCCTATTGGTTATTGTTATTCTTAGTTCTTACAAGCACTCTGAAATTTGTAGGTGAAGGAGTATGTTTCAAACAGGGTTGGCCTAGATAGAGTGTGCCTTCTTGTGCACACTAAACGTGGAATGAAACCATTGGACTACGAGCTTATAGATCTAATGGAAAGGTTTGTTTAAATCCGTACAGAAGCAGTGTCCATATGATCCTATCTACTTCCCCTTTCTTTCTAATTTAGTAATGTTAACTTGTTTTGCACCTTCGTGACCTTAACTGAAGCGCATCACTGTCGGTGCGAAGTTTAAACAAAACTAAGCAATCAAATTCAATAAATAGAGTAACACATTTTTGCTTTGGAAGCCATCATTTGGCCAAAACATTTGCTTAGATTTTGGGTGATATGCATAGTGGTGTTATGTTTGATTCTGTGAATGACGTATCTAAATACATTGTTGCAGATACAAGACACCGTACCAGATTGTATTAACCAAGACCGATTTGGTTTTCCCTATAGACGTCGCTCGCCGTGCCATGGAAATCCAGGAGGTTCGCTCCCTCCCTATCCCCTCCCTTTTCCCATCCGCATTGCGATTCATTGCCTAACAGAAACCGTTAATTTCCTCAACTGCAGAGCCTGAAGAAGAACAAGTCGGTCGTAAAGCCCGTGGTGAGCTCCTGGACCATCTGATCATCTCCAGTCTGTTATACCTACTCCTGAAGCATATCATTCTGATACATGATATATGTCTTGTAGATGATGGTGAGCTCCAAGACGGGAGCCGGCATACGCAACCTGAGAGGCGTGCTTGGGAAGCTAGCTCGCTTCATCAAACCGTAGGGAGGCAATAACTTAGCACCGAGCGCATGATTGTTACTCCGGAGAGATAAATTGCCAAGCGATTTGGCTTCTAGGCCTTGAGGTCCTTCCTAGTTAGGATAGGATGCTGCGCCATGTTGTATCTTGAGCTAAGATTTGGATTACCAAACCATTTTCTTGTCTGGGGGAAGGAGACTACTCCATTTATAGGTTACTGGAAGGATAGGACCCATAGCTTCATAAAGGAATGCATTTTGCAGAAACGAAAAGTTGAAATACAGCATTTCATCTCAGAATTTCCATCGGTAGCCAGATGCATTTAGCATGTTGACGCCTCCTCGAGGATCAAATTGTGCTCTGGATGAACTGTATCGTGTGTAGTAGGGTGTTGTTGAGCTAAACTGGAAGGAAAACAATCTGTGCCGGCTGACCGGCCAGGCTAGATATCTTTTTTTTCCTCTTGCGACCTTTTTTTATAATAATAATGGCTTTATTTCTCAAATAATAGATAGGTCATTTACAAGCATATGAGAAATAGAGTCAGGAGGGTTGGAATCCCAAAGTGAAGAAGCTCTAGAACTAAAGCAAAGCTTTGCTAAATAATCTGCTATCTCATTGCTTCATGGAAGCAATGATCATACGAAACTTTCCCAAACTCATTAGCTAGGTTATGGCATTCCCTTACTGTCACAACTTCAGGGCCGAAGTAGTTCTCATGTTGGTTGTACTATCTGATTCAACAATCACTCGGTTACCTTGAACGTTTGCTGCCAGATAGAGCCTATTACGAATAGCACTCAATTCTGCACAATCGACATTGTTAATATGCGGTAAAAACCAGTTAGCTGCAGCCAGAAAATTTCCCTTACCATCACGTGTGATAGCTCCTGTGGCAGCCAGATAGAGCCTATTGCGTGTGTCAAATTTGACAATTTTGACCTATGGATAAAATCATCTTACAAAATGAACTGCCTCTAAAAAAGTTTCACTCAGCTGACCTTTTTTAGTGACGCAGGACACGAAGGCGCCCCGCCAGCATCGCACCCGGGTGATCCGAAAATTACTAAGTCAGTGTGCAGCGCCTGAGAGCTAGGCACCACAGTGCAATGCCTAGAGGCTAGAAGCTGCACATTTAGTAATTTTTAGGCAGTCCGGGTGCGACACTCGCCAGACGTGTAGCAAGTCAGGCGTTACACAGTGTAGTATAATGCCTTTCTGTGGGGCGCCACTCAAAATGGTCAACTGAGTGAAAAAAATTAAAGGCAGTTCATTTTGTGAAGTCGTGCACCACTCAAAAAGGTCAACTGAATGAAAAAAAAAAATTAAAGGCAGTTCATTTTATGAAATGATTTTATCCGCAGGTCAAAATTGTCAAATTTGCCATTGCGTGTCAGGATGAAAATTCTCATGCCTCCCCTGCGCCCATCCTTTTTTTTTTTTGAGGAAAGCACTTTATTCAAACATAATGTTCGACGGAATACAATTAACATCTGGCCTACTAATAGGCCTAAGTGCCTACCAACATCTAAAAACAAAGCGGTCTCGATGTGCCTCAAAATTCAGTGCCCGGTTAGTGATTTTGCTCAAAGCTGCAAAGGCGGGGGGAAACGGAAACTGTGCCGCGAGTTCACGGGCGGAACGGTAGACGAGTACAAAATTGTACTCCCTCCGTCCGAAAATACTGTCATCAAAATGGACAAAAAGGGATGTATTTAGAACTAAAATACATCTAGATACATCCTCTTTTATTCATTTTGATGACAAGTATTTCCGGACGGAGGGAGTAGCTGTTGCCCCATCCATTTATTATCGGTTGAAAATTTTCTGCACTACCTCAATGTAATGGGCACAGCCACTTCATGAAGGGCAAGAACAATAATTAAACATGCATGAAACGCAAGCACCATACCAAAAGGTTCTCTCTGATTATAGATAGCAGCGAAATTGTCAAAACATAAAGACCTGACCACAAATTGTGCTTGACCAACCAACTTTCAGTACAACCGATTGCAGCAAAAACTAGGTAGAATAGTTCAATATCCAGAGACAGGTAAAACTAGGGATGGCACCATTGCCCAATCATGCCCAGAACTGAAAAAAGTGCTAGACCAACGCGCGGGGAGCAGGGGCTCCAGGAACAGCACCAGCTCCAGCAGGAGCACCACCAGGGCCTCCAGGGCCACCAGCACGGGGCGGGCCACCCTGTCCAGGCCTCGGGCCGTCATCCTACAATCAAAGTTAACCAAACATCAGTGAAATTGCTTTTGACAGGTCATGAGGCTGGTCCCAATGGGCAGGAACATAAGGTAGTAACATACACACTTATCTAGACTATGTTACTACCTTCACAGTGGGTAGGAACATGTAGGTAGTGTCATGCAACGATGCATTTATTAGCTTATAGACTCATTGTTTCTTGAAGTGTGTGATGTTCCGGTAACTTAGCTAGTTACCACAAGCACTTCACTCTTCATTAAATATGTGCCACATAAGCAACGTTGTATCGAAATATGTGATGTTACTCCTAAGTTCCACCCCATTGTGACCAGCCTGAAGAATGAAGGATGAAATACTAGCTGATACTAATCAAAGGTACCATAAGAGTCTCAGAAGAATCAACAGTAGTCATGAAATGTCACATCAGCTAATGATCAGCTAGAAACAGAACGTCTTAGCAGACAAAGTGAAGGGGATGGTTATGTAAATGTCCCATCCGTTAATGATCAGCTAAAAACAGGAGGTTTTAGCAGACAAAGTGAAGAGGATGGTTATCAGATGTAAGGGACTGCTTCATCCCACAGGCAATCTCACTTGTTATAGCCAATGGGGCAGACAAGAAGTCCCACAATCTGATGAATGTTATAACACATGTAGTAAACAGACAAATAAACACTGCAACCAGGTACCAACTGTGAACAGTATAAACAAATGGGTGCATTGAGGAGGTCATGAATGAAGTAGGGATCAGTCATAACAGATAAGTCTGCAATGCAACAAGACATGTTTGTTTATGCTTCCGTTGACGCATCCATTGTGACATATACACAGAGAATGCAACGCCAAAAGCAACGCTAAGACGGTGATGCAAAAATATTTCACATGAGTGCAATGAGGAAGTTATGACTGAATTAAGGATCAGTCATCACACATAAGCCTGCAATGCACTAAAACATATTCATTTATGCTTCCGTTGACGCATCCATTGTGACAGATGCACAGAGAATGCAACGCCAAAAGCAACAATAGGACAGAACTAACTAATCATTGTGCAATACTCACCATGAACTTCAAACTTCTATCTAACAGTTAAAAATATGAAACAGCATAGAAGGAAACTTCAAAACTTAGTTAAAGTGAAGATCATATGGTTGTTAAAATCATACCCTGCGCCTGAACCGCTGCGGGGGCTCACGGTTCCTCCTGTTCTCACGGGAGCGGACACGGACGATGTGGGCATGGATGGCACAAGACACACAGTGGTGCACCTTGGCGTACAGCTTGGGAAGAACATATCCTGGACACAAGAGCATAGAAATGAGGTGCTTTCAGTACGAAGCTACTAGTGATGAATAAAAACTGTGATGTACAAGTGTAACGAGATAGTGTACCATCATGCACACAAGCCTCCTGCACATCTCTCACAGCAGCCTGCTCCACGATGTTCCTCACCAAGAAACGCTTGATAGCCTTGTCCTGCAGAAAAAAAGAACGGTCTGTGAGATACTATCCCATCTAAGTGCTATCTATAACATCAACTTTGTGTAGCAAACATATGTAATAACACGCATAATTTGACAAGTATAAATTGTTGACTCCGACAGAAGAACTGAACCTACTCATAGATATCTACAAATCACTGCTCCAGGGAGATAAGGAGACATCTAGACGGCAACATCCCTCATCGAACATAATACCAACAGCGCAACGCTACAGCATATACAGATCGAGCCATGGAAATAAGACTAGTGCAAATCTAATAACCCGATCTATCCAAGAAACAACCTCCGGTGCAGGAAATAGATGTAAATGGATGTGATTTTACCTTGGGGCAGCACTTGGCGCAGTTGGAGCAGCGGATGTACTTGACGTGGCCGCGGCCATGCTTGTTCCGCCCGCCGTTCCTCCGCTTGAACGTCTGCAAAACACGGCGGAGAACGGTGAGATGAGGGACGGCAGCGAGTGAGATCCGATGAAGGAGATCCGAGGACGGCCGGGCTTACCATGGTTGCTTCGCGCCGCTGGTCGTGGGGGTGGAGGCGCCCGGGAGAGGGAGATGAGGGAGGCGAGGCTCTAGGGTTGCGGCGGCGGCTGCTTGGGAGGGATTGAGGGAATGGTCTTAGCTTTAAGTAGGGCGAACGCTGGGCTTTTGTGGACCGTGAAGCGGCTCTGGGGTCATGGGCCTGGATGTCGTCCCGCTTTTGGAGCCCAGGTTAGACGGTGTGGCGTGGCCGGTTACCACTGGCCCATGGTCTTTTGTTTCCGCTTCCCTTAAAAAAAAACTACACTTCTAGAGCATATTTGTTGAAGAACACGGGCTACCCGAGCGCAGTGGCAGATCTAGGAAAAAAATGAAAGGTGTGCACACTTTAAAGAAAATCTGCCTAATCTAAGTGTCATATCATATATGGCAAAAGAATAACAAAATTAGTTCAATCAAGTCTCACCATATTATGTTACAAAAAATAATTACATATTTGCGAAAATACAATACAAATAGTTTTACATGAAAGATACAAAAGAATAACTTCGGTTTGCCCTTCAGTTGCAAACTTCTTTATTTTGACCTCATGTTTTCAACAAAATGGACATAATACTACCGATCCTCTTTGTCTTGAGTTATGCAAGTACAACAAAACAAGAAGTAAGAGTCCTACAATTACAACAAAATGGTGCCGATTGTTTTGTTCAAAGGATAAAATAGTTTTTATGTCTTTGAACGAACAAAAATGTGGGTTTAAATCTGCTGCAATGTCCTATTTCCATGGACCAGCGGGCGACTGATGCGGGTGATCCATGCATCCGGCTGATCAATGGCAAGTATTTCAGGACGGACGAGCGGTGGCGAAAGGAGAGGAAGGGGCCGATCGACAATGCGAGCGGACGAGGGAAGGGAAGCATGGGGAGCGGCGATGTCCGAAATGCAGACGAGCTGTCGAGACAGGTGATTAGGTTTGGATGGCCCGTTCATGTCCGTGAAATGGTCCCCATTTGTCCGTGGACGGATATGGAAAGAAATTTATGGGTTAGCATTGAAAATATCATGTGGTAGATCGAAGTTGTCTCAAAAAATAATGTGGCAGATCGAAGAGTCTTTTTTTTTCTGTATGCACTCTACGCGAGTCGCCGCTAGAGTTTCTGTCGAGTTGATCGATATTGATCGAGTAGCTAATTTCTACCGGGCTCATGTGTGTACAGGAGTCTTTGGCTGGACACACGTGTAGAGCTACTAGCAGAAAAATCAGTCAAGCCGCTTCTATGTTTTGCTAGGTTTGCATGTACGTGTACAGTTATAGATGAATTAGCTGTAGTACTGTAAAACCAACAAAAACATGAAAAGATGATATATTATAGTGAAAAAATCTGCAAAATGCTCGGTGTGCCACGGGACACCCGGCACACCCTCTAGGTCTGCCAAAAAAAAAACTATGTCTAAAACAAAACAAAAGAACGGAAACTCTAGAAGAAATTGTGAGCTTCCAATTAAACAACCATTCCCTCCCAAAAAGTAGGGAAGTTGTGCCCAAGCTAAAACTCCTCGCATACACGGTTCTGTGCGGTAGGAAACCTCTCAACCCAACCAACATCATCAGCCGCTAGTGTCCTCTCTGGCGCCCCCGCTAGGCTCATCCAAGCTCTTAACTCCAGGTCACAGGCGTCTGAGAACCATCTTGGATTGTTGTCGCGATCATCGCCTTCTCCTGCCAACGAGCTCCCGGGCTCCTTCATGCCATTCTCGCTTCCTATGTCGCGACCAGGGTCTTCGACTTACATCGCCTCGCCGCCTCCTTCTATACATCACATAGTGGTTCGACACCACTCCGTGGTGGCCACAGTGTGATGTCTATGGTGACACACACAAGATGTTTCGCGAAAAAGTCTATAAGATCTTATTTTTATTTTATATTTTCTAGCAAAATTCCAATTGAAGATTTCATCTGTTTTAATATGCTTTCAGTTGACAGATTAGGAAGCTTATCCAATAGTGTTTTATGACTCGTTGCTGGAGGAGGAGAAAGAAGATGATGGCTTTGAGATAGCATACATGTTAATCATTCAAGGGGAAGAGAAGGAAACTAGACATGGTTCTCAGCCGGGACTTGTATGCATTCGTCGTAATAGGGAAAATGTCCATACCAAACTGGTGAGAGATTGCTTTTGTCGGTCTGAAGGTGCATCGAAGGACATTTCCAGGGAACTGTTTTCAACGTCATCAGACCTCTTTTTGTGAATTGTAGCTACTATTGAAGATTATGATGATTACTTCAAGCATATGAGAGTTACATTTGCACTCGTCTACATGATGATCATGAACCCAATTGAACACGTGTCAATCATCTACATGATGCAAGCATAAACCATCGATTGAAAGCGTGCATCAACGGATCGAAGACCAACAAACACATGAGCATGTCCGAGGCGAACTAGTGGATCACATGTGGGAACTCCGTGGGCAAGAGTTCATTCACGTGCTTTCACGAGTTCATCATATGTTTGCTTAGAACACTTGCTTCGTTTGGGCCAAATTTTCTGTTCGAATTTGAATAGGAATTTGTCAAATTTGTTGAAGCTTTTGGGTCAATCAATGTCGTGAAAATATTGTTGAAATGAGTTTTATATGTGCAAAAGGATGTGAGGATTAGACAAAAAATGAGTCAAATGTGGGATGGACTACCTGGGAGGCTCAGAATAACTACATTTTTAGGTGGGCTCCTATAAGTTTTTCTTAGACCGGTGAAAGCACAAGTGCTCCCTGGTTGATTTTGGTAATTAATGTCAACATATCCCTTGTTGGACTAATGCCTTTACCAGGTATATTTCAGGTGTGTTCAATAGTGGAGTGGCACGGACAAGAGGATGTGGAACCCCTTCAAGATGCTAAGGACAAACGATTGGCAAAAGCTCAAGACTCTTCAATTTCATTTTAGGGATCCAAGATCACATTGAGTCCATAGGAAAAGCCAATACTATTAAAAGGGGATGAGGTGTTGCTTAATGGCTTGCTTGCTCAAAGTGCTTAGTAATATGCTCCAAAGCCCTCAACCACTTTCTCACATCCACATATGTCCCAAACTAAAAGTCAAACTCGGCCCCACCGATTTGATCTATCTGGTGCCACCGAGTTCACTTGACAAAGCCACTGCCAAAACCCTAATCAGTTCGGTCTCACCGATAGGGATCTCGGTCTCACCGAGATGGGATTGCAAACTCTCTGTTTCCTATTTGAAATGTTTCGGCCTAACCGAGATGTGATAATTGGTCTCACCGAGTTCGCAATGCAAACTCTCTGTTTCCCTTTTGTAACATTTCGGACTCACCGAAATGAGCGAATCGGTCCCACCAAGTTTGCCTGACCGACTCTCTGTTTGCCTATTACAGCAATCGGTCTCACCGAGTTGATGTGATCGGTCTCACCAAGATTACGTTATGCCCTAACCCTAATGAAATTGGTCCCACCGAGTTGATCATATCGGTCCCACCGAAAAGCCTAACGTTCACATTTTGAATTGAATCCGTCCAACCGAGTTTCATGATTCGGTCCCACCGAGTTTGGTGAATTATGTGTAACGGTTAGATTTTGTGTGGAGGCTATATATACCCCTCCACCAATCTTCATTCATGGAGAGAGCCATTAGACCAAGCCTACGCTTCCATTACTCATTTTCTGAGAGAGAACCACCTACTCATGTGTTGAGACCAAGATATTCCAATCCTACCATATGAAGCCTTCCCCAAGTTGCTTTCCACTCAAATCTTCTTTCCACCATATCCAAATCTGTGAGAGAGAGTTGAGTGTTGGAGAGACTATCATTTGAAGCACAAGAGCAAGGAGTTCATCATCAACACACCATATATTACCTTTTGGAGAGTGGTGTCTCCTAGATTGGTTAGGTGTCACTTGGGAGCCTCCGACAAGATTGTGGAGTTGAACCAAGGAGTTTATAAGGGCAAGGAGATCGCCTACTTCGTGACGATCTACCCTAGTGAGGCAAGTCCTTCGTGGGTGACAGCCATGGTGGGATAGACAATGTTGCTTCTTCGTGGACCCTTTGTGTGTGAAGCCCTCCGTGGATTCTTGCAGCCGTTACCCTTCATGGGTTGAAGTCTCCATCAACGTGGATGTACGATAGTGATACGTCTCCAACGTATCTATAATTTTTGATTGTTCCATGCTATTATATTATCTGTTTTGGATGTTTAATGGGCTTTAATATACACTTTTATATGACTTTTGGGACTAACCTATTAACCTAGAGCCCAGTGCCACTTTCTGTTTTTTCCTTGTTTTTGAGTATCGCATAAAAGGAATACCAAACGGAGTCCAATTAACCTGAAATTTCATGGAGATTGTTTTTGGACCAGAAGAAGCCCACGGAGTACCGGAGATGGACCAGAAGAGTCCCGAGGCCACCAGGAGGGTGGGGGCGCCCCACCACCCTGGGCGCGCCCCCTACCTCGTGGCCGCCTCATGGACCCCCCTGACTTGTTCTCGACACCAACACCTCTTATATATACCCAATTTTCAGAACAAAACCTAGATCGGGAGTTCCGCCGCCGCAAGCCTCTGTAGCCACCAAAAACCAATCGGGACCTTGTTCCGGCACCCTGCCGGAGGGGGGATCCCTCACCGGTGGCCATCTTCATCATCCCGGTGCTCTCCATGACGAGGAGGGAGTAGTTCACCCTTAGGGCTGTGGGTATGTACCAGTAGATATGTGTTTGATCTCTATCTCTCGTGTTCTTGATATGGTACGATCTTGATGTATCGCGAGCTTTGCTACTATAGTTGGATCTTATGATGTTTCTCCCCATCTACCTTCTTGTAATGGATTGAGTTTTCCCTTTGAAGTTATCTTATCGGATTGAGTCTTTAAGGATTTGAGAACACTTGATGTATGTCTTGCGTGGGATACCCGTGGTGACAATGGGGTATTCTATTGATTCACTTGATGTATGTTTTGGTTATCAACTTGCGGGTTCCGTGACCTTGGGAATCTATGCATAGGGGTTGGCACACGTTTTTGTCTTGACTCTCCGGTAGAAACTTTGGGGCACTCTTTGAAGTTGTTTGTGTTGGTTGAATAGATGAATCTGAGATTGTGTGATCCATATCGTATAATCATGCCCACGGATACTTGAGGTGACAATGGAGTATCTAGTGAAGGAAATATGCCCTAGAGGCAATAATAAAGTTGTTGTTTATATTTCCTTCTATCATGATAAATGCTTATTATTCATGCTAGAATTGTATTAACCAGAAACTTAGTACATGTGTGAATACATAGACAAAACAGAGTGTCTCTAGTATGCCTCTACTTGACTAGCTCATTGATCAAAGATGGTTATGTTTCCTAACCATAGACATGTGTTGTCATTTGATTAACGAGATCACATCATTTTGGGGAATGATGTGATGGACAAGACCCATCTGTTAGCTTAGCACTTGATCGTTTAGTTTTACTGCTATTACTTTCTTCATGACTTATACATGTTCCTATGACTATGAGATTATGCAACTCCCGAATACCGGAGGAACACCTTGTGTGCTATCAAACATCACAACGTAACTAGGTGATTATAAAGATGCTCTACAGGTGTCTTCGAAGGTGTTTTGTGGTGTTGGCACAGATCGAGAATAGGATTTGTCACTCCGAGTGTCGGAGAGGTATCTCTGGGCCCTCTCGGTAATACACATCACTATAAGCCTTGCAAGCAAACGACTAATGAGTTAGTCACGAGATGATGTATTACGGGACGAGTAAAGAGACTTGCCGGTAACAAGATTGAACTAGGTATGATGATACCGACGATTGAATCTCGGGCAAGTAACATACCGATGACAAAGGGAACAACGTATGTTGTTATGCGGTTCGACCGATAAAGATCTTTGTAGAATATGTAGGAGCCAATATGAGCATCCAGGTTCCGCTATTGGTTATTGACCGGAGAGATGTCTCGGTCATGTCTACATAGTTCTCGAACCCGTAGGGTCCGCACGCTTAACGTTCATTGACGATATAGTATTGAATGAGATATGTTATTCGGAGTCCAGGATGTGATCACGGACATGATGAGGAAATCTGGAATGGTCCAAAGATAAAGATTGATATATGGGATAATAGTGTTTGACCTCTGGAAGGGGTTCTGGATGTTTCCCGAAATGTTTGGGTACGAGAACACTTTATTTGGGCCAAAGGGGAAAGCACACAAGGTTTTTGGAAAGCGCAAAAGGAAGTTTTGCGGAGTCCAGGGTCCAGACGCCGGGAACCCTGGCGTCTGGCCCTGGAGTCCGAGAAGGACTCTTGCCTTTCGGGTGAAACTGACTTTATGGAGGCTTTTACTCCAAGTTTTGACCCCAAGGCTCAACATATAAATAGAGGGGCAGGTCTAGCACCCAAGACACATCAAGATACACCAAGCCGTGTGCCGGCAACCCCAACCCTCTAGTTTATCCTCCGTCTAGTTTCTGTAGTGCTTGGCGAAGCCTGCACAGATTGTTCTTCATCAACAACTGATACGTCCAAAACGTATCTATAATTTCTGCTTGCTCCATGCCTCTTTTGGGTGATATTGCTATGATATTTATACACTTCCATACACTTTTGATCATATTTGGACTAACCTATTAACTCAGTGCACCCCAGTGCCAGTTTCTGTTTTTTGATGTTTTTGTATTTCAGGTTTTCCCATTACGAGAACTGCCAGAAAAATCCCGGAAAAAATATATAAAAAATCAGCGTTCTAGAAGCTTCCCAGCAGCCAAAGTACAGCCGGAGGGGGGCCACCAGGGCTCCAGGCGCCCTGGTGACGCGGCCCCCCTGGCCGCGCCGGGGGGGCGCCTAGGCCCCCCGAGCCTCCGCTGATGCCCCCCTTTGGCATATATTTATATCGTGTCCCGAAACCCTCGAGACGGAAACCCTTTTTCGCTATCTCATCTCTGTTCTGCCGCCGCCGCGCTTCCAAGATCGGGAGCACCAGGAGAACTCTTCCCGGCACCCTGCCGGAGGGGAGGATCACCACCGGGAGCCTCTCCACCACCATGGACGCCTCCCGGATGAGTTGTGAGTAGTCTCCCTTGGACCATGGGTCCATGACTAGTAGCTATGTGATGTTCTCCTCCCGTTCTTGTGCTTCACTAATTAGTCCTCGTGAGCTGCCCTACATGATCGAGGCACATATGTAATCCTTATGCTGTTGCTATGTTGAGTTTGCTGGGATCTGATGGATTGTGAGATTATGTTCAGATTGTGTTTGAGTAATATATTTGATCTACCTCTTTTATATTTATGTTCGTAAGTAATTCTTGCATGTTCTTCGTTGTTATTTATTGCTTTGGCCAAGTAGTAGGTAGTGACTCCAAGAGGGAACGTTATGCTTGATTGTGGGTTCATGCCCCTCGATGACTAGCTTGAGTGACAGAAACATGAGTCTAGGGGATGTGTTGTTGCCACAAGGGGGAAAACAACGGTGCTTGTGCCCGCGGGTGCAAGGATTGTTTACTTTACGCAAAGTACTTTTAATGCAGTTGTCTGTTGCTTTGAGTTTACACTATGGGTGGGACTCACAACTTAATACCAGCGAGATGTTCTGGATAGATATCTGATACGTCCAAAACGTATCTATAATTTCTGCTTGCTCCATGCCTCTTTTGGGTGATATTGCTATGATATTTATACACTTCCATACACTTTTGATCATATTTGGACTAACCTATTAACTCAGTGCACCCCAGTGCCAGTTTTTGTTTTCTGCTGTTTTTGTATTTCAGGTTTTCCCATTACGAGAACTGCCAGAAAAATCCCGGAAAAATTATATAAAAAATCAGCGTTCCAGAAGCTTCCCAACAGCCAAAGTACAGCCGGAGGGGGGCCACCAGGGCTCCAGGCGCCCTGGTGGCGCGCCCCCCCTGGCCGCGCCGGGGGGGCGCCTGGGCCCCCCGAGCCTCCGCTGATGCCACCCTTTGGCATATATTTATATCGTGTCCCGAAACCCTCGAGACGGGAACCCTTTTTCGCGATCTCATCTCTGTTCCGCCGCCGCCGCGCAAGATCGGGAGCACCAGGAGAACTCTTCCCGGCACCCTGCCGGAGGGGAGGATCACCACCGGGAGCCTCTCCACCACCATGGACGCCTCCCGGATGAGTTGTGAGTAGTCTCCCTTGGACCATGGGTCCATGACCAGTAGCTATGTGATGTTCTCCTCCCGTTCTTGTGCTTCACTAATTAGTCCTCGTGAGCTGCCCTACATGATCGAGGCACATATGTAATCCTTATGCTGTTGCTATGTTGAGTTTGCTGGGATCCGATGGATTGTGAGATTATGTTCAGATTGTGTTTGAGTAATATATTTGATCTACCTCTTTTATATTTATGTTCGTAAGTAATTCTTGCATGTTCTTCGTTGTTATTTATTGCTTTGGCCAAGTAGTAGGTAGTGACTCCAAGAGGGAACGTTATGCTTGATTGTGGGTTCATGCCCCTCGATGACTAGCTTGAGTGACAGAAACATGAGTCTAGGGGATGTGTTGTTGCCACAAGGGGGAAAACAACAGTGCTTGTGCCCGCGGGTGCAAGGATTGTTTACTTTATGCAAAGTTTTTTTAATGCAGTTGTCTGTTGCTTTGAGTTTACACTATGGGTGGGACTCGCAACTTAATACCAGCGAGATGTTCTGGATAGATATCTCAAGGTGGATGATTAGTAGTAGATGCAGATGGATTTCGGTCTACTTGCCTTGGCGTACCGCCCATGCTTTGAACCTCTACCTTTCTTGTAACATAGTTAGCATTGGTTTGCGCACATAAATCTGTCAATTGCCCAGCTGTAATTCGTTCACCTCACATAGCTGTTTTATCGTCTTTTGGGAGAGAGACATCACTAGTGAACATCATGGGACCCCGGTCCATATTACCATCATTGATCACATCCACTATTTACTTTCCGCTTTTACTTACTATTGCAGCATTACCTATCACTATTATCACTTGCGTTTGATCCTTTGTAAACTACAAGGCCGGAGGGATTGACAACCTCTCTGTACTCGTTGGGAGCAAAGTTATTTGTATCTGTGTGCAGGTCCATGTTGATTGCTAATATCTGGCGCCGTTAGCAGTTGACACCTTCTTGTTGAAACTGGGAGTCTCAGGGAAATCGATCCTTGGTATCTTTGCCAAGGGAAAACTTCCGCTACACTGCATCTCAAACCTTCCACTTGGGGTAACCAACGAGGGGCGAGAAGCCATCAAGCAAAGTTCAAAGTTTTCTGGCGCCGTTGCCGGGGACTCCACTCTTCAGGATAGGGGAGTTGCACGCTATCTTTTACCTTTGCTTTTAGTCTTGTTAGTTTACCTTTCAGTTTTTTGCTTTAGTATCTTTTATCAAAAATCACAAAAATAGTTATCTTGCTTGCTTGCTACTATGGGTTCCACCGAGAACACCAAGTTGTGTGACTTTACTAGTCACAACAACGATGACTTTATCTGCACACCTATCACTACACCTGCCACTTCAGCACCTTCTTATGAAATTAAACCTGCTTTACTGAATCTAGTTATGAAAGATCAATTCTCCGGTGCTGGAGATGATGCTGCTTTACACTTAAACAATTTTGTTGAACTCTGTGATATGCAAAAGTACCAAGAAATAGATGGTAATATTGTTAAGCTTAAGCTTTTTCCTTTCTCCTTGAGAGGAGGAGCTAAAATTTGGTTTCAGTCTTTGCCTAGAAATAGCATAGATTCATGGGACAAGTGCAAAGATGCTTTTATTGGAAAGTACTATCCACGTGCTAAAATTATCCAACTAAGAAGTAACATAATGAATTTTAAACAATTGGATAATGAACACGTTGCCCAAGCTTGGGAACGTATGAAATTTCTTATCAAGAACTGCCCTACTCATGGTTTGACTACTTGGATGGTTATCCAAACTTTTTATGCAGGCTTGAACTTTACCTCGCGGAACTTGTTAGATTCGGCCGCGGGAGGAACCTTTATGTCAACTACACTTGGTGCTGCCACAAAGCTTCTCGATGAGATGATGACCAATTATTCCCAATGGCACACCGAACGCGCTCCAACAGGTAGGAAGGTAAAATCTGTCGAGGAGATTTCCTCCCTAAATGAAAAAGTTGACTTGATCATGTCTCTACTTTCGAAGCAATCTTTTGTTGATCCTCGTGACGTTCCTTTAAATTCATTGATTGCTCAAGAACAAGTAGATGTGAACTTTATCTCTCGAAACAATTTTAATAACAATGCTTATAGGAGTAATTTTGGTAACAATCCTAGACCGTTCCCCTCTAATTCTTATGGGAACAACAATGCTTATCCTATCACCAAGAACTCCACTACTGAACTAGAGATTATGCTTAAAGATTTCATCACTACCCAAAAAGCCTTTAATAAGAGTGTAGGAGAAAAACTAAACAAACTAGATGATCTCTCTTTGAAGGTAGACAATTTAGCCAATGAGGTAGAATTGCTTAAAATTAGAACTTCTCCTCTTGAGGAGAGGAAGGTCACTCCTATGAATGCTATTCAAGTGCAAATTAATGAAAATATTAGGATGTTGGCTAAACTTAAAGAGAGATGGGCTAGAGAAAGGGAGGAAGAAGATAGAATTAAGAACCTTCCTACCCACCACACTGTTGCTACTATCCAAGTTGTTGAGGATATCCAAACTCTTAGCACCCAATGCACTCCTGGTCCCATTGGACCTATTAATGGTGATGCTATGACTATAGAAACTACCAAACAAGTGAACCTAAAGGACACCACTACCACCTTACTTGATAGTAGTGACCTTGATTTTGATAATTGCACTCTTACCGAAGTATTGATTTCCTTCACAAGATGTCTAGAGATCCCCACACTAGCACGCTTAACCTTGCCTTCACAGAGCATATCACTAATGCTCTCATCAAAGCTAGGGAGGAGAAACTTAGAGTAGAAGCCTCCATACCTAGAAAGCTAGAAGATGGTTGGGATCCTATGATTAAAATTAAGTTGAATAACTTCCCTTGCTATGCTTTATGTGATGTTGGTGCTAGTACCTCTGTTATGCCCAAAAGACTATATGATATGCTTAAATTAAAACCTTTTGATTCTTGTTCTTTTGGTGTTCGTCTCGTTGATTCTTCCATAAAGAAACCTTTGGGGAGGATCGACGATGTTCTTATCATTGTCAATGACAATTATGTTCCCGTTGACTTTACTATTATGGATATTGAATGTGAACCTTCGTGTCCAATTATTTTGGGACGTCCTTTTCTACGCACCGTTGGTGCTATCATTGACATGAAAGAGGGGAATATAAAATTCCAATTTCCTCTCAAGAAAGGGATGGAACACTTCCCTCGAAAGAAGATTAAGTTACCTTTTGAGTCCGTTGTACGGGCTAGCTATTCTTTTACTCTTGATAAAACTTGATCTCTTTGCATTATGCCTAGCTTAAAGGCATAAAAGAAAGCGCTTTTCGGAGGCAGCCCACATGAATAAAATTTTATTTTGCTTTTGTTGTGTCATGATGTTGTTTACTACAGTAGCATCATCATTGTATCTTTGCTTTTCAACTTTGTGCCAAGTGTAGCCTCTGATTGCAAGAAAGTTCAAAAGTTGTGACGTGCTGTCCAGGAAACAGATTCTGTCCTTGGATAGAAAAATTCGTATAAAATCACTAGAACATCTTTTTGGTCTGAATTTTTTCGACAGCGTGCTCTATACAATTATCTTTCGTGCGTCTGTTTTGAGTTTTTTTATTAGAGTTGCAGAAGTGCCCCGAAAAAATCATTTACTACCTGTTGTTCTGTTTTTCACAGATTCTGTCTTGTTTTGCCTTTCCTTCATTTTGCAAACCTAGAGCTTGCTTTTTCTTTGCAAAAACCTTTTGGAAATCTTGAGAAACAGTAGACCTTCAAGAATATCCTTATTTCCAGCAAGGAACAATTATTTTCTTATGGGTACTAACCTTGCTAATCAGATTATGATGAGTTATGTATGAAGGGAGTTTTCAAGTGTGCGAGGGAAGATGATAAAAAGATTCAGGAGTGTCAAGCGCTCAAGCTTGGGGATGCCCCCATGCACCCCCAAGAAATATTCAAGGAGACTCAAGCGTCTAAGCTTGGGGATGCCCCCGTGCATCCCTTCTCCATCAACATTATCAGTTCGTCTTTCGTTCCACTATATTTTTATCACTTCATGTGTTATGTGCTATGCTTGGAGCGTCTTGCTTTTAGTTTTCCTTTTTAGTTTTCTTTAGCTTTTCATAACGAGTCGGAACTCAGCCTTCTTTATGTGGGAGAGAAACACGCTCCACTTCTACCTAGAACATAACATAGAATTTCCATGTCTATCTTTGCTGTGTGTGTTCTTTGTCTTTCAATAGCTACTATCATGCTTAGCTCTTAGTATTCATGCTTATCTTTTTAAAGAGCTTTTGTTTAGTTGGTTGCTTGAACTCTCTTTAGTTATCATGCTTATCTTATCAAGAGAGTTTGCTTCCGTTGCATTGGTTGGTATGTCTATGATAAAGATGCTACGTGCATAATGGTGCTTAGTAGTTCATGTTTTCTTATGGTTAGTCTCAAATAGCTGGGGGGTTCCCAATGTGTTATTGGAGTACCAACATGATTTCTTTGCCTATGATGTGGTATGGTTTAGTAATATCTTCCTTCGAGAATTTATTTTGATTGACTTGGCGTATGCTCACGCATATTTAAGACTGTAAAGAAAGTCTGTCAAGCCTTGATGATCTTTTGTTTCTGAGTAGCGATATAACTTCCATGCCTGATTCAATGTTGCTTTGTCGCTCTGCATGATTATGACCGTCATTGCTCTCTTAGTTGGTCGCTCCCAGTCTTTTGCTAACCTTCGCCTGTACTAAGCGGACTGACTGCTTGTGCATCCAAATTCTTTTAAACCAGTTATGCCATATGAGTCCACCATACCTTCTTACATGGTATTTACCTGCCATTCCTAACGAAGACTTTCATGTACCATCTCGAAATTATTCAAAAAGAAAAAAATGCATTCCTATTTTGTGCCTCTGTTTTAAGTCCATGAGGAAGTAGTATTTAATTCATGATCTTTTTAAGTTGGACAAGCTTCACCCCGGGATTGCATGTCTAATGTGCAAACCCATAATACGAGAAGGAACTGGCATTGAGTGCGCCCGGCTCAAAATTAATATAACAAACAAACCCTCCTTCACGCTTTGTTCATGAGAAATCAGAAAACTTTGGCAGTGATAAACAAAGGATATTAAGAGGATGTGATCATCCTCATTCGGGAGCCGTTCCTCGAAACTTGTCCATCTCAAGAAGTGATTGAGTTATCTGCTAGCATTCGTTGACGAAACATGCATGATCTAAGAAGAAAAATATATTATTACCTCTGTTTCTAAAACCAAGAGCTCTGGTACATGCTTTGTCTTTGTTTCCGACTACGGGTTTTCAACCTTGCCAACAAAAGCCATGGTTCGAGAGTCTCCACCTTCTTTTAACGCACCAACTACTGAGAGCATGATTGTCATTCTGAGTGTAATGTGCATTGTCCCAAAGTAGCATTGTCTTTTGCATGATTATGATATCATTTATTTTGAAATCATTGTATCTAGTCATCACTTAAACCTTGGAGGTGCCCCGGCATTTATGTTTTGCTTCACTAAAGGGGGCAAGCGAGATATCACTTTATCATATTTGCACACCATGCTCATTACAAATCTATTTGATGTTTCAGTATCATATTGTAAAACTTTCAGTTCTTTGTGATTTTCTCATGAGGCAACTTAATTACTACAGATTCATTGTCTCAGTAAGCTTTTGTCATATGACTACAAAAAGTCCTATATGGTTAATACCATGTCACCACAGAAATTATTCTTGTTATCATTTACCTACTCGAGGACGGGCAGGAATTAAGCTTGGGGATGTTGATATGTCCAAAACGTATCTATAATTTCTGCTTGCTCCATGCCTCTTTTGGGTGATATTGCTATGATATTTATACACTTCCATAACCTTTTGATCATATTTGGACTAACCTATTAACTCAGTGCACCCCAGTGCCAGTTTCTGTTTTCTGCTGTTTTTGTATTTCAGGTTTTCCCATTACGAGAACTGCCAGAAAAATCCCGGAAAAATTATATAAAAAATCAGCGTTCCAGAAGCTTCCGAGCAGCCAAAGTACAGCCGGAGGGGGGCCACCAGGGCTCCAGGCGCCCTGGTGGCGCGACCCCCCTGGCCGCGCCGGGGGGGCGCCTGGGCCCCCCGAGCCTCCGCTGATGCCCCCCTTTGGCATATATTTATATCGTGTCCCGAAACCCTCGAGACGGAAACCCTTTTTTGCGATCTCATCTCTGTTCCGCCGCCGCCGTGCTTCCAAGATCGGGAGCACCAGGAGAACTCTTCCCGGCACCCTGCCGGAGGGGAGGATCACCACCGGGAGCCTCTCCACCACCATGGACGCCTCCCAGATGAGTTGTGAGTAGTCTCCCTTGGACCATGGGTCCATGACCAGTAGCTATGTGATGTTCTCCTCCCGTTCTTGTGCTTCACTAATTAGTCCTCGTGAGCTGCCCTACATGATCGAGGCACATATGTAATCCTTATGCTGTTGCTATGTTGAGTTTGCTGGGATCCGATGGATTGTGAGATTATGTTCAGATTGTGTTTGAGTAATATATTTGATCTACCTCTTTTATATTTATGTTCGTAAGTAATTCTTGCATGTTCTCCGTTGTTATTTATTGCTTTGGCCAAGTAGTAGGTAGTGACTCCAAGAGGGAACGTTATGCTTGATTGTGGGTTCATGCCCCTCGATGACTAGCTTGAGTGACAGAAACATGAGTCTAGGGGATGTGCTGTTGCCACAAGGGGGAAAACAACGGTGCTTGTGCCCGCGGGTGCAAGGATTGTTTACTTTACGCAAAGTTCTTTTAATGTAGTTGTCTGTTGCTTTGAGTTTACACTATGGGTGGCACTCGCAACTTAATACCAGCGAGATGTTCTGGATAGATATCTCAAGGTGGATGATTAGTAGTAGATGCAGATGGATTTCGGTCTACTTGCCTTGGCGTACCGCCCATGCTTTGAACCTCTACCTTTCTTGTAACATAGTTAGCATTGGTTTGCGCACATAATTCTGTCAATTGCCCAGCTGTAATTCGTTCACCTCACATAGCTGTTTTATCGTCTTTTGGGAGAGAGACATCACTAGTGAACATCATGGGACCCCGGTCCATATTACCATCATTGATCACATCCGCTATTTACTTTACGCTTTTACTTACTATTGCAACATTACTTATCACTATTATCACTTGCGTTTGATCCTTTGTAAACTACAAGGCCGGAGAGATTGACGACCTCTCTGTACTCGTTGGGAGCAAAGTTATTTGTATCTGTGTGCAGGTCCACGTTGATTGCTAATATCTGGCGCCGTTAGCAGTTGACACCTTCTTGTTGAAACTGGGAGTCTCAGGGAAATCGATCCTTGGTATCTTTGCCAAGGGAAAACTTCCGCTACACTGCATCTCAAACCTTCCACTTGGGGTAACCAACGAGGGGCGAGAAGCCATCAACAACCGTCACCATGTTGTCGTGCTGCCGGAACTCATCTACTACTTCGCCTGTCTTGCTGGATCAAGAAGGCGAGGACGTCATCGAGCTGAACTTGTGCTGAACGCGGAGGTGCCGTACGTTCGGTGCTAGATCGGGACGGATCGTGAAGGTGTACGACTACATCAACCGCGTTGATAAACGCTTCCACTTTTGGTCTACAAGGGTACGTAGACACACTCTCCCCTCTCGTTGCTATGCATCACCATGATCTTGCGTGTGCGTAGGATTTTTTTTGAAATTACTGCGTTTCCCAACAGTGGTATCAGAGCCAGGTTTATGCGTAGATGATATGCACGAGTAGAACACAATGAGTTGTGGGCGATAATAGTCATACTGCTTACCAGCATGTCATACTTTGATTCGACGGTATTGTGAGATGTAGCGGCCCGGACCGACATTACGCGTACGCTTACGCGAGACTGGTTTCACCGTTACGAGCACTCGTTGCTTAAAGGTGACTGGCGGGTGTCTGTCTCTCTCACTTTAGTTGAATCAAGTGTGGCTACGCCCGGTCCTTGTGAAGGTTAAAACAACACATACTTGACGAAATATCGTTGTGGTTTTGATGCGTAGGTAAGAACGGTTCTTGCTAAGCCCGTAGCAGCCACGTAAAACTCGCAACAAGAAAGTAGAGGACGTCTAACTTGTTTTTGCAGGGCATGTTGTGATGTGATATGGTCAAGACATGATGCTAAATTTTATTGTATGAGATGATCATGCTTTGTAACAGAGTTATCGGCAACTGGCATGAGCCATATGGTTGTCGCTTTATTGTATGAAATGCAATCGTCATGTAATTGCTTTACTTTATCACTAAGCGGTAGCGATAGTCGTAGAAGCAATAGTTGGCGAGACGACAACAATGCTACAATGGAGATCAAGGTGTCGCGCCGGTGACAATGGTGATCATGATGGTGCCTTGGAGATGAAGATCGAAGGCACAAGATGATAATGGCCATATCATATCACTTATATTGATTGCATGTGATGTTTATTTTTTATGCATCTTATTTTGCTTAGATCGACAGTAGCATTATAAGATGATCTCTCACTAAATTTCAAGGTATAAGTGTTCTCCCTGAGTATGCACCGTTGCGAAAGTTCATCGTGCCGAGACACCACGTGATGATCGGGTGTGATAAGCTCTACGTTCACATACAACGGGTGCAAGCTAGTTTTGCACACGCAGAATACTCGGGTTAAACTTGACGAGCCTAGCATATGCAGATATGGCCTCGGAACACTGGAGACCGAAAGTTTGAGTGTGAATCATATAGTAGATATGATCAACATAAGATGTTCACCATTGAAAACTACTCCATCTCATGTGATGATCGGACATGGTTTAGTTGATATGGATCACGTGATCACTTAGATGATTAGAGGGATGTCTATCTGAGTGGGAGTTCTTAACTAATATGATTAATTGAACTTTAATTTATCATGAACATATTCCTGATAGTATTTTGCATGTCTATGTTGTTGTAGATATATGGCTCGTTCTGTTGTTCTGTTGAATTTTATGTGTTCCTAGAGAAATATAAATTGAAAGATGATAGTAGCAATGATGCGGACTTGTCCGTGATCGGAGGATTTTCCTCATTGCTGCACAGAAGAATTATGTCCTTGATGCACCGCTAGGTGACAAAACTATTGCAGGAGCAGATGCAAACGTTATGAACGTTTTGGCAAAGCTCAATATGATGTCTACTTAATAGTTTAGTGCACCATGCTTTACGGCTTAGAACCGGGACTTCAAACACATTTTGAACGCCACAGAGCATATAAGATGTTCCAAGAGTTGAAATTAATATTTCATACTCATGCCCGTGTCGAGAGGTATGAGACCTCTGACAATACTTTGCCTACAAGATGGAGGAGAATAGCTCAACCAGTGAGCATGTGCTCAGATTGTCTGGGTACTACAATTGCTTGAATCAAGTGGGAGTTAATCTTCCAGATAAGATAGTAATTGACAAAGTTCTCTAGTCACTATCACCAAGTTAGTATAACTTTGTGATGAACTATAATATGCAAGGGATGACGAAAGTAATTCCCGAGCTCTTCGCGATGCTGAAATCGGCGAAGGTAGAAATCAAGAAAGAGCATCAAGTGTTGATGGTTAACAAGACCACTTGTTTCAAGTAAAGGGCACAGAGATAGAAGGGGAACTTCAAGAAGAATGACAAGAAAGTTGTCACTCCCATGAAGAAACCCAAAGCTAAACTCAAGCCTGAAACTAAGTGCTTCTACTGCAAAGGAAATAGTCACTGGAAGTGGAACTGCCCTAGATACTTGGCGGATAAGAAGGATGACAAAGTGAACAAAGTTATATTTGATATACATATTATTGATGTGTACTTTACTAGTGTTCATAGCAACCCCTGGGTATTTGATACCGGTTCAGTTGCTTAAATTGGTAACTCAAAATGAGAGTTGCAGAATGAACAGAGACTAGTTAAAGGTGAAGTGACGATGTGTGTTGGAAGTGGTTCCAAGATTGATACGATCATCATCGCACACTCCCTATACTTTCGGGATTAGTGTAGAACCTAAATAAATGTTATTTAGCATTTGTGTTGAGCATGAATATGATTTGATAATGTTTGTTGCAATACGGTTATTCATTTAAAGTCATAGAATAATTGTTGTTATGTTTACATGAATAAAACCTTCGATGGTTATACACCCAATGAAAATAGTTTGTTGGATCTCGATCGTAGTAATACGCATATTCATAATACTGAAGCCAAAAGATGCAAAGTTGATAATGATAGTGCAACTTATTTGTGGCACTGTCATTTAGGTCATATTGGTGTAAAGTGCATGAAGAAACTCCATGCTGATGGGCTTTTGGAATCACTTGATTATGAATCATTTGATGCTTGCGAACCATGCCGCATGGGCAAGATGACTAAGACTCCGTTCTTCGGAACAATGGAGCGAGCAACTGATTTGTTGGAAATCATACATACTGATGTATGTGGAATAATGAGTGTTGAGGCTCGCGGCGGGTATCGTTATTTTCTAACCTTCACTTATGATTTGAGTAGATATGGGTATGTCTACTTGATGAAACACAAGTCTGAAACATTTGAAAAGTTCAAGAATTTTAGAGTGAAGTAGAGAATCATCGTAACAAGAAAATAAAGTTTCTACGATCTGATCGTGGAGGCGAATATTTGAGTTACGAGTTTGGTTCTCATTTGAAACAATGTGGAATAGTTTCACAACTCACGCCACCCGGAACACAACAGCGTAATGGGGTGTCCAAACGTGGTAACCGTACTTATTAGATATGGTGCGATCTATGATGTCTCTTACCGATTTACCACTATCGTTTTGGGGTTATGCATTAGAGACAGCTGCATTCACGTTAAATAAGGGCACCATCTAAATCTGTTGAGACGACGCCTTATGAACTGTGGTTTGGCATGAAACCAAAGTTGTTGTTTCTTAAAGTTTGGGGGTGCGATGCTTATGTGAATAAGCTTCAACCTGATAAGTTCGAACCCAAGTCGGAGAAATGTGTCTTCATATGATACCCAAAGGAAACTATTGGGTACACTTTCTATCACAGATCCGAAGGCAAGATGTTCATTGCTAAGAATGGATCCTTTCTAGAGAAGGAGTTTCTCTCAAAAGAAGTGAGTGGGAGGAAAGTAGAATTTGATGAGGTAATTGTACCTTCTCCCGAATTGGAAAGTAGTACATCACATAAACTAGTTCTAGTGATTCCTACACCAATCAGCGAGGAAGCAAATGATGATGATCATGAAACTTCAGATCAAGTTACTACTGAACCTCGTAGGTCAACCAGAGTGCGTTCCGCGCTAGAGTGGTACGGTAACCCGGTTCTAGAAGTCATGTTACTAGACCATGATGAACCTACGAACTATGAGGAAGTGATGATGAGCCCAGACAAAATGGCTTGAGGCCATGAAATCTGAGATGGGATCCATGTATGGAACAAAGTATGGACTTTGGTTGACTTGCCCGATGATCGACAAGCCATTGAAAATAAATGGATCTTCAAGAGGAAGACCGACGCCGACGGTAATGTTACTGTCTATAAAGCTCGACTTGATGCGAAAGGTTTTCGACAAAGTTCAAGGAGTTGACTACGATGAGACTTTCTCACCCGTAGTGATGCTTAAGTCTGTCTGAATCATGTTAGCAATTGCCGCATTTTATGATTATGAAATATGGCAAATGGATGTCAAAACTACATTCCTTAATGGATACCTCAAAGAGGAGTTGTATATGATGCAATCAGAAGGTTTTGTCGATCCTAAAGGTGCTAACAAAATGTGCAAGCTCCAGCGTTCCATCTATGGACTAGTGCAAGCATCTCGGAGTTGGAATATACGCTTTGATAACTTGATCAAAGCATATAGTTTTATACGGACTTGCGGTGAAGCATGTATTTACAAGAAAGTGAGTGGGAGCACTACAGCCTTTCCGATAAGTATATGTGAATGACATATTGTCGATCAGAAATGATGTAGAATTTTCTGGAAAGCATAAAGGAGTGTTTGAAATGATTTTTTTTAAAGAAAGACCTCGGTGAAGCTACTTACATATTGAGCATAAAGATCTATAGATATAGATCAAGACTCTTGATAAGTTTTTTCAATGAGTACATACCTTGACAAGATTTTGAAGTAGTTCAAAATGGATCAGTCAAAGAAGGAGTTCTTGCCCGATTTGTAAGGTGTGATATTGAGTAAGACTCAAAGCCCGATCACGGCAAAAAAATATAGAGAGAATGAAAGTCATTCCCTATGCCTTAGCCATAGGTTCCATAAAGTATGACATGCTGTCTACCAAACCTGTTGTGTACCTTGCCATGAGTTTGGCAAGGAGGTACAATAGTGATCCAGGAGTAGATCACCGGATAGTGGGCAAAATTATCCTTAGCAACTGGAGGACTAAGGAAATATTTCTCGATTATGGAGGTGACAAAGAGTTCGTCATAAAGAGTTACGCCGATGCAAGCTTTGACACTAATCCAGACGACTCTAAGTATAAGTCTGGATGCGTATTGAAAGTGGGAGCAATTAGCTAGAGTAGCTCCATGCAGAGCATTGTAGACATAGAATTTTGCACAATACATACGGATCTGAATGTGACAGACCCGTTGACTAAACTTCTCTCACGAAGCAAAACATGATCACACCTTAGTACTCTTTGGGTGTTAATCACATTGCGATGTGAACTAGATTATTGAGTATAGTAAACCCTTTGGGTGTTCACATGGCGATGTGAACTATGGGTGTTGATCACATGACGATGTGAACTATCGGTGCTAAATCACATAGCGATGTGAACTAGATTATTGACTCTAGTGCAAGTGGGAGACTGAAGGAAATATGCCCTAGAGGCAATAATAAAGTTGTTGTTTATATTTCCTTATATCATGATAAATGTTTATTATTCATGCTAGAATTGTATTAAGCGGAAACTTAGTACATGTGTGAATATATAGACAAAACAGAGTGTCCCTAGTATGCCTCTACTTGACTAGCTCGTTGATCAAAGATGGTTATGTTTCCTAACCATAGACATGTGTTGTCATTTGATTAACGGGATCACATCATTAGGAGAATGATGTAATGGATAAGACCCATCCGTTAGCTTAGCACTTGATCGTTTAGTTTTACTGCTATTGCTTTCTTCATGACTTATACATGTTCCTATGACTATGAGATTATGCAACTCCCAAATACCGGAGGAACACCTTGTGTGCTATCAAATTTCACAACGTAACTGGGTGATTATAAAGATGCTCTACAGGTGTCTCCGAAGGTGTTTTGTGGTGTTGGCATAGACCGAGAATAGGATTTGTCACTCCGAGTGTCGGAGAGGTATCTCTGGGCCCTCTCGGTAATACACATCACTATAAGCCTTACAAGCAAACGACTAATGAGTTAGTCACGAGATGATGTATTACGGAACGAGTAAATAGACTTGCCGGTAACGAGATTGAACTAGGTATGATGATACCGACGATCGAATCTCGGGCAAGAAACATACCGTTGACAAAGAGAACAACGTATGTTGTTATGCGGTTCGACCGATAAAGATCTTCGTAGAATATGTAGGAGCCAATATGGGCATCCAGGTTCCGCTATTGGTTATTGACCAGAGAGATGTCTCGGTCATGTCTACATAGTTCTCGGACCCGTAGGGTCCGCACGCTTAACGTTTGTTGACGATATAGTATTGAATGAGTTATGTATGTTGGTAACCGAATGTTATTCGGAGTCCAGGATGTGATCACAGACATGACGACGAACTCCGGAATGGTCCGGAGATAAAGATTGATATATGGGATAATAGTGTTTGACCTTCGAAAGGGTTCCGGAATTCACCGGAAGGGGTTCCGGATGTTTCTTAGAAATGTTTGGGTACGAGAACACTTTATTTGGGATAAAGGGGAAAGCACACAAGATTTTTGGAAAGCGCAAAAGGAAGTTTTGCGGAGTCCAAGGGCCAGACGCTGGGAACCCTGGCGTCTGGCCCTGGAGTCCGAGAAGGACTCTTGCCTTTCGGGTGAAACCGACTTTTTGGAGGCTTTTACTCCAAGTTTTGACCCCGAGGCTCAACATATAAATAGATGGGCAGGGCTAGCACCCAAGACACATCAAGATACACCAAGCCGTGTGCCGGCAACCCCGACCCTCTAGTTTATCCTTCGTCTAGTTTCTGTAGTGCTTGGCGAAGCCCTGCAGAGATTGTTCTTCATCAACAACCGTCACCACGCCATCGTGCTACCGGAACTCATCTACTACTTCGCATGTCTTGCTGGATCAAGAAGGCGAGGACGTCATCGAGCTGAACGTGTGCTGAACGCGGAGGTGCCGTACGTTCGGTGCTAGATCGAGACGGATCATGAAGGTGTACGACTACATCAACCGCGTTGATAAACGCTTCCGCTTTCGGTCTACAAGGGTACATAGACACACTCTCCCCTCTCGTTGCTATGCATCACCATGATCTTGCGTGTGCGTGGGATTTTTTTTGAAATTACTGCGTTCCCCAACATCTAGGTGACATTAGGGTTTTGGTTTATGTGTGTCTTAAGGTGTTATTCAAGTACAAACTCTAGGATAGATCGAACGGAAAGAATAGCTTTGTGTTATTTTACTACAGACTCTTGAATAGATCGATCAGAAAGTATAACTTTGAGGTGGTTTCGTACCCTACAATAATCTCTTCGTTTGTTCTCCGCCATTAGTGACTTTGGAGTGACTCTTTGTTGCATGTTGAGGGATAGTTATATGATCCAGCTATGTTATTATTGTTGAGAGAACTTGCACTAGTGAAAGTATGAACCCTAGGCCTTGTTTCGAAGCATTGCAATACCATTTGTGCTCACTTTTATCATTAGTTACATTGCTGTTTTTATATTTTCAGATTACGAAAACCTATATCTACCATCCATATTGCACTTGTATCACCATCTCTTCGCCGAACTAGTGCACCTATACAATTTACCGTTGTATTGGGTGTGTTGGGGACACAAGAGACTCTTGGTTATTTGGTTGCAGGGTTGTTTGAGAGAGACCATCTTCATCCTACGCCTCCCACGAATTGATAAACCTTAGATCATCCACTTGAGGGAAATTTGCTACTGTCCTACAAACCTCTGCACTTGGAGGCCCAACAACTTCTACAAGAAGAAGGTTGTATAGTAGACATCAGATAGCACCACCTATCGGAACCACGCCAAAAACATCTGTGTCTCCAATTGTGTTTGCACACTCCAATCCCATCCCTTTAATTTTTTTGCAACTTGCATGCTTTACTTTCTGCTGCTCGTACACTCTTAGCATGCTTGCTTGAAATGTATTGTGAATGCTTGAAATTATGCTAAAAACTCCACCTCAACTCTAAGATCATAAGAACTGCTACTTTTCTTGTTGAGTGTCTAATCACCCCCCTCTAGACACCTCTTCTTCGATCCTATCAATTGGTATCAGAGCGTTGGTCTCCATTGCTTTGGTTTAATCACCATTGGAGGAAGATGGATGAGTCTATGATTGGGAGTATTAGACGTAAAGTGCCTATGCTTGATGAGTTTTTATAAGGAATGGAAAAATGAAATGCTTGAGATCTTCAATGAATATCAGTTAAACAAGTACATTGTTAATCCTTGTGTGCCCCCCATTGATGCTTCAAATCCTACTTCCGATGAAAATCTCGACATGATTCGAAATCTTAGAGTTGTTGGTCTTATCACTAGAGGATTGCCTAGAAACTTGCTTGCGTGTTTGCCAACTTTCGAATGTGCCTACACTATATGGAGATTCCTTGAGGAATGATTTCCGGACTACTCCTTGAAAAATTTAGATGCGATTATTCAAAAGTCCATTGCTTTAAATAAGATGAATTCTAGTGATCCCAAATTTGATGAATGTTTATTTGAGCTTCGTGACCTTATGCGTGCCAAAGGAGATGTAGGAATCATTAGTAATATCATCTCAGAAGTCATTAGAATTCATAAAGATGAACATTGTCATGATCACACAACTAATGAATCACTCTCTCTCTCTAGGTGTTGATCAATCACAAGATAATGTTGAACATGGTTATTATGATGAAGATGACGATAGTGACTTTGACCTTGATGAACAAATGAGACATTTTGGTCTTATGGCTAATCTTCGTGGTTACGCAGCCGGAGGAAAGGAATGGGTGCTTGACAGTGGATGCATGGATCATATGACCGAAGATAAGGACATGTTTGATGAGCTTGCTAGAAATGATGGTCCACGAAGGTATGTTACCTTTGGTGACAACTCTAAGGGTATATTTGTTGGCCTCGGTAAGGTGGCCATATCCAACGATAGCTCTATCAAGAATGTCATGCTTGTATAATCTCTCGGCTATAATCTTGTATTCGTGTCTAGATTAGCTGATTTTGGTTTAAATGTGCTATTCACTCATGTTGATTGCCAAGTCTTTCGTAGAGATAATCATAATATGGTCTTTACCAGCATTCGTAGACGTGACCTATACATTGTTGACTTCACTAAGAAAGCCCAACCTCGCACTTGTTTTATTGCTAAATCTTCTAAAGGTTGGTTGTGGCATAGAAGGTTAGGTCATGTCGGCATGAGAAATATTGATAAGCTTATTAAAGGTGATCATATCCTTGGTGTTAAAGATGTTATATTTGACAAGGATAGACTTTGTAGTGCTTGTCAAGCAGGAAAACAAGTTGTAGGAAGTCATCCCGTGAAGAACATCATGACCACAAGAAGACCGCTTGAGCTACTTCACATGGATCTTTCTGGTCCCAATACTTACAAGAGTCTCGGTGGTAACTCTTTTGGACTGGTCATTGTTGATGATTTTTCAAGATTTACGTGGGTGTTATTTCTTGCTAATAAATTGCATGTCCAAAAGATCTTCAAGAACTTCGCTAGGAAGGCCCAAAACCAATTTGAAGTGAAAATCAAGAAGGTTCGGAGCGACAACGGAACGGAGTTCAAGAACGCCAATGTGGATACCTTTCTTGACGAAGAAGGGATTTCACATGAGTTCTTGGCTACGTACACACCTCAACAAAATGGAATTGTTGAAAGGAAGAACCGGGCACTCATCGAAATGGCGAGAACGATGCTTGATGAGTACAAGACGCCAAGACACTTTTGGGCAGAAGCGGTTGAGACAGCTTGTCATGCTACAAATCGTCTATGTCTTCACAAACTTCTCGGCAAGACGGCATACGAGCTTCTCACTGGTAACAAAACCCAAGTTGGATACTTTTGAGTATTTGGCTCAAAGTGCTACATTCTTGACAAGCATCGTCGTTCAAAATTTGCCCCTAAATCTCATGAAGGTTTTCTACTCGGTTATGGCTCAAACTCTCACTCTTACCGTGTCTACAACAATTTCACCCCGAAAGGTTGAAGAGACGGTAGATGTGAAGTTTGATGAATCTAATGGCTCGCGGGTAGATCAATTGCCAATTGATGTAGGAGACTTGTCTATTGGCAAGATTCGCCCAACGGAGGTGAAGGGGAGTACTTTGTCCACTCAAGTGGAAGCCTCATCTTCACGACAAGCTGAACCACAAGTTGACTTGGAGGCAACCACAAGTGGGACACGCCATGATGAAGGAAGCGAGGAAGTGCTTCAAGATGAACCTCATCGTCCTCCCTCTCCACCTCCATAAAGGGACAACAACACCAACAACAATGAAGAAGGACAACAAGAAGAAGAAGATGAAGAGGATGTTCCACCCTAGCCCAAGCAAAAACTTTCACGAGTAAAAGCTATAATTGCTAGAGATCATCCCGTAGAGCTAATCTACGCGATATTCAAACTGGGAGAATCACTCGCTCTAAATCTCGCTTAGCTAACTTCTATGAACATTACTCCTTCATATCTAACCTTGAACCCATGAAGGTTGAAGATGCTCTTGATGATCCGGATTGGGTGAACGCTATGCATAAGGAAGTACATAACTTTGAGAGAAACCAAGTTTGGACAAAGGTATGACTACACCCATGCCTACTAGTAGACATCTTGACTTGACGAAGGATGGCGAACCGGTTGACCAAAAGGTTTACCGTTCTATGATTGGTTCATTGTTATATCTATGTGCCTCATTATGCTAAGTGTATGCATGTGTGCACGATATCAAGCAGCCCCCAAGGAATGTCATCTTAAGGCAGTGAAAAGGATAGTGAGATACTTAATTCACACACCAAACTTTAGCATTTGGTATCCTAAGAGGTCTTCTTTCGATCTTGTTGGCTACTGCGATTCGGACTATGCCGAAGACAAGGTTGATAGAAAGTCCACTTCGGGCACTTGTCAATTTCTTGGTAGATCTCTTGTATCTTGGTCCTCCAAGAAACAAAACTCAGTATCCTTATCCACCACTGAAGCGGAATACATTGCTGCTCATTCATGTTGTGCTCAATTACTTTGGATGACCCAAACTCTTAAAGATCATGGGATAAATGTGAAACATGTTCCATTGCTTTGTGATAATGAAAGTGCTACTAAGATTGCTCACAATCCCATGCAACATTCTCGAACTAAACATATTGAAGTTCGTCATCATTTCATTCGAGATCATGTTGCTAAGGGGGACATCAATCTTAAACATGTTCGTACCGACAAGCAATTAGCGGATATATTTACAAAACCACTTGATGAGAAAGTGTTTTGCGGGTTGAGAGGTGAATTGAACATTATTGATGCCTCAAACTTGGAGTAAAAACTCTTTTCTGGGTACATGCAAGGCAAAAGCCTTTGACTAATCCTTGATATTTCTCTTATGATGATCATATGTCTTGGATCCATTTGCACCCTTGCATGCTATCTAATACTTGTAGGAACTTGGATGAATTCAAATACATGCGATTGCAACTCACTCATATCCTAAGCAATCTCTACATCACCAAGTCTCTACGATACGGTGGTTGAAGTCAAGGAAGCATGAATCCTTTCAACATATCCTTTTACAATTCTCTATATCAAATTTCATTTGGTATCAAATTTTCATGATTGTCATTTTGGATACACAAGTGCTCTTCCTTGCAAATCTAACCCATGTAGGAAGCTGAACTCAAATCTTTAGTGGAGCTGCCAACTCTTGATGAACTACATCAACCTTGAGCATCTACAAGTTCAACTACATGATCAAGACAAACACCATCACCCAAGGTATGTTATTCCATCTTAGAGAAGCTTTACCCCAAGATATGAGGTCAAAGCAACTCAACAAGATGTGAATACATCAAAATGCTTAAACGAAAAATGGCAACCCCATTTTGAGCTTAAACGAGGAGTATGACCCATGATCAAGTGCTCTCACTTGACTCCTAAGTCAATATACTCTAACATAGGTGACTCTGTCGCCCACCATTTCTAGATAAGTTCTCTAGTGTTTCTTTGTGCTCTTGCATTTGTCTTTTGCATGCTTGTTCCCCTTTCAAAAAAAAACTCCATCTAGATTTCTTTTAATCTCTCTGCATCCAATTCATTGCAAATCTTCCAGTTAATTCCTTGAAAATCTTTGAGAGATCTTATTTGCCTAGTGAGCTGAGTTGACGATTGTTTTCTCTGTGTTGAACTCGAACACACCGGTTTGTATCTTTCGGTCAAACCGAACCACCTCGGTGCCACCGAAGAAAACAACTTGGTGTTACCGATTTCACTGCTGATAAGACACTTTGCCTTTTGCATCCTACACATTTGTTCCATCTCAACTCAATGATTCTTGACCTCTAAAAGCATCACATTCTACATGTTGCTTTGTACTTGCTACTTCTCAAGCTTGCGTTGTTTTCCCTCGAAGAGGAAAGGGTGATGCAGCATAGTAGCATAAGTATTTCCCTGAGTTTTTGAGAACCAAGGTATCAATCCAGTAGGAGACCACGCGCGAGTCCCTCGTACCTACACAAACAAATAAGAACCTTGCAGCCAACGCGATAAAGGGGTTGTCAATCCCTTCTCGGTCTCTTGCAAAAGTGAGATGTGATAAAGATGATAAGATAATATTTTTGGTATTTTTGTTATAGATTGAAAGTAAATGTTGCAAAACAAAAGTAAAGTAAATAGTTGATGGAAGATTAATATGATGAAGATAGACCCAAGGGCCATAGGTTTCACTAGTGGCTTCTCTCATGATAGTTGATTTCTACGGTGGGTGAACAAATTACTGTCGAGCAATTGATAGAAAAGCGCATAGTTATGAGAATATCTAGGCATGATCATTGTATATAGGCATCACGTCCGTGACAAGTAGACCAAAATGATTCTGCATCTACTACTATTACTCCACACATCGACCGCTATCCAGCATGCATCTAGAGTATTAAGTTCATAAGAACAGAGTAACGCCTTAAGCAAGATGACATGATGTAGAGCGTTAAACTCATGCAATATGATATAAACCCCATCTTTTTATCCTCGATGGCAACAATACAATACGTGCCTTGCTGCCCCTGCTATCACTGGGAAAGGACACCGCAAGATTGAACCTAGAGCCAAGCACTTCTCCCATTGCAAGAACTACCAATCTAGTAGGCCAAACCAAACCGATAATTCGAAGAGACTTGCAAGGATATTTAAATCATGCACAAAAGATTTCAGAAAAGAATCCAATATTGTTCATAGATAATCTTGATCATAAACCCACAATTCATCGGATCTCGACAAACACACCGCAAAAAGAATTACATCGAATAGATCTCCAAGAAGATCGAGGAGAACTTTGTATTGAGATCCAAAGAGAGAAAAGAAGCCATCTAACTAATAACTATGGACCCAAAGGTCTGTGGTAAACTACTCACAATTCATCGGAGAGGCTATGGTGTTGATGTAGAAGCCCTCCGTGATCGATTCCCCCTCCGGTAGAGCTTCGGAAAAGGCCCCAAGATGGGATCTCATGGGTACAGAAGATTGCGGCAATGGAATTAGGGTTTCGTGGTGCTTCCCGATGGTTTCAGGGTACATAGGTATATATAGGAGGAATAGGGACGTCGGTGGAGCAACAGGTGGCCCACGAGGGTGGGGGGCACGCCTACCCCCCTGGGCGCGCCCCTGCCCTCGTGGCTGCCTCGTTTTCTTCCTAGCGTGTACTCCAAGTCTTCTGTGTTGATATTGTTCCAAAAATGACTCTCCCGAAGGTTTCATTTCGTTTGGACTCCGTTTGATATTCCTTTTATGCGAAACACTGAAATAGGCAAAAAACAGCAATTTGCACTGGGCCTTGGGTTAGTAGGTTAGTCCCAAAAATAATGTAAAAGTGTATAGTAAAGCCCATTAAACATCCAAAACAGATAATATAATAGCATGGAACAATAAAAAATTATAGATATATTGGAGACGTATCAAGCATCCCCAAGCTTAATTCCTGCTCGTCCTCGAGTAGGTAAATGATAAAAACAGAATTTTTGATGTGGAATGCTACCCAACATAATTCTCAATGTAATTTTCTTTATTGTGGCTTGAATGTTCAGATCCGAAAGATTCAAGACAAAAGTTTAATATTGACATAAGAATAATAATACTTCAAGCATACTAACAAAGCAATTATGTCCTCTCAAAATAACATGGCCAAATAAAGTACATCCCTACAAATTCATATAGTTTGGTCATGCTCCATCTCCGTCACACAAAATACTCAAATCATGCACAACCCTGATTTCAGCCAAGCATTTGTTTCATACTTATTTTTTTAACCTTTTCAACTTTCACGCAATACATGAGCGTGAGCCATGGATATAGCACTATAGGTGGAATAGAGTGGTGGTTGTGGAGAAGACAAAAGAGGAAGATGGTCTCACATCAACTAGGCGTATCAATGGGCTATGGAGATGCCCATCAATAGATATCAATGTGAGTGAGTAGGGATTGCCATGCAACGGATGCACTAGAGCTATAAATGTATGAAAGCTCAACAAAAGAAACTAAGTGGGTGTGCATCCAACTTGCTTGCTCATGAAGACCTAGGGCATTTGAGGAAGCCCATCGTTGGATATACAAGCCAAGTTCTATAATGAAAAATCCCACTAGTATATGAAAGTGACAAAACAAGAGACCCCATCTTTTTATCCTCGATGGCAACGATACAATACGTGCCTTGATGCCCCTGCTGTCACTGGGAAAGGGCACCGCAAGATTGAACCCAAAGCCAAGCACTTCTCCCATTGCAAGAACTATGGATCTAGTAGGCCAAACCAAACCAATAATTCGAAGAGACTTGCAAGGATATTATAATCATACATAAAAGAGTTCAGAAAAGAACCAAATATTTCTCATAGATAATCTTGATCATGAACCCACAATTCATCGGATCTCGACAAACACACCGCAAAAAGAGATTACATCAAATAGATCTCCTCGAAGACCGAGGAGAACTTGGTATTGAGATCCAAAGAGAGAGAAGAAGCCATCTAGATACTAGCTATGGACCCGAAGGTTTATGGTAAACTACTCACAACATGGTGAGGCGATGATGATGATGTAGAAGCACTCCGTGGTAGATCCCCCCTCCGGCGTAGCTCCGAAACAGGCCCCAAGATGGGATCTCATGGGAACAGAAGGTTGCGATGGTGGAACTAGGGTTTTTTCTGTTGTCCTGCTGGTTTCGAGGAACGTAGGTATATATAGGAGGAAGGAGGGCACCGGGGGCCAGACGTGGGGCCCACGAGGCAGGGGGCGCCCTATAGGGGGTGGGCGCCCCCACCCTCGTGGACGCCACGTGTGCCCTACTCCGTGGTTCTAAAGTCTCCCGTGCGTATTTTGCTCCAAAAATATATCTCCCGAAGTTTCATTCTGTTTGGACTCCATTTGATATTCCTTTTCTGTAAAACCCTGAAATAGGCAAAAAAAAAACAGCAATCTGGACTGGGCCTTTGGGTTAATAGGTTAGTCCCAAAAATAATATAAAAGTGTATAACAAAGCCCATTAAACATCCAAAACATCATAAATAATAGCATGGAACAATAAAATTTTTTTGATACGTTGGAGACGTATCAGTGGATCGTGTTGAGAATATGTTATGTGATAGCTATATTGTTGAATTTGCTTATGATCCTACATGCAATTATTATGAGATAGGAAAATATGGTTGTAGAATTCTTCATGTTACTAAATTACCTCTCGTTATGTTGAGATTGCTATTGTTTCTTTCTTCTTCCTTGCATATGCTAGATCTTGCTTGTCTTGCTAATTTGTTTTCCTATAAAATGCCTATGCATAGGAAGTATGTTATACTTAGATGTGATTTTCACATGCTTTATGATGCTCTCTTTGTGCTTCAATTCTTATCTTTCACGTGAGCATCATTGAAATCTCAAGCCGATTTTAAGGGCTATAAAGAAAGAGCTTGTTGGGAGGCAACCCAATTTTATTTTATTTGTTTTTGCTTCTGTTTAGGAATAAATATTGCGTCTAGCTTCTGTTTAGATGTGGTTTTGTGTTTTAATTAGTGTTTGTGCCAAGTAAAACCTTTGGGAAGACTTGTGTGAAGTTTATATGATCATGCTGTAAAAAACAGAAACTTTAGCGCTCACGAGATTTGCTACCAGATTTTACTGGAGAGTGCTATTTAGTTGATTCTTTTTGCAGATGATTGATAGACAAATTCCTCACGTCTACCAATTTATTTCAAAAAAATTGGAGTTACAGAAGTATTCGAAAGTTACATATTACTACAGACTGTTATGTTTTTGACAGATTCTGTTTTTCGTGTGTTGTTTGCTTATTTTGATGAATCTATGAGTAGTATTGGGGAGTATGAATCATAGAGAAGTTGGAATACAGTTGGTTTAACACCAATATAAACAAAGAATGAGTTCATTACAGTACCTTTGAGTGGTGGTTTGTTTTCTTATACTAACGGAGCTCACGAGATTTTTGGCTAAGTTTTTTGTTCTGAAGTTTTCAAGTTTTGAGTATGGCTTTGATGGACTATGGAACAAAGAGTGGCAAGAGCCTAAGCTTGGGGATGCCCAAGGCACCCCAAGGTTAAATTCAAGGACAACCAAAAGCCTAAGCTTTGGGATGCCCCGGGAAGGCATCCCCTCTTTCGTCTTCATCTATTGGTAACTATACTCGGGACTATATTTTTATTCACCACATGATATGTCTTTTGCTTGGAGCGTCATGTATAATTTGAGTCTTTGCTTTTTAGTTTTCCACAATCATCCTTGCTGAAAACACCTTTTGAGAGAGATAAACATGGTTTAAAATTTGCTAGAATACTCTATGTGCTTCACTTATATCTTTTGAGCTAGATAGTTTTGCTGTAGTGCTTCACTTATATCTTTTTAGAGCACGGTGGTGATTTTATTTTGTAGAAATTGTTGATCTCTCATGCTTCACTTATATCCTTTTGAGAGTCTTTTAGAACAGCATGGTAATGTGCTTTGGTTATAAAACTAGTCCTAATATGATAGGCATCCAAGATGAATATAGTAAAAACTTTCATATAAAGTGCATTGAATATGATAAGAAGTTTGATACTTGATGATTGTTTTGAGATATGAGGATGGTGGTATTAGAGTCATGCTAGTGGAGTAATTACGAATTTGAGAAATAATTGTGTTAAAGTTTGTGATTCCCGTAGCATGCATGTATGGTGAACCGCTATGTGACGAAGTTAGAGCATGAGGTATTTATTGAGTGTCAACCTTTGTGTGGAGGTCGGGGGCGCGCGATGGTTAACTCCTACCAACCTCCCCCCTAGGAGCATGCGTTGATTGCTTTGTTTTGATGACTCGTAAATTTTTGCAATAAGTATATGAGTTCTTTATGACTAATGTTGAGTCCATGGATTATACGCAGTCTCACCCTTCCACCATTGCTAGCCTCTCTTGTACCGTGCAACTTTCGCCGGCACCATACACCCACCATATACCTTCCTCAAAACAGCCACCATACCAACCTATCATGGCATTTCCATAGCCATTCCGAGATATATTGCCATGCAACTTTCCACCGTTCCGTTCATATGACACGCTTCACATTGTCATATTGCCATGCATGATCATGTAGTTGACATCGTATTTGTGGCGAAGCCACCATCACAATGCATTCATACATGTCACTCTTGATTCATTGCACATCCCGATACACCGCCGAAGGCATTCTTATATAGTCATATTTTGTTCTAGCTTCGAGTTGTAATCTTTGAGTTGTAAGTCAATACAAGTGTGATGATCATCATTATTAGAGCATTGTCCCATGTGAGGAAAGGCCAAAAAAAAGAGATGGCCCAAAAAAATAGAGTGGGGCTAAATAAAAAAAGAGAGAGAAAGCCCCTTCAAAAAAATAAGAGAAAAGAGAGAAGGGACAATGCTACTATCCTTTTCCACACTTGTGCTTCAAAGTAGCACCATGATCTTCGTGATAGAGAGTCTCTTGTTTTGTCACTTTCATATACTAGTGGGAATTTTCATTATAGAACTTAGCTTGTATATTCCAACGATGGGCTTCCTCAAATGCCCTAGGTCTTCATGAGCAAGTGATAACCCACAAGTGTAGGGGATCAGTTGCAGTCTCTTTCGGTAAGTAAGAGTGTCGAACCCAATGAGGAGCTAAAGGTAGAACAAATATTCCCTCAAGTTCTATCGACCACCGATACAACTGTACGCACGCTTGACGTTTACTTTACCTAGAACAAGAATGAAACTAGAAGTACTTTGTAGTTTTTGTGGGATAGGTTTGCAAGAATATAAAGAGCACGTAAATATAAACTAGGGGCTATTAAGATAAAGAAGCAATAAAGTTAATATAGCGAGTGTGGAAAAGTGGTGGTAGGAGTTGCGAAATTGCCCCTAAGCAATCGACTACGTTACTAGACCGATAGCAAGTTTTATGTGGGAGAGGCCACTGCTAGCATGTCATACCTTACTTGGAATTCTATGCACTTATGATTGGAACTATTAGCAAGCATCCGCAAGTACTAACGTTCATTAAGGTAAAACCCAACCATAGCATTAAGAAATATTGGCCCCCCTTCAATCCCGTATGCATCAATTTCTACGCTAGGTTGAAGCTTCTGTCACTCTTGCCCTCCAATACGTAGTCCTATCAACGTACAACTAACCCTATGGTGTGATCCACGCGCGCGCTCATATGATGGGCACCAAAGGACAACAACATAACCACAAGCAAATTAAATCAATCATAGCAATTCACCAATCACCGGTAGGACAACGATAATCTACTCAGACATCATAGGATGGCAACACATCATTGGATAATAATATGAAGCATAAAGCATCATGTTCAAGTAGAGGGTACAACGGGTTGCGGGAGAGTGGACCGCTGTAGATATATGGGGGAAGGTCATGAAGATGTTGGTGAAGATGATGGAGGTGTTGGTGTAGATCGCCGACACACGATGATGGCCCCGGTGGCACTCTGGTGCCACCGGAAGCGATGGGGAGATAGCCCCCCTCCTTCTTCTTCTTCCTTGAACTTCTCCCTAGGTGGGAGAAGGGTTTCCCCTCTAGTCCATGGCTCTCTGTCTCTCTCTGTGTCTGCGTTCCCAGATTCCGTCCCTTCATCGTTTCTTATATTCCCGGAGATCCGTAACTCCGATTGGGCTGATTTTTTGACACGATTTTTATCCGGATATTAGCTTTCTTGCAGCGAAAGAAGGACATCAACCGCCTTACGGTGTGGCCACGAGGGCCCAGGGCGTGCCTGCCCCTGGTGGGCGCGCCCCCTGCCTCGTGGCCCACTCGGGCATCGTCTCATGTTGGTTCTATGATACGTCTCCAACATATCTATAATTTTTGATTGTTCCATGCTATTATTTATGATGTTTTGGATGTATAATGGGCTTTGTTATACACTTTTATATTATTTTTGGGACTAACCTATTAACCCAAAGGCCCAGTCCAGATTGCTGTTTTTTGCCTATTTCAGGGTTTTACAGAAAAGGAATATCAAATGGAGTCCAAATGGAATGAAACCTTCGGGAGAGATATTTTTGGAGCAATATCTTCACGGGAGACTTGAGAACCACATAATAGGGCACACGTGGCGTCCACGAGGGTGGGGGGCGCACCCCCTGCCTCATGGGCCCCACGTTGGTCCCCCGATGCCCTCCTTCCTCCTATATATATCCATGTACCCCGAAAACATCAGAATAGGAGAAAAAACCCTAATTCCACCCCCGCAACCTTCTGTTCCCGTGAGATCCCATCTTGGGGCCTGTTCCGGAGCTCCGTCGGAGGGGGGATCTACCACGGAGTGCTTCTACATCAACACCATCGCCTCACCATGAGTTGTGAGTAGTTTACCACAGACCTTCGGGTCCATAGTTAGTACCTAGATGGCTTCTTCTCTCTCTTTGGATCTCAATACCAAGTTCTCCTCTGTCTTCGAGGAGATCTATTTGATGTAATCTCTTTTTGCGGTGTGTTTGTCGAGATCCGATGAATTGTGGGTTTATGATCAAGATTATCTATGAGAAATATTTGGTTCTTTTCTGAATTCTTTTATGTATGATTATAATATCCTTGCAAGTCTCTTTGAATTATTGGTTTGGTTTGGCCTACTAGATCTATAGTTCTTGCAATGGGAGAAGCGCTTGGCTTTGGGTTCAATCTTGCGGTGTCCTTTCCTAGTGACAGTAGGGGCAGCAAGGCACGTATTTTATTGTGGCCATCGAGGATAAAAAGATGGGGCTTATATCATATTGCTTGAGTTTATCCCTCTACATCATGTCATCTTGCTTAAGGCATTACTCTGTTCTTATGAACTTAATACTCTAGATGCATGCTGGATAGTGGTCGATGTGTGGAGTAATAGTAGTAGATGCAGAATCTTTTCGGTCTACTTGTTACGGACGTGATGCCTATATGTAATGATCATGCCTAGATATTCTCATAAGTATTCGCTTTTCTATCAATTGCTCGACAGTAATTCGCTCACCCATCGTAGAATTCTGCTATCATGAGAGAAGCCACTAGTGAAACCTATGGCCCCCGGGTCTATTCTCAACATATCAATCTACAATATACTTTACTTTACCGTTTTTACTTTCTGTTCTTATATCCAAAAATACCAAAAATATCAAACTATCATATCTATCAGATCTCACTTTCGTAAGTGAACGTAAAGGGATTGACAACCCCTTATCGCGTTGGCTACGAAGTTCTTATTTGTTTGTGCAGGTGAGAGGGACTCGCGCGTGGTCTCCTACTGGATTGATACCTTGGTTCTCAAAAACTAAGGGAAATACTTACGCTACTGTGCTGCATCACCCTTTCCTCTTCGAGGGAATACAATGCAAGCTCGAGAAGTAGCAAGAAGAATTTCTGGCGCCGTTGCCGGGGAGGCTTACGCAAAATTCATATACCAAGTACCTATCACAAACCCTTATCCTTCGCATTACATTTATTTGCCTCTCGTGTTCCTCTCCCCCACTTCACCCTTGCCATTTTATTTGCCCTTCTTTTTGTCGTGTGTTTACCGTTCTCTTGCTTCTTGTTTGCTTGTGTGTTGGATTGATTGCTTGTTACTATGGCTCAGAACAATACCAAATTGTGTGACTTCTCCAATACAAACAATAATGATTTTATTAGCACTCCAATTGCTCCTATTAACGATGCTGAATCTTGTGATATCAATGCTGCTCTGTTGAATCTTGTCATGAAAGATCAATTTTCCGGCCTTCCTAGTGAAGATGCCGCTACCCATCTAAACAACTTTGTTGATTTGTGTGATATGCAAAAGAAGAGGGATACGGATAATGATATTGTTAAATTGAAGTTATTTCCATTTTCACTTAGAGATCGTGCTAAAACTTGGTTTTCCTCTCTGCCTAGAAATAGTATTGATTCATGGAATAAGTGCAAAGATGCTTTTATCTCTAAGTATTTCCCTCCTGCTAAGATCATCTCTCTTAGAAACGATATTATGAATTTTAAGCAACTAGATCATGAGCATGTTGCACAAGCTTGGGAGAGAATGAAATTAATGATACGTAATTGCCCTACACATGGTTTGAACTTATGGATGATTATTCAAAACTTTTATGCTGGCTTGAATTTTGCTTCTAGAAATCTTTTAGATTCGGCCGCAGGAGGCACTTTCAGGGAAACTACCTTAGGAGAAGCTACCAAACTCCTAGATAATATTATGGTTAATTATTATCAGTGGCACACCGAAAGATCTACTAGTAAAAAAGTGCCTGCTATTGAAGAGATTAGTGTTTTGAGTGGAAAGATGGATGAACTTATGAAATTATTTTCTACTAAGAGTGCTTCTTCTGATCCTAATGATATGCCTTTATCCACGTTGATTGAAAATAATAAAGAATCTTTGGATGTGAATTTTGTTGGTAGGAATAATTTTGGTAACAATGCTTATAGAGGAAACTTTAATCCTAGGCCTTTTCCTACTAATTCCTCTAATAATTATGGTAATTCCTACAGTAACTCTTATGGAAAGATGCCTTCTGAATTTGAAACTAGTGTTAAGGAGTTTATGAATTCGCAAAAGAATTTCAATGCTTTGCTTGAAGAAAAATTGCTTAAGATTGATGAATTAGCTAGAAGTGTGGATAGAATTACTCTTGATGTTGATTCTTTGAAATTTAGATCTATTCCACCTAAGCATGATATCAAGGAGTCTCTCAAAGCCATGAGAATTTCCATTGATGAATGCAAAGAAAGAACCGCTAGGATGCGTGCTAAAAAGAGAGTTATATAAAAGTGTGTTCTTCTAGTTATCATGAAAATAAACATGAAGATCTGAAAGTTATTGTGTTGGGGAACATAACAGAATTCAAAAAATTTCTACGCTTTCACCAAGATCCAACTAATTAGACATCTAGAAACGAGCAAATAAGAGTGCATCTACATACCGTTATGTAGATCGCGAGCAGAAGCTTTCGAAGAAGTGAGGATGAAGTAGTCGTACTCTTCTCGTTCTTCGTCACCGATGATCTAGCGCCGAACGGACGGCACCTTCGTGTTCAACACACGTCCGGTACAGCAACGTCACCTCCTTCTTGATCCAGCAAGGGGGGAGGAGAGGTCGTCGGAGATCCAGCAGCACGACGGCGTGGTGGTGGATGCAGTGGAGAATCCTGCAGGGCTTCGCCGGCGCCCTGCGGAGGGAGTATGAGGTGTGACGGGAGGGGGAGAGGCGCCAGGGGCAAGGGTGCGGCTGCCCTCTCCCCCCACATATATATAGGGGGCCAGGGGGGTGCGCCGGCCCTGCAGATCCCATCTGCAGGGTGGGGCGGCGGCCAGGGAGGCAATCTTGCCCCCCAAGGCAAGGTGGCGCCCCCTCCCCTTAGGGTTTCAACCCTAGGCGCATGGGGAGGAGGGCCCATGTGGTGCGCCAGCCCACCAGGGCTGTCCACTTCCCCTTTGCGGCCTAGGGGCCCCACCGGGATGGGTGGCCCCACCCGGTGGACCCCCGGGACCCCTCCGGTGGTCCCGGGACACTCCCGGTGACCCCCGGAGATCACCCGATGGCCGAAACTAGACTTCCTATATATCATTCTTTACCTCCGGACCATTCCGGAACTCCTCGTGACGTCTGGGATCTCATCCGGGACTCCGAACAACTTTCGGGTTTCCACGTGCATGTATCTCTACGACCCTAGCGTTACCGAACCTTAAGTGTGTAGACCCTACGGGTTCAGGAGACACGTAGACATGACCGAGACCACTCTCCGGTCAATAACCAACATCGGGATCTGGATACCCATGTTGGTTCCCACGTGTTACTCGATGATCTTCATCGGATGAATCACCGTGTCAAGGATTCACTCAATCCCGTATGTTATTCCCTTTGTCCATCGGTATGGTACTTGCCCGAGATTCGATCGTCGGTATTCCCGATACCTTGTTCAATCTCGTCACGGCAAGTCTCTTTACTCGATCCGTAACCCATCATCCCGTGACTAACTCCTTAGTCACCTTGAGCTCATTATGATGATGTCTTACCGAGTGGGCCCAGAGGTACCTCTCCGTCATACGGAGTGACAACATCCCAGTCTCGGTTCGTACCAACTCAACAGACACTTTCAGAGATACCCGATGCATACCTTTATAGCCACCCAGTTACGTTGTGACGTTTGGCACACCCAAAGTATTCGTACGGCATCCGGGAGTTGTACAACCTCATGGTCTGAGGAATAAATACTTGACACCGAAAAGCTTATGCATTACGAACTATACGATCTCGTGCTATGCTCAGGATTGGGTCTTGTCCATCACATCATTCTCCTAATGATGTGATCCCGTTATCACTGACATCCTATGTCCATGATCAGGAAACCGTGACCATCTGTTGATCAACGAGCTCGTAACTAGAGGCTTACCAGGGACTCAATGTGGTCTATATATTCACACATGTATCGCTGTTTCCGTACAATACAATTCAAGCATGAATAACAGACAATTATCATGAACAATATAATAATAATACTTTTATTATTGCCTCTAGGGAATATTTCCAACAGTCTCCCACTTACACTAGAGTCAATAATCTAGTTACATTGTGATGAATCGAACACCCATAGAGTTCTGGTGTTGATCATGTTTTGCCCCGTGGAAGAGGTTTAGACAACGGGTCTGCAACATTCAGATCCGTATGCACTTTACAAATATCTATGTCTCCATCCTGAACATAATTCCGGATGGAGTTGAAACGGCGCTTGATGTGCTTGGTCTTCTTGTGAAACCTGGGCTCCTTGGTAATGGCAATAGCACCAGTGTTGTCACAAAAGAGAGTCATCGGGCTTGACGCGCTTGGAATGACTCCTAGGTCGGTGATGAACTCCTTCATCCAGACTCCTTCCTGCGCTGCTTCGGAAGCAGCTATGTACTCCGCTTCACATGTAGATGCCGCCACGACACTTTGCTTGCAACTACACCAGCTGACTGCCCCTCCGTTCAAAATATACACGTATCCGGTTTCAGACTTAGAGTCATCCAGATCTGTGTCGAATCTAGCATCGACGTAACCCTTTATGACGAGCTCTTCGTCACCTCCATAAACGAGAAACATATCCTTAGTCCTTTTCAGGTACTTCAGGATGTTCTTGACCGCTGTCCAGTGTTCCATTCCGGGATCACTTTGGTACCTCCCTACCAAACTTATGGCAAGGTTCACATCAGGTCTCGTACACAGCATGGCATACATGATAGAACCTATGGCCGAGGCATAGGGAATGACACTCATCTTTTCTCTATCTTCTGCCGTGGTCGGCGACTGAGCCTTGCTCAATCTCATACCTTGCAAAACAGGCAAGAACCCTTTCTTGGACTGATCCATATTGAACTTCTTCAATATCTTGTCAAGGTATGTACTTTGTGAAAGACCAATGAGGCGTCTTGATCTATCTCTATAGATTTTGATGCCTAATATGTAAGCAGCTTCTCCAAGGTCCTTCATTGAAAAACTTTTATTCAAATAGGCCTTTACATTTTCCAAGAATTCTATATCATTTCCCATCAGCAATATGTCATCCACATATAATATGAGAAATACCACAGAGCTCCCACTCACTTTCTTGTAAATACAGGCTTCTCCATAAGTCTGTATAAAGCCAAACGCTTTGATCACATCATTAAAGCGAATATTCCAACTCCGAGATGCTTGCACCAGCCCGTAAATCGAGCGCTGGAGCTTGCATACCTTGTTAGCGTTCTCTGGATTGACAAAACCTTCCGGCTGCATCATATACAACTCTTCCTTGAGGAAGCCATTAAGGAATGCCGTTTTGACGTCCATTTGCCATATCTCATAATCATAGAATGCGGCAATAGCTAACATGACTCTGACTGACTTCAGCATCGCTACGGGAGAGAAAGTCTCGTTGTAGTCAATCCCTTGAACTTGTCGATAACCCTTAGCGACAAGCCGAGCCTTATAGATGGTCACATTACCATCCGCGTCTGTCTTCTTCTTAAATATCCATTTGTTTTCTATGGCGTGCCTATCATCAGGCAAGTCCACCAAAGTCCATACTTTGTTTTCATACATGGATTCTATCTCGGATTTCATGGCTCCAAGCCATTTATTGGAATCCGGGCCCGCCATCGCTTCTTCATAGTTCGAAGGTTCATCGTTGTCTAACAACATGATTTCCAGGACAGGGTTGCCGTACCACTCTGGTGCGGAACGCGCCCTTGTGGACCTTCGAAGTTCAGTAGTAACTTGATCTGTTTCTTCATGATCATCATCATTAACTTCCTCCCTTGTCGGTGCAGGCACCTCATGAACAATTTCCTGTGCTGTGCTACTTTCCGGTTCAGGAGGGGTGACTGTCACCTCATCAAGTTCTACTTTCCTCCCACTCACTTCTTTCGAGAGAAACTCTTTCTCTAGAAAGCATCCATTCTTGGCAACAAATACTTTGCCTTCGGATCTGTGGTAGAAGGTGTACCCAATCGTTTCCTTTGGGTATCCTATGAAGACGCATTTTTCTGATTTGGGTTCGAGCTTTTCAGGTTGAAGTTTCTTGACATAAGCATCACAACCCCAAACTTTTAGAAACGACAGCTTCGGTTTCTTGCCAAACCAAAGTTCATACGGAGTCGTCTCAACGGATTTCGACGGAGCCCTATTTAAAGTGAATGCGGCAGTCTCTAAAGCATAACCCCAAAAAGATAGCGGTAGATCGGTGAGGGACATCATAGATCGCACCATGTCCAACAGAGTACGATTTCGACGTTCGGACACACCGTTATGTTGAGGTGTTCCGGGCGGTGTCAATGGTGAAACAATTCCACAGTTCCTAAGGTGCGTGCCAAATTCATGACTTAAATATTCAGCCCCACGATCTGATCGTAAGAACTTTATTTTTCTGTCACGTTGATTCTCAACCTCATTCTGAAATTCCTTGAACTTTTCAAAGGTCTCAGACTTGTGTTTCATCAAATAGATATACCCGTATCTACTCAAGTCATCTGTGAGGGTGAGAACATAACGATAGCCTCCACGAGCCTCAACACTCATTGGACCGCACACATCGGTATGTATGATTTCCAACAAGTTGGTTGCTCGCTCCATTGTTTTGGAGAACGGAGTCTTGGTCATCTTGCCCAATAGGCATGGTTCGCACGTGTCAAATGATTCATAATCAAGAGACTCTAGAAGTCCATCTGAATGCAGCTTCTTCATACGTTTGACACCAATATGACCAAGGCGGCAATGCCACAACTATGTGGGACTATCATTATCAACTTTACATCTTTTGGCATCTACACTATGAATATGTGTATCATCACGTTCGAGATTCATCAAAAATAAACCATTGACCAGCGGGGCATGACCATAAAACATATCTCTCAAATAAATAGAACAACCATTATTCTCCGATTTGAAAGAGTAGCCATCTCGCATAAGACGAGATCCGGATACAATGTTCATGCTCAAAGCTGGTACTAAATAACAATTATTAAGGTTTAAAACTAATCCCGAGGGTAGATGCAGAGGCAGCGTGCCGACGGCGAGCACATCGACCTTGGAACCATTCCCGACGCGCATCGTCACCTCATCCTTCGCCAGTCTCCGCTTATTCCGCAGCTCTTGTTTTGAGTTACAAATGTGAGCAACCGCACCGGTATCAAATACCCAGGAGCTACTACGAGCGCTGGTAAGGTACACATCAATAACATGTATATCACATATACCTTTGACGTTGCCGGCCTTCTTGTCTGCTAAGTATTTGGGGCAGTTCCGCTTCCAGTGACCCGTTCCCTTGCAATAAAAGCACTCTGTCTCAGGCTTGGGTCCATGCTTTGGCTTCTTCCCGGCAACAGGCTTACCGGGCGCGGCAACTCCCTTGCCGTCCTTCTTGAAGTTCTTCTTACCCTTGCCTTTCTTGAACTTAGTGGTTTTATTGACCATCAACACTTGATGTTCTTTCTTGATGTCCACCTCCGCTGATTTCAGCATCGAATACACCTCGGGAATGGACTTCTCCATCCCCTGCATATTGAAGTTTAACACGAAGCTCTTGAAGCTTGGTGGGAGCGACTGGAGGATTCTGTCAACGACCGCTTCATCTGGGAGATTCATTCCCAGCTGAGACAAGCGGTTGTGCAATCCAGAAATCTTGAGGATGTGCTCACTGACAGAACTGTTTTCCTCCATCTTACAGCTGTAGAATGCGTCGGAGACGTCATATCTCTCGACTCGGGCATGAGCTTGGAAAACCATTTTCAGCTCTTCGAACATCTCATATGCTCCGTGGTTCTCAAAATGTTTTTGGAGCCCCGACTCTAAGCTGTAAAGCATGCCGCACTGAACCAGGGAGTAATCATCACTACGCGACTGCCAGACGTTCAAAACGTCTTGGGTCGCATCGGGACCGGGTGCATCACCTAGCGGTGCTTCAAGGACATATGATCTCTTGGTAGCTATGAGGATAATCCTCAGGTTACGGACCCAATCCGTATAGTTGCTACCATCGTCTTTCAGCTTGGTTTTCTCTTGGAACGCGTTGAAGTTAAGGGAAACTTGAGCATGGGCCATTTGATCTACAAGAGATATTGTAAAGAATTTAGACTAAGTGCATGATAATTAAGTTCATCTTAATCAAATTTTAATGAACTCCCACTCAGAATGACATCTCTCTAGTCATCTAAGTGATACACGATCCGAATCGACTAGCCCGTGTCCGATCATCACGTGAGACGGACTAGTCATCAACGGTGAACATCTTCATGTTGATCGTATCTTCTATACGACTCGTGTTCGACCTTTCGGTCTTCCGTGTTCCGAGGCCATGTCTATACATGCTAGGCTCGTCAAGTGAACCCTAAGTGTATTGCGTGTGTAAATCTGGCTTACACCCGTTGTATGCGAACGTTAGAACCTATCACACCCGATCATCACGTGGTGCTTCGGAACAACGAACTTTAGCAACGGTGCACAGTTAGGGGGAACACAATTCTTGAAATTTTAGTGAGAGATCATCTTATTTACTACCGCCGTTCTAAGTAAACAAGATGCATAAACATGATAAACATCACATGCAATCAATTAAAGTGACATGATATGGCCAATATCATCTTGCTCCTTGGATCTCCATCTTCGGGGCACCATGATCATCTTGTCACCGGCTCGACACCATGATCTTCATCATCATGATCTCCATCATCGTGTCTTGAAGAAGTCATCACGCCAACTATTACTTCTACTACTATGGCTAACGTTTAGCAATAAAGTAAAGTAATTACATAGCGTTTATTCAGTGACACGCAGGTCATACAATAATTAAGACAACTCCTATGGCTCCTGCCGGTTGTCAAGTTCATCGACATGCAAGTCGTGATTCCCTATTACAAGAACATGATCAATCTCATACATCACATATATCATTCATCACATCTTCTTTTGGCCATACCACGTCACATAGCACATGCTGCAAAAACAAGTTAGACGTCCTCTAATTGTTGTTGCAAGTTTTTACGTGGCTTCTATAGGTTTTCTAGCAAGAACGTTTCTTACCTACGCCAAAACCACAACGTGATTTGTCAATTTCTATTTACCCTTCATAAGGACCATGTTCATCGAATCAGATCCGACTAAAGTAGGAGAGACAGACACCCGCCAGCCACCTTATGCATCTAGTGCATGTCTGTCGGTGGAACAAGTCTCACGTAAGCGTACGTGTAAGGTCGGTCCGGGCTGCTTCATCCCACAATACCGCCGAATCAAGATTAGACTAGTAACGGTAAGAAAATTGAGCAAACTCAAACGCCCACAACTGCTTTGTGTTCTACTCGTGAAAGATGCTACGCATAAGACCTAGCTCAGATGCCACTGTTGGGGAACGTAGCAGAATTCAAAAAAATTCTACGCTTTCACCAAGATCCAACTAAGGAGACATCTAGCAACGAGCAAATAAGAGTGCATCTACATACCGTTATGTAGATCGCGAGCGAAAGCTTTCGAAGAAGCGAGGATGAAGTAGTCGTACTCTTCTCGTTCTTCGTCACCGATGATCTAGCGCCGAACGGACGACACCTCCATGTTCAACACACGTCCGGTACAACAACGTCACCTCCTTCTTGATCCAGCAAGGGGGGAGGAGAGGTCGTCGGAGATCCAGCAGCACGACGGCGTGGTGGTGGATGAAGTGGAGAATCCTGCAGGGCTTCGCCGGCGCCCTGCGGAGGGAGTATGAGGTGTGACGGGAGGGGGAGAGGCGCCAGGGGCAAGGGTGCGCCTGCCCTCTCCCCCCCACATATATATAGGGGGCCAGGGGGGGTGCGCCGGCCCTGCAGATCCCATCTGCAGGGTGGGGTGGCGGCCAGGGAGGCAATCTTGCCCCCAAGGCAAGGTGGCGCCCCCTCCCCTTAGGGTTTCAACCCTAGGCGCATGGGAAGGAGGGCCCATGTGGTGCGCCAGCCCACCAGGGCTGGCCACTTCCCCTTTGCGGCCTAGGGGCCCCACCGGGATGGGTGGCCCCATTCGGTGGACCCCCGGGACCCCTCCGGTGGTCCCGGGACACTCCCGGTAACCCCCGGAGATCACCCGATGGCCGAAACTGGACTTCCTATATATCATTCTTTACCTCCGGACCATTCCGGAACTCCTCGTGACATCCGGGATCTCATCCGGGACTCCGAAAAACTTTCGGGTTTCCACGTGCATGTATCTCTACGACCCTAGCGTTACCGAACCTTAAGTGTGTAGACCCTACGGGTTCGGGAGACACGTAGACATGACCGAGACCACTCTCCGATCAATAACCAACAGCGGGATCTGGATACCCATGTTGGTTCCCACGTGTTCCTCGATGATCTTCATCGGATGAACCACCGTGTCATGGATTCACTCAATCCCGTATGTTATTCCCTTTGTCCATCGGTACGGTACTTGCCCGAGATTCGATCGTCGGTATTCCCGATACCTTGTTCAATCTCGTCACGGCAAGTCTCTTTACTTGATCCATAATCCCTCATCCCGTGACTAACTCCTTAGTCACCTTGAGCTCATTATGATGATGTCTTACCGAGTGGGCCCAGAGGTACCTCTCCGTCATACGGAGAGACAACATCCCAGTCTCGGTTCGTACCAACTCAATAGACACTTTCGGAGATACCCGATTGATGGCTTCTCGCCCCTCGTTGGTTACCCCAAGTGGAAGGTTTGAGATGAAGTGTAGCGGAAGTTTTACCTTGGCAAAGATACCAAGGATCGATTTCCCCTGAGACTCCCAGTTTCAACAAGAAGGTGTCAACTGCTAACGGCGCCAGATATTAGCAATCAACGTGGACCTGCACACAGATACAAATAACTTTGCTCCCAACGAGTACAGAGAGGTTGTCAATCCCTCCGGCCTTGTAGTTTACAAAGGATCAAACGCAAGTGATAATAGTGATAGGTATTGCAGCAAATAGTAAGTAAAACAGAAAGTAAATAGCAGATGTGATCAGTGATGGTAATATGGACCGGGGTCCCATGATGTTCACTAGTGATGTCTCTCTCCCAAAAGACGATAAAACAGCTATGTGAGGTAAACAAATTACAGCTGGGCAATTGACAGAATTATGTGCGCAAACCAATGCTAATTATATTGCAAGAAAGGTAGATGTTCAAAGCATGGGCGGTACGCCAAGGTAAGTAAACCGAAATCCATCTGCATCTACTACTAATCATCCACCTTGAGATATCTATCCAGAACATCTCGCTGGTATTAAGTTGCGAGTCCCACCCATAGTGTAAACTCAAAGCAACAGACAACTGCATTAAAAGAACTTTGCGTAAAGTAAACAATCCTTGCACCCGCGGGCACAAGCGCCGTTGTTTTCCCCCTTATGGCAACAGCACATCCCCTAGACTCATGTTTCTGTCACTCAAGCTAGTCATCGAGGGGCATGAACCCACAATCAAGCATAACGTTCCCTCTTGGAGTTACTACCTACTACTTGGCCAAAGCAATAAATAACAACGGAGAACATGCAAGAATTACTTACGAACATAAATATAAAAGAGGTAGATCAAATATATTACTCAAACACAATCTGAACATAATCTCACAATCCATCGGATCCCAGCAAACTCAACATAGCAACAGCATAAGGATTACATATGTGCCTCGATCTTGTAGGGCAGCTCACGAGGTCTAATTAGTGAAGCATAAGAAGGGGAGGAGAACATCACATAGCTACTGGTCATGGACCCATGGTCCAAGGGAGACTACTCACAACTCATCCGGGAGGCGTCCATGGTGGTGGAGAGGCTCCCGGTGGTGATCCTCCCCTCCAGCAGGGTGCCGGGAAGAGTTCTCCTGGTGCTCCCGATCTTGGAAGCGCGGCGGCGGCAGAACAGAGATGAGATCGCGAAAAAGGGTTCCCGTCTCGAGGGTTTCGAGACGCGTCTTAAATATATGCCAAAGGGGGGCATCAGCGGAGGCCCGGGGGGCCCAGGCCCCCCCCGGCGCGGCCAGGGGGGCCGTGCCACCAGGGCGCCTGGAGCCCTGGTGCCCCCCCGGCTCTACTTTGGCTACCGGGAAGCTTCTGGAACGCTGATTTTTTATATAATTTTTCCGGGATTATTCGGGCAGTTCTCGTAATGGGAAAACCTGAAATACAAAAACAGCAGAAAACAGAAACTGGCACTGGGGTGCACTGAGTTAATAGGTTAGTCCAAATATGATCAAAAGTGTATGGAAGTGTATAAATATCATAGCAATATCACCCAAAAGAGGCATGGAGCAAGCAGAAATTATAGATACGTTTTGGACGTATCAACATCCCCAAGCTTAATTCCTGCTCGTCCTCGAGTAGGTAAATGATAACAAGAATAATTTCTGTGGTGACATGCTATTAACCATATCGGAGTTTTTCATAGTCATATGACAAAAGCTTACTGAGACAATGAATCTGTAGTAATTAAGTTGCCTCATGAGAAAATCACAAAGAACTGAAAGTTTTACAATATGATACTGAAACATCAAATAGATTTGTAATGAGCATGGTGTGCAAATATGATAAAGTGATATCTCGCTTGCCCCCTTTAGTGAAGCAAAACATAAATGCAGGGGCACCTCCAAGGTTTAAGTGATGACTAGATAAAATGATTTCAAAATAAACGATATCATAATCATGCAAAAGACAATGCTACTTTGGGACAATGCACATTACACTCAGAATGACAATCATGCTCTCAGTAGTTGGTGCTTTTAAAAGAAGGTGGAGACTCTCGAACCGTGGCTTTTGTTGGCAAGGTTGAAAACCCGTGGTCGGAAACAAAGACAAAACATGTACAAGAGCTCTTGGTTTTTAAAAACAGAGGTAATAATTATTATTTTTGAATATGCATGTTTCGTCAACGAATGCTAGCAGATAACTCAATTACTTTTTGAGATGGACAAGTTTCGAGGAATGGCTCCCGAATGAGGACGATCACATCCTCTTAATCTCCTTTGTTTATCACTGCCAAAGTTTTCTGATTTCTCATGAACAAAGCGTGAAGGAGGGTTTGTTTGTTATATTAATTTTGAGCCGGGCGCACTCATTGCCAGTTCCTTCTCGTATTATGGGTTTGCACATTATACATGCAATCCCGGGGTGAAGCTTGTCCAACTTAAAAAGATCATGAATTAACCACTACTTCCTCATGAGCTAAAACAGGGGCACAAAACAGAAATGCATTTTTTTTGAATAATTTCGAGATGGCACATGAAAGTCTTCGTTAGGAATGGCAGGTAAATACCATGTATAGGAAGGTATGGTGGACTCATATGGCATAACTGGTTTAAAAGATTTTGGATGCACAAGCAGTCAGTCCGCTTAGTACAGGTGGAGGTTAGCAAAAGACTGGGAGCGACCAACTAAGAGAGCAATGACGGTCATAATCATGCAGAGCGACAAAGCAACATTGAATCAGGCATGGAAGTTATATCGCTACTCAGAAATAAAAGATCATCTAGGCTTGACAGACTTTCTTTACAGTCTTAAATATTCGTGAGCATATGCCAAGTCAATCAAAATAAATTCTTGAAGGAAGATATTACTAAACCATACCACATCATAAGCAAACAAATCATGTTGGTACTCCAATAACACATTGGGAACCCCCCAGCTATTTGAGACTAACCATAAGAAAACATGAATTACTAAGCACCATTATGCACGTAGCATTCTTATCATAGACATATCGACCAATGCAACAGAAGCAAACTCTCTTAATAAGATAAGCATGATAACTAAAGAGAGTTTAAGCAACCAACTAAACAAAAGCTCTTTAAAAAGATAAGCATGAAAAATAAGAGCGAAACATGATAGTAGCTATTGAAAGACAAAGAACACACACAGCAAAGATAGACATGAAAATTCTATGTTATGTTCTAGGTAGAAGTGGAGCGTGTTTCTCTCCCACACAAAGAAATGCTGAGTTCCGACTCGTTATGAAAAGCAAGCAAAGCTAAAGAAAACTAAAAGCAAGACGCTCCAAGCATAGCACATAACACATGAAGTGATAAAAATATAGTGGAACAAAAGACGAACTGATAATGTTGATGGAGAAGGGGATGCACGGGGGCATCCCCAAGCTTAGACGCTTGAGTCTTCTTGAATATTTCTTGGGGGTGCATGGGGGCATCCCCAAGCTTGAGCGTTTGACACTCCTGAATCTTTTTATCATCTTCCCTCGCACACTCGAAAACTCCCTTCATACATAACTCATCATAATCTGATTAGCGAGGTTAGTACCCATAATAAAATAATCGTTCCTTGCTGGAAATAAGGATATTCTTGAAGGTCTACTGTTTCTCAAGATTGCCAAAAGGTTTTTGCAAAGAAAAAGCGAGCTCAAGGTTTGCAAAATGAAGGAAAGGCAAAACAGGACAGAATCTGTGAAAAACAGAACAGCAGGTAGTAAATGATTTCTTTGGGGCACTTCTGCCACTCTAATCAAAAAACTCAGAACAGACGCTCGAAAGACAATTGTATAGAGCACGCTGTCGAAAAAATTCAGACCAAAAAGATGATCTGGTGATTTTATACGAATTTTTCTATCCAAGGACAGAATCTGTTTCCTGGACAGCACGTCACAACTTTTGAACTTTCTTGCAATCAGAGGCTACACTTGGCACAAAATTGAAAAGTAAAGATACAATGATGATGCTACTGTAGTAACAACATCAAGACACAACAAAAGCAAAATAAAATTTTATTCATGTGGGCTGCCTCCCAAAAGCGCTTTCTTTTATGCCTTTAAGCTAGGCATAATGCATAGAGATCAAGTTGTATCAATTGAACCATCATCAAGATCATCAAAAAGCTCTTCAAAAATACAACTAGTCTTAAGAGGACTTTCAAATAAAGGCCTCATAGAGATACTTCTAGGAAGAATACCAAAAGGATAAATTTCAACCCCTTTGGCAATAGATGGATTACTTTTAGAGCGGGGAGCCTTTGGAACGTGAACGAACTTAGGCTCCCTCTTTGCCGGAGTTTCTACCTTTTTGGTTTTGATCGAGGAGAAAGTAGTTCCTAAAGTATCAAAGATTTCCTCAATCTTGTCTAACCTAGAAGAGTCCAAGTCATGGGATTTGATGGTCTCCAAATTTTTGAAAATTTTATGCATGGAGCTATCAAGCCTATTCAAATTCCCTTGGATCTTACGATCCAACTCGTTTATCTTATTAATGTTTGGCATCTCTAGCTCTATCTTTTCAAGTTTTTTCGTAATGTGAGCTAGGGTGATGTCCTCTTGAATGCTAACAACAGGGGGATTTCCAACAAGATTTTCAATAATACTAAGAGACTCCCAAACTGGGGCCTCTAGGAAATTTCCATTGATAGCAGTGTCTAGAATAAACCTATTCCAAGAAGTAATTCCAACATAAAAATTTCTAAGCAGGATAGTAGTAGATTGCTTCTTGGTGGCTCTTTTTTGAGAATCATTAATTCTATACCAAGCATCTTTTAGACTTTCCCCACCTCTTTGTTTAAAGGTGAGAACTTCTGCCTCGCCAAAGACAAAAGGACCCGACATAATGACAACTAAAGAATGAAATAACTATTTTTGTGATTTTCGATAAAAGATACTAAAGCAAAACTGAAAGGTAAACTAACAAGACTAAAAAGCAAAGGTAAAAGATAGCGTGCAACTCCCCTATCTTGAAGAGTGGAGTCCCCGGCAACGGCGCCAGAAAACTTTGCTTGATGGCTTCTCGCCCCTCATTGGTTACCCCAAGTGGAAGGTTTGAGATGCAGTGTAGCGGAAGTTTTCCCTTGGCAAAGATACCAAGGAACGATTTCCCCTAAGACTCCCAGTTTCAACAAGAAGGTGTCAACTGCTAACGGCGCCAGATATTAGCAATCAACGTGGACCTGCACACAGATACAAATAACTTTGCTCCCAACGAGTACAGAGAGGTTGTCAATCCCTCCGGCCTTGTAGTTTACAAAGGATCACACGCAAGTGATAATAGTGATAGGTATTGCTGCAAATAGTAAGTAAAACAGAAAGTAAATAGCGGATGTGATCAGTGATGGTAATATGGACCGGGGTCCCATGATGTTCATTAGTGATGTCTCTCTCCCAAAAGACGATAAAACAGCAATGTGAGGTAAACGAATTACAGCTGGGCAATTGACAGAATTATGTGCGCGAACCAATGCTAATTATATTGCAAGAAAGGTAGAGGTTCAAAGCATGGGCGGTAAGCCAAGGTAAGTAGACCGAAATCCATCTGCATCTACTACTAATCATCCACCTTGAGATATCTATCCAGAACATCTAGCTGGTATTAAGTTGCGAGTCCCACCCATAGTGTACACTCAAAGCAACAGACAACTGCATTAAAAGAACTTTGCGTAAAGTAAACAATCCTTGCACCCACGGGCACAAGCACCGTTGTTTTCTCCCTTGTGGCAACAACACATCCCCTAGACTCATGTTTCTGTCACTCAAGCTAGTCATCGAGGGGCATGAACCCACAATCAAGCATAACGTTCCCTCTTGGAGTCACTACCTACTACTTGGCCAAAGCAATAAATAACAACGGAGAACATGCAAGAATTTCTTACGAACATAAATATAAAAGAGGTAGATCAAACATATTACTCAAACACAATCTGAACATAATCTCACAATCCATCGGATCCCAGCAAACTCAACATAGCAACAACATAAGGATTACATATGTGCCTCGATCATGTAGGGCAGCTCACGAGGTCTAATTAGTGAAGCACTAGAAGGGGAGGAGAACATCACATAGCTACTGGTCATGGACCCATGGTCCAAGGGAGACTACTCACAACTCATCCGGGAGGCGTCCATGGTGGTGGAGAGGCTCCCGGTGGTGATCCTCCCCTCCGGCAGGGTGCCGGGAAGAGTTCTCCTGGTGCTCCCGATCTTGGAAGCGCGGCGGCGGCGGAACAGAGATGAGATCGCGAAAAAGGGTTCCCGTCTCGAGGGTTTCGAGACGCGTCTTAAATATATGCCAAAGGGGGGCATCAGCGGAGGCCCGGGGGGACCAGGCGCCCCCCCGGCGCGGCCAGGGGGGCCGCGCCACCAGGGCGCCTGGAGCCCTGGTGCCCCACGGCTCTACTTTGGCTACCGGGAAGCTTCTGGAACGCTGATTTTTTATATAATTTTTCCGTGATTTTTCGGGCAGTTCTCGTCATGGGAAAACCTGAAATACAAAAACAGCAAAAAACAGAAACTGGCACTGGGGTGCACTGAGTTAATAGGTTAGTCCAAATATGATCAAAAGTGTATGGAAGTGTATAAATATCATAGCAATATCACCCAAAAGAGGCATGGAGCAAGCAGAAATTATAGATACGTTTTGGACGTATCACCGATGCGTACCTTTATAGCCACCCAGTTACGTTGTGACGTTTGGCACACCCAAAGTATTCCTACGGCATCCAGGAGTTGTACAACCTCATGGTCTAAGGAATAAATACTTGACACCGAAAAGCTTATGCATTACGAACTATACGATCTCGTGCTATGCTCAGGATTGGGTCTTGTCCATCACATCATTCTCCTAATGATGTGATCCCGTTGTCACTCACATCCTATGTCCATGATCAGGAAACCGTGACCATCTGTTGATCAACGAGCTGGTAACTAGAGGCTTACCAGGGACTCAATGTGGTCTATATATTCACACATGTATCGCTGTTTCCGTACAATACAATTCAAGCATGAATAACAGACAATTATCATGAACAATATAATAATAATACTTTTATTATTGCCTCTAGGGCATATTTCCAACATATTGATGTGTCTTCTATTAGATCCTTGTTTTCTAGTATGAATCTTGATAAAGATGGGATTGGAGACTGTCGGGGAAACTGATCGCCCACGAACACCTATGGGACCAGAGCCCCTTTTCGGTACGGCAGGGGGCGGAGGATGCACAAAGAGCGGATCGAGGCGTGCACACGAGCGGTTTACCCAGGTTCGGGCCGCACGAATGCGTAAAACCCTACTCCTGCTTTGGTTTGTATTGAGTTCTTTCTCGGTAGCGAAGAGAGCTACAGTACACTCTAACCGCTGGCAAGACCGAGCGTGAGAATGATCGATCCCCCCCTCTACGTGCGCATGGGCCTCCTTTTATATGCTCAAGGGATCACCGACAGGTGGCAGCGTAGTTGGGGGTAAAAATGTAAAAAGCTTGGTAGTTGGAACAGTGTTCCATACCTAACCCTGACGGGAGGGGACAAGGGCATTAAATGCCCACCGCCGTCGCCCAAACAGTGCAAAAAGTGACCTTCAGGGGCGCCACCGTCCGCCACGACGGTGGTCTTGTCATCGCTGCTTGCCACCGTGTACCCCTGGCTGCACAGCCTTCCGCCACGTGCGCCTGGAAAAGTCCCAGAGCGACACGTGGGTGGATGCGCTGGAGCGCGGGTGCTGAGTGGAAGCTTGCCGCGGCTTCTATCTTGTCGTCTCCGCGAGCTTGTCGCTCACCGGGCCTTGCCGGGACGCGTGGCGCGTTGCGGCAAGTTTCTTGAGACGCCTCGGAGGGCCTTCCCGGCAAGCTCCTCTTGCCAGGGTCTTGTGCCTTGAGTGGTTTTGTGCCTTGAGTGGCCTTCCCGGCAAGCTCCTCTTGCCGGGGCCTTGTCTTCTTAGTTTAAATACTTTGTTCTTGAATGGCTCCAGAGGAACCACGGAGGGCCTTGGCGGTCACCCGGCAAGCCTTGCCGCGGGACGCTACAACTGCCCGTGCGCAAGTTCGGGATACTAAGGTACCCCTACTTTAGTACACCGACAGGAGCCCCCGGGCCTGGGCCATACACGGTGCCGAGCGCTGTTGGGCCAGGCCCAAAACAGTGCACGGGCACGCGCGGCCTGCGGCACGCCGTATCCCACTCCACATCCACCGCGCCCTCCCTTAACGACACGCGTTTAATGCGGCGTCGTGGGAGAGATCGTGGCCTGTTTCTTTAATTGGAAATGCGGAACGTCCGCCCCCTTCCCCCTTATAAGCAGGGGAAACAGGGGCAGTTCGTCCATCTGCCCGTTGCTTCTTCAATCCTCAGAAACCTCCGCTGCTCCCGTCCTTCCCGAAGGCCGAAAGAGAGCAGCGCTCCGCCCTCCGTTGACACCAGCACCACCAGCACCGTCAACCTCCTTCACCGCTTCCGCCATGGCTCCGAAAGGCGAGAAGGGGAAGACTAAGAAGTCGATCGAGGCGCTGCGGCTCGCGGCGATGCGGAAGAAGAAGGTGGTATTCCCCCCCAAGATTGATGCGGAGGAGCTGAGGGACTCCTTCTACCTTTTCTGGTCGAGGGAGACGAAGGCGCATCCGCGCACCAAGGTACTCCCGGCCGTAGCTTGCGAGATGTTCCCGAATGGCTACGCATTCTTCGCTCTATTCTTCTACTGCGGGCTCTGCCCGCCCTATTCTGAGTTCTTCTGCGACATCATGAACACCTACGGGTTCCACCTCCTTGACTTCACCCCAAACGCCGTTCTCACCATGGCCGTTTTCGCACATCTGTGCGAAAACTTTGTCGGAGTCTTCCCAAATGTAGCTCTTTTCCGTCATTACTTCACGCCTCGAGTTGAGAGGGGAGAGCCTCTGTCTGGCGGAATCTCTTGGATCTCTAGGACCCACAAGAAGGAAGCTTACCTATTGGGAGAGCTCCGCGGCAAGTGGGATGAGTGGAGAGCCAATTGGTGTTGGATCGTAGAGGATAACCCGCAGCACTTTACCGCCCGGCGCCAAGCTCCAGTAGTACGCGGCGACGACTGGAGCGACTTGGCCCCGGAAGATAGTAGATTGAAGATTGCCACTGCCCGGATTCTTCGCCTTAGGGTTGCCGGGCTGACTGTAGGCGCAGTCAGAGCAGACTTTCTCCGCCGCCGCATCGCCCCCCTGCAGGAGAGGAAGAGGCCCACCTGGGAGTTTGAGAACGCGGCAGATATCATGAGGCTGCGCCCGTGCCTCAATTATAACTTCACCGTCTTGGAGCTCAACGCGATGCTCCAGGCGTTGTTCAAGGACGACTCCGACCACCCTGAATGGTTCACGTTGCCGAGGGGCGTAGTTCCGCTATGCAACAACTCGTCGCTCAGCGGCATCCGTGCAGTGATGCCGCTGTGCGATTCCCACGGGATTGACCCAACTTGGCAAGAGCCTACCGACGAAGCTGTGCAGGTGTTCTTCGACAACTTGGAAGAAGTGCCAGTCAACTCCGACAAGAAGAAAGGCCTCACCCACGACACCACTGACCAGGAGATGGCATACATTGCCACCAGGCTGGAAGACGCGGCGGCAGCCGCGGCCGCGGGCGAGTTCGGGTACACAGTGGAGGAGGCGGAGGCGACAAGCCTTGCCGAGCGAGAAGAGTTCCTCAAAGCGGGGAAGCTTGCCGGGCAGGTCGCCGAGACAAGTGAGCCCGCCGATCAGGGCGCCGAGTCGAGCGGGCCCGTTGGGGACACGAGCGGCTCACTGGAGATCGGCTCCTCTTCTTCGTCTTCAGGTAGCTCGCCACCGCCAGCAGAGCCTCCAGCTCCGTGAAGGCGCCTCCGCAAGGCCGGGAACGTGACGGAGCGGCAGACGATCAAACAGCTGCCTCGTCGCGCAACGCGCGCCACCGTGGCAAGCAAGCCTACCGCGGGAGCACCTCGCGCTTCTGCAGCGGCTGGAGGAGGGTCGTCCCGGACCGCAACTTCTGCCCCTGCCGCTCCCCACGCCACGGCGGCAGCTGGAGCGGGGTCGTCTCAGACCACCACCCCTGCTTCCGCCAAGCGGCCAAGGGAGCCTAGTCCTCCGCCTCCTCGTACTGCGCGCGAGCCAGACTTTGATTTCTCCGCGCTCAGCTCCGACGAGGAAGAAGAAGAGTAAGACTTTGCAATCCTTGTATTTCTTCAATTTTTTTTGTTGTCTTGTCTCGTATCTCTTTCGCCTAACTCTGAATCTGTTCTTCTTTTTCAGAACTCTGGCTCAGAGGGCGGCAAAGAGAGCCAAGGCCCAGGTGATTGTCATCGAGGACGAGCCCGCTGCAACAGCAGGGGGTGCGCCCGAGACAAGCTTGCCGGACCCGGCAACTGGTCTTCAAAGCAGCCCCCAGCGCAGCCCCTGGCGTAAGTGTGGTTTGTCTTCTGCTGTTAGGCGCGTGTGGGCGCTTCTTCTTTACTGACGTCTGATACGTCCAAAACGTATCTATAATTTCTGCTTGCTCCATGCCACTTTTGGGTGATATTGCTATGATATTCATACACTTCCATACACTTTTGATCATATTTGGACTAACTTACTAATCCAGTGCACCCCAGTGCCAGTTTCTGTTTTCGGCTGTTTTCTTATTTCAGGTTTTCACGTTTCGAGAACTGCCCAGAAAAATCCAGAAAAATTATATAAAAAATCAGCGATCCGGAAACAACACTGCGTCCGAAGGGCAGCCTGGGGGGG
>LR738713.1:796004862-796096903 GCA_902687465.1 Secale cereale | reverse complement strand
GGGGGGGCGCCTGGGCCCCCCGAGGCTCCCCCGGTGCCCTACTTTGGCATATATTTAAAGGGTCCTCCGTAACCCTCAGAACAGGAACTCTTTTCGCGATCCCATCTCTGTTCCGCCGCCACCGCCGCTTCCAAGATCGGGAGCACCAGGAGAACTCTTCCCGGCACCCTGCCGGAGGGGAGGATCACCACCGGGAGCTTCTCAACCACCATGGACGCCTCCCGAATGACTCATGAGTAGTCTCCCTTGGACCATGAGTCCATGACCAGTAGCTATGTGATGTTCTCCTCCCGTTCTTGTGCTTCACTAATTAGTCCTCGTGAGCTGCCCTACATGATCGAGGCACCTATGTAATCCTTATGCTGTTGCTATGTTGAGTTTGCTGGGATCCGTTGGATTATGAGATTATGTTCAGATTGATCTTGAGTAATATATTTGATTCACCTCTTTTATATTTTAGTTCATAAGTAATTCTTGCATGTTCTCCGTTGTTATTTATTGCTTTGGCCGAGTAGTAGGTAGTGACTCCAAGAGGGAACGTTATGCTCGATTGTGGGTTCATGCCCCTTGATGACTAGCTTGAGTGACAGAAACATGAGTCTAGGGGATGTGCTGTTGCTACAAGGGGGAAAACAACGGTGCTTGTGCCCGCGGGTGCAAGGATTGTTTACTTTACACAAAGTTCTTTTAATGTAGTTGTCTGTTGCATTGAGTTTACACTATGGGTGGGACTCGCAACTTAATACCAGCGAGATGTTCTGGATAGATATCTCAAGGTGGATGATTAGTAGTAGATATTGATGGATTTCGGTCTACTTACTTTGGCGTACCGCCCATGCTTTGAACCTCAACCTTTCTTGCAATGTAGTCAGCATTGGTTTGCGTTCGTGGTCCTGTCAATTGCCCAGCTGTAATTTGTTTACCTCACATAGCTGTTTTATCGTCTTTTGGGAGAGAGACATCACTAGTGAACATCATGAGACTCCGGTCCATATTACCATCATTGATCACATCCACTATTTACTTTTCGTTATTTACTTACTATTGCAAAAACTATCTATCACTACTATCATTGCTTTTAACCCTTTGTGAACTACAAGGCCGGAGGGATTGACAACCTCTCTGTACTCGTTGGGAGCAAAGTTATTTGTATCTGTGTGCAGGTCCACGTTGGTTGCTACTAATCTGGCGCCGTAGCAATTGACACCTACTTGTTGAACCTAGGAGTCTCTTGGGAATCGATCCTTGGCATCTTTGCTAGGGGAAAACACTTCTACTTACTGCATCTTACACCTTCCACTTGGGGTAACCAACGAGGGGTTCGAGGCCCATCAAGGAGTATTTTCTGGCGCCGTTGCCGAGGACTCCACTCTTCAGGATAGGGGAGTTGCATGCTATCTTTTACCTTTGCTTTTTAGTCTTGTTAGTTTACCTTTCATTTTTGCTTTAGTTCCTTTTTATCAAAAATCACAAAAAAAATTATTTGTCTTTTTATTAGTAGTCCTTTCTGTTTCGCCAAACATGTTAGGATTTGGTGCTTTGAGGGAATCAGAAGTTTTAGATTTCCATCAAAGGGATGGAGAAAATATGAAGAAGGCATGAGACAGAATTTCTGATGCACATAGGAGAATTATGCCTTGGATACCTATAAAAATTGTGCTTAGGAATTTTTACCATGGTCTTTTTAAATGGTGTAAACACTCCCTTGACATTATAGCTGAGGGAGATTTCTTAGAATGTGATGAAGCTAGAGCTCTTGAAATTATACATGGTCTATCTAGTTACATTGTTTATGATCATAACTTTGATACTGTCATAGATAGACTTGCTACCATTGAAAAGAGAATGGATGCTCTAGACTTGATGAAGGTAGAGAAACCCAAACCCAATAAGAAAGACATTTTGGAAATAGACAATGATTGGGAGCCTTTTGTTAGGATTGGCATCTCTAATCAAGACTTCCTTGCTTATTGTGATATTGGATCTATGGTTTCTACTATGCCAAAAATTGTTCATGATTCTTTAAAATTTAACATGGATAGATTACCATCTTATCATGAACATACTAATGGAGATATTTCTGAAATCCAGGGAAAAATAAAAGACGTATCGGTTAAATTCCTTAAAGGGATTGCAATGATTGATTTCTTCATCGTGGAGCCAAACCAAGGAAATATAGTGCTTGGAAGGGACTTCCTCCGAGCAGTTAAAGGCTTCATCGATATAGGTAAGGGACAAATCCGCTTACGCGGGAAGGCAAAAGGTGTGTACCCCTTTCCTAGAAGGAACAAGAATGAACTTATTGAGGAACCATTTGAAACAATCTATAACTCCGATTATTATGATGATTATTGATTCCTCTATGCATTATGCCTAGCTTAAAGGCATAAAAGAAAGCGCTTTTGGGAGGCAGCCCACACGAATAATTTTTTTGCTTTTGTTGTGTCTTGATGTTGTTTACTGCTGTAGCATCATCATTGTATCTTTGCTTTTCATATTTGTGCCAAGTATAGCCTCTGATTGCTAGAAAGTTCAAAAGTTGTGAGGTGCTGTCCAGGAAACAGATTCTGTCCTTGGATAGAAAAATTCGTATAAAATCACCAGATCATCGTTTTAGTCTGAATTCTTTCGACAGCGTTCTCTATATAATTGTCTTTCGTGCGTCAGTTCTGAGTTTTTTTATTTGAGTTGCAGAAGTATCCCGAACAGGTCAATTACTGCCTGCTGTTCTGTTTTTCACAGATTCTGTCCTGTTTTGCCTTACCTTCACTTTGCAAATTGAGAACTTGCTTTTTCTTTGCAAAAACCTTTTGGCAATCTTGAGAAACAGTAGAACTTCAAGAATATCCTTATTTCCAGCAAGGTATAATTATTTTATTAAGGGTACTAACCTCGCTAATCAGATTATGATGAGTTATGTATGAAGGGAGTTTTCAAGTGTGCGAGGGAAGATGATAAAAATATTCAGGAGTGTCAAGCGCTCAAGCTTGGGGACGCCCCCGTGCACCCCCAAGAAATATTGAAGGAGACTCAAGCATCTAAGCTTGGGGATGCCCCCGTGCATCCCCTTCTCCATCAACATTATCAGTTCGTCTTTCGTTTCGCTATATTTTTATCACTTCATGTGTTATGTGCTATGCTTGGAGCGTCTTGCTTGTAGTTTTCTTTTTAGTTTTTCATAACGAGTCAGAACCCAGCATTCCTTTATGAGGGAGAGAAACACGCTCCACCTCTACCTAGAACATTACATAGAAATTTCATGTCTATCTATGCTGTGTGTGTTCTTTGTCTTTTAATAGCTACTATCGTGCTCTGCTCTTAGTATTCATGCTTATCTTTTCAAGAGCTTTTATTTAGTTGGTTGCTTGAACTCTCTTTAATTACCATGCTCACCTTATTAAGAGAGTTTGCTTCCGTTGCATTGGTTAATGTGTCTATGATAAAGATGCTACTTTCATGATGGTACTTAGTAGTTCAGGTTTTCTTTTGGCTAATCTTAAATAGCTGGGGGGGTTCCCAATGTGTTATTGGAGTACCAACTTGGTTTGTTTGCCTATGATATGGTATGGTTTAGTAATATCTTCCTTCGAGAATTTATTTTGATTGACTTGGCGTATGCTCACGCATATTCAAGACTGTAAAGAAAGTCTGTCAAGCCTTGATGATCTTTTATTTTTAAGTAGCGATATAACTACCATGCCTGATTCAATATTGCTTTGTCGCTCTGCATGATTATGACCGTCATTGCTCTCTTAGTTGGTCGCTCCCAGTCTTTTGCTAACCTCCACCTGCACTAAGCAAACTAACCATGCAATACATAGCTCATGGGAAAGTAGCCTAAAAACTATTGTGGTAAAGAATATGTTGCCTATGTATCTTATTTCTTATAAGTTGCTTGCTGAGCGGTAACCATGTTTCTGGGGACGCCATCAACTGTCACACTTTTGTTGAATATCATGTGAGTTGCTATGCATGTTCGTCTTGTCTGAAGTAAGGGTGATTTACCGTGGGTTGAATTAATATGCATATTGTTAGAGAAGAACATTGGGCCGCCAACCAAAGCCATGCATCATGGTGGAAGTTTTAGCTTGGACCTTAATCCTCAATCTCTCATGAGAATATGCTTATGCATTAAAGAGGAGTCCATCATCTATTTTCTATGTTGTCCCGGTATGGATGTCCTCAAGTTGAGATCTATCAAAAACGAGAAATCAAATGCGATCTATCTCCTTGGACCTTTGTACAGGTGGCATAGAGGTACCCCTTTGTGACACTTGGTTAAAACATATGCAATGCAATGATAACCCATGGGAATCCGAGCTAATTAGGACAAGGAGCGAGCACTATTAGTATTCGATGCATGAGGCTTGCAACTTATAGGATGTTTTATGCATATGAAGTACTACTACCGTTGACACAATTGCTTCCATGTTTTCAAAATAAAAAGCTCTAGCACTTAACCTTTATTTTACCTTTATGTTGAAGCACCAACTACTGAGAGCATGATTGTCATTCTGAGTGTAATGTGCATTGTCCCAAAGTAGCATTGTCTTTTGCATGATTGTGATATCGTTTATTCTGAAATGATTGTATCTAGTCATCACTTAAACCTTGAAGGTGCCCCTGCATTTATGTTTTGCATCACTAAAGGGGGCAAGCTAGATATCACTTTATCATATTTGCACATCATGTTCATTGCAAATCTTTTTGATGTTTCAGTTTCATGTTGTAAAACATTCAGTCATTTGTGATTTTCTCTTGAGACAACTTAATTACTTTAGAATCATTGTCTCAGTAAGCTTTTGTCATATGACTATGAGAAAGTCCTATATGGTTAATAGCATGTCACCACAGAAATTATTCTTGTTATCATTTACCTACTCGAGGACGAGCAGGAATTAAGCTTGGGGATGTTGATACGTCCAAAACGTAGCTATAATTTCCGCTTGCTCCATGCCACTTTTGGGTGATATTGCTATGATATTCATACACTTCCATACACTTTTAATCATATTTGGACTAACTTACTAATCCAGTGCACCCCAGTGCCAGTTTCTGTTTTCGGCTGTTTTTGTATTTCAGGTTTTCACGTTTCGAGAACTGCCCAGAAAAATCCAGAAAAATTATATAAAAAATCAGCGATCCGGAAACAACACTGCGTCCGAAGGGCAGCCTGGGGGGGGGGCACCGGGGCTCCAGGCGCCCTGTGGGCGCGCCCCCCCTGGGCCGCGCCGGGGGGGGCGCCTGGGCCCCCCGAGGCTCCCCCGGTGCCCTACTTTGGCATATATTTAAAGGGTCCTCCGTAACCCTCAGAACAGGAACTCTTTTCGCGATCCCATCTCTGTTCCGCCGCCGCCGCCGCTTCCAAGATCGGGAGCACCAGGAGAACTCTTCCCGGCACCCTGCCGGAGGGGAGGATCACCACCGGGAGATTCTCCACCACCATGGACGCCTCCCGGATGACTCGTGAGTAGTCTCCCTTGGACCATGAGTCCATGACCAGTAGCTATGTGATGTTCTCCTCCCGTTCTTGTGCTTCACTAATTAGTCCTCGTGAGCTGCCCTACATGATCGAGGCACCTATGTAATCCTTATGCTATTGCTATGTTGAGTTTGCTGGGATCCGATGGATTATGAGATTATGTTCAGATTGATCTTGAGTAATATATTTGATTCACCTCTTTTATATTTTAGTTCATAAGTAATTCTTGCATGTTCTCCGTTGTTATTTATTGCTTTGGCCGTGTAGTAGGTAGTGACTCCAAGAGGGAACGTTATGCTCGATTGTTGGTTCATGCCCCTCGATGACTAGCTTGAGTGACAGAAACATGAGTCTAGGGGATGTGCTGTTGCCACAAGGGGGAAAACAACGGTGCTTGTGCCCGTGGGTGCAAGGATTGTTTACTTTACGCAAAGTTCTTTTAATGCAGTTGTCTGTTGCATTGAGTTTACACTATGGGAGGGACTCGCAACTTAATACCAGCGAGATGTTCTGGATAGATATCTCAAGGTGGATGATTAGTAGTAGATATTGATGGATTTCGGTCTACTTACTTTAGCGTACCGCCCATGCTTTGAACCTCAACCTTTCTTGCAATGTAGTCAGCATTGGTTTGCGTTCGTGGTCCTGTCAATTGCCCAGCTGTAATTTGTTTACCTCACATAGCTGTTTTATCGTCTTTTGGGAGAGAGACATCACTAGTGAACATCATGAGACTCCGGTCCAGATTACCATCATTGATCACATCCACTATTTACTTTTCGTTATTTATTTACTATTGCAAAAACTATCTATCACTACTATTATTGCTTTTAACCCTTTGTGAACTACAAGGCCGGAGGGATTGACAACCTCTCTCTACTCGTTGGGAGCAAAGTTATTTGTATCTGTGTGTAGGTCCACGTTGGTTGCTACTAATCTGGCGCCGTAGCAATTGACACCTACTTGTTGAACCTAGGAGTCTCTAGGGAATCAATCCTTGGCATCTTTGCTAGGGGAAAACACTTCTACTTACTGCATCTTACACCTTCCACTTGGGGTAACCAACGAGGGGTTCGAGGCCCATCAACGTCTTGTTCGCTGATTTGTGTAGGAGCAGAGCAGCAATACCAGGAGCGCCAGGAGACCGCCCCCAACGTGTCGCAGGCTTCGTCCACACCGCCAAGGGGAGGCTCTCCGGCGAGGGTGAACACTCCGCCAAGGGCGAGCACCCCGCCAAGGGCGAGTACCCCGCCAAGGGCGAGTTCCCCGGCGAGGGCGAGTTCCCCGGCGAGGGAAAGCGCTAGCGGCCCTCCGCCGGCAGGAGCTACAACCACGCCGCCGAGGGAGAGCTCCCCGGCAAGGAACCCCACTGAAGAGCCGGCCCGCGCAGGTAATCCATGTGCTTTTAAGAACTCCCCTTGGGTTTTCTTCTTTCGATTCTTTTTTTTGGATATTTGCTTGACCGTTTGTCTTGTCTTTTCTTCCGTCAGACCCGTCCGCAGCTGAGCCAATGGAGACGAAGGCTGTTGCTGACGACGCCGCCGTTGACGAGGAAACGGTCGGCGCAGACGATCCTACCGGCGCAGGGGCCGCCGAGGCTGCCGCCGCAGCAGCTGGCAAAGGGGCTGGTGGTCGTACTGACGGCCCTGAGGCCGCAGGAGCACCAGGCGCTACACCGGCCGCCGAGCCCTCCGCCGCTGCCGCAGCCTCCAGCCTCGACGAGCCCGAGCCGGGCGCCTACTTAAAGGCTGGCGACGACGTCTTCATCCAGCTCCCTTGGGCATCCATGTCCAGGGCGCCAATCGAGGGAGAGGTCTTCGACGGGGAGGTACTTGCCTCTGCTGGGCTGAAGTTTGTCGACGCGCCGAGCAGTAGCAGTGAGCCTGAGGAGGAGCGGCTGTTGCGTAAGCTGCTATCGCTTTATCGCGCCCGGCAGGCCAAGCTGGAGTACCGCGAGGCTCTCGCCGCGAAGGCAGGAGCTGATATCGAGAAGCGCGCGGAGGAGCTTCGGGCCATCAACCAAGCAGCTCTCCGGTCCTTTGCAGAGGAGCTGGAGCAACTTGCCGAGGCGCAGCAGGCCTTCATCTTGGAGAAGGCTGAAGTGGAGGAACAGCAGCGGCTTGCCGCTGAGGAGTTGTCCACGCTGGAGGGTGAGCTGGCGCAGCGGAAGGTCAACCTCGACGGTCACGAGGAGGAACTTGCCGCGCGCGAGCAATCTCTTGGCGGAGCTCTTCAGGAAGCAAAATATGCTACCGCGGCTGCCGAGACCGCCAAGAAGGAGCTAGAGGCAAGGGTGGCGCAGCTCGAAGCCAACCTCAAGACGAGTGGCGAGGAGGTTGCCGCGCTCAAGCTTGAGCGAGAGAAGGACGCCCACAGCCACTCGGAGCTGCAGGTCCACCTCGCCGACAAGGGCAAGGAGCTCACCACCGCCAAGGACTCCATCGCTGATCTCGAGCTAAAGCTGGCGACCCTGACCCAGACGCTGGACGGTGCCAGGGAGCAGGAGGCGACCCTGAAGGAGGAACTCAGGGCCGAGAAGGCGTTGATGGCGAGCACTGCCGTCACCCAAAACATCTTTAGGGAGAACGTCGAACACTGGACGGAGGGACTTGTCAACGCCGCCGGGGATATCGACAAGGAGCTGGAGCAGCTGGGGGCGGAGTATCTCGGGTACTCCACCGACGAGAACCTCCACCCCAGCGCCAAGCTCACTCTGTTCTTCAGAGGCGTGGCGACGACCTCCAGCAACTCCGGGAAAGGTTCCCCAAGCAGCTGGCGGACGAGTCGCGCAAACTCTGCGCAGGAGCCCTTCAAAAGGTGCTGATGAAGGTGGCCCACCGCAACCCCGGCCTCAACCTCACCAACGTCCTCAGGAGCTTGCCGCCGGACGCTGATCTGGAGGCGCTCAAGGCCCTTGTCGCACCCATTGTGGACAAGGTGAGCGGAATCAAGGGGGTCGAGGGCGATCGCGCAGATTAGGCTTGCCCATTTACTTCTTTTCCTGTCGCTGCCAATCATGTTAGGAGAACAATCTATTAGGCCTGCGACATGCTATCTGTAATATAACTTTACTTTGGGTAGTAATTGCAGTGTTATTTCCTTTACTTGACTCCTTCGCCTTGTATGTCTTTACCCTACGCTTTTAGGGAACTTGTCGGCGCAGGCACCTTTGCCGCGAGCGATGAGTGCGGAACTTCAGCAGCCTGCCGGTGGTGCCGCTACCGGCAAGAAACCTTGTCGCAACCAGTTGCAGCACACTTAAGTTGTTGAGTTGGCTCGAAAACAAAGTAAGGGCGCGACACTAGTCGTAGCACACTTAAGCTGTTGAGCAAAACTCGAAACAAAGAAAAGGCGCAACTAGCTACGAGTTGGTTCCTCCGCGCACAGGTTTTCCATACAAAGCGCGGTCGTTCAAGGAAGATAACTAAAAAACTTAAAAATTTGATTGCTCAAACTTTGGCAACTTAGCTTTTGTGTTGTTTGCTTCCCGGCAAGGCGAAACTTTCTTGAACGGCGCTTGGTCCATATCACCATCTTCTCCTCTTCTCCTCCCCCTGGTAAACTTGTGCGCGAGGGGGGGGGGGCTCCCTTTCCTTAGAGAAAAGAAAGAAGAGAAAATACAGATATGGAACCTTTGGACTCGTTATTGCTTACCGGTGGTGGGTGCTGCACAAAGTGTCAGATAGTACATGCAAAATGTAGAAAGCATGAAAACAACAAGGTGTGCAGAGCACATGAGCTTTACTTATGCACGGGGTCTGCGCCCGACTTTGTACACATGATTACATGCGACAGCGGCAAGACTTGTACAAAAGGTGGTTGCCGGAGCGGGTCACGGCAACCACGCCTTATGGGTTAAACTTACGAAGATGCTCGATGTTCCAGGAGTTGCTCACCGGAAAGCCATCTTCGGTCTCAAGGCGGACAGCGCCAGGCCTAGTGACTCGTTTCATCCGATAAGGGCCTTCCCACTTCGGCGTCAACTTGTTGGAATTCTTGGCGGACTGAACGCGCCGAAGAACAAGGTCGCCTTCCTCGAGACTTCTGGCGTTAACCTTGCAGCTATGGTAGCGACACAAGGCTTGCTGGTAGCGAGCAGCTCGTACAGCAGCCTGAAGACGGTCTTCCTCAAGGAACAGCGCGTCATCTTGTCGCAGCTGCTCTTGCTCGAGCTCATCATAAGCGAGCACTCGAGGTGACCCGTATACGAGTTCCGTGGGGAGAACTGCCTTTGCTCCATAGACTAGAGCGAAAGGTGTCTGTCTAGTGGCTCGATTTGGCGTCGTCCTGATCGACCAAAGAACCACCGGCAGCTCCTCGATCCAGTTTCTTCCACACTTGTGCAGCCTGTCGAAAGTTCTGGTCTTGAGTCCACACAGCACTTCAGCATTCGCCCTCTCCGCTTGACCGTTGCTTCTCGGGTGAGCAACAGAAGCGAAGCAGACCTTGGCGCCAAGATCTTGGACGTACTGCATGAAGGTGTGGCTCGTAAATTGTGTACCGTTGTCGGTGATGATCCTGTTAGGGATTCCGAAGCGGCAAACAATCGACCTGAAGAACTTGACTGCTGACTGTGCGGTCACCTTTCTCACTGGTTCCACTTCCGGCCACTTTGTGAACTTGTCGATTGCCACGTACAAGTACTCAAAGCCCCCGGCTGCGCGGGGAGAGGGGCCGAGGATGTCGAGCCCCCAGACCAAAAATGGCCAGGATAAAGGGATCGTTTGGAGAGCCTGAGCTGGTTGGTGTATCTGCTTGGAATGGAACTGGCACGCTTCACACTTGGTTACTTGTGCAGTTGCATCCTGGAGGGCTTCTGGCCAAAAGAAACCTTGCCGGAACGCTTTGCCGGCAAGTGCTCTTGCGCCAATGTGGTGGCCACATATGCCTCCATGTATCTCTGCCAACAGCTTCTGTCCATCTTCCCGGGGAATACACTTCAATGTCACACCGTTGAGTCTTCTTCTGTACAGTGTGTTGTCAACAAACTGGTACATACTTGACTGCCGGACTACTCTTTCTGCTTCTTCTTGCTCTTCGGGAAGTTCTCCTGTCTGGAGGAAATGGACGATCTACTGTTCCCATGCTGGAGCTTGTGGCTCGACAACAAGGACTAAAGGCACATCTGCTGCTGCGGGAACATCCGCTCCTACGGCAAGAACCTGCGGCTCAGCCGGAGCTTGATGTTCCCCGGCAAGCTTGCCGGAGCACAGCTTGTCGGGAGCCTCTGCTTCAACTAGACAAGCCCTGGGGCTCGCAGGAGCAGACGGCTCCTCAGCATTCTTGGAGTTGATCCTGGGGACCTTCTTGGCGGCGGCTTCGGGAAGCTCTGCCGGAAAGTAATCACCAGAAATCAATTTTCTCTTCTTGTTTTGTCCAGTTGATGGTGTCACAGATGGTTGAGTCAGCTTGAGCACAAAGATCCCTGGTTCCACAGGTAACTTGAGTGCGGCGCACTTTGACAGGCCATCTGCGATGTCGTTCTGAGCTCTTGGGACGTGCTCCATCTATAGGCCGTCAAAGTGTTCTTCAAGCTTTCTCACTTCATCGACGTAAGCTTCCATCAACGGACTCTGGTAGCTCTTGTTCACTTGGCGGACGACGAGTTGCGAGTCACCCCTGACGATGAGCTTCTTGATCCCAAGGTCCGCCGCGATCCTGAGACCGGCAAGCAAACCCTCATACTCTGCAGTATTGTTTGTCGCTTGCTCCTTGGGAAAGTGCATCTGGACTACGTACTTGAGGTGCTCTTCGGTGGGTGCGACAAGTAGCACGCCAGCCCCGGCGCCTTGCAGCGAAAAGGCACCATCAAAGTACATCAGCCACTCCTTGCTTGCTTCCTTGACGGGGATGCTCGTTTCTGGAATTTCTTCATCTGGTGTTGGCGTCCACTCCGCTATGAACTCTGCCAAGGCTCTGCTCTGGATAGTTGAAGTGCTTTCAAACTTGAGGCCAAAGCTTGACAGTTCCAGTGCCCACTCAACAATCCTGCCTGTTGCTTCTGGATTCTGCAGTATCCTCTTCAGCGGAAAGCAAGTGACAACTGTTATTTCATGTGCTTGGAAGTAATGGCGCAGCTTTCTCGAGGCCATGAGAAGGCCGAAAAGCAATTTCTGCACACCAGAGTACCTTGATCTAGCCCCTTGCAGGATGGAGCTAACAAAGTAAACTGGGCGCTGCACCATCTTCTTCCGTACCTCCTCTTGCACCTGCACAGATCCATCCTTGTCGGGACCAGAGCTTGTCGGGGAAGCCCCTGCTTGTCGCTGAACATGCTTGCCGCGGTTGCTGGCTCGTCATCTGCCTCCCTCTCCGCTACTAACGCAGCACTAACCACTTGATTGGTTGCCGCTAGGTATAGCAGCAACTTCTCTTGTGGTTTAGGTGCGACAAGTATTGGAGTGGAGGACAGGTACCTCTTCAAGTCTTGCAGTGCAGCCTCCGCTTCCGGAGTCCATTTCATTGGACCCGCCTTTTTCAAAATTTTGAAAAACGGCAGGGCGCGCTCAGCTGACTTAGAGATAAACCTGCTGAGAGAAGCCACGCAACCGGCAAGTCTCCGCACATCCTTGACGTGCTTCGGTGCTTCTATCTGCTCAATGGCCTTGCTCTTGTCGGGATTGGCTTCAATTCCCCTCTGAGACACGAAGAACCCGAGAAGCTTGTTGGAGGGGACTCCAAACACGCACTTCTCAGGGTTGAGCTTGAGCTGGATCTTGCGCAGATTTGCAAAAGTCTCTTCTAAATCTTGTACCAATGTTGCTATGTCCTTGCTCTTGACCACTATGTCATCCATGTATGCTTCTACATTCCTATGAATCTGTGGCTCAAAAGCTGTATGGACCACCCTTGCAAATGTTGATCCCGCATTCTTCAATCCGAAAGGCATGCGTATGAAGCAGTAAGTGCCACATGGAGTAATGAATGCGGTCTTCTCTTCATCTTCTTCTGCCGTGAAGATTTGATGATATCCTGAGTATGCGTCAAGAAATGAAAGCAGGTCGCATCCGGCCGTGGAGTCAACAATCTGGTCAATGCGCGGCAAGGGAAATGGGTCTTTTGGACAAGCTTTATTTACATCGGTGAAGTCAATACAAAGCCTCTTTTTCCCGTTTGCCTTACGCATGACCACTGGATTGGCCAACCACGTTGGATGGAGCACTCCTCTGACAAGGCCTGCCGCTTCCAACTTCTTGATTTCCTCTGCTATGAATTCTTGGCACTCCACTGCTTGTTTCCTAACTTTTTGCTTGACGGGCCGCGCGTGAGGACAGATGGCAACCTTGTGCTCAATCACTTTCCTGGGAACACCGGGGATGTCGGACGGTTGCCATGCAAACACGTCGACGTTCGCTCGCAGGAAAGCAACGAGCGCGCTTTCCTATTTAGGGTCAAGCGTGGCACTGATGGTGAAAGTACCACCAGTGCTGTCCTCCTTGGCGGGCACCTTCTTGGTCTCTGGCGGAGCCGCCATCGTCTTCTTACACTTGCCGGTGGAGCTCGATGGTGCGTCCTCGACGGTAGTGCAGCACTCCGAAGAGGTGCGTTTGCCGGAGTGGGCCCCAGAGCTCTTGCCGGACTTGGTCTTCTTCTTCCCCCCGGGAGCTTCAGCGGCAAGTGTCTTGTTATCTGTTGCGGCTGCTGCTTCCCGGTAGATCTTGTCGGCGCAGATAAGGGCATCTTTCTTGTCACTAGGGACAGAGATGACACTTATCGGGCCTGGCATCTTGAGCATGTTGTAGGCATAGTGAGAGGCTGCCATGAATTTGGCGAGCGCTGGACGGCCAAGTATTCCATTGTAAGGCAATGGAAAATAGGCAACGTCAAAAGTGACTTTCTCAGTTCTGAAGTTCAGCTCGCTGCCAAACGTCACTGGCAGTGTAATCTTCCCCTTCGGCTTGCTCCTTCCCGGGTTTATTCCTTGAAATGTACCGGTCTCTTCGAGCTCGCTGTCAGGGATCTGGAGCTTCTGGATCACAGTGGAGGAGATCAAGTTCAAGCCGGCCCCGCCGTCAACTAACATCTTGGTGACCCTGAGGTTGCGGATAGTTGGCGAAACCAACATCGGCAAGCACCCGACCACAGTTGTGCGATCAGGGTGGTCCTCAATGTCAAAGATGATAGGCGTGCTGGACCATTTCAGAAGCCTGCGCGATTCGACAGGTGGTTCTGCTGCATTAACTTCCCGCACCCACTGTTTAAGTTGGTGGTGAGAAGTATGCAGAGAAGCACCGCCGTCAACGCACAGTACTTCCGTGGCTTTCTGGAACTCCTGCTCACTGTTCTCACCATCATCCATGTCTTCGTCGTCTTCATCGTCTTCATCCTTGTCGCGGCCGCGGGGAGGTCTGTCACCTTGCCGCTGCTTGGCCTTGCCGCGGCGTCCTCCTCGGCCGTTGAATGGCCGCTTCTTGCCGGATCCCTCACCACCTCCTTGGGCCTTCTCCTTGTCGCGTCGCTCGTACTCAGCCTTCTGCTGTTCGACGAGCTGTTCGACTCTCTTGCAGTTCTGGAGGTCATGGCCCTTGGTGCGGTGGATCTTGCAATACTGCTTGTCGGTGCCGTCCTGCTTGTCGGCGGTCGCCACGGCCTGGCAGTTGGTGCATGCGGCAGTCTCCTTGCCGGAGCTACCAACTTGGGCTTTCTTGGCGCCAGCCTCCTTGCCGGACTGCTCAACGACTAGCACTTCTTTGTTCTTCTTCTTCCTGTTGTTCCGCCGCCGGTTTTTCTTTGCCGGGGCGGCATCCTCACTGTCAGATCCCCCCGCGCCTGTATCCTCTCCGGGGAGTTTCCTCCCCTACTCAGCGCGTGCACACTTGTCGGCCAGGGCATAAAGCTCACTGACGTCTCGGATTTTGCACATCGCCATCTCCTCCCTCATCTTGCGGTTACACACGTTCTGATGGAACGCGCTGATAACCGCGGCAGGGTGGACGTCTGGGATGTTGTGCTGTACGCGGCTGAACCTCTGGATATACTTGCGCAGGGGCTCTCCTTCCTTCTGGGCGAGCAGGTGAAGGTCACCCTCCTGGCCATGAGGTTTGTGGCCGCCTGTAAAGGCGTCGACAAACTAATGGCACAAGTCTGCCCAAGAAGAAATGGAGTTGTCCGGCAAGTGCATGAGCCAGGACCTGACGTTGGGTTTGAGTACCAGAGGAAAGTAGTTGGCAAGGATCTTCTCGTCTCGCGCCCCCATCAGCTTGCACCGCGATGGTGTAGATGCTGAGGAACTTCGACGGATGCGTCTTGCCGTCGTATTTCTCCGGTACGTCGGGCTTGAAGTTTTTCATACTGGGCCACTGGACTTGCCGCAGCTCACGAGTGAACGCAGGGCAACCTACCGCGTACGGCAAGTCGCCTGGTCCCCCTGGCGCTTGCATGTCGACAGTGGGCCCAGCGCGCTGGTCTGATTGACGCCGCGCCTCTCTTCGGCGCTCGATGCGAGTACGAGCGTCTTCGTGTCGGCGATCTTGAAGGACTTGGCGCTGATCGCGACGAGCTCGCGGATCCGACGACGCGGTGGAGTCGTTGTCGAGGTTGACCCGGTGAGTCGGCGATCTTGGCCTTCGGGGCGGAGAGTGCGCGGTGGTCGCACCCCCACCGGTCTTGTCGTCATCAGCCCGTGCCTGGCTGACTTGCCGCGGCTGCGAGGTGCTCGGTTGCCGCGGAGTGTCGCCGTTGGCGAAGGCGATAAGGCTCTGAATGGTGGCCCTCCAGTCGTCGGCTTTGTCTGCCGCTGGAGGGAAGTCAAGGAGTAGTTGAGCTCGTGCCAGAGCTTCTGCTGGGGTGGCGGGTAGCGGTGGCGAGCGGTGCGAGGAGCGGGATATGCTCGGACTTCTAACTACGTTAGAAGGAGTAGTATCCCGTCCGGGCGACCGTGCCTTGCTCGTGCCGGGGTGCTGATGTGCATGCTGGCCTTGAGCGTCCCGGGATCCACCAGCTCGATCTGGATCCAGCAAGCGTATGGTACCGTGGGTACCACGACGCTGCCGGTCCCGCGCCTCCTGAGACGGGCGCGGTGCGTGCACGGACGCCGAGGTCTTGGAGTGCGCCCGGTCGTCGTGGGAGCCGGCTACGCCAGCCTTGCCCTTGGACCTGGCGGCACCGCGTGTTGCCTCGTCGACGTCCGTTCTTCCGCCGACGTCTACCCCACCAACCGTTGGCTCCGGCGGTGGTGGGATCGACGCGGACGGTCCAGCTGCCTCCGAAGCCTTCTTCTTCGGCGGCATGTTGATGAAGATGATGATGAAGATCTAGCTCGTGTGCAGGCCGGATCAGGTTCACACAAACTCGACGCACCCCCTACCTGGCGCGCCAAAGATGTCGGGGAAACTGATCGCCCACGAACACCTATGGGACCGGAGCCCCTTTTCGGTACGGCAGGGGGCGGAGGATGCACAAAGAGCGGATCGAGGCGTGCGCACGAGCGGTTTACCCAGGTTCGGGCCGCACGGATGCGTAAAACCCTACTCCTGCTTTGGTTTGTATTGAGTTCTTGCTCGGGAGCGAAGAGAGCTACAGTACACTCTAACCGCTGGCAAGACCGAGCGTGAGAATGATCGATCCCCCCCTCTACGTGCGCATGGGCCTCCTTTTATATGCTCAAGGGGTCACCGACAGGTGGCAGCGTAGTTGGGGGTGAAAATGTAAAAAGCTTGGTAGTTGGAACAGTGTTCCATACCTAACCCTGACGGCAGGGGACAAGGGCATTAAATGCCCATCGCCGTCGCCCAAACAGTGCAAAAAGTGACCGTCAGGGGCGCCACCGTCCGCCACGACGGTGGTCTTGTCATCGCCGCTTGCCACCGTGTACCCCTGGCTGCACAGCCTTCCACCACGTGCGCCTGGAAAAGTCCCAGAGCGACACGTGGGTGGATGCGCTGGAGCGCGGGTGCTGAGTGGAAGCTTGCCGCGGCAAGCGCCTTGCCGCGGCTTCTATCTTGTCGTCTCCGGGAGCTTGTCGCTCACCGGGCCTTGCCGGGACGCGTGGCGCGTTGCGGCAAGTTTCTTGAGACGCCTCGGAGGGCCTTCCCGGCAAGCTCCTCTTGCCAGGGTCTTGTGCCTTGAGTGGTTTTGTGCCTTGAGTGGCCTTCCCGGCAAGCTCCTCTTGCCGGGGCCTTGTCTTCTTAGTTTAAATACTTTGTTCTTGAATGGCTCCAGAGGAACCACGGAGGGCCTTGGCGGTCGCCCGGCAAGCCTTGCCGCGGGACGCTCCAACTGCCCGTGCGCAAGTTCGGGATACTAAGGTACCCCTACTTTAGTACACCGACAGAGACGAGTCTACTTTAATTAAAAGGTGTCCCAATGATTCGGAGTTTTTGGATATTGATGCTAAAATTGTTAAATATGGGATTGAAGAGATTAAAACTCTGCATAATGATGAACCCACTACTTTGGATTTCAAGGTATTCAATTATGATAATTGCTCTTTGATTGATTGTATTTCCTTGTTGCAATCCGCACTAAACTCTCCGCATGCTTATAGTCAAAATAAAGCTTTCACCAAACACATAGTTGATGCTTTGATGCAATCTTATGAAGAAAAATTTGAATTAGAAGTTTCTATCCCTAGAAAGCTTTATTGTGAGTGGTAACCTACTATTAAAATTAAAATTAAAGATCATGAATGGTTTGCTTTGTGTGATTTGGGTGCAAGTGTTTACACTATCTCAAAATCTTTGTGTGATTTGTTAGGCTTCCATGAGCTTGATTATTGTTCTTTAAATTTGCATCTTGCAGATTCTACCATTAAGAAACCTATGGGAAGGATTAATGTTGTTCTTATTGTTGCCAATAGGAATTATGTGCCCGTAGATTTCATTGTTCTTGATATAGATTGCAATTCTTCATGTCCTATTATTCTTGGTAGACCTTTCCTTAGAACGATTGGTGCAATTATTGATATGAATGAAGGAAATATTAGATTCCAACTAGCAAATATGCCCGTGCGTTGCAACGGGGGACAAAAAAATTATGCGCTAATCAATTAAGTATGACTCAATATCGTGATATATAAGCGTACTCTATTTTAGCGCAATGTCTCACCAAGTCGCCATTTACTTTTTTTCTCACCCTCGTCGATGATGGTCGCGATGTCCACGTGATCACACTGCATTCGACGTGGTAAATCCCAAGGCTATGAGTTTGCCAGTGCATGACACACTTGTCATTATGTTGCGCAAGAGAACGCCTAAAACTTTAAAAACAAATCTCATCGACCACGAACTACTCCCAATGCCAAGACATATAAAGACATTCGAAAAACTAATCAAATTCTAGACATAAAATGCTTTTGAATATGTGAACAGTTTTTCGAATGGACAAACAATTTTGTTTTGAATTTTTGAATTTTCTAAAAAAAACACGAACATTAGTTTTGTTTACAAATTTCTTAAAAATGTATGAACAGTTTCCAAATTCATTAACATTTTTTGACTCAACAAATATTTTTTGAATCGATTAACTTTTTTAAAAATTGGTGAAGAAAGTTTTCAAAAAATATTTATTTTTATTTATGTGAACATTTTCTAAAATTTCACAGACATTTTATTTTTATATTCTCGAATATGTTTTGAATACACAATCTGCTTTCAAAATCATGAACATGGTTTTATTTCCCAACCATTTTTTTCCAAACTGTGAATTTATTTTATAATTTGCGAACAGTTTTGCAAAGCCACCAACATTTTTTGAATCTGCAAATTTATTATGATTTTCTAACATTTTTGAATACACATATTTTTTATGATTTCTCAAACATATTTTTTGGAAACTCGCAACTTTTAAAATTTAAGGAATCCAAATTTATTTAAAGGAGAAAGAAAACAGAATGAGAAAAGAGAAGACAAAAATATAAAATAAAAACAAACAGGGGAGTGACGCATTGAACATGGACCAGCCCATGAAAGGATTCATGGAGAAGACATGCGTGAGAAAGAGAGATAAAAATTGTGGGAAACGGGGATCGAACCCTGGTCTCCTCGCTTCAAGAGCGGCTCGTGAACCACTCTGCTACTTGTCGATCTCGGTTTTCTACGCGACTCTCTTCTATAAAACAATCAATCGCGCGGTGGCTTTTAATCCGAAAAATCGAATCGTTTTCTTTACTTATGGGTGGCATGGTGGGTAATTTGTAGCAACTTCGGGGGTATTTTTTTTGACGGACGGGCTGAAACCCTATTTTCTTTATTATTAGGTATAGATTTCCGTTAAGGAAAGGCATGGAACACTTTCCTATAATTAAAATGAAATTACCTTATGAATCTATTATGAGAGCCACTTATGGATTGCCTCCCAAAGATGGCAATACCTAGATCTATCCTTGTATCGTGCCTAACTAGGGGCGTTAAACGATAGCGCTTGTTGGGAGGCAACCCAATTTTATATATTTTTTGTTTTTGCTTCTATTTAGGAATAAATATTGCATCTAGCTTCTATTTAGATGTGGTTTGTGTTTTAATTAGTGTTTGTGCCAAGTAGAACCTTTGGGAAGACTTGTGTGAAGTTTATATGATCTTGCTGTACAAAATAGAATCGTTGGCGCTCACTAGAATAGTCACCAGATTTTACTCGAGTGTCCTATTTAGTTGATTCTTTTTGTAGATGATTAATAGACAAATTCCCCATGTTTACCAATTTATTTCAATTTTTTTGGAGCTACATAAGTATGCGAAAGTTACAAATTACTACATATTGTTCTGTTTTTGACAGATTCTGTTTTCGTGTGTTGTTTGCTTATTTTGATGAATCTATGAGTAGTATTGGAGGATATGAATCATAGAGAAGTTGTAATACAGTAGGTTTAACACCAATATAAACAAATAATGAGTTCATTACAATACCTTTGAGTGGTGGTTTGTTTTCTTATACTAACGGAGCTCACTAGATTTTTGTCTAAGTTTTGTGTTGTGAAGTTTTCAAGTTTTGAGTATTGCTTTGATGGACTACGAAACAAAGAGTGGCAAGAGCCTAAGCTTGGGGATGCCCAAGGCACCCCAAGGTAAAATTCAAGGGCAACCAAAAGCCTAAGCTTGGGGACGCCCCAGGAAGGCATCCCCTCTTTCGTCTTCATCTATTGGTAACTATACTCGGGACTATATTTTTATTCACCACATGATATATGTTTTACTTGGAGCGTCATGTATGATTTGAGTCTTTGCTTGTTAGTTTGCCACAATTATCCTTGCTGGACACACCTTTTTGAGAGAGATAAATATGGCCTAGAAATTGTTAGAACACTCTATGTGCTTCACTTATATCTTTTGAGCTAAATAGTTTGCTCTAGTGCTTCACTTATATCTTTTTGAGCACGCTGGTGATTTTATTTTGTAGAAATTGTTGATCTCTCATGCTTCACTTATATCCTTTTGAGAGTCTATTAGAACAGCATGGTAATGTGCTTTGGCTATAAAACTAGCCTTAACATGATAGGCATCCAAGATGAATGTAGTAAAAACTTTCATACAAAGTGCATTGAATATGATGAGAAGTTTGATACGTGATAATTGTTTTGAGATATGAGGATAGTGATATTAGAGTCATGCTAGTGGAGTTATTATGAAATTGAGAAATACTTGTGTTAAAGTTTGTGATTCTTGTAGCATGCACGTATGGTGAACCGCTATGTGACGAAGTTAGAGCATGAGGTATTTGTAGAGTGTCATCCTTTGTGTGGAGGTCGGGGGCGCGCGATGGTTAACTCATACCAACCTCCCCCTAGGAGCATGCGTTGATTGCTTTGTTTTGATGACTCATAAATTTTTGTAATAAGTATATGAGTTCTTTATGACTAATGTCGAGTCCATGGATTATACGCACTCTCACCCTTCCACCATTGCTTGCCTCTCTTGTACCGTGCAACTTTCGCCGGCACCATACACCCACTATATACCTTCCTCAAAACAGCCACCATATCTACCTATCATGGCATTTCCATAGCCATTCCAAGATATATTGCCATGCAACTTTCCACCGTTCCGTTCATATGACACGCTTCATATTGTCATATTGCCATGCATGATCATGTAGTTGACATCGTATTTGTGGCAAAGCCACCATGCATAATTTTTCATACAATGTCACTCTTGATTCATTGCACATCCTGGTACACCACCGGAGACATTCATATATAGTCATACTTTGTTCAAGTATCGAGTTGTAAATCAATATAAGTGTGGTGATCATCATTATTAGAGCATTGTCCCAAAGAAAAAAAGGCCAAGAAAAAGAAAGGCCCAAAAAGAAAGAAAAGAAAAAGAAAAGAAAAAGAAAAGAAAAGAAAAAAAGGAACAATTGCTACTATATTTTTTCACACTTGTGCTTCAAAGTAGCACCATGTTCTTCATGATAGAGAGTCTCATGTTTAGTCACTTTCATATGCTAGTGGGAATTTTCATTATAGAACTTGGCTTGTATATTCCAACGATGGGCTTACTCAAATGCCCTAGGTCTTCATGAGCAAGGAAGTTAGATGCACACTCACTTAGTTTCTTTTGTTGAGCTTTCATACCTTTTTAGCTCTAGTGCATCCGTTGCATGGCAATCCCTACTCACTCACATTGATATCTATTGACGGGCATCTCCATAGCCCGTTGATACGCCTAGTCGATGTGAGACTATCTCCCTCCTTTTTGCCTTCTCCACAACCACCATTTTATTCCACCCATAGTGCTATATCCATGGTTCACGCTCATGTATTGCGTGAAAGTTGAAAGGTTTGAAATAATTGAGTATGAAAACAAGCGCTTGGCTGAAACCGGGGTTGTGCATGATATGAATATTTCGTGTGATGAAGAGGGAGCATAAGTGTAGGGGATCAGTTGTAGCATCTTTCGATAAGTAAGAGTGTTGAACCCAACGAGGAGCTAAAGGCAGAACAAATATTCCCTCAAGTTCTATCGACCACCGATAGAACTCTACGCACGCTTGACGTTTACTTTACCTAGATCAAGTATGAAACTAGAAGTACTTTGTAGTTTTTGTGGGAAAGGTTTGCAAGAATATAAAGAGCACGCAAATATAAACCAGGGGCTGTTAAGATAAAGAAGCAATAAATTTACTATAGCGAGTGTGGAAAAGTGGTTGTAGGAGTTGCGAAATTGCCCCTAAGCAATTGACTACGTTACTAGACCGATAGCAAGTTTTATGTGGGAGAGGCCACTGCTAGCATGTCATCCCTTACTTGGAATTCTATGCACTTATGATTGGAACTATTAGCAAGCATCCGCAACTACTAACGTTCATTAAGGTAAAACCCAACCATAGCATTAAGATATATTGGCCCCCCTTCAATCCCGTATGCATCAATTTCTACGTTAGGTTGAAGCTTCTGTCACTCTTGCCCTCCAATACGTAGTCCTATCAACATACAACTAACCATATGGTGTGATCCACGTGCGCGCTCATTTGATGGGCACCAACGGACAGCAACATAACCACAAGCAAATTAAATCAATCATAGCAATTCACCAATCACCGATAGGACAACGATAATCTACTCAGACATCATAGGATGGCAACACATCATTGGATAAGAACATGAAGCATAAAGCACCATGTTCAAGTAGAGTGTACAAGGGTTGCGGGAGAGTGGACCGCTGTAGATAGATGGGGGAAGGTGATGGAGATGTTGGTGAAGATGACGGAGGTGTTGGTGTAGATCGCCGTCACACGATGATGGCCCTGGTGGAACTCCGGTGCCACCGGAAGCGAGGGGGAGAGAGCCCCCTCCTTCTTCTTCTTCATTGAACTTCTCCCTAGGTGGGAGAAGGGTTTCCCCTCTGGTCCATGGTCTCCATGGCGGCGGAGGGGCGAGAGCCCCTCCGATATTGTATCCGTCTCTCCGTCTCTCTGTATTTCTGCGTTCTCAGATTCTGGCCCTTCACCATTTCTTATATTCCCGGAGATCCGTAACTCCGATTGGGCTGATGTTTTGACAAGATTTTTATCCGGATATTAGCTTTCTTGCGGCGAAAGAAGGGCATCAACTGCCTTACGGTGTGGCAACGAGGGCCCAGGGCGCGCCTGCCCCTGGTGGGCGTGCCCCCCTGCCTCATGGCCCACTCGGGCATCGTCTCATGTTGGTTCTGCTTCCCAACATTCACATATATTCCAAAAAAAATCTCCGTCTGTTTTTATTCCATTTGGACTCCGTTTGATATGGATATTCTGCGAAACAAAAAACATGCAACAAACAGGAACTGGCACTGGGCACTGGATCAATATGTTAGTCCCAAAAAATAGTATAAAAAGTTGCCAAAAGTATATGCAAGTTGTAGAATATTGGGATGGAACAATCAAAAATTATAGATACGACGGAGACGTATCAGCATCCCCAAGCTTAATTTCTGCTCGTCCTCGAGTAGGTAAATGATAAAAAAAGATAATTTTTGATGTGGAATGCTACCTAGCATAATCTTGATCATGTAATCTAATCATGGCATGAATATTAAGACATGGGTGATTCAAAGCAATAGTCTATCATTTGACATTAAGACAATAATACTTCAAGCTTACTAATAAAGCTATCATGTATTTTCAAAATAACATGGCCAAAGAGTGTTATCCCTTAATAAATATGGTCTGGCTATGCTCCATCTTCACCACACAAAGTATTTAAATCATGCACAACCCCAGTTTTAGCCAAGCAATTGTTTCATACTTTAGTATTCTCAAAACTTTTTCAACTTTCACGCAATACATGAGCGTGAGCCATGGACATAGCACTATGGGTGGAATAGAAGGTGGTGATAGACAAAAGGAGGGAGAAAGTCTCACATCAACTAGGCATATCAATGGACTATGGAGATGTCCATCGATCGATATCAATGTGAGTGAGTAGGGATTGCCATGTAACGTATGCACTAGAGCTATAAGTGTATGAAAGCTCAAAATTGAAAACTAGTGGGTGTGCATCAACTTGCTTGATCATGAATACCTAGGGCATTTGAGGAAGCCCGTCATTGGAATATACAAGCCAAGTTCTATAATGAAAATTCCCACTAGTATATGGAAGTGACAAAACAAGAGACTCTCTATTATGAAGATCATGGTGCTACTTTGAAGCACAAATGTGGAAAAGGATAGTAGCATTGTCCCTTCTCTCTTTTCTCTCATTTTTTTGGTTATTTGTGGAGGGATTTCTCTTTTTTAGCCACTCTCTATATTTTTAGGCCATCTCCTTTTTTTATTATTTGGCCTTTCCTCACATGGGACAATGCTCTAATAATGAAGATCATCACACTTTTATTTACTTACAACTCAAAGATTACAACTCGAAGCTAGAACAAAATATGACTCTATGTGAATGCCTCTGGCGGTGTACCGGGATGTGCAACGATCTAGCATAGCAATGACATCAAAAAACGGACAAGCCATGGAAACATCATGCTAGCTATCTTACGATCATGCAAGGCAATATGACAATGATGGTGCGTGTCATAATAAACGGAACGGTGAGTTACATGGCAATATATCTCGGAATGGCTATGGAAATGCCATAATAGGTAGGTATGGTGGCTGTTTTGAGGAAGGTATATGGTGGGTGTATGGTATCGGCGAAAGTTGCGCGGTACAAGAGAGGCTAGCAATGGTGGAAGGGTGAGAGTGCGTATAATCCATGGACTCAACATTAGTCATAAAGAACTCACATACTTATTGCAAAAATTTATTAGCCATCAAAACCAAGTACTACACGCATGCTCCTAGGGGGAGGTTGGTAGGAGTTAACCATCGTGCGCCCCCGACCTCCACACAAAGGATGACACTCAATAAATAAATCATGCTCCAACTTTGTCACATAACGGTTCACCATACGTGCATGATACGGGAATCACAAACCTCAACACAAGTATTTCTACAATCCACAACTACCCACTAGCATGACTCTAATATCACCATGTTTATGTCGCAAAAACTATTGCAAGGAATCAAACATATCATATTCAGCGATCTACAAGTTTATGTAGGATTTTATGACTAACCATGTGAATGACCAATTCTTGTCAACTCTCTAAATAAATATAAGTGAATCAAGAGAGTTTTAATTCTTTCTGCAAAAGTTAGGCCCACACTCTAACAATTATAAGTGAAGCAAAAGAGCATTCTACAAACGGCGGTTTTCTATGTGAAGAGAAACAGGCAATCCAAACTTCAAATGATATAAGTGAAGCACATGAAGCATTCTATAAAACCATACTCAAAAGATATAACTGAAGTGAAAAGAGCATTCTATAAATCAACCAAGGACTATATCATACCAGCATGGTATATTTATTAAAAGAAAAAGAAAAAGCACACGACGCTCCAAGAGTTTACGCATATCATGTGAACGAAACGAATCCGAAAACATACCGATACTTGTTGAAGAAAGATGGGATGCCTTCCGGGGCATTCCCAAGCTTAGACGCTTGAGTCTCCATGAATATTTACTTGGGGTGCCTTGGGCATCCCCAAGCTTGAGCTCTTGCCTCTCCTCCTTCTTCTCACATCGAGACATCCTCGGTCTTCGAACACTTCATCCACACAAAACTTAACCGAAGTTTTAGTGGCGGGGTTAGTGCATATGATCAATAAAATCCCATCATGTACTGCTCTAACATTATTGTATAATTATAAACAAACATTACCCACTGTATTATATCATAATTCTATGGCCCCAAGTCAAGGAGGCATCAACAAGAATTCAAACATATGCAAATAATGAAGCTATAACAGCAATCTGTGAAAACAGGATAGTCTGTAGTAATCTGAACATTAACCATACTTTTGTAACTCTAAAAATTCTGGAAAAATTAGGACAAATCAAAAATTTGTATATAAAGACTTTGCAAAAAGTTTCAGAACCTTTTGATGTTCCAGCAAAAAATATAAAATCACGCACTACAGCCAAAGTTTCTGCTTTTGCACCGCACAAACCAACAAGTAGTTTAATCATCCTAAAGGAAACTCTTGGCACATTATTTTTATAATACAATGGAATTGTACAAGGGGGTAATTATTTTTATTGAAAAGTTTCTATAATCAAGGTTCACAAAGTTTCCATGGGCATGAACAAAGTTCAAGGCTAGCTCCCACTTTAACAATGCTCGTCTTTCTCACTTTCGCTTTTCTTTTTAAAAAAGTTTTAGGTTCCCCTCTTTATTTTTTTGTTTTCAAACTTTATAAAAGCACACAACAGAAATAAATGACTCTCTAAAACTTCCGGGTTGTCTCCCTGGCAACGCTTGCTTTAAAGCCATTAAGCTAGGCATATAGTGCTCAAGTAATGGATCCACCCGGATCCCAAGGTATATGAAAGCCAATTTTAATTAACAATGATTTGTGATTTAGTAGTGAGCACAAAGTAATATGTGTCATGAAAGATCGAAGTCTAACTCTCTTCCTATGCATAGGCATGTCATACAAGAACAATTCATGCACATCAAGTAAAGGCCAATGCATAGTATAAGCAGTTTCTTGCAATTTTATCGTGTTGGAAACATAGAGAGGCGGAGATGTAGTTTCTCTCTCATAATAATTGCAAGTAGGAGCAGAAAGCACATGCATATTATAATCATCAGAATCATCATGTGTAATGGAAAAAGGCAACCCATCAATATAATCCTTAATAAGTGCAAACTTCTCCAATATAGTGTAGTTTAGAGAATTCAAAAGGATAATAGGACTACCATGTGTGGGTGCAATAGCAACTATCTCATGTTTAACATAAGGAACTATAGCAAGTTCATCTCCATAAGCATAATTCATATTGGCATCTTGGCCACAAGCATAGCAAGCATCATCAAAAAGGGATATTTCAAAAGAATTAACGGGACCATAGCAATCATCATAGCAATCATCTTTCGGTAAGCACGAAGGGAAATTAAACAATGTATGAGTTGAAGAGTTACTCTCATTAGAAGGTGGGCACGGGTAGCTAATCCGCTCATCCTCCTTTTGTTCTTCGCTCTCCTCCTCATCTTTTTCATCCAATGAGCTCACAATTTCATTAATTTCTTCTTCCATAGGCTCCTTCAAAATATTAGTCTCTTCTTGGACAGCGGAGTAGTCCTCAATATATTGTTTAACATAGGAATTAGAAGCATAATTATCATAACAATATTTAAATATGGCAAAATTTTCAGATTTGTAAAGAGTAGCATCATACTTTTCAATCAAAGAAGCAATTTCATAAGCACCCTTAAAGGCAACAAATTCTTCAATTTGTTGAACATCATAGTAACTATAAACACCCTTAGCATACGAAGATACAATTCCATTATCACTAAACTCACATGGTAGGGAAGGTGTTTCTTAGGGTCTTCAGAACAACAAGTAAAGTCATATATTTCACATAAATTCCAAGCATAGCATTGCAAACGATGAATTTGATCCCGTAAAAGTTTCCCTTTTTAAGATATGCGGTGTCGCACATAACAAGCATGTTCATCTAAAGATTTTCCCTCAACTAAGCTAGTTGGGGTTTCAGCCCGAGCACATAGGGATCAAAGATGATCCAAGTAATAAGCTTCAGGAGTGTGATAGATTTTGAGTGGTTCTTCAACCATTGGTTCAGCAGCTACCACTATTTTTTGGTATTTCGCGTTTCCTACCCATAACTAAAGATAGAAAACAACTTAGAACAGCAAATAAAATCTACTTGGTCATAAAGCAAACAAGCACACACGAGAATATTCACCCCATGCTATTGCTCCCCGGCAACGGCGCCAGAAAAAGGTCTTGATAACCCACAAGTGTAGGGGATCAGTTGTAGCCTCTTTCGATAAGTAAGAGTGTCGAACCCAACGAGGAGCTAAAGGCAGAACAAATATTCCCTCAAGTTCTATCGACCACCGATACAACTCTACACACGCTTGACGTTTACTTTACCTAGAACAAGTATGAAACTAGAAGTACTTTGTAGTTTTTGTGGGATAGGTTTGCAAGAATATGAAGAGCACGTAAATATAAACTAGGGGCTGTTAAGATAAAGAAGCAATAAAGTTAATATAGCGAGTGTGGAAAAGTGGTGGTAGGAGTTGCGAAATTGCCCCTAAGAAATTAACTACATTACTAGACCGATAGCAAGTTTTATGTGGGAGAGGCCACTGCTAGCATGTCATTCCTTAATTGGAATTCTATGCACTTATGATTGGAACTATTAGCAAGCATCCGCAAATACTAACGTTCATTAAGGTAAAACCCAACCATAGCATTAAGATATATTGGTCCCCCTTCAATCCCGTATGCTTCAATTTCTATGCTAGGTTGAAGCTTCTGTCACTCTTGCCCTCTAATACGTAGTACTATCAACATACAACTAACCCTATGGTGTGATCCATGCGCGCGCTCATTTGATGGGCAAGCAAATTAAATCAATCATAGCAATTCACCAATCACCGATAGGACAACGATAATCTACTCAGACATCATAGGATGGCAACACATCATTGGATAATAATATGAAGCATAAAGCACCATGTTCAAGTAGAGGTTACAACGGGTTGCAGGAGAGTGGACCGGTGTAGATAGATGGGGGAAGGTGATGGAGATGTTGGTGAAGATGACGGAGGTGTTGGTGTAGATCGCCGTCACACGATGATGGCCCTGGTGGCACTCCGGTGCCACCGGAAGCGAGGGGGAGAGAGCCCCCTCCTTCTTCTTCTTCCTTGACCTTCTCCCTAGGTGGGAGAAGGGTTTCCCCTCTGGTCCATGGTCTCCATGGCGGCGGAGGGGAGAGAGCCCCTCCAAGATTGGATATGTCTCTCCGTCTCTTTCTGTTTCTGCGTTCTCAGATTCTGGCCCTTCACCGTTTCTTATATTCCCGGAGATCCGTAACTCCGATTGGGATGATTTTTTGACACGATTTTTATCCGGATATTAGCTTTCTTGCGGCGAAAGAAGGGCACAACTGCCTTACGGTGTGGCCACAAGGGCCCAGGGAGCTCGTGCCCCTGGAGGGCACGCCCCCTGCCTCGTGGCCCACTCGGGCATCGTCTCATGTTGGTTCCGCTTCCCAAAATTCACATATATTCCAAAAAAAATATCTGGCCGTTTTTATTCCGTTTGGACTCCGTTTGATATGGATATTTTGCGAAACAAAAAACATGCAACAAACAGGAACTGGCACTGGGCACTGGATCAATATGTTAGTCCCAAAAAATAGTATAAAAAGTTGCCAAAAGTATATGAAAGTTGTAGAATATTGGCATGGAACAATAAAAAATTATAGATACGAGGGAGACGTATCAATATCTTCACTGGAGACTTGAGAACCACGACATAGGGCACACGTGGCATCCATGAGGGTGGGGACGCGCCCCTTGCTTCGTGGACCCCATGTTGCTCCCCCGATGCCCTCCTTCCTCCTATATATATCCATGTACCCCGAAAACATCAGAAGAGGAGAAAAAACCCTAATTCCACCGCCGCAACCTTTTTTTCCCGTGAGATCCCATCTTGGGGCCTGTTTCGGAGCTCTACCGGAGGGGGGGATCTACCACGGAGTGCTTCTACATCAACACCAACGCCTCACCATGAGTTGTGAGTAGTTTACCACAAACTTTCGGGTCCATAGTTAGTACCTAGATGGCTTCTTCTCTCTCTTTGGATCTCAATACCAAGTTCTCCTTGGTCTTCGAGGAGATCTATTCGATGTAATCTCTTTTTGCGTTGTGTTTGTCGAGATCCGATGAATTGTGGGTTTATGATCAAGATTATCTATGAGAAATATTTGGTTCTTTTCTGAATTCTTTTATGTATGATTATAATATCCTTGCAAGTCTCTTCGAATTATTGGTTTGGTTTGGCCTACTAGATCTATAGTTCTTGCAATGGGAGAAGTGCTTGGCTTTGGTTTCAATCTTGCAGTGTCCTTTCCTAGTGACAGTAGGGGCAGCAAGGCACATACTGCATTGTGGCCATCGAGGATAAAAAGATGGGGTTTATATCATATTGCTTGAGTTTCCCTCTACATCATGTCATCTTGCTTAAGTCGTTACTCTGTTCTTATGAACTTAATACTCTAGATGCATGCTGGATAGCGGTCGATGTGTGGAGTAATAGTAGTAGATGCAGAATCGTTTTGGTCTACTTGTTACGGACGTGATGCCTATATATAATGATCATGCCTAGATATTCTCATAAGTATTCGCTTTTCTATCAATTGCTCGACAGTAATTCGTTCACCCATCGTAGAATTCTGCTATCATGAGAGAAGCCACTAGTGAAACCTATTGCCCCCGGGTCTATTCTCAACATATCAATCTACAATCTACTTTACTTTACCGTTTTTACTTTCTGTTCTTATATCCAAAAATACCAAAAATATCAAACTATCATATCTATCAGATCTCACTTTCGTAAGTGACCATAAAGGGATTAACAACCCCTTATCGCGTTGGCTGCGAAGTTCTTATTTGTTTGTGCAGGTGCGAGGGACTCGCGCGTGGTTTCCTACTGGATAGATACCTTGGTTCTCAAAAACTGAGGGAAATACTTACGCTACTGTGTGTCGGTGTACTAGAGTAGGGGTACCCTAGTATCCCAAACTTGTGCACGGGCAGTCGCAGCACCCCGCGGCAAGGCTTGCCGGGTGACCGCCACGGTCCTCCGTGGTACCTTTGGAGCCATTCAAGAACAAAGTATGCAAGCCAAGGAGACAAGGCCCCGGCAAGAGGAGCTTGCCGGGAAGGCCAATCAAGGCATCTCAAGGAACTTGCCGCGACGCGCCACGCATCCCGGCAAGGCCCGGTGAGCGACAAGCTCCCGGACGCGACAAGACAGGGACCGCGGCAAGGCACTTGCCGCGGCAAGCTACAACTCTATACCCGCGCTCCAGCGCATCCACCAACGTGTCGCTCTGGGACCCTTCCAGGCGCACGTGGCGGGAGGCTTTGCAGCCAGGGGTACACGGTGGCAAGCGGCGCTGACAAGTTTGCCGCCGTGGCGAACTGTGGCGTCCCTGACGGCCCCTTTTTGCACTGTTTGGGTGACACAGACGGGCATTTAATGCCCTTGTCCCCTACCGTCAGGGTTAGGTATGATACACTGTACAGGTAGCTGTACCAACTACAACACCTTTCCATTTTTGCCCTCGCCTACGTTGCCACCTGTCGGTGACCCCTTGAGCATATAAAAGGAGGCCCATGCGCAACGTAGAGGGGGGTTAAACACTCAGAACTCTCACGCTCGGTCTCGTTAGCTGTTGAAGTGTACTGTAGCTCTCAGCGCTCCCGAGCAAGAACTCAATACAAACCACAAAGCAGGAGTAGGGTTTTACGCATCCGTGCGGCCCGAACCTGGGTAAACTGCTCGTGTGCTTCGCCTCGATCTGCTCTTCATGCGATCTTCGCCCCCCGCCGTACTGAAAGGGGCTTGGTCCCCATAGGTGTTCGTGGGTAGATCAGTTTCCCCGACACTGTGCTGCATCACCCTTTCCTCTTCGAGGGAATACAATGCAAGCTCGAGAAGTAGCATTCCGCTTCCCAAAATTCACATATATCTCAAAAAAATATCCGTCCATTTTTATTCCGTTTGGACTCCGTTTCATATGAATATTCTGCGAAACAAAAAACATGCAAGAAACAGGAACTGGCATTGGGCACTGGATCAATATGCTAGTCCCGAAAAATAGTATAAAAAGTTGCCAATAGTATATGATAGTTATAGAATATTGGCATGGAACAATCAAAAATTATAGATACGACGGAGACGTATCAGCATCCCCAAGCTTAATTCCTGCTCGTCCTCGAGTAGGTAAATGATAAAAAAGATATTTTTTGATGTGGAATGCTACCTAGCATAATCTTGATCATGTAATCTAATCATGGCATGAATATTAAGACACGAGTGATTCAAAGCAATAGTCTATCATCTGACATAAAATAATTTAATACTCGGGCATCCCAACAAACAATCAAGTCTTTCAAAATATCAATGCTAAAGAACGTTATCCCTACAAAATCATATAGTATTTTATGCTCCCGTTTCTTAACACAAGGTGCCCCTCATGCCCATCCTGGTGTCAGCCAAGCAATTGTTTTTATACTTTACTTTTTCGAACTTTTTCAACCCTTCACACAATACATGAGCGTGAGCCATGGACATAGCACCATGGGTGGAATAGAAGGTGGTAGTAGACAAAAGTAGGGAGAAAGTCTCACATCGACTAGGCGTATCAATGGGCTATGGAGATGCCCATCAATAGATATCATTGTGAGTGAGTAGGGATTGCCATGTAACGGATGCACTAGAGCTATAAGTGTATGAAAGCTCAAAATTGAAAACTAGTGGGTGTGCATCAACTTGCTTGATCATGAAGACCTAGGGAATTTGAGGAAGCCCGTCGTTGGAATATACAAGCCAAGTTCTATAATGAAAATTCCCACTAGTATATGGAAGTGACAAAACAAGAGACTCTCTATTATGAAGATCATGGTGCTACTTTGAAGCACAAGTGTGGAAAAGGATAGTAGCATTGTCCCTTCTCTCTTTTCTCTCATTTTTTGTTATTTTTGGAGGGATTTCTCTTTTTTAGCCCCTCTCTATATTTTTTAGGCCGTCTCCTTTTTTTTACTTGGCCTTTCCTCCCATGGGACAATGCTCTAATAATGAAGATCATCACACTTTTATTTACTTACAACTCAAAGATTACAATTTGAAGCTAGAACAAAATATGACTCTATGTTAATGCCTCCGACGGTGTACCAGGATATGCAATGATCTAGCGTAGCAATGACATTAAATAAACGGACAAGCCATGGAAACATCATGCTAGCTATCTTACGATCATGCAAGGCAATATGACAATGATAGTGCGTGTCATAGTAAACGGAACGGTGGAGTTACATGGCAATATATCTCGGAATGGCTATGGAAATGCCATAATAGGTAGGTATGGTGGCTGTTTTGAGGAAGGTATATGGTGGGTGTATGGTACCGGCCAAAGTTGCGCGGTACAAGAGAGGCTAGCAATGGTGGAAGGGAGAGAGTGCGTATGATCCATGGACTCAACATTAGTCATAAAGAACTCACATACTTATTGCGAAAAGTATATTATCCCTCGAAGCAAAAATACTACGACGCATGCTCCTAGGGGGGAGGTTGGTAGGAGTTAACCATCGCGCGCCCCCGACCTTCACGCAAAGATAAACAATCAAAATACAATGCGCGCCAATTTGATTACATAGTTAGGAGACCATATGTGCATGCTTCGGGAATCACAAACCTTAACACCAATATTTTTACTAAACCATAATCATTCACTAGTTCCTCCCACATATTAGCATCTCTATATCGCAAAACTATTGCACGGAATCAAACATATCATATTCAGCGATCTACAAGTTTATGTAGGATTTTATGACTAACCATGTGAATGACCAATTCTTGTCAACTCTCTAAATAGATATAATTGAAGCAAGAGAGTTTTAATTCTTTCTACAAAATTTATGCCCACGCTCTAACAATTATAAGTGAAGCAAAAGAGCATTCTACAACTGGCGGTTTTCTATGTGAAGAGAAACATGCAATCCAAACTTCAAATGATATAAGTGAAGCACATGAAGCATTCTATAAAGCCATACTCAAAAGATATAAGTGAAGTGCAAAGAGCATTCTATAAATCCACCAAGGACTATCTCATAACAGCATGGTGCATTTATTAAAAGAAAAAGAAAAAGCACACGACTCTCCAAGAGTTTATGCATATCATGTGAACGAAACAAATCCGAAAACATACCGATACTTGTTGAAGAAAGATGGGATGCCTTCCGAGGCATCCTGATGTCTACTACGCAACCTTCTTCTTGTAGACGTTGTTGGGCCTCCAAATGTAGAGGTTTGTAGGACAGTAGCAAATTTCCCTCAAGTGGATGACCTAAGGTTTATCAATCCGTGGGAGGCGTATTATGAAGATGGTCTCTCTCAAGCAACCCTGCAACCAAATAACAAAGAGTCTCTTGTGTCCCCAACACACCCAATACAATGGTAAATTGTATAGGTGCACTAGTTTGGCGAAGAGATGGTGATACAAGTGCAATATGGATGGTAGATATTGGTTTTTGTAAACTGAAAATATAAAAACAGCAAGGTAACTAAAGGTAAACGTGAGCATAAACGGTGTTGCAATGATAGGAGACAAGGCCTAGGGTTCATACTTTCACTAGTGCAAGTTCTCTCAACAAGGATAACATAATTGGATCATATTACTAGCCCTCAACATGCAACAAAGAGTCACTCCAAAGTAACTAATAGCGGAGAACAAACGAAGAGATTATGGTAGGGTACGAAACCACCTCAAAGTTATTCTTTCTGATCGATCTATTCAAGAGTCTGTAGTAACGTTCAATCTATCATAGAGTTCGTACTAGAATAACACCTTAATACACAAATCAACCAAAACCCTAATGTTACCTAGATACTCCATTGTCACTTCAAGTATCCGTGGGCATGATTATACGATATGCATCACACAATCTCAGAAACATCTATTCAACCAACACATAGAACTTCAAAGAGTGCCCCAAAGTTTCTACCGGAGAGTCAAGACGAAAACGTGTGCCAACCCCTATGCATAGATTCCCAAGGTCACGGAACCCGCAAGTTGATCACCAAAACATACATCAAGTGGATCACATGATATCCCATTGTCACCACAGATAAGCACGTGCAAGACATACATCAAGTGTTCTCAAATCCTTAAAGATAATCGGATAAGATAACTTCGAAGGGAAAACTCAATCCATTACAAGAGAGTAGAGGGGGAGAAGCATCATAAGATCCAACTATAATAGCAAAGATCGCGATACATCAAGATCGTGCCATCTCAAGAACACGAGAGAGAGAGAGAGAGATCAAACACATAGCTACTGGTACATACCCTCAGCCCCGAGGGTGGACTACTCCCTCCTCGTCATGGAGAGCGCCGGGATGATGAAGATGGCCACTGGTGATGGTTCCCCCCTCCGGTAGGGTGCCGGAACGGGGTCTAGATTGGTTTTCGGTGGCTATAGAGGCTTTCGGTGGCGGAACTCCCGATCTAGGTTAATTTCCAAAGGTTTCAGTATTTATAGGATTTTTTGGCGTAGAGCACAAGTCAGGAGGCCCTCCGGGCCGTCCACGAGATAGGGCGGCGCCACCACCTGCCCAGGGCGCGCCCCCACCCTCGTGGGCAGCCCGTGGCTCTCCTGGCACAACTCTTTTACTTCAGGGGCTTCTTTTGGTCCAGAAAAAATCATCAAAAATTGGCACGTCAATTGGACTCCGTTTGATATTCCTTTTCTGTAAAATTCAAAAACAAGGGAAAAAAACAGAAACTAGCACTGGGCTCTAGGTTAATAGGTTAGTCCCAAAAATCATATAAAAGTGTATGACAAAGCCCATTAAACATCCCAGAAGGATAATATAATAGCATGGAACAATCAAAAATTATAGATACGTTGGAGACGTATCACATCCCCAAGCTTAGATGCTTGAGTCTCCTTGAATATTTACTTGGGGTGCCTTGGGCATCCCCAAGCTTGAGCTCTTGCCTCTCCTCCTTCTTCTCACATCGAGACATCCTCGGTCTTCGAACACTTCATCCACACAAAACTTAATCGAACTTTTAGTGGCGGGGTTAGTGCATATGATCAATAAAATCCCATCATGTACTGCTCTAACATTATTGTATAGTTATAAACAAACATTACCTACTGTATGCTATCACAATTCTATGGCCCAAAGTCAAGGAGGCATCAACAAGAATTCAAACATACGCAAATAATGAAGCTATAACAACAATCTGTGAAAACATGACAGTCTGTAGTAATCTGAACATTAACCATACTTCTGTAACTCTAAAAATTCTGGCAAAATTAGGAAAAATCAACAATTTGTATAGCAAGACTTTGCAAAAAGTTTCAGATCCTTTCGAAGTTTTAGTAAAAAAAACCGCGCACTACAGCTAAAGTTTCTGTTTTTGCACCGCACAAACCAACAACCAGTTTAATCATCCTAAAGGAAACTCTTGGCACATTATTTTTATAATACATTGGAATTGTACAAGGGGATGATTGTTTTTATTGAAAAGTTTCCATGATTCAAGATTTTCAAAGTTTCCATGTGCATGAAGAAAGTTCGAGGAGCTCCCCCATTTCAACGGTGCTCGTCCTTCTTACTTTCACTTTTCTTTTTGAAAAAGTTTTAGGTTACCCTCTTTATTTTGTTTTTGTTTTTAAACTTTATAAAAGCACACAACATAAATAAATGACTCTCTAAACTTTCGGGTTGTCTCCCTGGCAGTGCTTTATTTAAAGCCATTAAGCTAGGCATATAGTGCTCAAGTAATGGATCCACCCGGATCCCAAGGTATATCAAAGCCAATTTTAATTAGCAATGATTTGGCATTTAGTATTGAGCACAAAGTGATATGTGTCATGAAACAACGAAGTCTAACTCTCTTCCTATGCATAGGCATGTCATAGAAGAACAATTCATGCACATCAAGTAAAGGCCAATGCATAGTATAAGCAGTTTCTTGCAATTTTATCATGTTGGAAACATAGAGAGGCGGAGATGTAGTTCCTCTCTCGTAATAATTGCAAGTAGGAGCAGCAAGAGCATGCATATTATATTCATCAAAATCATCATGTGTAATAAAAAAAGGCAACCCCATGATACTTGCAATTTGGGTTTGTTGCACCAATTATACTGTAGGGGCATCCCTTATAGTCTTTCTGTCAAAAATAAATAAATATAATCCTTAATAAGTGCAAACTTCTCCGATATAGTGTAGTTTGGAGAATTCAAAAAGATAATAGGACTATCATGCGTGGGTGCAATAGCAACAATCTCATGTTTAACATAAGGAACTATAGCAAGTTCATCTCCATAGGCATAACTGATATTGGCATCTTGGCCACAAGCATAGCAATGATCATCAAAAAGGGATATTTCAAAAGAATCAACAGGATCATAACAATCATCATAGCATTCATCCTTCGGTAAGCACGAAGGGAAATTAAATAATGTATGATATAAAGAGTTACTCTCATTAGAAGGTGGGCACGGGTAGCTAATCCACTCTTCCTCCTTTTGTTCTTCGCTCTCCTCCTCATCTTTTTCATCCAATGAGCTCACAATGTCATTAATTCCTTCTTCCATAGACCCCTGCAAAATATTAGTCTCTTCTTGGACAGCGGAGACTTCTCAATAAATGCATCAATGTCGGAGTTATATTCATAATTCAAATAGCAATATTTCAATATAGCAAGATTTTCAGGCCTAGAAACATCATCATCAAAAGCATCATTCTTTTTAAACAGAGATTCAATTTCATAAGTACCCTTAAAAGCAACGAATTCTTCTATTTGTTCCACATAATAATAATCATATATACCATTAGCATAAGAAGCTAAGGTTTCATTATCATTAAATTTGCAAGAAAAGGGAAGGTGTGGAGCCCTCATCCTAGAGCAACAAGTATAATCATATCTCAAGCATAGTTGCCGAGCATACCAATGCAACATATGAATTTGATCCCATAACAGTTTCCCTTTTTGTGTCAAGCGATAATCCCTAAAGTATTCACGTTGATCCAACATTACTCCCATTACATAGTTGAATGGGGTTTTCTCAGGATTATCAAAGTAGTACATAATATCTTTCACATAATGAGCATCGACGGATTTAGGAGGTTCCCCATCTCCATGAGTAGCAAGTACACCTATTTTTTTTGGTATTTCGTGTTCCATATCCATAACTAGAGATAGAGAACAACATAGAACAGCAAATAAAATCTACTTAGTGATAAAGCAAACAAGCACACACGAGAATATTCACCACATGGCGCCAGAAAAAGGTCTTGATAACCCACAAGTGTAGGGGATCAGTTGCATCCTCTTTCGGTAAGTAAAGGTGTCGAACCCAAAGAGGAGCTAAAGGTAGAACAAATATTCCCTCAAGTTCTATCGACCACCGATACAACTCTACGCACGGTTGACGTAGAACAAGAATGAAACTTGAAGTACTTTGTAGTTTTTGTGAGATAGGTTTGCAAGAATATAAAGAGCACGTAAGTATAAACTAGGGGTTGTTAAGATAAAGAAGCAATAAAGTTAATATAGCGAGTGTGGAAAAGTGGTGGTAGGAGTTGCGAAATTGACCCTAAGCAATCAACTACGTTACTAGACCGTTAGCAAGTTTTATGTGGGAGAGGCCACTGCTAGCATGTCATCCCTTACTTGGAATTCTATGCACTTATGATTGGAACTATTAGCAAGCATCCACAACTACTAACGTTCATTAAGGTAAAACCCAACCATAGCATTAAGATGTATTGGTCCCCCTTCAATCCCGTATGCATCAATTTCTACGCTAGGTTGAAGCTTCTGTCACTCTTGCCCTCCAATACGTAGTCCTATCAACATACAACTAACCCTATGGTGTGATCCACGCGCGCGCTAATATGATGGGCACCAAAGGACATCAACATAACCACAAGCAATTTAAATCAATCATAGCAATTCACCAATCACCGATAGGACAACGATAATCTACTCAGACATCATAGGATGGCAACACATCATTAGATAATAATATGAAGCATAAAGCACCATGTTCAAGTAGAGGGTACAGCGGGTTGCGGGAGAGTGGACCGCTGTAGATAGATGGGGGAAGGTGATGAAGATTTTGGTGAAGATGACGGAGGTTGTGACAACCTGGTTTTTGGCTCTTTTCTTTCTCTTTTTGATTTATTGGTTTTTGCTCTGTTTTTCTTTTTGGAGTGATTCTGTGGCCTTGTCACCTGGGAAATCATCCTCTTTTGACCTCCCAAGTGGCTCATCCTTCCCAAAACCTTGCCAATATCATGTCACTCCACTGCTTGACCAAACCCTAATTTCTTTTTCAAGGGAATATTCCTTTTTTCTATTTAAGGAATAACCCTGTCTGCCCTAGGTTGTGAAGCAACCTATATTTCGGTCACTCCTAAAATTCCTAAATAAATTTTAATAAATTGTTTGGGTCATATGTTCATCAAGCATGGCAAAACTTTTCCTTGACATGTTCAAAAATAATCCTCCAATGTTCCTTTTCCTATTATGCCCTAAATGGCACTTTGTGAAGTAAGTGCTATTTATCTTTGCCCAATTGATCCCAAACTTGTAGGACCTTCTTTTCTGTCCAAATCATTGCCACATGCCAAAATTCAACTATATTTGCCTAGCCAATCTTCCTCAGTGAATTTTCAAAGTTTCTGTCAAACAGAAGCCACTGTGAAGGAAGTACTAGCTAGGAGCATCCAAATGAGTTGAAATTGTGTATGCCTCTTCTTGTGATCATATTACCCCACTCCTCCAAAATTCAGCTCCATCCAATTAACCATGTGAGCACACCTTCACATATTTGTTTCTGTCCAAATTTTCAGTTTGTGAAGCAAGTGTGTTTTATCTTGCTCCACTATGGCTGAAAATATGCGAGGACCTTCTCTTAGCCATATAACCTACCTCCACCAATTTTTGGCACATTTTGTGTAGCCATTTTCCCTGAGGATTTTCCCAAGTTTGTGGACAGAAAGGACGCTTGTGAAGGAAGTACCATTTTGGTAAATCCAATTGGTATGAAACTCTTACAGCATCTTACTATGACCAAATCCCAAAGCCTTGCCAAATTTGAGCTCAAGTGGCCACACCATTTGAGTGCAACATTCTAATCTAGTTTCTGACCAGATTTTTATGGTTGTTAAGAAACTACATTAATCCTTTGTCCAAATCATCTCAAACTTACCAGGATGGTAGTTCTTCTTTACCTCAAACCCCAGACAAGCTCGTTGGCTCCAACTCATTTGCTGTTGATCAACATTTCTCTTCAAAGTTTACTGCAGTAAACTTCAGAGGTGGATAACCATTCAACCAGAGCCTTTTTCACCATTCTACCACCACAGCTGAGACTTACCATGCAATGACTTACCACTAAACATCAATGTCGGGGTTTTGAGGCGACATATGCCAACGGATGGCTTATCATGCATGGGGACAATAGAGCGTCGCCGGGCCCTGGAAGCGGGATAAGGCGGAACTTACGACGCCTACGAATCTTACCCAGGTTTGGGGCTCTCCGTGGAGATAAAACCCCTAGTCCTGCTCTGCGGGGACTCCGCGTCATGACTAATATCACTATAGTAGCTACAATGTTGCTCCTCGAGCTGGGTCGTCTAGAGGAGGAAGATGAACAAGGCTAGCTCACTACCTTCGCTCTAGGGATCGGGGGTGGTTGCTAGGGTTTTCTCTCCCCCTCTCTCTCTCTCTCTACGTGCTCTCCTTCTTCTAAGGCTCAATCTTTTTTCTCTGTCCCCCTCATGGAGGGCCCTGGGGGGTTTATATAGGCCTACCCCCAGGGGTACAATTGTAATCTCGGCGGGGTGGCCCCCGGCTGTCAATGTCTTCTGGCGCCGGCCTCGCCGCCTGTCTGCTGGGGCCCGCCTCCCGTGGGCCCATGTGATTGCCTTTCACTATAGGCGTGCTTCTGCTGACGGCAGCATGGCCGCAGTGCCTCCGTCTCCTTCCGTACACTGCCGCCATGCCCCGTCTTGTCGTCTTGATGAGGTTCAGACTTCCATGGCAGGACTGGCCGTCTGTTACCAGGCGACCGCCTCCCCCGACCGCCTGCCAGGGGCGGCTTGTCCACAACTTACCCACTGCCCGGTGGGGCCAGCCGCCTGCTGGCCCCGCCGTCTACGGGTAGTGGGATCATGGCTTCCTCTGACCGAAGCTTGGTCACTGGTAGCGTGGCTACAGTGGCTCGCCGCTTATGAAATGGCCATAAGGTACACGTTCATTGTAGCCACGCCCTTATAGATTCTCTAAGGACTCGCTCAACTATAGCCATGCCTCAGCTGCGCGGTGGTCCCCCAGCCCGCATCCCGAGGAAGCGGTGTATGACCGTTTGCTAGCTCCTAGCAGTGATGCCGCAGTCTGTTTGGGGCCCCTGCCACCTGCTCGCAGCCGGCTCCTAGGGCAAACTCTCCTAGGAGGCGGCCCGATGAGCAGACGGCCCGGGGGGGCAAGCGGCCCCAAATTGTCTTGAAATACCAAGGGTCGTCGCTGAGGACACCCATGGTCAATATCTCCGATAGTAGTCCCCGAAGCTGGTGGAACTCCATGGTTAGTGTCGGAGGGCTGCGGGGTTCCAGGAGCTTCCCTCCCTAGGCAGGACCAGCGTCCTTCGTCCGTCTTCCGCAAAGATCTGTCTGCTGGCGGCCGTGCCTGCGCTAAGGGGGGCCGGCTTCTAGCAGCCGGACCTCCGTCTTCAAATCTTCGGGGGGAAGGCACCGCCTGGTCAGCAGGCTGTCGCGCAGGCCTGTCGACCGTTGGTGGCTCCCCACGCGTCATCGCCCCGTCGCGTCGGCCTGCCAGCCCACGCGCGTGACGGGACGTAAAAGTGGGCCGGGACCCGCCACTAGAGGGCCTCGATCCGCGCGCGGATCCAGTGTGGCAGGGGTAATCGATTGCCCTCCCCGCGCGCGTTTAATGCACGCGGATTAGGCGCGCAAAAGGTGGGGGTCGTGCAGGGCGTGGAGCAGTTGATCCCATGCCCGCCCCCTCGGCTTCGCCGGCCCGAGCGTATAAGTAGGCCGGGGGAGAGGGGTTAGCGCCGTTCTCGCGCTCGCCCCTCCCCACTCTCCTTCTTCTTCCTTGCTCCCGTCCGCTCCTCGTGCCAACTCCGCAGCGAGCTGCCGCCTGAGCCATGGCCGCCGCAGCGCCTGTGCGCTACCACGGCGAGTGGGACGGCAGTGACGTCCTGGAGGAACACATCGGCAACCTCCGCCGGTCGCGGAAGCTGCCTCTTGTTGACAAGGTCGCCGTGTGCCTAGCACCGGGGGCGGAGATTAGGCCGGCCCCGCGGTTGGGCGAGCGGGTCGTCTTCCGCTCGCACTTCCCGTGCGGCTTCGGCCTCCCCGCGAGCGGCTTCCTCCGGTCATTCTTGGAGTTATTCAACATCCAACCTCACCACCTTACGCCGAACACGATGGTGACGCTGTCTGCCTTCGTTGTTCTGTGCGAGGCGTACTTCGGCATCCTCCCCACCATGGAGTTGTGGACCGAGCTTTTCTACATGAAGCTCGGTACCGCAATCCAGAGCGTGACCGCCCAGTGTGGGGGTGTATTGCGGTGAAGCGTAGCGGATCAAGGAACTTATTCCCGGCGCCGCAGCTCGTGGCATCGGTAAAACTGTGGCAGAAAACATACTTCTATGTCTCCAACGTCCATCCCGACCAAGACTTCATTTGCTTGCCGGACTGGGCACCAGGCCCGCCTGCTGAGCCTCGTGACTCCTGGAGGACCCGACCCACTTCTCTCACGGCGGATGCTTCCATTGCCATGCGGCATCTCCGGGAGCAGAGGGACAGCGAGGGTTTGGTCTTTGCAGAACTGTTGCTCACGTTCGTGGAGCGCCGAGTGCTGCCGCTGCAGTGCCGCCCTCGCCTAATTTGTGACATGAGCGGGCGCCGGGACCCTAGCCGGACGTGCACCAAGCCAATGCCATACAAGGAGGTGGCGAACTTGGTGAACTACATATCCAACTGCAAGGTCTTCGACTCCGGCTGGGCCTTTGGCAAGCCGCCATACAGCCGCAGCAACCAGCCGCCTGCGGTAAGTTTTTCGCCTTCTCTTGTTTTTCTTTCTTTTCTTTTCGGCTGTCATAGCCATCTGATCTTGGTGCTGTCTGCAGATCTTCCCCGGCCAGCCGGCGCCGGGTTCTGGCGAGCCAGGCTGTCCTCTGGAACCAGATCGCTCCCAGAGCGACACGAGCGACCCCGATCTTGGGGCCGCCGCCATGGAGGAGGAAGAGGTGACAGGCGGCGGGGGCCAACCATCAGGCGGCCTGCCAGAAGGCGGCGTCAAGAACTGGCCAGACGATGAGGAGGAGGAGGAGGAGGCGCCCGTCCGCGTCCGGGAGGCGGATCCGCCTGGTCGCGACAGCCAGCAGGCGGGGTCGTCTGACGCACCCGGCGGCATGAAGCGGCGGTCCTCTTCAGGGCCGTCTGGTACCCAGCCCAAGAAGCTCCGACTATCGACCGCCGCCACCAGGCGCCGGGAGGCGGCCGCCAAGGCGATCCTGCCCAGGGTACCCAAGGCCAGGCCGGTCGTATCCGGGTAAGTATCTTGTGTTCTTCTTTGGTCTGATGCTTATCCTCCTCAGTCGTTCCCATCTTGGCTGATTCCCCATCTTCCTTGGGATATCCATGCAGCGTGCCGCCCTCCCTCTCGCGGGCGCTGGTGGGCTCCATTATGGGGGGCACAGATGTCCCCCCTGCGCCCCGCCGCGTGGATCCAGCCACCGCGCTCCGGGAGGCGACGAGAGGAACGCTCACGAGGTGCGCGAGGAGCAGGAGGCCGCGGACCGCGAGCGAGCGGTGGCTGATGCCGCAGCCAGGGCAGAGGCCGAAACGGCGATGAAGGCCCAAGCAGACGCCGCCCGCGCCCAGGAGCAGGAGACGGGCTCCCGGTAGCCTGCGGGCCGCACCGTCTTCCCTGAGGCGGGCTCTCTGGAGCCGTCCGCCCAGGTGCCGACTGCTAACGAGCAGCCGGCTCTAGACGGCGAAGGGGAGAGCCGTGTCGCCATGGAGACAGAAGCGCCGCCCCGCGCCACCTGCAAGGACGCAGGGTAGCCGGCCTGCAGGGGCGGAGGTGCCGCCAGTTGAGGGCGTGCTGGTGACAGGCCCGCAGCCGCCCCCCCAAGCCCCTGCCCGTCCGCGTCCTGCGAGGGCGGTCTCCGTGTTGCAGCAGGTGGAGGCCGGTGGCGCCAGCTCGTCCGCGCCAGAGAATGAAGCCACCAGCACGGCGCCGTCAGGCTGGAGGCCCGGAGGCGGCGGCGCGTTGATTGTCGCGTCATGGGACGTCCTTGACTACTTCACCTCCCTGGGCAACGTCGTGCAGACGGTGGTGTAGGAGTTTGTGGCTGCATGGTCCTCTGTTCGGGTATGTTGACTCCATGCTCTTTTTTATTCTTTCAATTTCTTCTGTGGGGGCACGTCAGCGCACCCATTGGGTGTAGTCCCCAAGTTCCGAGCCGGCTGCTGAGCAGGCGGCTTGGAACTCCAAAGTGTACATTGTGGGCTAATCTTGTGTCTTGTTGTAGGACTATCACAACCTCCGGGTGGCCTCCTACAACACCCAGCGCCAGGAGCTAGCGCAACTGCAGGCTGCCCTGGAAGACAGTCAGGGTGAGTGCTTTCCCTCTCCTCCTTGTGGGGGCGCGTCAGCACACCCGCTGGGTGTAGTCCCCGAGTTCCGAGCCGGCTGCTGAGCAGGCGGCTTGGAACTCCAAGGTTATCTTTTTGCTGACGCTGACATTGTTCTTCTTCTTCTTTTCTTGCCAGCGGTCGCAGCCAGCCTCCGCAACCAGCTGGGCGGGGCCCAGTCGGGGCTAGCTGCCAAGGAGTGAGAGCGCGATCTTGCCGCTCAGGATCGTGACCGCCTGGCCAAGGAGCTGGCCGATCAGGCGGCAGCCCATAAGGTTGAGGTCGGGAAGATGTCGGACGCCGAGGCGCTTCTTCGGGCAGAATTCAAGGCCGAGCGCTCGAACTGGGTTGAGAAGGAGGCAGCTCTGCAAGACGGCTATGGAGCCATTGCAGACATGGTCGACGGTGAGATGCCTGTCCTTCCTTCTTGTACCTGCCATCTGTTACAGCCGCCTCTCTTTTCTTCTAATTCTTCTTCTAGCTTTGGCAGAGTTCTTCTCGAGCCACTCTGTTGCTGCCAGCCATGCCATCGTGGCCGAGCGTGACGAGAGGCGCAAGGCGGGTCGGGTGATCGCACCCAACGCGCCCAGGACCCCAGCCGAGCAGCTTCTTGCTGTCAAGGTGCGCCTCCAGCCGGTCCATCGCCTGCTTTGCCGCCTGCAGCGCGATGGTGCCCAAGTGCTAGCCGCCCTCTGGCCAAGCGCTCCGGTACTTCGCACCCCCAGCCGGACTGCCGACTGGCTAGAGGTGGCCGACCATCGCTTCGAGGCCTGGAAGGGTGCCGCTGCGAGGGCTGGTGCGCGGATCGCCCTGGAGTTTGCCAAGGGCTGGTACCCGGACTTGAGCCTCGACCAGCTGAAGACCTTCCGCGTGGAGGCTGAGCCTGAGCTAGCCGTGGTGCAAGGGGACCTCACCAGACGCGCCGCCGCCCTTGCCGAGTATGTCGACACCTCTATCTTCGTCCCAGAGCTAGATGAGAATGGCCATGTGGTGCCACCCAACAACTTTGGGCTGGACCTGGCGGCGTCAGAGGAGTCGGACGAGGAGATCGCCTCCAGTGATGAGGGCGAGGAGGAGGAAGACAACGATGAGGAGGCCAGCTCCCAGGAGGCAGATCCGTCTGCTCGCCAACAGCCTGACCGATCCTCGACAAGTGGACCAGGCGTGGCGGCTCCGCTTGCTGCAGGAGGCAGCCAGGCCGAGACCCGCCAGGCCCCCCCCCCCCGAGAAGCTGGCTCCGTCGTGCCGCCCGCTCTGCTTGCCGCTCCTTAGGCTTTATTCTTGTATCTTTTGGTTCCTGTTTCTTCGTAAGACTTGGTAGGATTAGTCTGAACAATTCCACCCGTTGGGTGTATAAGTAAGCTGCTACTGGGAGGCGGCCCTTGAGGCCTGTTTTGATGTAAATATTCTTTTAACGATGCATGGTTTTTATGCAATTTGGTCGAGTCCTGGGATTAGCCCCGCCCTTGGTTCCTTAGGGCGATTTTCTTTTGCTGTCTCCTCTAACTGCCGTCCTGCTAGCCAGACAGCCACTATGTGGTTCTGTGGCTGGGTCAGGTACTTAGCTGTTTTCCGGATGAGCAAGTATCCCGCCCTTTGGAAGGCGGCGTGGCTAAGCCCGAAGCCGGCTGGCCGGCTACGTAATAGCCGGCTTATTTGTATGAAGGGTCGTCTTGCCCCTATGTTTGTTTTCCCTTAGCCATTTTTCATGTGGGCACCACTTCTTGCCTTTGGCTCCTGCCAGTCGGATAGCCACGTTCTGTGAGTCTGCGACTGAAGGCGGGAGAGGGCTTGGATGCCGTCACATTACTTGTCCGACCATTTTAAAGAGAAGTTTTAAACATAGGGCTAGGCGGCCAGTCCCCGGGCCGTCTGCTAGGCTCCGGTGCCGAACAAGGGAATGAACAACACTCATTCATAGGCATAATTCTTATCATATAGATAAAGGGTTGGGCAGTCCCCGAGAACTCCTCGGGGGTCCCATTGGTTCTCAAAATAAAATAGATAGCGCGACACATACTGTCTTTTAGCTATAAAAGCGACGAAGTAGGTTTGCGTTCCACAGGCGCCATGACTCCTTGCCCGAGTCGTCTCTCTTGCGTGCTCTTGGCTTCTGGGCATCAATGAGGTAGTAGGCATCGTTGCCTAGCACCTTGCTGATGATGAACGGTCCTTACCAAGGAGCCGAGAGCTTGTGCTGGCCGGCTGTTCGCTGGATCAGCCGGAGCACAAGGTCCCCCTCGCGGAAGGAGTGTGGCTTGACTCACCGGCTGTGATAGCGGCGGAGGCCCTGCTGATAGATGGTGGAGCGGCTGAGTGCTACCAACCGGGCCTCCTCCAGCAGGTCTATGTCGTCTTCTCATGCTTCTTTGGCTTCGGCTTCTGTGTACATGGTGACGCGAGGTGAGTCAAACTCAACGTCTGTTGGGATGACGGCCTCGGCCCCATAAACAAGGAAGAAAGGAGTGAAGCCGGTGGATTTGTTCGGAGTAGTTTTGAGGCTCCAGAGGACGGACGGCAACTCTTCAATCCAGCAGCCGGCTGATCGTTCCAAAGGTTTGACCAGCCGGGGCTTGATGCCAGACAAGATAAGGCTGTTGGCACGCTCAACTTTGCCGTTGGACTGTGGGTGAGCAACGGACGCTAGGTCCAGTCGGATGCCCTGTGTTGCACAGAAATGGGCAAGTGTGCCTTTGGCAAAATTTGTGCCATTGTCGGTGATGATGCTATGCGGTATGCCATACCGGACTGTGATGTCTGCGATGAATGTCACATCAATTGGGCCGTTGAGTTTCTTGATTGGTTTTGCTTCGATACACTTGGTGAATTTGTCCACTACCACGAGTAAATGTGTCAAGCCGCCCCGGGCTGTCTTGAAGGGGCCCACCATATCCAGCACCCAGACGGCAAATGGCCAAGTGATCGGAATGGTCTTGAGTGTAGAAGCCGACAAGTGTTGCTTGGAACTGAAGCGCTGGCAGCCGTTGCACTTTTTTTACCAAATCTTTGGCGTCGTCCAAAGCAGTCGGCCAGAAGAAACCATGGCAGAAGGCTTTGGCGACGAGAGATCTTGAGGCCGCGTGATGGCCACATTCCCCTTGGTGAATGTCCTTCAGAATAGCCAGACCCTTTTCTGCTTCCACGCAGCGCTGGAAGACACCTGTTGCACTTCTTCTGACAAGCTGTTTGTTGACTATGGTATATGCTGAAGCTCGGCGTTGAACTTGCCGTGCCATGGTTTCATCTGCTGGTAGCTATCTTCTAAGCAGGAAGGTGAGGATTGGCTGTGCCCAAGACGGCGCTGAGACTCCTGTTGCCTCTGCCAAAGAGACCAGGGTGGTTGGGCTGGGAGGCGGAGGGCTGGGCTGAGCCGTCTGCTGTGCTTCCACAGTCCCCGAGCCGGCTGCGACGGTCCCCGGGCCGTCTGCTAGGGTTGGTGCCTCTTGGCCACCTGCTGGAGTAGTCCCCGGGCCAGGAACCGGCGCAGCGACTGCTGGACCGTCTGCTGGAGTTGGAGTATCAAGGCCGCCTGCTGAAGTTGCCGGGCCGTCTGCTCCAGGATCGGTTGGTATGAAGATTGACTCCGATTCTCGTGAAGGCTTGATAGACGGCTTGCGCAGGCATTGAAGGGACACACCGGCTGGTATTGCTTGGCGGGTGGAGCCGATTCGTGCCAAGGTGTCGGCTTGCATGTTGTCGGCTCGTGGCACGTGGAGGAACTCACAGCCATCAAAGTGCCCACTGATCTGTTGGACAAGGAAACGATAACTTGCCATATTTGCGTCCTTGGCATCCCAGTCCCCAGATGACTGCTGGACGACCAAGTCCGAGTCACCATAGCACAGCACTCGGCAGATACCAAGATCTTTGTCCATCCGGAGCCCGTGGATAAGTGCCTCATACTCGGCCACGTTGTTAGAGGCGGCAAAGTGGATCTGCAGGGTATACTTGAGCTTGTCGCCCTTGGGGGAAGTGAGGACGACGCCGGCTCCCAAGCCAGTGCGCATATTTGACCCGTCAAAGTGCATCCGCCAATGGGTTGAGTCTGGAATAGGCAGCAGGTACTGGGTCTCGGCCCAGTCGACGAGGAAATCGGCCAATGCTTGCGATTTGATGGTGGTGCGCGGCTGGTAGAAGATGGTGAAGGGGGACAGCTCTATGGCCCACATGGCCACTCTTCCTGAAGCGTCTCTGTTGCCCATGATTTCAGCAAGCGGGGTCGTGCAGACGATCGTGATCGGATGTTCTTGGAAGTACTGCTTGAGTTTCTTGGCGGTGAAGTACACGCCGTAGCACATCTTCTGGTAGTGGGGGTAGTTCTGCTTGGACACTGACAGCACCTCGCTCAGGTAGTAGACCGGCCTCTGGACGGGCAAGGCTCTACCGTCTTCTGGGCGCTCGACCACAATGATCGTGCTGACCACCCGGCTGGTGGCGGATATGTAAAGGAACATGGGTTCCTTGTCTGTTGGCGCCGCCAGGACAGGCGGGATGGACATCAGTCTCTTGAGCTGCTGGAAAGCTTTGTCTGCCTGGTCGTTCCACTCGAAGCAAGTGGTCTTCTTCATTAGTTGATACAGGGGGAGTGCCTTTTCTCCCAGTCGGCTGATGAAACGGCTGAGAGATTCCAAGCACCCCGTGAATTTATGGACATCTCGCACACGGGTTGACCGCTCTATTCTCTCAATGGCCTTGATCTTGGCAGGGTTGACTCAATGCCGCGTTCAGATACCAGGAAGGTAAGGAGATGGCCGGCTGGTACCCCGAAGACGCATTTCTCCGGGTTTAGCTTGATCCGAAAGTGGCGCAAGTTCTCAAACGTCTCTTGGAGATCCTCCAAAAGAGTTCCTCTCTTCTCCGTCTTCACCATGATATCATCCACATAAACGTGTGCGTTTCTGCCAAGTTGCTCGAGGAGACACTTCTGCATGCAGCGCTGAAAGGTGGCGCCGGTGTTTGTAAGGCCGAACGTCATGGTCAGGTAGCAGAAGGCCCCGAATGGCATGAGTAAGGCGGTCTTCAGACGGTCAGCCGGATCGAGTTTGATCTGGTGACACCCGGAATAAGCATCAAGAAATGACAGCAGCTCGCATCCGGCTGTGGAGTCAATCACTTGATCTATTCGCGGCAGAGCAAATGGATCTTTAGGGCAAGCTTTGTTGAGGCTGGTGTAATCAATGCACATGCGCCATTTATTGTTCTTCTTCAGCACTAGGACTGGGTTTGCGAGCCACTCTGGATAAAAAACTTCCATAATGAAGCCGGCTACTAGCAGGCGGGCAACTTCTTCCCCAACAACTCTTCTCTTCTCTTCTGATAGGCGGCGCAGCGACTGCCTGACAGGCTTTGCATCTTCTCTCACATGAAGTTTGTGCTCGGCGAAATCCGTCGGGACACCCGGCATGTCTTTGGGGGACCATACAAAGATGTCCCGATTCTCACGGAGGAAATCGACGAGCTTGCTTTCTTATTTGATGTCTAGGTTTGACCCTATGACAACAAATCGCTCTAGGTGAGACGGGTCCAAGGCAATCTTCTTTGTCTCCTTGGCCGGCTGGAACGAGCCTTGCAGCTCTGCCTCCCTGGGATCGGCTGGTATGGCTAGCTGCTCGCCAGCCATTGCCACCAGCCGTTCTAGGCGGCGCTTCTCTTCAGCTACGACAAGGGACTCGGCCAGACGGCTGCTAGCTGTTGCGCATGCGATGGACTTCTCGTAGTCCCCGACTATTGTGATTATTCCCTTGGGGCCCGACATCTTCATCTTAAGGTAGGCATAATGGGGTACTGCCATGAACTTTGCAAGAGCAGGCCGGCCCAAGATCACGTGATAGGGACTTTCCAGGTTCACTACTTCAAACCAGACTAGCTCCCTCCGGAAATGCATCTTGTCACCAAGCAGGACATCAATCTTGGCCTTGACGATAGGTGAGCAAGAGAGGCCTGGCACAATGTCGTGGAACACAGTCCTGGTAGGTTGAAGCTGCTTTTCTTTGATGCCCAACTTCTCCATGGTGTCACAGTACATGATGTTGATGCTGCTGCCGCCGTCTACCAGTACTCGGGAGAAACGACAGGCCCGCCTGTCGGTGGAGAGAGTAGCATCCAGGACCAAGGCGTAGGCCCCTGGTGATGGCATGACAGCCGGGTGATCCTCTCGGCTCCAGCTGACAGGCTTCTCAGACCAGTGCATGAATTCTGGGTCTTTGACGGCAATGGTGTTGACTTCTCTGCGCTGCTGGAGCTGGCTGTGCCTATCGTCCGTTTGGCTGGTGAAGACGACATAGGCCCCGTTCTCTTCTGGGAATTCATCCTGGACCTGGCCGCCTGCACGAGCAGCCGGCAGATTGGGAGGCGGGGCCGCCTGCCCAGCAGGCGGTGGTGGCAGAGCTTCTCCTCTGGCAATCCTTGTGAGCCAATGGCACTTTCATGTGGTGTGGTTGGAAGGCTTCGCGCCACTGTGGAACTTGCAGGGGGAGTCCAGAGCTTAGTCGAAGGAGAAAGTTGGCTGCCAGGCCGGCTTGCCGCCCTTCTGGCGCTTGGGTCCTGCTTGAGCTTCTAGCTGCTGGCCATCAACTGCTGCCACCAGCCGGCTGTTGGCAGCCGGCGCGTGGGTCTTGCGTTTGTGATCGTTCGGCTGCTGGCGTCGGCTGGACTCTCCAGTTGGCGTTTTGGGAGTGGGAGGAGTCATCTTGCCAGAAGCATCCACTTGCAACTCGGTCTTCATGGAGGAGTCGTCGGTGGCGTACTTGTCTGCTATGCTCAACAGCTCATCCAACATAGCCGGCTCGTCACAAAGGAGTTTGTGTTTGAGTAAGGTGCCTTCTCTGCACCCGGCCGTGAAATACTCGATGGCTTGTACTTCGTGCACTCCTTCACAAGAGTTTCGCAGCTCGGCCCAACGCGTCAGATAATCGCGGGCTATCTGGGCCTTGGACGCATAGGGAGAGCTGGCGCGGCTTGGGAGGACGCTTGTAGGTGCTGGTGAAGTTGCGAGTGAAGGCGTCGGTGAAGTACAACCAGCCGTTGATGCTGTTGGGTTTGAGGCTGTTCAACCACGTCCGGGCCGTGCCCTGGAGCATAAGTGGCACATACTTCACCGCAACACGCCTGTTGCCTGTGGCTATGCTGACGGCTATGGAGTAGTCCACCAGCCAGTCCTCTGGTTTCAATGATCCGTTGTACATGGGGGTATCTCTGGGGAGCGAGAAGCCCTTGGGGAAAGGCTCGTTGCGGATGCAAGGGCCGAAACAGGCCGGGCCGAGGTCATCTTCTTCTTCGGCCGCCTTGGACCGAGCTAGTCGGTCTAGGCGGTGGCGGGCGTCATTTTCCCCAACCCCCTCGCGGCGGCCCAAGCGGCCTGCCAGAGAGGGGTGGTCAACAGGTGGAGGAGACACGCGCCTCTCCCGCCTAGGAGGAGGCGGGTGTTCCCCCCGCCGCTCTACAGCCCTTGGGCGGCCGTCTTCGTCGCGCTCGATCGTGATACGAGTCTGCCGGCTGCGGCTAGCAGCCGGCTCTGAGTCTCGCCGGTTGGGGGCGCCGACTATTAAAGAGCGAGACATGGCTCCTTGCTCCCGTCGAAGGGGGCGGTCGTCAGCGTGCGCGCCAGCCTCTGATACCCAACGACGGGCCTCCTGCTACGCGGCAGCAGCGTCGAGGAGCTGGCGGGCGCGCTGAGTTACGCAGCGAAGCTCGTCTCCCTCCAAGTGGCCCATCTCATCGACTGCTGCCTGGGCAGCCCTTAGGTTATCCGATGGAGTCAGGTACACAGGCCGCGTGGCCCCCAACATGTCTGCTAGCAGCCCGCCGCGATCGCGAACGGCGCCAGCCCGGCTAGGCTCGCCAGCAGCCGGCGTGCCGCAAATGGCACGGTCCATCTCGCGGCGGTAGGCTTCGGTGAGGCGTCGGGAAGCGGCCAGCTTGTTGGCGCTGTCGAGGAGCGAGACGCGAAGTGCCTCCAACACCGCGCCGTCTACCCCCACCGCAACAGGTGCGGCGAGGTTCTGTAGGGCGGCCTGGAGCGGGTCTTGGTCCGCCCCGTCGGACGGTTCGTCGTGGTTGGTGACGAACACCTCCGTGACGGTGCTGGTGGCGCTGCCGCCCGTTGGAACAGGGAGGGGGTCGTTGATGGCTTCTCGCCCCTCGTTGGTTACCCCAAGTGGAAGGTTGAGATGTAGCGTAGCGGCAAATTTCCCTTGGCAAAGATACCAAGGATTGAATCCCGTGAGACTCCGAGGGTCGACAAGTAGGTGTCAACGGCGCCAGAAACTTAGCGATTGACGGGACCTGCACACAGATACATATAACTTTGCTCCCAACGAGTACAGAGAGGTTGTCAATCCCTCCAGCCTTGTTGTTTACAAAGTATCAAACACAAGAGATAATAATGATAGCTATGACTGCAACTAGGAAATAAAAACAAGAAGTAAATAGAAGGTGTGATCAGCGGTGGTAATATGGACCGGGGTCCCATGATGTTCACTAGTGATGTCTCTCTCCCAAAAGACGATAAAACAGCAAAGCGAGGTAAACAAATTACAGCTGGGCAATTGACAGGATTATGTGCGCAAACCAATGCTAACTATGCTGCAAAGAAAGGTAGAGGCTCAAAAGCATGGGCGGTACGCCAAGGCAAGTAGACCGAAATCCATCTGCATCTACTACTAATCATCCACCTTGAGATATCTATCCAGAACATCTCGCTGGTATTAAGTTGCGAATCCCACCCAAGTGTATACTCAAAGCAACAGACAACTGCATTAAAAGAACTTTGAGTAAAGTAAACAATCCTTGCACCCACAAGTACAAGCACCGTTGTTTTCTCCCTTGTGGCAACAGCACATCCCCTAGACTCATGTTTCTGTCACTCAAGCTAGTCATCAGGGGGCATGAACCCACAATCAAGCATAACGCTCCCTCTTGGAGTTACTACCTACTACTTGGCCAAAGCAATAAACAGCAACGGAGAACATGCAAGAATTACTCAAGAACAAAGATATAAAAGAGGTGAATCAAATATATTACTCAAACACAATCTGAACATAGTCTCATAATCCATCATATCCTAGCAAACTCAGCAAAGCAACAGCAGAAAGATTACATATGTGTCGGGACCCCGATCCTAAGTCACACAGGTCTAGCCTGTAACACATCATATCACTTTGCGGCCTCACGCACGGTATCCCCACGGGTGCCACCTTACCTGGCCCGGGACCGTTTGCGCATTTTGGCACACGTATATGATAGTGTCGCTAGCATCCATATGACAGAGAACCCGGGCCGACATGACCAGTTATAAACCAAAAGTGGCACTAAATTACAGAGACAGGCATACATGACCCAGCAACGAATGTGTCGGTCATCAACGTATGAACCCAAGTCGTAGCAAGCTACAAGGACTTAAAGGAACAACGCGTGACATTTCCCCTAAGGGACAGAGACAGGAACGAAGAAGGACACATGCCGGCCAGCCTAAGTGTTCCGGAGCAGTAGCAAGCTACCAAGGCTCAGTGGAAGCACTAGGAGACATTTCCCTGTAAGATAGGCTACCAAAGGTAAACAACTAGGTGTCGGATCCCACACATAGCAATACACATTACACGTACGCATAACATGCAAGTATGTGTTGTACAACATGGCATCACAACATAACTCAACAACTCATATAGATAAAGGCCCAGAAGAGCCATCATAGCATTTATTACAATCAGAGGTCACATGACCCAACATACAGAGCATACAGGCAATGGAAGCATAACATGTCTGAGTACAGACAACTACAAATGAAAAAGGCTAAGAAGCCTGACTATCTACAAGACCCTCCCAAGGGTACAAGATCGTAGCTGAGGTAACAAGCTAAACGTCGAAGTCCACGCGGAACCACTAGCGAGACTGAAGTCTCTCTGCAAAAACATAAATTAAGCAAACGTGAGTACAAAGGTACTCAGCAAGACTTACATCAGAACTAACTACATATGCAACAGTATCAACAAGGGGGTAGTGGAGTTTGACTGCAGCAAGCCAGCTTTGACTCGTGGCTATCCTGAACTACGACTGCAAGTAACTCTTTTGAGGTGGCGCACACGAGTCCACATATTCACCAATCAATACACCACTATGGACCCGCTCCCGTCTCCCTACGAGAAGGCCATCCATAGTACTCACACTTGTCTTGAGTATTTTAGAGTATCCACTTTCGATTGTCTATGTACCACGTAAGCATCCAAGAAGTCCATATCCGCGGACCCGGCTATTCGAATAGATCATGTTAACCCTGCAGGGGTGTACTTCTTCACACACGCTCTCGCCACTTACCGCCATGTACACGTCGTGTATCTCGGCAACCTTCAAGCGGAAGCCTGGCGAGGGTGTCGGCCACGACCTGACTAACCACACAAGTCTCTCGTCCAGGTTTATCGCCTATTGGGGTTCCATCCGTGGGGCGATTCGGCCGGGGTGTCGCTCACGGCCCCAAAAGATGTGCGCAGGGTTCCCAAGCCCACCTCGTCGGATGGATCTATGCTTGGTACACCGTGCCACGGTGCCTAGTCTGACCCAAGCCCACATGTACCGTGTGCCACTTGGTAGACTACTAACACTACCTACAAACACCAGAAACTAGTTGCAACTCCTGGACAGAGATCTAGTTGATTAATAAGTCGAGAGGGGTCGAGTTACCGGAACCCAATGTGTGGTAGTAACTATGTCATTGGACAACTTAGTCAGAACTCAGTTCTTAAGGACGGCTCCAGTGAGACAACCCACCATGTACTCCTACATGGCCTCTCACCGCTACCTTTACCAAATCGTGTTCACACACTTAGCTCTCAACAGTAGGGCATGTTCACCACATTCCAATTCATTCCCGATGAATCAGACCTGACACAACTCTAGGCAATAGCAGGCATAACCAGAAAGCATGAATGAGTAGGCACAACATGGCTCAAATAACTCCTACTCATGCTAGTGGGTTTCAACTATTTACTATGGCAATGACAGGTCATGCAGAGGAAAGGGGTTCAACTACCGCAGCAAAAGCAGTTCAATCGTTGTTGTCCTAATGCAGTAAAAGAGAGCAGGAGCGAGAGAGTGGGATTGTATCGGAATGAACAAGGGGGTTCTGCTTGCCTGGCACTTCTGAAGATATTAACAGCTCTTCATCGGTGTCATCGAACTCATCGTCGGAACGTCGTCTACTGAGAGAGAACAAAACCGACAAAATGAGAAAGAACACAATCAATGCAATGCACAATATGATGCATGAATGTGACATGGCAATATGTTGTTGGTTGAGCTAATGCAACTAGCAACAAGTTAAATGAAGTTGGTTTGAACCAAGGGTTCAAATTCAAACTCCATATGTGATTATTCAAATGCCATTTATGCAATTTGTCCTAAACAGTGGCTGTAAGTTATTTAAACATGCATGAAAATGTCATAAACAGATTCCTTGGATTTTTCTGATCAATTTTCATATATAAATTATTTTCATCTGAGTTAGGGATTATTTTCTGTGATTTTTAGAAGTTTTGGCTATTTTTTGAAATAAATAAATCAAATAGATTTATTTAAAATCCAGAAAAGCATTTATGACATCATCACTACGTCAGCAGGTCAAAGGCGCCAGCCCAGGTCAAACCTGACGGCTGGGACCCACACGTCAGTGGCTCTGCTAATTAACAGAGTTAATTAGCACTAACTAAGATATAAACTAATTTCAGACAGGACGGGGCCCACACGTCGGTGACTAACTAACTAACCAAACGATTAGTATTAACCTAAGTTAATTAACAGGGCGGGCCCCAATTGTCAGCGGGTCAGGGGTGGACTAAGGGCGTGGGACCCATGCGTCAGTGACCCGGGGTGGTCAACCCACCGGTCAAAGAGGTCAGAAACGCCGGCGGCTCGTCGCCGACGAGACCGAATGCGGCGGAGGCTGCGGAAACGGGCTGTGGTGCCCCGTTCGCAGCGTGGCTGGGCTCATTCGAGAGCCCAGACCAGCGCGCATCGAGTGGGGGTGCCAGCCGGGCCTGGGGTGGCCGGAGGCGAGAGCGATGAGCTCGGCCGCGGCGGCCGGAGTTCGGGCTCCGTCGGGTTTGGGGTTGTGGTGCACTAGAAGGGGAGAGGGAGCGTGCGTTTGGCTCCTGGGAGCACGGTGAGTGCGATGGCATGCTCAAAATCGGACAGAGGCGGCTGGGGCCACGGCGGTGACAGGTTCAGCGGCGGCCGGAGTTGGCCGCGATGGAGCTATGGCCTAGAGGTCATGCGCGGCTAGGGGAGAAGGGGGAACGACCCGGAGGCTCACCGCGGGTCTGTTGGGAGGGTCAGTGCGCTCGGGGACGCGTCGGAGGCGGCGAATCGACGAGCGGCGTCCGGTGGCCGTGGCGAGGGAAACGGCGACGATGGCGACAGTGTGCTGCCTCCCGACTTGCATAGCTCGGTGTAGACGAAGAGGGCGACGAGGCGCTTCTGCTGGACACACCGGGGAGGCATGGGGTGGACGGTGGCCGCAGCTTCGGCCGGCGGTGCACTCTGGCTCTCACGGGCGAGCTTGGATAAGGGAGCTAGAGGAGAAGGAGAGAGCTCCAGAGTGAGGGGAGAGGCAGAGGGGGGTCGAGGCGTTCCAACGGCGCACTGGAAGGGTCGGGGAAGGCGGGGACACGTCGAAGCAGGAGGTGGCCGCCGCTCGGCCGTGCGCGCGCCACGCACAGCGCCAGTGGGCGCGGGGAAGACGACAGAGGGGTGCTGCAGTGGTGGGCTGGGCCTGTGGGTCGCTACAGGAGAAGGCCAGGAGAGGTAAGCCCAGGTACTTCCACTCTCTCTCTCTTTTCTAAAATAGTTTCTGTTTTCTATTTTTCTGCTTTTGTTTTGATTTAAGTCTTGCCACTGTTTGAAATTTCAACAATTTCAAACCAGTGCCAAAAATCCTCCGAACAATTTTATGTTGCTAGATGGACTTTTCCAGAAGCACATAAAACATTTCAAAGTTATTTGAAAATATATTCTATATATTATGAATATAATTCCAAATTCAAATACAATAATAAATTAAATTCCATGCCCAAAATATTCCACAAAATTGTCCATTATTTTTGGTTTGCTGCAAAAGCCTTGCCAAAAATATCCAACAAATATTAGGAACATTTTGGAAACATTGAATGCAATTTTTTTGACTGGACCTATTTGAGATTTAAAGTGCTAGGGTTTGAACAATCCCCATTTCAAGTTTCCTTTGAAAATAAACATGATGACATGATGATCAGGCAAGGACCACAGGGGTTGATCTAGGGATGTGACAATATGTGCCTCGATCATGTAGGGCAGCTCACGAGGTCTAAACCATGAAGAGCAAAGAGGGGAGGAGAACATCACATAGCTACTGATCATGGACCCATGGTCCAAGATGGACTACTCATGACTCATCCGGGAAGCGTCCATGGTGGTGGAGAAGCTCCCGATGGTGGTTCTCCCCTCCGGCAGGGTGCCGGGAAGAGTTCTCCTGATGCTCCCGATCTTGGAAGCGCTGCGGCGGCGGAACAGAGGCGAGATCGCAAAAAAGGGTTCTGTCCTCGAGGGTTTCGGGACGAGAGGGATATATATGCGAAGAGGGGCAGCCAGAGGCGGAGCAGGGGCCCCAGGCGCCCCCCTGGCGCGGCCAGGGGTGGGGCCGCGCCAGGTGCCGCCTGGGCCTCCCCTGGCTCCCCTCTGGCCCATCTTTAGTTCTTCGCGAAGCTTCCTGTACGCTGATTTTTCCTATATTTTTCCTGGAATTTTTGGAGCTCTTTTAATATGGGGGAAACCTGAAATAGAAAAACAGCAGAAAACAGGAACTGGCATTGTGGTGCACTGAGTTAATAGGTTAGTCCAAATATGATCAAAAGTGTATGGAAGTGCATCAATATCATAGCAATATCACACAAAAGAAGCATGGAGCAAGCAGAAATTATAGATACGTTTTGGACGTATCAACATCCCCAAGCTTAATTCCTGCTCGTCCTCGAGTAGGTAAATGATAACAAGCATAATTTCTGTGGTGACATGCTACCAACCATATAAGAACTTTTTAAGTAAAGCAATCAAGGCATGTAATTCAATTCAAGCCATAACAAGCAAGAGTCTATATTAGCATTGTAACAAGCAACATAAGAACATAAAGGTGCAAGAGCTCTCGCTGTCCGTGACTCCAAATGGTGTTTGCGTGCAAGAAAGGGGATAGGGATATACGAGAGAGTAAAACATAGTTTTTGTATTATTGAGAACTTAATCTACTAAAGTTTCACACTTGGTCTTCTTTGGAATCTTATCTTGACTCATCCCCAGACCACTAGCCAGGTACAAGTCAAAATGATCCACTCCCTTTCGATATTTTGAGCACTCATGCAATGGATGAGCGTAAGCAAGAAAGTTGACACTTAGGATGGCAAAAAGAGAAAAATGATGAAGGGGGAAGACAAAAAAGGTGTGAAAGCCTCACATCAATGAGGACAATCATAGGCGAGAGAAAGCCAAATGATAGATATGATGTGAGGAGTAGGGATTGCCATGCAACGGATGCACATATGAGCTAAGGTAAGCTCTCCAATGGAACTAGTGGGGTGCATCCAACTTGCTCGCTCAAGAAGACCTAGAGCTCTTTTGAGGAGGCTCATCATTGGAATATACAAGCCAAGTTCTATAGTGTGAAGGTCCCCACATAGCTATATGCATGAATGATAATCTCTATGGAGTACAAGGTATAAGATGAAGTGCGAGTGTGGATCTCTCAAAAGGAATAGTAGTGTGCCCCCTTCTCTCTTTTTATTTCTTTTTCTCTTTTTTCTATTATTATTATTTTTTTGTGGCCTCAATGGCTCTTTCTATTTAACTCTCATTTGTCCTCTTTGGGATCTTTTGATTTTGTCCTCTTTGGGATCTTTTTCTCACTTTAGGGGCAACACTCTATGTATTACAAGAAGTATAGAAGATCTTTCACACTTTACAAGAGTACTCAACATAAAGAAGATGAAACTATCATGATGTATGCAAATGTATGCCTCTGCCAGTGTAGCAGGATATGCAATGATACTAGCGCGTCATGTAGCAATGATTAGGGCAAGGCCCAACTAGCATGCAGCTCATCGATCAAGCAAAAGCATGTATGACATGAAGATCAAGTCATGAGAAGATGGATGTTGCATGGCAATGTATCTCGGAAAGGCTATGGAAATGCCTTGATAGGTAGGTATGGTGGCTGTTTTGTGGAAGGATATAATGAGGCTTATGATGACAGAGCGTATCGTGCCAAGGATTTGGATGCACCGGCGAAGTATGCACCAACTCTCGAGGTGAGAAAGGGCAATGCACGGTACCGAAGAGGCTAGAAAAATATGGCTAGGTGGAAGTGTCAACTTTCGAATACTCACATTAGTCCGAAGAACTCATGCACTTATTATCGGTAACTCTCAATCTAATTAGGAGGTTCACAAAGCGACAAGTACCCCGAGGAGGAGTGTATGGGGGTTTGGTTATCCTTGCGCATCCTCGACTCATGGTACATGAGTGTACTCTAATATTCGATCCCTCCAAAGATTAGTGATCCATCTAGTAGCTAAAGTTCTCAACTATTTTGTAGGTTTTCGAAAATAAACACGGATTGCCCAAAATACGACATCTATCACTAATAGGCTAAAGCTCTTGACACCAAAAGTTCAGACATTACTCATGGCAATACCTCAAAACTATTGCAAATTACTACTAAAATTAAATAGCAACCTCAATTACCTACTTTAAGTTAAGACACACAACTCAGTGCAACAGGCAAACTCTCTTAACAAGATAAACATGAAAAATCAAGAGAGTTCAACAACTAACTAAACAAAAGCTCTTTAAAAAGAAAAGCATGAAAACTAAGAGCTAAACATGACAGCAGCTATGGAAAGACAAAGAACACACACAGCAAAGATAAGCATGAAAATCCTATGTTGTGTTCTAGGTTGAAGTGGAGCGTGTTTCTCTCCACACAAAGAAAGCTGGGTTCTAACTTGTTATGAACAGCAAGCAAAGCTAAAGAAAACTAAAAAAAGAAACTAAGAGCAAGACGCTCCAAGCATAGCACATAACGCATGAAGTGATAAAATTATAGTGGAATGAAAGACGAACTGATAATTGTTGATGGAGAAGGGGATGCATGGGGGCATCCCCAAGCTTAGACGCTTGAGTCTTCTTGAATATTTCTTGGGGGTGCACGGGGGCATCCCCAAGCTTGAGCGTTTGACCCTCCTGAATCTTCTTTTATCATCTTCCCTCGCACACTTGAAAACTCCCTTCATACATAACTCATCATAATCTGATTAGCGAGGTTAGTACCCACAATAAAATAATTTTTCCCTACTAGAAATAAAGATAATCTTGAAGAGCTACCGTTTCTCAAGATTACCAAAAGGTTTTTGCAAAGAAAAAGCAAGCTCAAGGTTTGCAAAACGAACAAAAGGCAAAACAGGACAGAATCTGTGAAAAACAGACCAGCAGGTAGTAAATAATTTTTTCGGGGCACTTCTGCAACTCAAATCAAAAAACTCAGAACAGACGCTCGAAAGCCAATTGTATAGAGCATGCTGTCAAAAATATTCAGATCAAAAAGATGATCTGGTGATTTTATTCGAATTTTTCTGTCCAAGGACAGAATCTGTTTTCTGGACAGCACGTCACAACTTTTGAACTTTCTTGCAATCGGCGGCTAAACTTGGCACAAAGCTGAAAAGAAAAGATACAATGATGATGCTACTGTAGTAACAAACATCAAGACACAACAAAAGCAAAATAAAACCTAATTCGTTGTGGGCTGCCTCCCAAAAGCGCTTTCTTTTATGCCTTTAAGCTAGGCATGATGCAAAAAGAGAAGATCAAGTCTTATCAAGAGTAAGAGAATAGCTAGCCCGTGTAACGGACTCAAAAGGCAACTTAATCTTCTTTCTAGGGAAGTGTTCCATCCCTTTCTTGAGAGGGATTTGGAATTTTATATTCCCCTCTTTCATGTCAATGATAGCACCAATGGTGCGAAGAAAAGGACGTCCCAAAATAATTGGACATGAAGGTTCACATTCAATATCCATAATAGTAAAATCAACGGGAACATAATTGTCATTGACAATGATAAGAACATCGTCGATCTTCCCTAAAGGTTTCTTTACGGAAGAATCAACAAGACGAACACCAAAAGAACAAGGATCAAAAGGTTTCAATTCAAACATATCGTACATTCTTTTGGGCATAACGGAGGTACTAGCTCCAACATCACATAAAGCATAGCAAGAGAAGTTATTCAACTTAATTTTAATCATAGCATCCCAACTATCTTCTAGCTTTTTAGGTATGGAGGCTTCTACCCTAAGCTTCTCCTCCCTAGCTTTGATGAGAGCATTAGTGATATGCTCCGTGAAGGCAAGATTAAGTGTGCTAGTGTGGGGATCTCTAGACATCTTGTGAAGAAAACCAATAACTTCAGAAAGGGTGCAATTATCAAAATCAAGGTCACTACTATCAAGTAAAGTGGTAGTGGTGTCCTTTAGGCTCACTTGTTTGGTAGCTTCTATGGTCATAGGAGTTTCTTCTTCTATGGTTGAGGTCATAGCATCACCATTAATAGGTCCAATGGGACTAGGAGTGCATTGGGTTCTAAGAGTTTGGATATCCTCAACAACTTGAATAGTAGCAACAGTGTGGTGGGTAGGAAGGCTCTTAATTCTATCTTCTTCCTCCTTTTCTCTAGCCCATCTCTCTTTAAGTTTAGCCATCATCCTAATGTTTTCATTAATTTTCACTTGAATAGCATTCATAGGAGTGGTCTTCCTCTCCTCAAGAGGAGAAGTTCTAATTTTAAGCAACTCTACCTCATGGGCTAAATTGTCTACCTTCGAAGAGAGATTATCTAGTTTGTCTAGTTTTTCTTCTACACTCTTATTGAAGGCCTTTTGGGTAGTGATGAAGTCTTTAAGCACAATCTCTAGTTCAGAAGTGGAGTTCTTGGTGCTAGGATAAGCATTGTTGTTCCCATAGGAATTAGAGGGGAACGGTCTATGGTTGCTACCAAAATTACTCCTATAAGCATTGTTATTGAAATTGTGTCTAGAGATAAAGTTCACATCTACTTGATCTTGAGCAATCAAAGAATTTAAAGGAACATCATGAGGATCAATAGAAGATTGCTTGGAAAGTAGAGACATGATCAAGTCAACTTTTTCATTTAGGGAGGAAATCTCCTCGACAGAGTTTACCTTCCTACCTGTTGGAGTGCGTTCGGTGTGCCATTGGGAATAATTGGTCATCATCTCGTCGAGAAGCTTCGTGGCAGCACCAAGTGTAGTTGACATAAAGGTTCCTCCCGCGGCCGAATCTAACAAGTTCCGCGAGGTAAAGTTCAAGCCTGCATAAAAAGTTTGGATAACCATCCAAGTAGTCAAACCATGAGTAGGGCAGTTCTTGACAAGAGATTTCATGCGTTCCCAAGCTTGGGCAACGTGTTCATTATCCAATTGTTTAAAATTCATTATGTTACTCCTTAGTTGGATAATTTTAGCAGGGGGATAGTACTTCCCAATAAAGGCATCCTTGCACTAGTCCCAAGAATCTATACTATTCCTAGGCAAGGATTGAAACCAGACTTTAGCTCCTCCTCTCAAGGAGAAAGGAAAAAGCTTAAGCTTAACAATATCACCATCTACTTCTTTGTACTTTTGCATATCACAGAGCTCAACAAAGTTATTTAAGTGCAAAGCAGCATCATCTCCAGCACCGAAGAATTGATCTTTCATAACTAGGTTCAGTAAAGCAGGTTTAATCTCATAAGAAGGTGCTGAAGTGGTAGGTGTAGCAATAGGCGTGCAGATAAAGTCATTGTTGTTATGACTAGTGAAGTCACACAACTTGGTGTTCTCGGTGGAACCCATAGCAGCAGCAAGCAAGATAACTATTTTTGTGATTTTCGGTAAGGGACACTAAAGCAAAAACTGAAAGGTAAACTAACAAGACTAAAAAGCAAAGATAAAAGATAGCGTGCAACTCCCCTATCTTGAAGAGTGGAGTCCCCGGCAACGGCACCAGAAACTTGCTTGATGGCTTCTCGCCCCTCGTTGGTCACCCCAAGTGGAAGGTTGAGATGTAGCGTAGCGGCAAATTTCCCTTGGCAAAGATACCAAGGATAAAATCCCGTGAGACTCCGAGGGTCGACAAGTAGGTGTCAACGGCGCCAGAAACTTAGCGGTTGACGGGACCTGCACACAGATACAGATAACTTTGCTCCCAACGAGTACAGAGAGGTAGTCAATCCCTCTGGCCTTGTTGTTTAGAAAGGATCAAACACAAGAGATAATAATGATAGCTATGACTGCAACTAGGAAATAAAAACAGGAAGTAAATAGAAGGTGTGATCAGCGATGGTAATATGGACCGGGGTCCCATGATGTTCACTAGTGATGTCTCTCTCCCAAAAGACGATAAAACAGCAAAGCGAGGTAAACAAATTACAGCTGGGCAATTGACAGGATTATGTGCGCAAACCAATGCTAACTATGCTGCAAAGAAAGGTAGAGGCTCAAAAGCATGGGCGGTACGCCAAGGCAAGTAGACCGAAATCCATCTGCATCTACTACTAATCATCCACCTTGAGATATCTATCCAGAACATCTCGCTGGTATTAAGTTGCGAATCCCACCCAAGTGTAAACTCAAAGCAACAGACAACTGCATTAAAAGAACTTTGCGTAAAGTAAACTATCCTTGCACCCGCAAGTACAAGCACCGTTGTTTTCTCCCTTGTGGCAACATCACATCCCCTAAAATCATGTTTCTGTCACTCAAGCTAGTCATCAGGGGGCATGAACCCACAATCAAGCATAACGCTCCCTCTTGGAGTTACTACCTACTACTTGGCCAAAGCAATAAACAGCAACGGAGAACATGCAAGAATTACTCAAGAACAAAGATATAAAAGAGGTGAATCAAATATATTACTCAAACACAATCTGAACATAGTCTCATAATCCATCAGATCCCAGCAAACTCAGCAAAGCAACAGCAGAAAGATTACATATGTGCCTCGATCATGTAGGGCAGCTCACGAGGTCTAAATCATGAAGAGCAAAGAGGGGAGGAGAACATCACATAGCTACTGATCATGGACCCATGGTCCAAGGTGGACTACTCACGACTCATCCGGGAAGCGTCCATGGTGGTGGAGAAGCTCCCGATGGTGGTTCTCCCCTCCGGCAGGGTGCCGGGAAGAGTTCTCCTGATGCTCCCGATCTTGGAAGCGCTGCAGCGGCGGAACAGAGGCGAGATCACGAAAAAGGGTTCTGTCCTCGAGGGTTTCGGGACGAGAGGGATATATATGCGAAGGGGGGCAGCCAGAGGCGGAGCAGGGGCCCCAGGCGCCCCCCTGGCGCGGCCAGGGGTGGGGCCGCGCCAGGTGGCCGCCTGGGCCTCCCCTGGCTCCCCTCTGGCCCATCTTTGGTTCTTCGCGAAGCTTCCTGTACGCTGATTTTTCCTATATTTTTCCTGGAATTTTTGGAGCACTTTTAATATGGGGGAAACCTGAAATATAAAAACAGCAGAAAACAGGAACTAGCACTGTGGTGCACTGAGTTAATAGGTTAGTCCAAATATGATCAAAAGTGTATGGAAGTGCATCAATATCATAGTAATATCACACAAAAGAAGCATGGAGCAAGCAGAAATTATAGATACGTTTTGGACGTATCAGTCGTCGATGATCACCACATGCCCAAGGAAGGAGTCGACGGGCTCTGGGTCGAGGTCGATGATCATGTCTACTGGTGGGTCAGAAGAGCCCACTGACTCCACATCAGAGGCACGCTCATCGACGATGTGGAGCTTGTCGAGGCAACTCTCCGGAGCTACTGGCTCGGCCGCCGGAGAGGGCTTGTCGTGAATGTGGATGCCGCCGAGAAGGTCGGCGAGTCCGCTCGCGGTGCATGTGGCCTCAGCGTCGCGAAGCATCCCGGTCTCCACGCCTGCAGGCGTGCAAGGCTGGATGTGCTCGCCAGGGAGGAACAAAGTTCCCGTCCAGAACATGTCTCCAGACGACGGTGCACCTAGCCCCACGGTGGGCACCAAATGTTGGGGTTTTGAGGCGACATATGCCAACGGATGGCTTATCATGCATGGGGACAATAGAGCGTCGCCGGGCCCTGGAAGCGGGATAAGGCGGAACTTAGGACGCCTACGAATCTTACCCAGGTTCGGGGCTCTCCGTGGAGATAACACCCCTAGTCCTACTCTGCGGGGACTCCGCGTCATGACTAATATCACTATAGTAGCTACAAGGTTGCTCCTCGAGCTAGGTCGTCTAGAGGAGGAAGATGAACAAGGCTAGCTCACTACCTTCGCTCTAGGGATCGGGGGTGGTTGCTAGGGTTTTCTCTCTCCCTCTCTCTCTCTCTACGTGCTCTCCTTCTTTTAAGGCTTAATCTTTTTTCCGTGTCCCCCTCATGGAGGGCCCTAGGAGGTTTATATAGGCCTACCCTCCAGGGGTACAATTGTAATCTCTGCGGGGTGGCCCCGGCTGTCAGTGTCTTCTGGCGCCGGCCTCACCACCTGTCTGCTGGGGCCCGCCTCCCGCGGGCCCATGTGATTGCCTTTCACTGTAGGCGTGCTTCTGCTGACGGCAGCGTCGTCACGGGGGTAGTGGCTACAGACTATAGTGCCTCCGTCTCCTGCCGTACACTGCCGCCACGCCCCGTCTTGTCGTCTTGATGAGGTTCAGACTTCCATGGCAGGACTGGCCGTCTGTTACTAGGTGACCGCCTGCCAGGGGCGGCTTGTCCACAACTTACCCATTGGTCGGTGGGTCCAGCCGCCTGCTGGCCCCGCCGTCTGCGGGTAGTGGGATCGTGGCTTCCTCTGACCGAAGCTTGGTCACTGGTAGCGTGGCTACAGTGGCTCGCCGCTTAGGAAACGGCCGTAAGGTGCACATTCACTGTAGCCACGCCCTTATAGATTCTCTAAGGACGCGCTCAACTGTAGCCATGCCTCAGCTGCGCTGTGGTCCCCCAGCTCGTATCCCGAGGGAGGGGCGTATGACCATCTGCTAGCTGCTAGCTGTGATGCCGCCGCCTGTTTGGGGCCCCTGCCGCCTGCTTGCAGCCGGCTCCTAGGGCAAGCTATCCTAGGAGGCGGCCCGATGAGCAGACGGCCCGGGGGGAACAAGCGGCCCCAAATTGTCTTGAAATACCAAGGGTGGTAGCTGAGGACACCCATGGTCAATATCTCCGACAATCAAGTTGCAGCCTGTTTTCACCACTACATGCCAGTGCGCATGGTGATCACGACACTGTCATGCCTATGCACGCGCCCTGTGCACGGTGGCCGCGTCCAGAGCACCGTTTCTGCCTCGGCTGCGCGCCTCTCATCGTCTTCGCGTGCGTGAGCCTGTCCTTTGGCCTCACCTCACCGTCGCAGACCCCCTGGACCCCTCTACCCCTCCGTCCTCTTCCTCCACCGACGGTCACCAACGCTCGCCGACGCTCGCAGCCGAACACAATAGGAGCACAATGCTCTGTTTGGCCCTGAACCTCCCTCGGCCTCTTCCTCTGCTCCCCAGCGTCGCCTGCCTCCCCGTGAGCTCCCCCACAGTGCGCCTCTCGTCGCTTGCCTCCCAGCTCTCGAGCATGGATGTGTGTCCGCAGCGATGACAGTGCGGCACTCCTCTCCCCTGCCTATTTAAGCCCTCCCAGAGCCTCTCCGAGCTCATCACTCGCCTCCACTTGCTCTGCCACACCTCCCTAGCCACTTCCCCGAGCCACTGGAGCTCTCGTGCCTCGCCATCGCCACCATGGCCACCGCCTCGGCTTTGCCCGATTCCGGTGACCCAAAGCCCCTCCCTCGCTTCTACCACCTCTAGGAGATCACACATCCACCAGAGCCTCCCCCTCGGCCCTCCGTTCATCGCCGGAGTCGCCATATCCATGTCCTCAAATTCCGGTCGAAGCCACGTCCGCTGTAGCCGTGGTCCTCCTCGACACCGACCTCCCCTGGATGTCTGGATGGTCCAGGGAGGCGCGGCACGGCCTGCTGATCACACCGGTAGGTGGCGCGGCCTGAGCGGTGGTCGGAGCCGGCCGGACGGGCGCCGGAGCTCGCCCTCCGCTCTGCTCCGTTAGGGGAGCGAGCGGAGGAAGGAGACGACCTCGCCCCCTGCTAACCCATGGGCCCTGGCCCCACCTGTCGGCTGGCCAGGCGTTGACCCCGGTCAGCCCAGCTGGATAAGTGACGGACCCCCTGTGGGACCCGCACGTCAGTGACCAGCGCCCCGGTCCCGCCTCTCCCTAGTCAATAAGTGGAAGCGCATTTTCCCGAGTGCGCTTTCGTTTCAGTGAAAGCGTAAAGTGTTGCGGCTTCAGCCAAAAATACGCCTTCACTGTCCCGAAAGCGTAGTTCCTGGAATACGTTTTCAGTTTTTCTGTTTTGGCCCAATCTGTAATCTTTTCTGTTACAGATAGGTCCCTGGCAGAAAAACGTTCATAACTTTTTGATCCCAACTCCAAATGAGGTGAATCCAAAGCCCATCTTTTCGTCTCGTCGAGCCTGTTCTGTTGGCATCATTTTCATTATGTTTCAACATTTTGAAAATGACCATTTTGCCCTTGCCGTTAAACAGCCCCCTCCGAGAGAGAATGTTTTCCGGCGATTCTTTTCGCGAGCTTTCCGCACTTTGTCCCGGTGATTTCTTCCACCCTAGGCAAGCCACACCCTCCACTTGCATGATTGCAATGCAGTGACATGGTTCCTTATTTGAACTTATTTAAAATATTGTATTAGCTACGTATTATCTTGTTCATGGCATTTCTCAGAGTTGTATTTTGATCTTGTCATTGCCATGATATTACATGGAGTTCTAGGATTTATATTTATGTGGATGACAGATTGCCTTTGGATTCTTAGTGGCTATTTTCATGATAGTATCTGGTATTATTTTGGAGTATTGCTTTAGACATCATGTTGCCTTTGGATTCTTAGTGGCTATTTTCATGATAGTATATGTTATTATTTTTGGAGTATTTGCTTTGGATGTCATGATGCCTTTGGATTATTAGTGGCTAGTATTATTTTCATCATGATGCTAGTTGATGTCATGATTTGGAGAATGATGATGGAGATGATGCTGGTATGAGGATCATAGTTGGATAGGTAGTTCTTGATATTTGCATAGTAGTGTTCTCGGATTTTTCATGATAGAGATGTTATGCCATCCTTGGAGTATTTTATTATGATGTTATTAATCTTTGGATTATTTGTTGGATATTGCTATGACTAGGATTTTTAGTTTGATAGTTGATATCGGAGTATCTGTATCACAATTATAATTTTGAGATAAATCCGTCATTAAGTTGGTCAGGTGCCACCGAACCGGGCTTTCCCTAGTGCAACCACATTTGCCTTTATGGGAAGGCCCTAATGCGATGCTATTGTCATGCCTCTCACCGGCGCCTCCAACCAGGGAAGGTTATGGGCATGCACTACCCTGATCAGGTAGTCGGACATAACCTTGTGTGCCCGTAGTTGGATAATAAGCGCTTTTTTCCCGTTTGGGGCTTTTATTTGTTTTGGCCACGACGGTGTTCGTTGGTGTCTTTGGTAGACACGGGGCCACCCAGGACTAAGCCCAGTGGGGAATGAGTCGAAGTGGCCGGGAGAGTGTCAGGACAGTAGATCAGTTTTGTCGGAATGCCGTTGGTCCACCCGGATGGGAGAACGAGGCCATGGGTTCTGTGGTGTGGGTACAGTGCACTACCTCTGTAGAGTGTATTTGTTTAATCTATCGATAGCCGCGTCCTCGGTCATGGGCATGGGTTCGTACTAGGTCACACCATTCGATCAACACTTAAATGACGGAATAACAAGATGAATAAAAAATGGATTATAAATTATTTATATATACATATATATATATATATATATATATATATATATATATATATATATATATATATATATATATATATATATATATATATATATATATATATATATATATATATATATATATATATATATATATATTGATATGATGAGCACTGCAGGATATTGATGATGATGTAAACCAAGTGTTGGTCATGGTAGTGATAGCCGGAACGATCACGTTTGGACTTTGATCATGAGTTGACAAGATGGTTTATTACTTGGTCGGTTAGACAAGTGGGATATAATTATGTAAATTTGATATAGTGATTTATTAGTATTGTATCAGTTTCATACCATGCTTAGTAGCTGCTTCATCATGATAGTTGTTAATTAATTAACCTGTTAATGCTATGTTATTGTTTTGCCTTGATGCTTTTGGTTGTTGTGAGCTTGCAAGTACATTCAATGTACTGACCTGGTGTGTCATGCCAGATTGCAGGTGATGCCATGATTGCTTGATTGCTTGTCGAGGTTGCCGTGCGTGCGAGCTAGATCGTGTCCCAGCCAGAGTCCCTGCGGAGTGGAGTTCACCAACTTTGTCATTGTTCCGCTTCTAGAAGTACTCCGCTGCTACGAGTTGTTTCACTGCTAGCATAGAGCAAGTGTAGTATCGCCGGTGTAGTGTCGTCGTGCTAATGTGCTCCTTTGTAACATCAGGCCGTTGTAATTTAATTCGTGTAATAAGAGCTAATTTGTTCTATGCTAAGAAGTTTCGTATTCCAGAAGACCTCTCCTCGATCTCTGGGCTAGAATATGGGGCGTTCCGGTTTCTCTGAGCCGGGGTGCCACAGAGGTGTTGGTGTAGATCGCCGTCACATGATGATGGCCCCGGCGGCACTCCGGTGCCACCGGAAGCGAGGGGGGGAGAGCCCCCTCCTTCTTCTTCTTCCTTGACCTTCTCCCTAGGTGGGAGAAGGGTTTCCCCTCTGGTCCATGGCCTCCATGGCGGCGGAGGGGCGAGAGGCCCTCCGAGATTGGATATGTCTCTTTGTCTCTCTCTGTTTCTGCGTTCTCAGATTCTGTCCCTTCACCGTTTCTTACATTCCCGGAGATCCGTAACTTCGATTGGGCTGATTTTTTGGCATGATTTTTATCCGGATATTAGCTTTCTTGCAGAGAAATAAGGGCATCAACCGCCTTACGGTGTGGCCACGAGGGCCCAGGGCGCGCCTGCCCCTGGTGGGCGCGCCCCCTGCCTCGTGGCCCACTCGGGCGTTGTCTCATGTTGGTTCCGCTTCCCAAAATTCACATATATTCCAAAAAAAAATCCGTCCGTTTTTATTCCGTTTGGACTCCGTTTGATATGGATTGCGAAACAAAAAACATGCAACAAACATAGATACGACGGAAACGTATTAGCAAGCAAGTTGGATGCACACCCACTTAGTTTCTTTTTTTGAGCTTTCATACACTTATAGCTCTAGTGCATCCGTTGCATGGCAATCCCTACTCACTCACATTGATATCTATTGATGGGCATCTCCATAGCCCGTTAATATGCCTAGTCGATGTGAGACTATCTTCCTCCTTTTTGTCTTCTCCACAACCACCACTCTATTCCACCTATAGTGCTATATCCATGGCTCATGCTCATATATTGCATGAAAGTTGAAAGGTTTGAAAAAATTGAGTATGAAAACAATTGCTTAGCTGAAATTGGGGTTGTGCATGATATGAATATTTTGTGTGATGAAGAGGGAGCATAGCAAGACTATATGATTTTGTAGGGATAACTTTCTTTGGCCATGTTATTTTGAGAAGACATGATTGCTTTGTTAGTATGCTTGAAGTATTATTATTTCTTATGTCAATATAGACTTTTGTCTTGAATCTTTCAGATCTGAACATTCATGCCACAACAAAGAGAATTACATTGAAATTATGTTGGTTAGCATTCCACATCAAAAATTCTGTTTTTATCATTTACCTACTCGAGGACGAGCAGGAAGTAAGCTTGGGGATGCTTGATACGTCTCCAACGTATCTATAATTTTTGATTGTTCCATGCTATTATATATTCTTTTTTGGATGTTTAATGGGATTTATTATACACTTTTATATTATTTTTGGGACTAACCTACTAACCCAAAGGCCCAGTGCAGATTGCTTTTTTTGCCTATTTCAGGGTTTCGCGGAAAAGGAATATCAAACGGAGTCCAAACGGAATGAAACCTTCGCGAGAATTATTTTTGGAACGATATCAACACAGAAGACTTGGAGTACACGCGAGGGAACAAAGGAGGCGACCACGAGGGTCCAGGGCACGCCCCCTCCTACAGGGCGCGCCCCCACCCTCGTGGGCCCCCTATGGCTCCCCCGATGCCCTCCTTCCTCCTATATATACCCATGTACCCTGAAAACATCGAAGCAACAGAGAAAACCCTAATTCCACCTCTGCAACCTTCTGTTCCTGTGAGATCCCATCTTGGGGCCTGTTCCGGAGCTCCACCGGAGGGGGGTCTTCCATGGAGTGCTTCTACATCAACACCATTGCCTCACCATGAGTTGTGAGTAGTTTACCACAGACCTTCGGGTCCATAGTTAGTAGCTAGATGGCTTCTTCTCTCTTTTTGGATCTCAATACCAAGTTCTCCTCGGTCTTCGAGGAGATCTATTCGATGTAATCCTTTTTGCGGTGTGTTTGTCGAGATCCGATGAATCGTGGGTTTATGATCAAGATTATCTATGAGAAATATTTGGTTCTTTTCTGAATTCTTTTATGTACGATTATAATATCCTTGCAAGTCTCTTCGAATTATCGGTTTGGTTTGGCCTACTAGATCTATAGTTCTTGCAATGGGAGAAGTGCTTGGCTTTGGGTTCAATCTTGCGATGTCCTTTCCTAGTGACAACAGGGGCAGCAAGGCACGTATTGTATTGTTGCCATCGAGGATAAAAAGATGGGGTTTATATCATATTGCTTGAGTTTATCCCTCTACATCATGTCATCTTGCTTAAAGCATTACTCTGTTCTTATGAACTTAATACTCTAGATGCATGTTGGATAGCGGTCGATGTGTGGAGTAATAGTAGTAGATGAAGAATCATTTCGGTCTACTTGTCCCGGACATGATGCCTATATATAATGATCATGCCTAGATATTCTCATAATTATTCGCTTTTCTATCAATTGCTCGACAGTAATTTGTTCACCCACCGTAGAATTCTGCTATCTTGAGAGAAGCCACTAGTTAAACCTATGGCCCCCGGGTCTATTCTCAACATATTAATCTCCAATCTACTTTACTTTGTTTTTATTTACTTTCTGTTCTTATATCAAAAAATACCAAAAATATCAAACTATCCTATCTATCATATCTCACTTTCGTAAGTGACCGTAAAGGAATTGACAACCCCTTATCGCGTTGGCTGTGAAGTTCTTATTTGTTTGTGCATGTGAGAGGGACTCGCGCGTGGTCTCCTACTGGATTGATACCTTGGTTCTCAAAAACTGAGCGAAATACTTACGCTATTGTGCTGCATCACCCTTTCCTCTTCGGGGGAATACAACGCAAGCTTGAGAAGTAGCAATCCCCAAGCTTAGGCTTTTGGTTGTCCTTGAATTTTACCTTGGGGTGCCGTGGGAATCCCCAAGCTTAGACTCGTTCCACTCTTTGTTCCATAATCCATCAAATCCTTACCCGAAACTTGAAAAGTTCACAACACAAAACTTAACAGAAAATCTCGTGAGCTCCGTTAGTATAAGAAAACAAACCACCACTCAAAGGTACTGTAATGAACTCATTCTTTATTTATATTGGTGTTAGACGTACTGTATTCAAACTTCTCTATGATTCATACCCCCCGATAGTACTCATAGATTCATCAAAATAAGCAAACAACACACGAAAAACAGAATCTATCAAAAACAGAACAGTTTGTAGCAATCTATGACTTTTGAATACTTCTGTAACTCTCAAAATTATGAAATAAATTGGTGGACGTGTGGACTTTGTCTATTAATCATCTCCAAAAAAGAATCAACTAAAAAGCACTCTCCAGTAAAAAATGGTAGCAAATCTCGTGAGCGCAAAAGTTTCTGTTTTTTACAGCAAGATCGCAAAAACTTCACCCAAGTCTTCCCAAAGGTTCTACTTGGCACAAACACTAATTAAAACACAAAACCACATCTAACCAGAAGCTAGATGAATTATTTATTCCTAAACAGAAGCAAAAGCAAAGAAAATAAAATTGGGTTGCCTCCCAACAAGCTCTTTCTTTATAGCCATTAAGTTAGGCTTGAGAATTCAATGATGCTCACATGAAAGATAGGAATTGAAGCACAAAGAGAGCATAATATATCATGTGAAAATCACATCTAAATCTAACATACTTCCTATGCATAGGCATTTTATAGAAAAAACAAGTTAGCAAGACAAGCACGATCTAGCATATGCAAGGAAGAAACCGAAAACAAGGTCACTCTCAAAATGAAGAGAGGTAATTTAGTAACACGAAGATTTCTACAACCATATTTTCCTCTCTCATAATAATTACATGTAGGATCATAAGCAAATTCAACAATATAGCTATCACAAAACATATTTTCAACACGATCCACATGCATACGTAGTTGAAACTCTTCCAAAATAGTGGGATCAACATTAACTAAAGTCATGACCTCTCCAAACCCACTTTTACCAAAAATTTCATAAGATTGAACATTCCCCAAATATGTGGGATCTAAAGTTGACACTCTTCCAAAATAGTGGGATCAACATTAACTAAAGTCATGACCTCTCCAAACCCACTTTTATCAAAAAATTCATAAGATTGAACATTCTCCAAATATGTGGGATCTAAAGTTGGCACTCTTCCAAACCCACTTTCAATATTATTGCAAACATTATTATCAATCTCATATATATCATGGGGCTTACATAAGTTTCCAAGATCATAAGAAGAATCACCCCAATCATGATCATTGCAACAAGTAGTGGACATAGCAATACTAGCATCCCCAAGCTTAGGGTTTTGCATATCATTAACACAATTAACATCAATAGAATTTATAATAACATCATTGCAATCATGTTTTTCATTCAAAGAGCTATCGCGAATCACTTCATAAATTTCTTCTTTCAACACTTCATCACAAATTTTAGATTCACGAATTTCAAGCAAAACCTCATAAAGATAATCTAGTGCACTAAACTCACTAGCAATTGGTCCATCATAATTGGAACTCTTAAAAAGATTAGCAAGAGGATGAGGATCCATGAATATATATTTAGCAAGCGAAGATGCAAGCAAATAGAAGCCACATGGCAACACAAGCAAACAAAAAGGCGAATGGAAAAAAGGCGAAGAAAAGGCAAAGGTGAAGTGGGGGAGAGGAAAACGAGAGGCAAATGGCAAATAATGTAATGCGAGGGATAAGAGTTTGTGATGGGTACTTGGTATGTGACTTTTGTGTAGATCTCCCCGACAACAGCGCCATAAATTCTTCTTGCTACTTCTCGATCTTGTGTTGTTTTCCCTCGAAGAGGAAAGGGTGATGCGGCACAGTAGCGTAAGTATTTCCCTCAGTTTTTGAGAACCAAGGTATCAATCTAGTAGGAGACCACGCGCATGAAGGAAATATGCCCTAGAGGCAATAATAAAGTTGTTATTTATATTTCCTTATATCATGATAAATGTTTATTATTCATGCTAGAATTGTATTAACCGGAAACTTAGTACATGTGTGAATACATAGACAAAACAGAGTGTCCCTAGTATGCCTCTACTAGACTAGCTCATTGATCAAAGATGGTTATGTTTCCTAACCATAGACATGGGTTGTCATTTTATCAACGGGGTCACATCATTAGGAGAATGATGTGATGGACAAGACCCATCCGTTAGCTTAGCACTATGATCGTTTAGTTTTACTGATATTGCTTTCTTCATGACTTATACATGTTCCTATGACTATGAGATTATGCAACTCCCGAATACCGTAGGAACACCTTGTGTGCTATCAAACGTCACAACGTAACTGGGTGATCATAAATATGCTCTACAGGTGTCTCCGAAAGTGTTCGTGGTGTTGGCATAGATCAAGACTAGGATTTGTCACTCCAAGTGTCGGAGAGGTATCTCTGGGCCCTCTCGGTAATGCACATCATAATAAGCCTTGCAAGCAAAAGACTAATGAGTTAGTCACGAGATGATGTATTACGGAACGAGTAAAGAGACTTGCCGGTAACGAGATTGAACTAGGTATAGAGATACCGACGATCGAATCTCGGGCAAGTAACATACCGATGACAAAAGGAACAACGTATGTTGTTATGCGGTTTGACCGATAAAGATCTTCATAGAATATGTAGGAACCAATATGAGCATCCAGGTTCCGCTATTGGTTATTGACCAAAGATGAGTCTCGGTCATGTCTACATAGTTCTCGAACCCGTAGGGTCCGCATGCTTAACGTTTGATGACGATCGGTATTATGAGTTTATGGGGTTTGATGTACCGAAGGTAGTTCGGAGTCCCGGATGAGATCACGGACATGACGAGGAGTCTCGGTATGTCCGAGACATAAAGATTGATATATTGGACGACTATATTCGGACACCGGAAGTGTTCCGGAAAAGTTTCGGATTTTACCGGATTGCCGGAGGGGGTTACCGAAACCCCCCACGAGGGGGTATGGTCCATAGTGGGCCTTGAGGAAAGAAGAGAGACAGCCCATAGAGGCTGGCCGGCGCCCCACCAGGGAATCCTAGTTGGACTAGGATTGGGGGCCGCCACCTCTCCCACTCCTTCCTTTTCCCCTTTTCCTTCTTGGTGGACTCCTACTAGGAATAGGATTGCAATCCTATTCCTAGTAGGATTGCCTCCCTGGAGCGCCATAGAAGGGCTGGCCGGCCCCTCCCCTTGCTCCTTTATATACGGGGGCAGGGAGGCACCCTAGGACACACAAGTTGATCAAATTGATCTCTCCCAACCATGTGCGGTGCCCCCCTCCACAGAAACACACCTCGATTATACCGTTGCAGTGCTTAGGCGAAGCCCTGCGCCGGTAACTTCATCATATCCGTCACCATGCCGTCGTGCTGACGAAACTCTCCCGTGAAGCTCAACTGGATCAAGAGCTCGTGGGACGTCATCAAGCTGAACGTGTGCTGAACGCGGAGGTGCCGTACGTTCGGTACTTGATCGGTTGGATCGCGAAGAAGTTCGACTACATCAACCGTGTCACTTGACGCTTCCGCTTCCGGTCTACGAGGGTACGTAGACACACTCTCCCCTCTCGTTGCTATGCATCTGGAAGATAGATCTTGCGTGATCGTAGGAAAATTTTAAAATACTACGTTCCCCAACAACGCGAGTCCCTCGTACCTACACAAACAAATAAGAACCTTGCAGCCAACGTGATAAAGGGGTTGTCAATCCCTTCTTACTCTCTTGCAAAAGTGAGATTTGATAAAGATGGTAAGATAATATTTTGGTATTTTTGTTATAGATTGAAAGTAAAGATTGCAAAACAAAAGTAAAGTAAATAGTTGATGAAAGATTAATATGATGAATATACACCCGGGGGCTATAGGTTTCACTAGTGGCTTCTCTCATAATAGCAGATTTCTACGATGGGTGAACAAATTGCTGTCGAGCAATTGATAGAAAAGCGCATAGTTATGAGAATATCTAGGCATGATCATTGTATATAGGCATCACGTCCGTGACAAGTAGACCGAAACGATTCTGCATCTACTACTATTACTCCACACATCGACCGCTATCCAGCATGCATCTAGAGTATTAAGTTCATAAGAACAGAGTAACGCCTTAAGCAAGATGACATGATGTAGAGGGATAACCTCATCGAATATGATATAAACCCCATCGTTTTATCCTCGATGACAACAATACAATACGTGCCTTGCTGCCCCTGCTGTCACTGGGAAAGGACACCGCAAGATTGAACCCAAAGCCAAGCACTTCTCCCATTGCAAGAACTACCAATCTAGTAGGCCAAACCAAATCGTTAATTCGAAGAGACTTACAAGGATATCTAAATCATGCATAAAAGATTTCAGAAAAGAATCCAATATTGTTCATAGATAATCTTGATCATAAACCCACAATTCGTTGGATCTCGAAAAACACATCGCAAAAAGAATTACATCGAATAGATCTCCAAGAAGATCGAGGAGAACTTTGTATTGAGATCCAAAGAGAGAGAAGAAGCCATCTAGCTAATAACTATGGACCCGAAGGTCTGTGGTAAACTACTCACAACTCAGCGGAGAGGCTATGGTGTTGATGTAGAAGCCCTCCGTGATCGATTCCCCCTCCGGTTGAGCTCCGGAAAAGGCCCCAAGATGGGATCTCATGGGTACAGAAGGTTGCGGCGGTGGAATTAGGGTTTCGTGGTGCTCCCCGATGATTTCAGGGTACGTAGGTATATATAGGAGTAAGAGGGACGTCGGTGGAGCAACAGGTGGCCCACGAGGGTGGGGGCACGCCCACCCCCTGGGCGCGCCCCCTGCCCTTGTGGCCGCCTCGTTTGCTTCCTCGCGTGTACTCCAAATCTTCTGTGTTGATATTGTTCCAAAAATGACTCTCCTGAAGGTTTCGTTCCGTATGGACTCCGTTTGATATTCCTTTTCCGCGAAACACTGAAATAGGCAAAAAAAACAACAATTTGCACTAGGCCTTGGGTTAGTAGGTTAGTCCCAAAAACAATATAAAAGTGTATAATAAAGCCCATTAAACATCCAAAACAGATAATGCAATAGCATGGAACAATCAAAAATTATAGATACGTTGGAGACGTATCAGTACTGTGACTCAAGGACCAGACCTACTGACTCATACTCCAGAAGTGCTCTTCTTGGAAATTGATGTCAAAGGGGGAGAGAGAGATCACATCAAAGCTTACTCGCACCTAAGGGAGAGAGAAATTTCTTAGTACTCCCATATGCTTGGTATTAAAAGAGGAGAGAAGTCACATGTCTTCTAGAGGGGAAAACATGTTAGTATTTGTTATGATTATTTGTCTTGCTCTGATTTTCTTTCTCTATCTTCTCCCATTATCAAATATAAGATTTAGGGGGAGAAAGGCTCCTAAGGGAAGAAAATCTTCAAATTCATTGCATATCTTTCAGGGGACATGTCTATACTCAATAGAGTACCTAGTACTCACTCACTCATGTCATCCCAATCTTGGTACTCTTGTGGTTTGCTGCTCTTGCTCTGCTTAGCACATGTTTCTGTGTTATCTAACCTTGTTTACTCATGTGCATCTCGTCCAAAGCTAGCTCAAGACCACAAGGTCAGTATATGCATCACACTCATGTGCATGATGATCTCTTGCTGATGTACATATTGTTTGCAAGAAGGACTCCTGAACATGAGGTACATTTCCTATATCCATTTGCTCTGATGCATACAACCAAGATACATGTAACTCATTGCTTGCTATGACATGCTTATGCACTCACATGCATCTATATTCAATATTCACATGACTGCATACATGTGGGGGGGGGCCTATGAATGTTACATGTCTTTCCAAAGCTTTACTTGCTTTTCTCTATATCTTTATCTAAAGCTTTGATGTATGTTATCATCAATTACCAAAAAGTGGGAGATTGAAAGCACAAGTGCTCCCTGGGTGATTTTGGTAATTAATGTCAACATATCCCTTGTTGGACTGATGCCTTTACCAAGTATATTTCAGATGTGTTCAACAGTGGAGTGGCATGGACAAGAGGATGTGGAACCCCTTCAAGATGCTAAGGTCAGAAGATTGGCAAAATCTCAAAAGCTCAAGACTCTTCAGTTTCATTTTAGCGATCCAAGATCACATTGAGTCCATAGGAAAATCCAATACTATTAAAAGGGGATGAGGTGTTGCTTAATGGCTTGCTTGCTCAAAGTGCTTAGTGATGTGCTCCAAAGCCCTCAACCACTTTATCATATCCACATATGTCCCAAACTAAAAGTCAAACTCAGCCCCACCGATTTGATCTATCCGACGCCACCGAGTTCACTTGACAAAGCCACTTCCAAAACCCTAATCAGTTCGGCCTCACCGATAGGGATCTCGGTCTCACCGAGATGGGATTGCAAACTCTCTGTTTCCTATTTGAAATGTTTCGGTCTAACCAAGATGTGAGAATCCGTCTGACCAAGTTCGCAATGCAAACTCTCTGTTTCCCTTTTGTAACATTTTGGTATCACCGAAATGAGCGAATTGGTCCCACCGAGTTTGCCTGACCAACTCTCTGTTTGCCTATTACAGCAATCGGTCTCACCGAGTTGATGTGATCGGTCTCACCGAGATTACATTATGCCCTAACCCTAATGAACTCGGTCCCACCGAGTTGATCTGGTCCCACCGAAAAGCCTAACGTTCACATTTTGAACTGAATCGGTTCGACTGAGTTTCATGATTTGGTCCCACCGAGTTTGATGAATTGTGTGTAACAGTTAGATTTTGTGTGGAGGCTATATATACCCCTCCACCCACTCTTCATTCGTGGAGAGAGCCATCAGAACAAGCCTACACTTCCATTACTCATTTTCTGAGATAGAACCACCTACTCATGTGTTGAGACCACGATATTCCAATCCTACCATATGAAGCCTTCCCCAAGTTGCTTTCCACTCAAATCTTCTTTTCACCATATCCAAATCTGTGAGGGAGAGTTGAGTGTTGGGGAGACTATCATTTGAAGCACAAGAGCAAGGAGTTCATCATCAGCACACCATCTATTACCTTTTGAAGAGTGTTGTCTCCTAGATTGGTTAGGTGTCACTTGGGAGCCTCCGACAAGATTGTGGAGTTGAACCAAGGAGTTTGTAAGGGCAAGGAGATCGCCTACTTCGTGAAGATCTACCCTAGTGAGGCAAGTCCTTCGTGGGCGGCGGCCATGGTGGGATAGACAAGGTTGCTTCTTCGTGGACCCTTTGTGGGTGGAGCCCTCCGTGGACTCGCGCATCTGTTACCCTTCGTGGGTTGAAGTCTCCATCAACGTGGATGTACGATAGCACCACCTATCGGAACCACGCCAAAAACATCCATGTCTCCAATTGCGTTTGCACACTCCAATCCCATCCCTTTACTTTCTTGCAACTTGCATGCTTTACTTTTCGCTGCTCATACACTCTTGGCATGCTTGCTTGAAATGTATTGTGAATGCTTGAAATTATGCTAACAACTCCACCTCAACTCTAAGATCATAAAAACTGCTACTTTTCTTGTTGAGTGTCTAATCACCCCCCCTCTAGACACCTCTTCTTCGATCCTCTCAACCGGCACCTATAAGTTTCCTTTGAGAGTTTAGTTTTCGAAACTGCTGAGTACATGACGCTAGTGTGCACGAACCCATGCACGATGGAACATCTACCGCTGAGTTGCTATGCATGGACGGCTTGATTGCCCCGTCGTCCATAAATCTTGCACATTGTGTTGTGTGTATAGTAGTACTCTTTTGTTTTTGGGATGGTTAGAGATGCTCTCAAATTACCGTGCGAGAGGTATTTAGAGTATCTACAGTTGAGCGCCTCAAACCCGCCTCATATGCCCGAGCGGGGCGCCCGGTTACTGACGGGTCATATTTTTTCGATCCCAGACGACCCCCTCAAATGGGCCTCAAACAACCGGGCTGACCAGCACCCCTCATATCCAGCTCAAATATGGGGCGAATATGGTGGCGCCCGGGCAGGCCCGCCACATCGGACCCGACAGCCCGACCCCACCACAAATTGCACCAAATCCACCAAACCCTTCCTCCTCATCCTCCCGCCGCCCTCCAACCTTTCCCGCGCCCGAATCCTCGACGTCCTCCACCCTTACTCCCCATCCTCACCATTGGTTCTAATCCACCGTCGGAGATGTTGTCCAGCCCGTCCCCGACCGCCGTGACGGAGATGTAGTCCGCCTCGTCCGTCGGCATTCCTTCATTGGCTCCGACTTGCAAGGCGGAGAACGTCACTCAGTAGTTGCGGTGGCGACACAGGGGAGGTTTGAACATGGTGGAGCAGATGTCTCCTCCGCCACGCTCGGACCCCCGCACACCTTCCATCTGAGTGCCAACGCGGATTCCGACCCCGTTGGGACAGAGGAGGATTCGACGGACGGCTGGGCCATTACGGAGAGCTTTCCTCCCACGCAGACGCTAGTAGTTGACGTATGTGACTCGCCGTAGCTCGTTCGGGTGCAGATGAGCACAGGCACCAGCAGCGCCCGGGCTGCCCTCGACATGTTCGACAAAATGACCGAACGAGAGTCGGTACGTTTTCTTTGCTACTGTTGTGACGCCCGAGACCGACGTCCCAGAAGATTCCAGAAGATGCCCGAAGATTCCAGATGTTCCGGGTTGCCCGTGTGTTTCATTTGTGCTTGTGTTATTTATTTTTGCATCATGTCATCATGCCATCATGTCATTTTTATTTTTTGCATCTCAACCTAAATAAATTGTGTGGACCTTCGGTCCATTTAAATCGAGGGAAGGATGTCTTCTCTTTATAACATATCCTCCAAATATTATGTAGCTATTATAAATAAATATTCCATTCGTTGGAATTAACCCAACACACGTGCATAATTTTCCCCATGTCTTTTCACTCCGAGTTTCTCCTTCAAAAACCTTGCCAATATTTCTTTTCCCTTGTTTCGAGGTTCCTCCAAAAATTCGAACATTTTTGGACACTTCTATAATCAAGTCTTAGTTCAAAACTATTTGAATTAAATTCAAATATGTTTCAATTATTTTCCGATCATGCCTTTTTCTATTTTCTCAGACCGTGCTCATTTTTATGAGCCCGAGAAAATTGACCTCACGTGCAAATTCTTTTCCTAACTACCTCTTTCTTTTCTTCTCCCCCAACTTCTCTTCCTTTTCCTTCTTTTCTCTGTTTTATTTTAAATGCAGAGAGAATCAGCCCAGCCTCCATCCCTTCAGGCCCAAACCTCCCTGGCCCATCTCCTACTGCAGCCTCCCTCTCCTCCCAGCGGCCCACTTCTCTCCCAGGCCGGCCCGAGGCCCAAGCCGCCCCGCTAACCCTAGCCCAGCGCACCTTTTCCCCTCCCTTGCTCCTGTGTTTCCCTCGAGCCGCCGCCACCTCTCGACCGTCTCCCTCTGTCGTTCGAGCCCGATCCCTTCTCCTCTCCCCTCGTCGACCCGATCTCCTCCCTTCCCTCCTTCCCCTCTCGAAGCATGCCTCGTCCCCATCTCTCACGTGGAGCCGGGCCTCTTCCTCGCCGTGTCCTCGCGATGGCCCTCTGCCCATCTCCCTCGGCTCGTTTCCCTGGAGCCCGAACCCCTCCGTGCCCCTCCTCTCAAGCCGCGGCCAGCTCCGCCGCTGAAGCCTCCCGCGCGCCAGGAGAGCATCTCCCCGCATCGCCCGGCGCCCCCCGACGCCTTTCCTCCCCGCGCAGGCAGCCAGCGCCTCGCCATCGTCCCGTCCTCTTCGGCGCCCCGAGCTCTCCTCTTCGCCTCCCTCGGTCCCGCGAGCCAGGCTGCGGAGCGCCCTCTTCCACGTGCCTCGCCTCCGATGGCCCCTGCCTCGTCCGCACCAGGCCCAAGGCGCCCTCCGGTCGCCTGTTTCCTCCGTGCTTGGCGCCCCTCCAGCAGCCGGCGAGGAGCTGCTGCAGCCCCTCGTTCAGGCGCCTGGCTTGCCGCTCCTCTGCGCTGGTGCCCGGCCTCGTCCAGACCGCCGCCTGCTTCGGCCTCGTGTTCTGTTTTTTTTTTGTCCAGCAAGTACCCACGGGACAGCAAGTACCTCTACACGGCGACCCGACAAGTTCCACGACCAAGTACCACGACGACCGACCCGCCAAGTACCCCTTCGGATATGTCAAGTTCGACTACGCGACAAGTACCCCTCCGATGCAAGTACAACTACGAACGGGAACAACTACATGATGAGTCGCCAAGTACCACTACTTCCACTACCGTCGCAAACGAGAACCCCAAGTACCACGACACCGACCCGAACATCTACGGGAAAACGAGCTCCGCGAACGTCTACCGTCGCCCGAACGACTACCGTCGACCATCGAAGACCCCGTGAACAACTACTTCCACTACCGCCGACGGAACGGCTACTTCCTCTCGACCGCGAGTACCACTACTTCCTCTACGATCTCGAACCGTCCCGAAACGAGTGTTTCGAAGGTATAACCCCGAGACGATGACCCGTGAGATGCTTGTTGTGGTTGTATGAAATGTTTGCCCTTGTGTGCTCCGTGCCGTTTCGTCCGTTGTCATGTTCCTCGGTTGCCTCGTCACCGACCCGTGGGAACCCGATAACGGGATCGCCCCACCTTTCATCTCGTTTGGCTCGCTCACCACCTTCATCTTTTGCACCGGACTCTCAGCGAGTACCGGAACCGAGATGTTGCGTTGCTTCATTTTTGGATCGTTGCCGTGGCACTCTTTTCATTCCACCACGGTGACAATACTTCATATATCTTTTAAGTCAACCTTTTAATAATTGCATAAACTTGATCATGTCATCCGCATCATGTTAACAACATTATATATTTAATTGTTGTTGCTTTAATAATTACTAAACATGCTCATGGGGATTTTCCGGATATGTTGTTGTTATTTTTCGGCCTCATTTAAAATGCCTAAATAGTGTAGTTTTACTTTTGTTTCACCTCTTGCCATCTTAAAAACAATTAATCTTGTCTTGTTAATAACGAGAGTCAACTAAATAATTAAATGTGGTGTTTCGTCAATATGCAACTCATTGCATATTGAGCTCCACTTAACTTGTAGTGTTGTTTGTGCACTTTGCCATGCCATGCATATTTAAACCGGACATGCATCATACTTGGATGTGCATCGTATGCCATGTTTATGCTTGTGTGTTTACCGTGTTGTTTCTTTCTTTCCGGTTGCTTCTCTTGTTAGCTTCGGTTTCGTTCCGGAGTTGTGAGGATTCTCTCGACTGTTGCTCCGTCTACTTCATGGATCCGTTCTTCTCCCTTGTGGAATTCCAGGCAAGATGACCGAACCCCGATAACATTACTATCTTTGCCTATTGCTAGTAGTCTCGATCTATAGCTTTGCCTCGATGCCCATGTTTTCCTGTCAGCCTCCTACTTGTAACCATGAACCTGTTTAACCACCCTACCTATGCAAACCGTTGCTTGGCTAAGTACGCTTCGCTCAGCCCTTCTTATAGCATTGTTAGTTGCAGGTGAAGATTGAAGATGCTTGCTTCATGTTGAAGTTTGGTTGGGTTATATCACACTATATAAATGCTTAAATGAAATCATCTATATATTGGCAAGGGTGGAAGGCTAAGCCTTTTGCTTGGTGATTTGTTCCACTCATGCCGTTAGGAACCGTATAAACCGGTGTTATGTTCCTTGATTATGCGTTCCTAACACGGTTGGGGTGTATGGGACCCCCTTGATAAACCGCTAAGTGCTAAGTCTTTTCCAGCAAGTCCCAACATTGGTACTATTTGCCTAATAACTAATAAAACTTGCATGTGGACTAGCTATCCCTTTTATTTTAATTCAACAACCCCGGCCCAGTGCTCCACATGAGTGTTGGTCCGAAACGGGGGTCCTGCGGGGCCACCACGAGGAAACTCGAGGTTTGGTAAAAACCCGTAGCATCACCCATCCGGTCGTGTCCTGAGACTTAGATACGCGCGGCTACTATCAGGGTGTCGACACGCCGGGAGGATTTGCTAGATTAGCCTTACCTTAGTTCGGTTTAACTTGAGCACGGGATTCCGAGAATACTCGGGTCTTCCCACCTATGGAGTTGCGACTCCGCGGATCGTGGGCTTGTAATGGGTCAAGTTGGAACACCCCTGCAGGGTTTGAACTTTCGAAAGCCGTGCCCGCGGTTATGTGGCAGATGGGAGCTTGTTAATATCCGGTTGTAGATAACTTGACACAATGTTTCAATACACTACCAGCGTGTGTACCGTGACTGTCAATTTCCGAATAGGGATTCGGGAGTTGAACACGGTGGGGTTATGTTTGACTGGCTTTAGTTAGGATCACTTCGTGATCATCTCTCGACCGATGCGCCTTCTCTTCTCGCTCTCTTTTACGTAAGCTAGTTGCTAGTTGCTGCTGCAGACTCTTGTTGTTCCTTCACCTCTCGTTCTTTCTTCAGCCTTGTCCTCACCCAAGGCTTAAATAGTCTTGTTACCCGGGAAAGGGATTGCTGAGTCCTCTGTGGCTCACAGTTACTTCACCACACCAGATGCAGGTTCAGCCGAGCTTGATGCAGGAGATGGATCAGAACTTCACCAGGAGCTCGATGAAGAGTTTGGCCGTTTGCTTGTGACGTTTCGACGATCAGTAGTGGTTTCTACTAAGATTCGATCTTGGCCTGTGGCTTTATGTTGTTTTGGTATCTTTCTTTTGGATCTTCACCCGTAGTCGGGTTGTGATGTTTTGAATGATGGTTGCTTATGTAATGTATTGTGTGAAGTGGCGAGTGTAAGCCAACTATCTCCTTTTGCAATTTAATCCCTCTTTTACATGAGTCGTGCAAAGATACCAAACTTGATATCATTCTAGGATGGGCTTATACCTTTAAGTCGTGCCTCGACACGTAGGAGGTATAGTCCCATCCTGGGCATTACAACTGTCCAATCAGATTTTTGTGTAGACCACTAGTTCATTTCACACGTGATGAATGCTTGCAAACTATAATAATGTAGGAGGCGTTCTTGTCGAACATGATCAATGACAATGAAGATCCAGCCGAAATGGTGTATGAATTGATGGTCACCACCGCATTTGAAGTTGGGACAACATCCGATCCCAATCAGAGCAAGAAGAAGAAGAAGACCAATACGGCGAAGGCAAGAGGTCTAGCATTCTCATGATTTGAGGACGTCTTGTTGGTCAAACCTTGGTTGGCCACAACGACGGATCCAATATGCGGCACCGAGCAAAAGGGGAACACATATTGGTAGAAGATTTGGAAAGAGTATCATGAACAGAAGGAGTATGTGCAGCCGCATCCCATCGCGACCACCCGCAATGTGGCATCTCTCCAACATCATTTGGGGATCATCCAAGGGGAAGTGAATAAGTACGTAAGCTACTACTCACAAGTGACCAAATGCCCTAAAAGTGGGATGAGAGTGGCAACTCACGTAAGCTCACTTGCTACATCTTGTCGCCATTTGCATATACTTCTTGTGTTTGCATTCTCGTGCTCAACATATTTGTTTTTTGCTAGACGGTGGTGGCCGCCACTTTGTATCACGAGGTGGAGAATTTGCTTTGTTGGATCATATTGAATGGCAAGCCGAAGTGGAACCAAGTTGCGACCCAACTCAAGTCCGCAGGAAGATGAATGATGGCTCAAGCTCCCACCAATCAATTGGGTTGGATGATGAAGTGGAGGATGTTGTTGTCATGAATGGAAGAGCCACCGTGCCAAAGGATAACTAACAAGTCATTGGAAACAAGTGGGACAATGCACGTGCCTCTCGTGGCGCGGCGGCTACAAAAATGTCGTCCACATGGATGGGCATTTTTTCGGCGAGGGAGAACAAGAAGGAGGAGATGTACAAGCTCATGTTGGATGCGCAAAAGAAGAGGGTGGAGTGGGACCAAAAGAGGATGGAGAAGAAGCTCGAAATTGAGAGGGAGAAGATCAAGTTGGAGAAGCAAGAGGCGGCGAGGGGAACTCAAGAAGGCCAAGACATTTGGCGACATAGAGCTTAAGAAGGAGAGGTTGCAACTCACGGAACGCGGAGGATGCGAGGATCATGTTCGCGGACGAAATCCTCTTGGTCGATAATGTGAAGAAGTGACTTCCAGACAAGAAGAAGGAGATCAACGACCGTAGGGAGTACGAGGCGGCGAGGGCCGCCGCGGCAAGGATGCAGGTGGAGGAGGTAGCCCGGATGTTGGCGGAGCAGGACGCATTCCGCATGCAGCACGACGCATTCCGCTCGGAGCAGGCGCTCGTCCAGTGATCCGAAGCCATCCGTCACGCTCGGGCATTGATTTCATTTTGGCATGTCTGGTTTGTTGAACTATAATTTACTTTGCTTTGTTTCGAACTGTTTAATTCGGACAACTTGTATTGTATGATCGATATGTATGAATTGCATGGATTTAATGATTGGCATTTGAGGTATGTGGATGTGAGGCACATCATATGAGGAGCCGTCCGGTTTTGTCCACAGACGACGCGCTCGCGGGCATACAGGGGGCTGAATTTGCCAAATCCGGCTGTAGGGAGTGGAGCAAGGGAGAGGTCTCGTTTGGTTGAGACGTTGAGTGGTCTGGTTATACTATGGTTTACCTAGAAACTAGACTATGCTTTCTCAACAGCAAAGAACAACTGTTAATTAGATTATTCAACGGTCATGTAGATTAGCCTTTCATCAAACATTGGCGTTCGTTGGCTATGACGATTGCCAATGCGACCGTGTGGCCTCCGGTGGAAGACAAAAGATACTACGAATCTCATTCTACTTTCCATATTTATCTGATCGTTAGCATTTCTTACCACAACCATCCAATTGTATGTTTCCTCAAAAAAAGAAGGCTATCACGTGTTCATCATACGTCACAAATTTGTAAAAGTAATTGAGATGAGATAGATAGTGGCCAGCCCATCGATCATGCTTGAGTGCTTGACACATCCATCTATCATCACCTTGCCCACTCGCCTTCTCTCCGGTACTGCCCCACTCAGCTACATAAAGACGCCAGTGGCGTGTGCAGCCACCTCTACAGCGCCCTCTTCCTCCTCTCCATCGCCACCGCAGCGTCGTCCCTCCAGCTCGCCACCGCGGAGGGAAGAGCTCTGCCGGCCGGCCGTTGCATCCATCGACCATAGATCAGCTTCTTCCAGGTGCATACCCTCTGCCCCTGGCAGGTTCAGCTGCAACGATCGATGGCCATCAACGCGGGGAGGTGGGACTGGAGGACGCCGGCGTCGATGGTGCTGGTGCAGCTGTTCATCACGGGGATGCTCCTGTTGTCCAAGGTGTCCATCGGCGCCGGCATGTTCATCTTCGCGCTCCTCGCCTACCGCAGCTTCCTCGGCGCCGCATTCATCCTCCCCTTCGCACTCATCTCCGAAAGGTACTCTACGCTGTGGCTGGTGCCCAAAGCTTCATCCAAGTAAATTCAAGGAAGGAGCTCTCATCATCTCTCCATCGTGGATCTTTAATTAGCCACCACTTGTCAATTTCCTTCTGTGTAGTGTTAGAAAGGAGAGGGGGATTTGGTTGAATAGTTGATGTATTGCTTGAGCCTCGTGGGCATATATATAGGAGTACAATGATCTACTTGGAGTACAAGACAAGCCAGAACAAATCTTAGTCTATCTCTTCTTTCCTAATAAACATTATACTCAACATCCCCCCACAGTCACAACGGTAGCGACGCAGACGGTGAGACTGAAGAAGAATCCGAAGGCAAGCCGACGGACACCCCCCCCCCACACACAGTCAGAACAGTCGACGCATCGCGGAGTCGTGGCTGGAGTGGAAACCAACGAGGTTGCTCAAGCAGGCGGTAGCCCTTTGTGTCGTTTGTCGATGTAGCCGAGAGCGTAGGGTGTTGGAGCCGTGGTCGAGGTAGCCGTGCGAAGAATGCCATGGTCGATGTCGAGTCAGGGTAGCCGGTGTCGAGGAAGTCGCCGTGGAGCCGCGGGCGCAAGGGGGCGCCAAGTTAGCATGGGCGCTGTGGTGTCGAAGTAGTGGTGCGCCGGGAAGATGATGTTGTTGATGACGCGTCGCGACGGGTTTGCCAAGCCCGGGGACACATCGTAGACGAAGGCACGCACCGGTGTTGCCAGCACCGGGCATGCGTAGACGGACGAGGACGAAGTTGACGAAGCGCCGACCAGGCTTGCCAGGCCCGGGGACACGTCGTGGATGAAAGCACGCATCGGTGTTGCCAGAACCGGACATGCGTAGACGAGGGACCTGCACGAGCTGTACGCCATGTCGGAGAAGTCGGAGGGGCCAGCAGAGAAGAACTCGACGACGATTGCGGCGTCCATCGGCGCGGGGCCAACGTCACCAACGGTGGTCGGAGTAGACGAAGTGGTCGGGGTAGATGACGGCGACGCTCGCGACGGGCTGGTGCTTGGACGAAGATGAAGGGGGTGGACGGGCGACGGCGGCGGCTATGAAGGTAGCGGCGGCAGCGACCAAAGAAGAGCGGCGGCGGCGGCAGAGCTCGAAGTAGGCGAAGAACCCTAACAGCGTGACGAAGACCGGCGCGGACGGTGGCGTTCCCGCGCCAAGGGAGACGGTGCGGCGTATACCACGGGAGGTCGACGTGCGGTGACGGCGGAGTGGACCGCGGGCCACGACGCTACCGCCCGAAGGGGCGACGCAACGGCGGCAGGCGGGTCGGGCGACGGCGGGAAGACCTCGGGGCGGCGGCGGGGACCGCGGGCCGCGACGCTGCGGCCCGAAGGGGCGACGCAACGGCGGTTCGCGGGTTGGTGCAACCACGGGGACGGCCTCGGGGCGGTGGCGGGGACCGCGTATCGCAACACTACGGCCCGAAGGGGCGACGCAGCGGCGAAGCACGAGTCGATGCAGCCGCGAGGAGAACCATGGGGGCGGCGGCGCTGCGGCCCGACGGGGCGACGCAGCGGCAGCCCGATGCTCGATCGGCGGAGAGGCGTGCAGTACTCGGGACGATTTTCACGGGACCTGCGGAGGCGCGCGTGACCAACGGGCCAGGTCGATCGCGCGGCGTAGATGAGGCGGATCGCGGCGACGAGCGGGTGATCAAGCCAATCGCGCGCGAGGTCGGGGACGCCGCTCGGTTGAGGAGTGATGGCGGAGTCCCGGATGAGGTCGGCGACGGCGGACGGAACGGGGCGTCAGCGCCGGCACCCGGGCTGCCAAAGCAGCGCCGGCGCCCGGACGGCGAGGCCCGAGCGACCAACGGAGCAATGGCGTCCGAGTTGAGGCAGACGACGAGCCTGATGCAGCCGAGGACGAGGCCGGCGAGGTAGACCGCCTGGCCGCCGTGCAGACGCGGCGGAGGCGGGTGACGTGGATCGATGGGCGGGCCGGCGCGCGAGCGACGGCTATGATTGGCCGTCGCATGGCGCGAGGCCGCCGGGTCGGGGCGATGCAGGTGTTTCGGTCGGAGCAGGGCGGTGACGGCCGGCGCAGGGCGACGGGCGGATCGACGCGCGGACGGCGGCTGGCCCGGACGGGCCGCCTCGGCGCACGTGGCCACGGGTCGGAGGAGAGGCCGGTTGGTCGCGCCGGGATCGGAGTAGAGGCGCATGGGGTGGACGGCGGCGGCGGGAGACGCAAACCGATCAAGATTAGATCGGAAAACCAAAAAGAAAAACGCCGATCAAAACGACCGGCGAGAGAGCGAAAAAAACCGGAGCAATGGTTCGGGAAAAAGACTCTCTAGGGCAGCCGGTCAACACGGCGGACGAACCCTAGGTACGGGCGGCGCGGCCCCCGGCGGCGGTCATGGAGGCCGGCCGCCCCGATGGCGGCGCGCGGGTGCGGAAGCGATGGCGGCTAGGGTTTAGGATCGACTTGCGATAGATACCAGGTTAGAAGGGAGAGGGGGATTTGATGGAATAGTTGATGTATTGCTTGAGCCTCGTGGGCATATATATAGGAGTACAATGATCTACTTAGAATACAAAACAAGCCAGAAAAAATTCTAGTCTATCTCTTATTTCCTAATAAACATTATACTCAACATGTAGGGACAAGTGGAGGGAGATGGGCAGCCACGCCACAGGATGGATCTTCCTCAATGTCTTCATCGGGTACGCTCATCGGTCTAAACTCCAATCGCATGCAGTTTTTTTTTTGGGGTGAAAGAGAGTTTTATTAATTCTATAAAAGCAGGGTTACAATCTTGAGCTAAATTCTCCTCACAGCACGGAAGACTCGAACTCAGCCATACCGCAGTACAACACTCGGTACGACTATAATGTGCCAAAAGATGTGCTACCATGTTTCTTTACATGTTGCTTCGGCACACCTCCATGCTTGTTTTTTATACTACCCCACTGAGTATTTTTTTTTATTGTTTGGTTGCTTAACATATATGTCACGTGAGTATGCAAAAAGTCAAGGAAAATGCCATGTGTAATTCCCAGCCTTGTACCTTCTCGAACTGTGAAACCCATTGTTTTCAGATTGAAATGTGTCATCTATCTGTTAACTCAGACTGATTGCACCGTTCAAACACAATTCTTTTGCGAGAATTTTTTTAAATTATTCATCTTCAATCATGATAGTGTGCAACGAACATCTGAAATAATAAAAATTACAACCATATCCGTAGATCACATAGCGACGACTACAAGCGCTGAAGATTCAAACACACTTTTGAAACCATTAAATGTATCTTTGATATGTATTGTCCTTTGCATCTACGGGTACAAAGTTCATAATGTTCTAGTGGTTAACAAGCCTCTTCTGCTGCTCTTAGGTTGTGGCTTAAAGTCTCATGCAACACGTGAGATTTATTTTATCTATATCAGGTCAGGTTGACATTGTTGCAAAAAAAAAATTCATGAAAATCAGGCAATTTGTGAGGGTCAAAGGCAGGCCAACGTGGCAGCCGTGTGACTGGGTTTTCCGCACACAATTTGGGTTTGGCCTTATTTAATCAAATTAACGAGTTTATGGCATAAATCAAGCAATGCCCGGGTTGTTCGCCTAAAGCGTGCAATCAATTTCAGTTAATGGACTAATGGCGCGCTTCATTCTAGTTTTCAATGCGGGTTAAAAAATCAGGTGCTAAAAAGGAGGTAAATATACCGAGTGTCAAAGAACTTGCACGCTACGGTCAGTTTGATGCACAAACATATAAAATACATATTTATGATCATCAAACTTGCATGGGCGTATAAATACAGTTACATTTCAAGTACACGAGCATATCCATGGCTTGCGTGGCATCCGATAAGGGGTTTCAAATCCACGACTTGCCCGCTAGCAGGCTCGAGTTGGAAACCACCAAACCGATGATGGTTCATGAACACGGACTGAAAAATTAAAGAAGAAATCTAGACAGCAAAAAGGGAGCCCCGCGGCAGGGGAAAGTACCTGGTGCACCGGTGGTGGTGCACCGGACGCCCAGAGCACATTTAAAAATGTTCAAAAAATCTAGTTTTTAGCATATTCACACATCATCGATTCATGTTGTCGCAAAAATTCAACTCAAAATTTGAAACATTGCTCGAGATATAAAAATCACAAAATTGGCACTAAATAGTACACAACATGAGTTGGGCTTTAGATTTGGCCCATTACATATTGATGGCAAATTTGTTATTTTTGTATCTCATGCAATGTTTTGAATTTTGATTTGAATTTTTGCGACAACATAGATTGACGTTGTGCGAATGTGCTACATTTTTTCAGTTTTAAAACATTTGAATGCGCTACGATGTCCGGTGCATTGGTAGCACAACAAGCACCGGTGCACCTGATCCACCCCCCCCC
>LR738713.1:795967140-796004686 GCA_902687465.1 Secale cereale | reverse complement strand
CCCCCCCCCCGCGGCAAGGAAATGAGACCATGTGGTCACCCTTAACGAAGCTTACCACGAGGCTATGACAACACAATATGTCCACAAGGGTTAAACATTTTTTATGTTGTTATTTCTTCTTATTCTGTGTAAGAAAACAACTTATATTCTGGTGTTTGTGACACTTTAAAAATATTCATATGTTAAAAGAGTACTTGACATTAAAAAAATTATTTAACACTGTAAAAATCTTGTTTGTAATTAGACAAAACATGCGTTGCATTTTTAAATGTTCACACATTTCAATAAAATGTTTAGAGAATGTAAACAAAAGTTCGCTTAGGTTAAAAAATGTGCCATACCATCCAAAAAATGTTTAACATGTATTTGAATTTTTATTCCAAAAACTTGTATTTGAAAAATGTTAATCATATGTTTAAAAAGATTAAATGTGTATAATATATTTTACATGTATACTTATAATGGATAATGTGAATGAAAAATAGGCATCAAAACATATATTTTAAAATTTTCAATCATGTATTTGGAAAATGTTAAACATGTATAATTGTTTCTGATGTATACAACAAATTAACATGTGTATGTAAAGGTAGACATTAAAACACATATTTGAAAAAGTATTGATCATGTATTTGAAAAAAATCTAAACATGTAAATTTATTAAAAGAATATTAATCATGATAAAAAATGTTCCTGATGTATACCAAATATTAATCATGTACTTGAAAAAGGCTAATCATATAAGATCACATGTTAAGATACATCTTGAAGGAAGTTTCACTATCTCAAAGAAAAACTTTAGAAAATAAATCCACAAATATTGTTTTGGATAGCCATAAAGAACTAGCAAGACAAATATTGTTTATCATTTAATACCATCATTTGTCCTTGTGGTAAGGATTGTTCACCCACACGCACGGGGGAGCGGCCATTCACTCTATGTGTTCAGTTTAATCAGCTTACATGGTTCGGTTTATATGGTTTTTTGGTTTGTACGGCATTAATACTTGGGTAAATACGGTATGAAATTTAGATACGGTTCGGTTTCGGTATATACCAAATTATTTTGGTATGGTTTTGGTATATACCACAAAAACCAAAGTTGACGCGAATTTGAAAATGACATATGATAGTTTGCAAAATTTATGACTCCAAATACATATATTTTCATACAAAGAGTATATAACTGTATGCGAGTGTATATGTGTGCATATATTAGATGGTTATGGACGTTTTTAGCATTCTTTTCAAGAGAAGTATGACTACATTACAAGAAAAATGGATGTGCTTAACGGGAAATCTAGCTTATATACAAAAAGTGACTACTTGTATGGTTGTTCCCCGAGATATATGAATATATATTACTTCGATTTATTTGGTAACATTCAGTTTTTTTGTATATACCATAAAAACTAAAATTCAAAACGGTATGAAAAGTTCATACCATATCGAAATCATAAACCATAAAAACCATAAATTTGGTTTGGTTCGGTTTATTTTCGGTATGGTTTTTCGGTTCGGTTTTAAAATGCATCTTGATTTGTACGATCTGCCTTAAATAAAGAAAATGAAATTTAGTTGTGCAGATCTAACGTTATCCATCAATTCGTCTGGTCGCTATCCAATATCCATACATTGCACATAGAACCAGGTCGTGGGTTTGAACCATACCAGCACTAGTATTTTCCATTTTATTTGAGCAGCTTCTTGCATAAGTAAATAGAATGCAAGGGTGTTTGTAAAAACAATCCAGTGCGTTCCAGCATCTGATTAGCCTCTTTTATTTTACTGCAGGGCTTCTACGCAAATAAAAATGCAAGGGTTTTTTCTGCAAAAACATACAATATGGGCCCAACACACAACCCCTACCAGCCAGTAACGGGCCCCTACCATGTTGGCACTCCGCACGTGCATGGGGATACCGCTGGATACGGTAGAAAGCACCGTATATGAACGAGTGCGCAAGTTAGATGACCAGAAACACATGTTTTACAAGTTAATGCACCAAACAGACCGTCGTGTGCAAGTTTTAATACTCTCGGTGTATTTACCTCGCTGAAAATGGATCGCATGATGCTTGTCCAACAAATGAAATCATGATATAAGTCAAAGACATGTTATAGTGATTAGTACCAGGATACGAATTTCTTTTCCGGGTCAAATATATGTATTATAGTGAGAGCTTCAGTTAGAGAAAAAAAATTAATGAGGGTTAAGCTTTAGTCTGTTCATCACGCGACCTGTTCGTCAAGCGATGCACACAACCATCATCAGTTAGAGAAAATTACAAACGCAACAAAGCATAAAGAAAACTAGCCACTTTCAAGCTAATACATGTATTGTTGATTAGAGGGCCGGGATCAGATGAACTAACTCAAGTGACCACACATCGCGGAATTCAGGTACGCGGTGCCAATGAGTCTACTCCACTACGGCCTCAACGATACAAACCCATCTTATGCCGCCATCTTTGTAAACATGATCCCACTGGTCACCTTCCTTCTCTCACTCGTCTTCAGGTACCAAATTTCTTTCACTATTCATGTATCATCTATACGTAAGAGTTATCCTCACTAAATTATTTCTCTCAACATACAAGCATGCAATCTCATCAAACTACTATGAATGGATAATGCCCACCTCGACATGCATTCATGCATGGGAAAAGACCCACCACAACATTGAACGGTGGATCAAAAAATGTTTTCCGTTCAATTATTATACTTATATTCAATAAATATTGTTACAACTATACATAATTATGTGTATTTTTATTTTTGTTCTCAAGTTAACAACCAATTTTTCATCAACCAATTCCCGCAACAACGCGCGGGTATCCTTTACTTCACAATATACTTCGTATTTAATGTAGGGACCTAAAATAAACTTCTCGGAAACTCATAAAAAGAATGTAAACTCAAGTTTAAAATGGACTAAAGTGTTCTAAGTTCTAACTACTAATCACTAACTTTTCATCTATCTTATTTTCAACACATGTGTGTGTTATGCCTGAACATATTAGAATGGAGACGTTGCAAATCTCAAGCATAGTTGGATTATTGAAGATCATAGGTGTGATTCTCTCTGTTGGAGGCACAATGTTGATTAGCCTTTACAAGGGCAAGACGTTGCACCTCCGGGATCCTATCCTGGTGCACCACCACAAGGAACATCGGGTGGCCAAGGTTGCATGCAATCATTTACGAGGGACAATATTATTGGTAGGCAGCAGCTTCACATTTGCTTGTTGGTACCTGATTCAGGTGACTAGCCCTGCCGTGACATGTTGTTGGTATTTCACTTTTTTCTTCTTCTTAAGTTAATTACATTATCCATGCTCATTAGTCTTATAGCTGGCACTCACGATGAGAGGAGGGACTATAAAGTATATGAAGAGCTACTTGCATACATGCACGCATTAAGAGAAAAAGATGGTGTCATCAATATTGTTAATAGGTCTAATATGTCAATTGCATTGACAAGAGCTTTAAGACTAGATCCCATATGAGTATGTTCCTGCTTTTTGCCTTAAAAAATATCATATTAGTATCAAAGTTACCATCTTTCAGTTTTATGTTCCAGCTTTAGTATTTTATGAAGCTAGTACCATATTAGTATCAAGGTTATCACCTTTCACTTTTATTGCTTAGTTTAAAATGTTAATAGGTGTGAAATTTGGTTCTAGATGTGCCAACTACACTCGCGGCCATAGCAACGTAGACATGTGATATCATAAGCTCAAGTATGTATGTATATGTGTAGTATCCATGTAAAGGTCTACACTTGAAATATACCTGGTTTGTGTTCTAAGGACATTTATGTGATTTCACTTGCATTATAGCCTACAAATAGCTTCACCAATAGTCAACCATCGAGTATTCATCACTAGTGTAGATGTGTAAGCACAAAGTTATTTAGATGTGCGATAACAAGGACATCACTGGTTAGTGTCCCTCATAGTTACCCGAGTAGTGGTGTTGTATTTACCTAACATTGTGTAAAAATACTTTACAAGAATGGTGATGAACTAACCACATCAGTTAGTGGTAGATACCCTCTGGTGTGATGATAGCTATTGGACATTGTGCTTTGATTTTTTTTCCATCACGGTGGTTATGTAGCTATCATAATATAGATGTATTTACTATGAGGTCTGGTGGAAAATTATATGACATAGCAATCATTCACGACATGCTACAAAAGAGGATAGTAACCAGTGCATTGACACGTGTAAAAGGAAGTCTAAAGTGAGACATGCCCAAGCGAGATCTAGTTTTTAAGCCCTCGTCGATATGATGTTAACGGTGAAAAACGGTTTTGAATCGACGAGTTGGTTTCCATTGTTTATTTTCACTATTAGATTTTACTTTTTTTGTCATCGTCTTGTTGTTTCCTCGGTACTTCTAGCAGTTTCATCTTTTTGTCAAGTGTGTACCTATCGATGATTCTCCTTGGATTCCATTAATGAGTTGTCGGTGACCTTGTTATATAGAAGTAGAACTTCGACATGGGATTGGGTCATGCCATATATCCATACTCAGAAAGTTGTTTTTGGATTGTATTATTTCTGTTAGTAGAAACCAAAGCTTAACATAATTGTAACATGTTGTTGCAGTCAAAGGTTCTCAAGGTGTACCCATACAAATATTGGTCGTCCATGATAACATGTTTGGTTGGAGGATTTCAGACATTGCTAGTTGGAATACTATTGAGAAGAGACAAGAACGCATGGAAGCTGGGATGGGATCTAAACCTTGTCACCATCATGTACTCGGTGAGTCAGTAAACCTTCCAAACATACATACAAAATATTACAATTTGAGACATATTTGAAGCTAAGTAGCTTGAAAATTATTTTAAATTGTGGCATTAGTTACTAAATTAAACCATTTGGTATTTCAAAACCCTGGATGAAAATTATTGACTCGGAAATTAACCTGGAAGCACGTGGTGTAGGGTGCACTTGCAACAGCGGGAAGATATAGCCTGAACTCATGGGTCGTGGCCAAGCGAGGCCCTACATACCCTCCGATGTTCAACCCATTATCTCTGGTATTTACAATTTTGTTGGACTCCATCTTCATAGGTGATGAAATTACAGTAGGAAGGTATATATGTATATTTTCTTTTTCTCGCACTATTGTCTTTCGGATCCCAATAAAAGGATAAATCTTTATAACTGATATTGTTGAGAGAACAATGAATTAAACTGGTCTTCTTTCCCGTGAATGTGTAGCCTGCTCGGAACAACAATGGTGATCGTTGGGATCTACATTTTCCTGTGGGCCAAATCAAAAGAAGTACGGGACAAATAGATCTTATCGAGTGGTAGAAGTGTTCTTGCAGCTACAAAAGCTACACAAATTGTACTTGCTTACCATACACATAAAGATTTTCTTAGATGGAAGGTGATAATATATTTTCCATATAAAATCATATTAGGTTCACTATCCCCATATGAAAAAAATCAGTATCCATGATCCACAAAGAGCTTGGTACCACCTACTTCTTATAGCACCCATACTATAAGTTCCCTAAAAAACACGTTTACTAGATATTATATAAGCACATAAGGCCACAATCAAAACATTGATTACCATCACCCACAATCGTTTAACCGGAGAATATTGTTTTGAAGCCATCATCGATGTCGAGATAACAGTGGAAACAAATTATGAACCAGGGAAAGGGTCTGAGCTGCAAACCTTTTTTTATTTATGAAACCAACTTTTACATCCATTGATGTCATTATGTTTGTTCTTCTTCTTGTGTGCACCTCCTAATTTTGTGTCTCTAGCAATGCTTGCATTAGCAAGTTGAAAGGATCGATATGGTTGACTAGAGGGGGGGTGAATAGGCAACTAACAATTTTTAGCTTTTCTTAACCAAATTAAACTTAGCAACAATATAGGTTGTTAGATATGTAACTAAGTGAGCAACCTATATGATGCAACAATAATAAACACACAAGCAAGCACAAGATACTTAACACAATGAAGCTTGCACAAGTAAAGGTGAGAGATAACCAAAAGTGGAGCCGGTGAAGACGAGGATATGTTAACGAAGTTTCTTCCCTTTGAGAGGAAGTACGTCTCCGTTAGAGCGGTGTGGAGGCACAATGCTCCCCAAGAAGCCACTAGGGCCACCGTATTCTCATCACGCCCTCACACAATGCGAGATGCCGTGATTCCACTATTGGTGCCCTTGAAGGCGGCAACCGAACCTTTACAAACAAGGTTGGGGCTCTCTCCACAACTTAATTGGAGGCTCCCAACGAGACCACGGAGCTTCACCACAATGGAATGTGGCTCCGAGGTGACCTCAACCGTCTAGAGTGCTCAATCACCCAAGAGTAACAAAATCCACACAAGAAAGTATGGGGGAATCAAATATCCTTTGGTGGAAGTGTAGATCTAGGTCTCCTCCTTCAATCCCTAGCAAATCAACGAGTTTGAGTGGCTAGAGAGAGAGATCGGGCAAGAGAGCTTTAATGGCAGTAATGGAGGAGAGAGAGTGGCAAGAGGTAGGCGGGAGGAAGGAGGAGCACTTCCTTATATAGCCCCCCCCCCCCAGATCCAACTGTTATGTGCAGAAAAGCATAGCAGCGTACTTCCGCAGAAGACACTGGTACAACACGTGCATGCGGGAAACCCCTGCTAGGGTACCAAGGCGGTACTTCCGGTGGCGCACCCGGTAGTATCGGTTTATCGGGATAAACCAGAACTTCCGTGCAACAACCGCTCAACTACCGGGCCATATACAGAAGATAAAACCCTCAGGCCGGTAGTTGGAGCGGAGGTTGTGTTGGAGAACGTAGTATTTTAAAATTTTCCTACGATCACGCAAGATCTAGCTACCAGATGCATAGCAACGAGAGGGAAGAGTGTGTCTACGTACCCTCGTAGACCGGAAGCGGAAGCGTCAAGTGACGCGGTTGATGTAGTCGAACTTCTTCGCGATTCAACCGATCAAGCACCGAACGTACGGCACCTCCGCGTTCAGCACACGTTCAGCTTGATGACGTCCCACGAGCTCTTGATCCAGTTGAGCTTCACGGGAGAGTTTCGTCAGCACGACGGCGTGGTGACGGATATGATGTATTTACCGGCGCAGGGCTTCGCCTAAGCACTGCAACGGTATGACCGAGGTGTGTTTCTGTGGAGGGGGGCACCGCACACGGCTGGAACAATTCAACTTGTGTGTCTTTGGGTGCCCCCCTGCCCCCGTATATAAAGGAGCAAGGGAGGAGGGCTGGCCGGCCTCCTATGGTGCGGCTAGGGCAATCCTACTAGGAATAGGATTGCAATCCTATTCCTAGTAGGAGTCCACCAAGAAGGAAGAGAGGGAAAGGAAAAGAGGGAGAGGTGGCACCCCCCCAATCCTAGTCCAACTAGGATCCCTAGGTGGGGCGCCGGCCAGCCTCTATGGGCTGCCTCTCTCCTTTCCTCAAGGCCCACTATGGACCATCCCCCCTCGTAGGGGGTTCCGGTAACCCCCTCCGGCAATCCAGTTAAATCCGAAACTTTTCCGGAACACTTCCGGTGTCCGAATATAGTCGTCCAATATATCAATCTTTATGTCTCGGACATTCCGAGACTCCTCGTCATGTCCGTGATCTCATCCGGGACTCCGAACTACCTTCGGTACATCAAAACTCATAAACTCATAATACCGATCGTCATCAAACTTTAAGCGTGCGGACCCTACGGGTTCGAGAACTATGTAGACATGACCGAGACTCATCTCCGGTCAATAACCAATAGCGGAACCTGGATGCTCATATTGGCTCCTACATATTCTACGAAGATCTTTATCGGTCAAACCGCATAACAACATACGTTGTTCCTTTTGTCATCGGTATGTTACTTGCCCGAGATTCGATCGTCGGTATCTCCATACCTAGTTCAATCTTGTTACCGGCAAGTCTCTTTACTCGTTCCGTAACACATCATCTCGTGACTAACTCATTAGTCTTTTGCTTGCAAGGCTTATTGTGATGTGTGTTACCGAGAGGGCCCAGAGATACCTCTCCGACACTCGGAGTGACAAATCCTAATCTTGATCTATGCCAACACCACGAATACTTTCGGAGACACCTGTAGAGCATCTTTATGATCACCCAGTTACGTTGTGACGTTTGATAGCACACAAGGTGTTCCTACGGTATTCGGGAGTTGCATAATCTCATAGTCATAGGAATATGTATAAGTCATGAAGAAAGCAATAGCAGCAAAACTAAACGATCATAGTGCTATGCTAACGGATGGGTCTTGTCCATCACATCATTCTCCTAATGATGTGATCCCGTTGATCAAATGACAACTCATGTCTATGGCTAGGAAACATAACCATCTTTGATCAATGAGCTAGTCTAGTAGAGGCATACTAGGGACACTCTGTTTTGTCTATGTATTCACACATGTACTAAGTTTCCGGTTAATACAATTCTAGCATGAATAAAAGACATTTATCATGATATAAGGAAATACAAATAACATCTTTATTATTGCCTCTAGGGCATATTTCCTTCAGTCTCCCACTTGCACTAGAGTCAATAATCTAGCTCACATCGCCATGTGACCAACACCCAAAGGGTTTACTAGAGTCAATAATCTAGTTCACATCGCTATGTGATTAATACCCAAGAGTAATAAGGTGTGATCATGTTTTGCTTGTGAGAGAAGTTTAGTCAACGGGCCTGTCACATTCAGATCCATATGTATTTCGCAAATTTCTATGTCTACAATGCTCTGCATAGAGCTACTCTAGCTAATTGCTCCCACTTTCAATACGCATCCAGATTGATACTTAGAGTCATCTGGATTTTAGTGTCAAAGCTTGCATCGGCGTAACCCTTTACGACGAACTCTTTATCACCTCCATAATCGAGAAACATTTCCTTAGTCATCCAGTTACTAAGGATAATTTTGACCGCTGTACAGTGATCTACTCCTGGATCACTATTGTACCCCCTTGACAAACTCATGGCAAGGTACACAACATGTTTGGTACACATCATGGCATACTTTATAGAACCTATGGCTGAGGCATAGGGAATGACTTTCATTCTCTCTATATTTTTTTTCTGCCGTGGTCTGGCTTTGAGTCTTACTCAACTTCACACCTTACAAGTCAGGCAAGAACTCCTTCTTTGACTGATCTATTTTGAACTACTTCAAAATCTTATCAAGGTATGTACTCATCGAAAGTCTTATCAAGCGTCTTGATCTATCTCTATAGATCTTGATGCCCAATATGTAAGCAGCTTCACCAAGGTCTTTCTTTGAAAAACTCCTTTCAAACACTCCTTTATGCTTTCCAGAAAATTCTACATCATTTCCGATCGACAATATGTCATTCACATATACTTATCAGAAAGGTTGTAGTGCTCCCACTCACTTCTTGTAAATACAGGCTTCACCTCAAGTCTGTATAAATCTATATGCTTTGATCAACTTATCAAAGCGTATATTCCAACTCCGAGATGCTTGCACCAGTCCATAGATGGATCGCTGGAGCTTGCACATTTTGTTAGCACCTTTAGGATTGACAAAACCTTCTGGTTGCATCATATACAAGTCTTCTTTAATAAATCCATTAAAGAATGCAGTTTTGTTATCCATTTGCCAGATTTCATAAAATGCGGCAATTACTAACATGATTCGGACAGACTTAAGCATCACTACGGGTGAGAAAGTCTCATCGTAGTCAACTCCTTGAACTTGTCGAAACCCTTTCGCAACAAGTCGAGCTTTGTAAACAGTAACATTACCGTTTGCGTCGGTCTTCCTCTTGAAGATCCATTTATTTTTGATGGCTTGCCGATCATCGGGCAAGTCAACCAAAGTCCATACTTTGTTCTAATACATGGATCCCATCTCAGATTTCATGGTCTCAAGCCATTTTGCGGAATCTGGGCTCATCATCGCTTCCTCATAGTTCGTAGGTTCATCATGGTCTAGTAACATGACTTCCAGAACTGGGTTGCCGTACCACTCTGGTGCGGAACGAACTCTGGTTGATCTACGAAGTTCAGCAGTAACTTGATCTGAAGTTTCATGATCATCATCATTAGCTTCCTCACTAATTGGTGTAGGAATCACTGGAACGAGTTTCTGTGATGTACTACCTTCCAATTCGGGAGAAGGTACAATTACCTCATCAAGTTCTACTTTCCTCCCACTCACTTCTTTCGAGAGAAACTCCTTCTCTAGAAAGGATCCACTCTTAGCAACAAAGACCTTGCCTTAGGATCTGTGATAGAAGGTGTACCCAACAGTTTCTTTTTGGGTACCCTATGAAGATTTACTTCTCCGAATTGGGTTCGAGCTTATCATGTTGAAACTTTTTCACATAAGCATCGCAGTCCCAAACTTAAAGAAATGACAGCTTAGGTTTCTCGTCAAACCACAGTTCATACGGTGTCATCTCCACGGATTTAGATGGTGCCCTATTTAACGTGAATGTAGCTGTCTCTAATGCATAACCCCAAAAGCGATAGTGGTAGATCGGTAAGAGACATCATCGATCGCACCATATCTAATAAAGTATGGTTATGACGTTCGGACACACCATTACACTGTGGTGTTCCAGGTGGCGTGAGTAGTGAAACTATTTCACATTGTTTTTACTGAAGGCCAAACTCGCTAACTCAAATATTTTACCTCTACGATCATATTGTAGAAATTCTTATTTTCTTGTTACGATGATTCTCCACTTCACTCTGAAATTCTTTGAACTTTTCAAATGTTTCAGACTTGTGCTTCATTAAGTAGATATGCCCATATCTGCTCAAATCATCAGTGAAGGTCAGAAAATAACGATTCCCGCCGTGAGCTTCAACACTCATTGCTCTGCATACATCAGTATGTATGATTTCCAACAACTCTGTTGCTCGCTCCACAGTTCCGGAGAATGGAGTTTTAGTCATCTTGCCCATGAGGCATGGTTCGCAAGCACCAAGTGATTCATAATCAAGTGATTCCAAAAAGTCCATCACTATGGAGTTTCTTCATGCGCTTTACACCAATATGACCTAAACGGCAGTGCCACAAATAAGTTGCACTATCATTATTAACCTTGCATCTTTTGGCTTCAATATTATGAATATGTGTATCACACGATCGAGATCCAACAAACTATTTTCATTGGGTGTATGACCATAGAAGGTTTTATTCATGTAAACAGAACAACAATTATTCTCTCACTTACATGAATAACCGTATTGCAATAAACATGATCAAATCATATTCTTGCTCAACACAAACACCAAATAACACTTATTTAGGTTCAACACTAATCCCGAAAGTATAGGGAGTGTGCGATGATGATCATATCAATCTTGGAACTGCTTCCAATACACATCGTCACTTCATCCTTTAACTAGTTTCTGTTCATTATGCAACTCCCATTTCGAGTTACTACTCTTTAGCAATTGAACCAGTATCAAATACCGAGGGGTTGCTATGAACACTAGTAAAATACACATCAATAATCTGTATATCAAATATACCTTTGTTCACTTTGCCATCCTTCTTATCCGCCAAGTATCTAGGGCAGTTCCACTTCCGGTGACCATTTCCTTTGCAGTAGAAGCACTTAGTTTCAGGCTTGAGTTTAGCTTTGGGTTTCTTCATGGGAGTGACAACTTGCTTGTCATTCTTCTTGAAGTTCCCCTTCTACCCCTTTCCCCTTTACTTGAAACAAGTGGTCTTGTTAACCATCAACACTTGATGCTTTTTCATGATTTCTACCTTCACCGACTTCAGCATCGCGAAGAGCTCGGGAATTCCTTTCGTCATCCCTTGCATATTATAGTTCACCACGAAGTTCTACTAACTTGGTGATAGTGACTAGAGAACTTTGTCAATTACTATCTTATCTAGAAGATTAACTCCCACTTGATTCAAGTAATTGTAGTACCCAGACAATCTGAGCACATGCTCACTGGTTGAGCTATTCTCCTCCATCTTGTAGGCAAAGTACTGTCAGAAGTCGTATACCTCTCGACATGGGCATGAGTATGAAATACTAATTTCAACTCTTGGAACATCTTATATGCTCCGTGGCATTCAAAACGTTTTTGAAGTCCCGGTTCTAAGCCGTAAAGCATGGTGCACTTAAACTATCAAGTAGTCATCATACCGAGCTTTTGTCAAAACGTTCATAACGTCTACATCTGCTCCTGCAATAGGTCTGTCACCTAGCGGTGCATCAAGGACATAATTCTCCGTGCAGCAATGAGGATAATCCTCAGATCACGGAACAATTCCGCATCATTGCTACTAACATCTTTCAACTTAGTTTTCTCTAGGAACATATAAAAAATAAACGGGGAGCAACATCGTGAGCTATTGATCTACAACATAGATATGCTAATACTACCAGGACTAAGTTCATGATAAATTAAAGTTCAATTTAATCATATTACTTAAGAACTCCCACTTAGATAGACATCCCTCTAGTCATCTAAATGATCACGTGATCCAAATCAACTAAACCATGTCCGATCATCACGTGAGATGGAGTAGTTTCAATGGTGAACATCTTATGTTGATCATATCTACTATATGATTCACGCTCGACCTTTCGGTCTCCAGTGTTCCGAGGCCATATCTGCATATGCTAGGCTCGTCAAGTTTAACCCGAGTATTCCGCGTGTGCAAAACTGGCTTACACCCGTTGTATTTGAACGTAGAGCTTATCACACCCGATCATCACGTGGTGTCTCGGCACGACGAACTTTCGCAACGGTGCATACTCAGGGAGAACACTTACACCTTGAAATTTAGTGAGGGATCATCTTATAATGCTACCGTTGTTCTAAGCAAAATAAGAAGCATAATAAGATAAACATCACATGCAATCTAAATATGTGACATGATATGGCCATCATCATCTTGTGCTTTTGATCTCCATCTCCAAAGCACTGTCATGATCACCTTCGTCACCGGCGCGACACCTTGATCTCCATCGTAGCATCGTTGTCGTCTCGCCAACTATTGCTTCTACGACTATCGCTACCGCTTAGTGATAAAGTAAAGCAATTACATGGCGATTGCATTTCATACAATAAAGCGACAACTATATGGCTCCTGCCAGTTGCCGATAACATTACAAAACATGATCATCTCATACAAAACCGTATAACTCATCATGTCTTGACCATATCACATCACAACATGCCCTGCAAAAACAAGTTAGACGTCCTCTACTTTGTTGTTGCAAGTTTTACGTGGCTGCTACGGGCTTTAGCAAGAACCGTTCTTACCTACGCATACAAAACCACAACGATGTTTCGTCAAGTATGTGCTGTTTTAACCTTCACAAGGACCGGGCGTAGCCACACTTGATTCAGCTAAAGTGAGAGAGACAGACACCCGCCAGTCACCTTTAAGCAACGAGTGCTCATAACGGTGAAACCAGTCTCGCGTAAGCGTACGCGTAATGTCGGTCCGGGCCGCTTCATCTCACAATACCGCCGAAGTAAAGTATGACATGCTGGTAAGCAGTATGACTAGTATCGCCCACAACTCATTGTGTTCTACTCGTGCATATCCTCTACGCATAGACCTGGCTCATGATGCCACTGTTGGAGAACGTAGTATTTTAAAATTTTCCTACGATCACGCAAGATCTAGCTACCAGATGCATAGCAACGAGAGGGAAGAGTGTGTCTACGTACCCTCGTAGACCGGAAGCGGAAGCGTCAAGTGACGCGGTTGATGTAGTCGAACTTCTTCGTGATTCAACCGATCAAGCACCGAACGTACGGCACCTCCGCGTTCAGCACACGTTCAGCTTGATGACGTCCCACGAGCTCTTGATCCAGTTGAGCTTCACGGGAGAGTTTCGTCAGCACGACGGCGTGGTGACGGATATGATGTATTTACCGGCGCAGGGCTTCGCCTAAGCACTGCAACGGTATGACCGAGGTGTGTTTCTGTGGAGGGGGGCACCGCACACGGCTGGAACAATTCAACTTGTGTGTCTTTGGGTGCCCCCCTGCCCCCGTATATAAAGGAGCAAGGGAGGAGGGCTGGCCGGCCTCCTATGGTGCGGCTAGGGCAATCCTACTAGGAATAGGATTGCAATCCTATTCCTAGTAGGAGTCCACCAAGAAGGAAGAGAGGGAAAGGAAAAGAGGGAGAGGTGGCACCCCCCCAATCCTAGTCCAACTAGGATCCCTAGGTGGGGCGCCGGCCAGCCTCTATGGGCTGCCTCTCTCCTTTCCTCAAGGCCCACTATGGACCATCCCCCCTCGTAGGGGGTTCCGGTAACCCCCTCCGGCAATCCAGTTAAATCCGAAACTTTTCCGGAACACTTCCGGTGTCCGAATATAGTCGTCCAATATATCAATCTTTATGTCTCGGACATTCCGAGACTCCTCGTCATGTCCGTGATCTCATCCGGGACTCCGAACTACCTTCGGTACATCAAAACTCATAAACTCATAATACCGATCGTCATCAAACGTTAAGCGTGCGGACCCTACGGGTTCGAGAACTATGTAGACATGACCGAGACTCATCTTCGGTCAATAACCAATAGCGGAACCTGGATGCTCATATTGGTTCCTACATATTCTACGAAGATCTTTATCGGTCAAACCGCATAACAACATACGTTGTTCCTTTTGTCATCGGTATGTTACTTGCCCGAGATTCGATCGTCGGTATCTCCATACCTAGTTCAATCTCGTTACCGACAAGTCTCTTTACTCGTTACGTAACACATCATCTCGTGACTAACTTATTAGTCTTTTGCTTGCAAGGCTTATTGTGATGTGTGTTACCGAGAGGGCCCGGAGATACCTCTCCGACACTCGGAGTGACAAATCCTAATCTTGATCTATGCCAACACCACGAATACTTTCGGAGACACCTGTAGAGCATCTTTATGATCACCCAGTTACGTTGTGACGTTTGATAGCACACAAGGTGTTCCTACGGTATTCGGGAGTTGCATAATCTCATAGTCATAGGAACATGTATAAGTCATGAAGAAAGCAATAGCAGTAAAACTAAACGATCATAGTGCTATGCTAACGGATGGGTCTTGTCCATCACATCATTCTCCTAATGATGTCATCCCGTTGATCAAATGACAACTCATGTCTATGGTTAGGAAACATAACCATCTTTGATCAATGAGCTAGTCTAGTAGAGGCATACTAGGGACACTCTGTTTTGTCTATGTATTCACACATGTACTAAGTTTCCGGTTAATACAATTCTAGCATGAATAATAAACATTTATCATGATATAAGGAAATATAAATAACAACTTTATTATTGCCTCTAGGGCATATTTCCTTCAGGTTGGGCCGGAATTACCGTTGGGCCAGTAGTCCCTCGGTGGTGGGGTCCGAGGCGGTACTACCGCCCCGAGCACCGGTAGTACCAGTTTGTCAAGACAAACCGGAACTACCGTGCCACCACCGGTCTACCACCGTTCCCGGTACAGAAGGAAATCACCCTTGACAGGTACTTGGTGCGGTAGTAGGACCGGAACTACCGGCCAACGGTACAACCGCTCAAGATAGTGGTACTATCGCTGAAGGAAATATGCCCTAGAGGCAATAATAAAGATGTTATTTGTATTTCCTTATATCATGATAAATGTCTTTTATTCATGCTAGAATTGTATTAACCGGAAACTTAGTACATATGTGAATACATAGACAAAACAGATTGTCCCTAGTATGCCTCTACTAGACTAGCTCATTGATCAAAGATGGTTATGTTTCCTAGCCATAGACATGAGTTATCACTTGATCAACGAGATCTCATATTAGGAGAATGATGTGATGGACTAGACCCATCCGTTAGCTTAGCACTATGATCGTTTAGTTTTACTGTTATTGCTTTCTTCATGACTTATACATGTTCCTATGACTATGAGATTATGCAACTCCCGAATACCGGAGGAACACCTTGTGTGCTATCAAACGTCACAATGTAACTGGGTGATTATAAAGATGCTCTACACGTGTCTCCGAAAGTTTTCGTGGTGTTGGCAAAGATCAAGAATAGGATTTGTCACTCTGAGTGTCGGAAAGGTATCTTTGGGCCCTCTCGGTAATGCACATCATAATAAGCCTTGCAAGCAAATGACTAATGAGTTAGTCACGAGATCATGTATTATGGAACAAGTAAAGAGACTTGCCGGTAACGAGATTGAACTAGGTATTGAGATACCGACGATCGAATCTCGGGCAAGTAACATACCGATGACAAAGGGAACAACGTATGTTGTTATGCGGTTTGACCGATAAAGATCTTCGTAGAATATGTAGGAGCCAATATGAGCATCCAGGTTCCTCTATTGGTTATTGACCAGAGATGAGTCTCGGTCATGTCTACATAGTTCTCGAACCCGTAGGGTCCGCACGCTTAACGTTTGATGACGATCGGTATTATGAGTTTATGATTTTTGATGTACCGAAGGTAGTTCGGGGTCCCAGATGAGATCACGGACATGATGAGGAGTCTCGAAATGTCCGAGACATAAAGATCGATATATTGGACGACTATGTTTGGACACCTGAAGGGTTCCGGGAGGTTTGGGGCATATACCGGAGTACCGGGGGGTTACCGGAACCCCACGGAGAGTTAATGGGCCTTAATGGGCCATAGTGGAAAGGGAGAGGAGGCGGCCAAGGTGGGGGCGCGCCCCCCACCAACCCAATCCGAATTGGGAGGGGGGCCGGCCCCCCTTTCCTTCTTCTCCCTCTCCTCCTTCCTTCCTCTCCTACTCCTACTAGGGAAAGGGGGGAATCCTACTCCCGGTGGGAGTAGGACTCCCTAGGGCGCGCCCTAGAGAGGGTCGGCCCCTCCCCTTCCCCTATCCTTTATATATGGGGGTAGAGGCACCCCATAGACACACAAGTTGATCAGTTGATCTCTCCCAACCGTGTGCGGTGCCCCTCTCCACAGAAACACACCTCGATCATACCGTTGCAGTGCTTAGGCGAAGCCCTGTGCCGGTAGCTTCATCATCTCCGTCACCACGCCGTCGTGCTGACGAAACTCTCCCGTGAAGCTCTACTAGATCAAGAGCTCATGGGACATCATCAAGCTGAACGTGTGCTGAACGTGGAGGTGCCGTACGTTCGGTGCTTGATCGGTTGGATCGTGAAGAAGTTCGACTACATCAACCGCGTCACTAGACGCTTCCGCTTCCGGTCTACGAGGGTACGTAGACACACTCTCCCCTCTCGTTGCAATGCATCTAGTAGATAGATGTTGCGTGATCGTAGGAAAAAATTTAAATACTACGTTACCCAACAGTGGCATCTAAGCCAGGTCTATGCATAGATGATATGCACGAGTAGAATACAAGTGAGTTGTGGACGATACTAGTCATACTGCTTACCAGCATGTCATACTTTGATTCGGCGGTATTGTTGGATGAAGCGGACCGGACCGACATTACGCGTACACTTACGCGAGACTGGTTCTACCGACGTGCTTCGTACACAAGTGGTTGGCGGGTGTCAGTTTCTCCAACTTTAGTTGAATCGAGTGTGGCTACGCCCAGTCCTTGTGAAGGTTAAAACAACACATACTTGACAAAATATCGTTGTGGTTTTGTATACGTAGGTAAGAACGGTTCTTGCTAAGCCCGTAGCAGCCACGTAAAACTTGTAACAACAAAGTAGAGGACGTCTAACTTGTTTTTGCAGGGCATGTTGTGATGTGATATGGTCAAGACATGATGAGTGATACATTATTGTATGAGATGATCATGTTTTGTAAAGTTATCGGCAACAGGCAGGAGGCATTTGGTTGTCGCTTAATTGTATGAAATACAATCGCCATGTAATTGCTTTACTTTATCACTAAGCGGTAGCGATAGTCGTAGAAGCAATAGTTGGCGAGACGACAACGATGCTACGATGGAGATCAAGGTGTCGCACCGGTGATGATGGTGATCATGATGGTGCCTTGGAGATGGAGATCAAAAGCACAAGATGATGATGGCCATATCATGTCACATATATTGATTGCATGTCATGTTTATCTTATTATGCTTCTTATCTTGCTTAGTTCGACGGTAGCATTATGAGATGATCCCTTACAAAATTTCAACGTACAAGTGTTCTCCCTAAGTATGCACCGTTGTGAAAGTTCGTCGTGCCGAGACACCACGTGATGATCGGGTGTGATAAGCTCTACGTTCACATACAACGGGTGCAAGCCAGTTTTGCACACGCAGAATACTCGGGTTAAACTTGACGAGCCTAGCATGTACAGACATGGCCTCGGAACACTGGAGACCGAAAGGTCGAGCGTGAATCATATAGTAGATATGATCAACATAAGATGTTCACCATTGAAAACTACTCCATCCCACGTGATGATCGGACATGGTTTAGTTGATTTGGATCACGTGATCATTTAGATGACTAGAGGGATGTCTATCTAAGTGGGAGTTCTTTAGTAATATGATTAATTGAACTTTAATTTATCATGAACTTAGTCCTGATAGTTTCTTTGCATATCTATGTTGTTGTATATCTTTGCATAGCTACCGTTCCCTTGAATTTTAATGCATTCCTAGATAAAGCTAAGTTGAAAGATGATGGTAGAAATTACACGGACTGGGTCCGTAACTTGAGGATTATCCTCATTGATGCATAGAAGAATTATGTCCTTGAAGCACCGCTAGGTGACAAGCCTGCTGCAGGAGCAACCCCGGACGTTATGAACGTCTGGCGAGCTGGTGATGATGACTACACGATAGTTCAGTGTGCCATGCTTTACGGCTTAGAACTGGGACTTCAACGACATTTTGAACGTCATGGAGCATATGATATGTTCCGGGAGTTGAAGTTGATATTTCAAGCAAATGCCCGGATTGAGAAATATGAGATTTCCAATAAGTTCTACAGCTGTAAGCTGGAGGAGAACAGTTCTATAACTGAACACTTGGTCAGAATGTCTGGGTACTACAATCATATGACTCAACTTGGTTGCAAAGTTGATGAAGATAGTGTTATTGATAGAGTTCTTCAATCACTGCCACCAAGCTATAAAGGCTTCGTGATGAACTATAACATGCAAGGGATGCAAAAGACAATTCCCGAGCTCTTCGCTATGCTCAAGGTTGCGGAGGTAGAAATAAAAAAGGAGCATCAGGTGTTGATGGTTAACAAGACCACTAGTTTCAAGAAAAGGGGCCAGGGAAAGAAGGGGAACTTCAAGAAGAATAGCAAGACAGTTGCTAATCCCACGAAGAAACCCAAGTCTGGAGCCAAGCCTGAAACTGAGTGCTTCTACTTCAAAGGGACTGGACACTGGAAGCGGAACTGCCCCAAGTATTTGGCGGATAAGAAGGATGGCAAGGTGAACAAAGGTATATGTGATATACATGTTATTGATGTGTACCTTACTAATGCTCGTAGTAGCACCTGGGTATTTGATACCGGTTCGGTCGCTAATATTTGTAACTCGAAACAGGGGCTACGGATTAAACGAAGATTGGCTAAGGACGAGGTGACGATGCGCGTGGGAAATGGTTCCAAAGTCGATGTGATCGCCGTCAGCACGCTACCTCTACATCTACCTTCGGGATTAGTTTTAGACCTGAATAATTGTTATTTGGTGCTAGCGTTAAGCATGAACATTATATCTGGATCTTGTTTATTGCCAGACGGTTATTCATTTAAATCTGAGAATAATGGTTGTTCTGTTTATATGAGTAATATCTTTTATGGTCATGCACCCTTGAGAGTGGTCTATTCTTGTTGGATCTCCAGCGTAGTGATACACATATTCATAATATTGAAGCCAAATGATGCAAGGTTAATAATGATAGTGCACCTTATTTGTGGCATTGTCGTTTAGGTCATATTGGTGTAAAGCGCATGAAGAAACTCCATAGTGATGGACTTTTGGAATCACTTGATTATGAATCACTTGGTGCTTGCGAACCATGCCTCATGGGCAAGATGACTAAAACTCCGTTCTCTGGGACAATGGAGCGAGCGACAGATTTGTTAGAAATCATACATACTGATGTGTGTGGACCAATGAGTGTTGAAGCTCGCGGCGGGTATCGTTATTTTATGACCTTCACTGATGATTTGAGCAGATATGGGTATATCTACTTGATGAAGCACAAGTCTGAAACATTTGAAAAGTTCAAAGAATTTCAGAGTGAAGTAGAGAATCATCGTAACAAGAAAATAAAGTTTCTATGATCTGATCGTGGAGGTGAATATTTGAGTTACGAGTTTGGTCTTCATTTGAAACAATGTGGAATAGTTTCACAACTCACGCCACCCGGAACACCACAGCGTAATGGTGTGTCCGAACGTCGTAACCGTACTTTATTAAATATGGTGCGGTCTATGGTGTCTCTTACCGATTTACCACTATCGTTTTGGGGTTATGCTTTAGAGACAGCTGCATTCACGTTAAATAGGGCACCATCTAAATCTATTGAGATGACGCCTTATGAACTGTGGTTTGGCAAGAAACCAAAGTTATCGTTTCTTAAAGTTTGGGGCTGCGATGCTTATGTTAAAAAGCTTCAACCTGATAAGCTTGAACCCAAGTCGGAGAAATGTGTCTTCATAGGATACCCAAAGGAGACTGTTGGGTACACCTTCTATCACAGATATGAAGGCAAGATATTCGTTGCTAAGAATGGATCCTTTCTAGAGAAGGAGTTTCTCTCGAAAGAAGTGAGTGGGAGGAAAGTAGAACTTGATGAGGTAATTGTACCTTCTCCCGAATTGGAAAGTAGTACATCACAGAAACTAGTTCCTGTGATTCCTACACCAATAAGTGAGGAAGCTAATGATGATGATCATGAAACTTCGGATCAAGTTACTGCTGAACTTCGTAGATGAACCAGAGTACGTTCCGCGCCAGAGTGGTACGGCAACCCAGTTCTGGAAGTCATGTTACTAGACCATGATGAACCTACGAACTATGAGGAAGCGATGATGAGCCCAGATTCCGCAAAATGGCTTGAGGCCATGAAATATGAGATGGGATCCATGTATGAGAATAAAGTGTGGACTTTGGTTGACTTGCCCGATGATCGTCAAGCCATCGAAAATAAATGGATCTTCAAGAGGAAGACCGAGCTGACGGTAATGTTACTGTTTATAAAGCTCGACTTGTTGCGAAAGGTTTTCGACAAGTTCAAGGAGTTGACTACGATGAGACTTTCTCACCCGCAGCGATGCTTAAGTCTGTCCGAATCATGTTAGCAATTGCCGCATTTTATGATTATGAAATCTGCCAAATTGATGTCAAAACTGCATTCCTGAATGGATATCTCAAAGAAGAGTTGTATATGATGCAACCAGAAGGTTTTGTTGATCCTAAAGGTGCTAACTAAGTGTGCAAGCTCCAGCGATCCATCTATGGACTGATGCAAGCATCTCGGAGTTGGAATATGCGCTTTGATGAGGTGATCAAAGCATATGGTTTTATACAGACTTTTGGAGAAGCCTGTATTTACAAGGAAGTGAGTGGGAGCTCTGTAGCATTTCTAATATTATATGTGGATGACATATTATTGATTGGAAATGATATAGAATTTCTGGATGGCATAAAAGGATACTTGAATAAGAATTTTTCAATGAAAGACCTCGGTGAAGCTGCTTACATATTAGGCATCAAGATCTATAGAGATAGATCAAGACACTTAATTGGACTTTCACAAAGCACATACCTTGATAAAGTTTTGAAGAAGTTCAAAATGGATCAGTCAAAGAAAGGTTTCTTGCCTGTGTTACAAGGTGTGAAGTTGAGTAAGACTCAGTGCCCGACCACTGTAGAATATAGAGAGAAAATAAAAGTCATTCCCAATGCCTCAGCCATAGGATCTATCATGTATGCAATGTTGTGTACCAGACCTGATGTGTGCCTTGCTATAAGTTTAGTAGGGAGGTACCAAAGTAATCCAGGAGTGGATCACTGGACAGCGGTTAAGAACATCCTGAAGTACGTGAAAAGGACAAAGGATATACGTGTTCAGCGTCGTGGCGGGATCTACGTGTGAAGCGAAATACATAGCTACTTCGGAAGCAGCGAATGAAGGAGTTCATATCTGATCTAGGTGTAATACCTAGTGCATCGGGTCCAATGAAAATATTTTGTGACAACACTGGAGCAATAGCCTTGGCGAAGGAATCCAGGTTTCACAAGAGAACAAAACACATCAAAAGACGCTTCAATTCCATCCACGATCAAGTCAAGGAGGGAGACGTAGAAATTTGCAAGATACATATAGATCTGAATGTTGCAGACCCGTTGACTAAGCCTCTTCCACGGGCAAAACATGATCAGCACCAAGACTCCATGGGTGGTAGAATCATTACTTTGTAATCTAGATTATTGACTCTAGTTCAAGTGGGAGACTGAAGGAAATATGCCCTTGAGGCAATAATAAAGATGTTATTTCTATTTCCTTATATCATGATAAATGTCTTTTATTCGTGCTAGAACTGTATTAATCGAAAACTTAGTACATGTGTGAATACATAGACAAAACAGCTTGTCCCTAGTATGCCTCTACTAGACTAGCTCATTGATCAAGGATGGTTATGTTTCCTAGCCATAGACATGAATTGTCATTTGATGGACGAGATCACATCATTAGGAGAATGATGTGATGGACTAGACCCGTCTGTTAGCTTAGCACTATGATCGTTTAGTTTTACTGTTATTGCTTTCTTCATGACTTATACATGTTACTATGACTATGAGATTATGCAACTCCCGAATACCGGAGGAACACCTTGTGTGCTATCAAACGTCACAACGTAACTGGGTGATTATAAAGATGCTCTACAGGTGTCTCCGAAAGTGTTCGTGGTGTTGGCATAGATCAAGAATAGGATTTGTCACTCCGAGTGTCGGAGAGGTATCTCTGGGCCCTCTCGGTAATGCACATCATAGTAAGCCTTGCAAGCAAATGACTAATGAGTTAGTCACGAGATCATGTATTATGGAACGAGTAAAGAGACTTGCCGGTAACGAGATTGAACTAGGTATTGAGATACCGACGATCGAATCTCGGGCAACTAACATACCGATGACAAAGGGAACAACGTATGTTGTTATGCGGTTTGACCGATAAAGATCTTCGTAGAATATGTAGGAGCCAATATGAGCATCCAGGTTCCGCTATTGGTTATTGACCAGAGATGAGTCTCGGTCATGTCTACATAGTTCTCGAACTCGTAGGGTCCGCACGCTTAGCGTTTGATGATGATCGGTATTATGAGTTTATGAGTTTTGATGTACCGAAGGTAGTTCGGGGTCTCGGATGATATCACAAACATGAGGAGTAGTCTCGGAATATCCGAGACATAAAGATCGATATATTGGACTACTATGTTTGGACACCGGAAGGGTTCCGAGAGGTTTCGGTCATATACCGGAGTACCGGGGGGTTACCGGAAACCCCCGGGGAGTTAATGGGCCTTAATGGGCCATAGTGGAAAGGGAGAGGAGGCGTCCAAGGTGGGGGCGCACCCCCCACCAGCCCAATCCGAATTGGGAGGGGGGTGGCCCCCCTTTCCTTCTTCTCCCTCTCCTCCTTCCCTCCTCTCCTACTCCTACTAGGGAAAGGGGGAATCCTACTCCCGGTGGGAGTAGGACTCCCTAGGGCGCGCCATAGAGAGGGCCGACCCCTGCCCTTACCCTCTCCTTTATATACGGGGGTAGAGGCACCCCATAGACACAGAAGTTGATTAGTTGATCTCTCCCAACCGTGTGCGGTGCCCCTCTCCACAGAAACACACCTCGGTCATACCGTTGCAATGCTTAGGCGAAGCCCTGCGCCGGTAGCTTCATCATCTCCGTCACCACGCCTTAGTGCTGACGAAACTCTCCCATGAAGCTCTACTATATCAAGAGCTCCTGGGACGTCATCAAGCTGAACGTGTTCTGAACGCGGAGGTGACGTACGTTCGGTGCTTGATCGGTTGGATCGTGAAGAAGTTCGACTACATCAACCGCGTCTCTAGACACTTCCGCTTTCGGTCTACGAGGGTACATAGACACACTCTCCCCTCTCGTTGCTATGCATATAGTAGATAGATCTTGCATGATCGTACGATTTTTTTTGAAATACTACATTCCCCAACAACCGCCATGGCCAGAATTGCACAGAACAGAGGACGGGGAGCCTCTCTCTCCTCGAACGGAGGGTATATGGTGGGTGCATGGAATGTGTATGTGAAGTGATTCACCCAATACCTTCCCATGCGGGTTCCCTCTTAATAGTACGGGTATCCTACGACCAAAGTAATAAAAACATCGGAAACTCTGTCTTCGATCTTTTCCGCATAGAGGGAAAACCTGACCGTCTTGCGCTCCACAGTGTGTACCTGAGAAAACTATTGCGCACGATTAGAACAAACGTGTGTTGTCATCATCACCAAAACCCTAAGGCAAAATATGCCCTAACAATCTCCCCCTTTTTGGTGGATGATGACAACCCCACGAGACGCCCGGGAGTTCTAGAAAAAGAAGAAAGGAGCTCCCCCTGAGTGTGAGCACTAATAGAGTTTGCTTTTGGAATGCAAAGTGCACACACTAGGAACAATGCTCCCCCTCGATTTTATAGACTCACCGGAGATAGTAATGCAACAAGGTAGAAAGAAAAAAAGAAACTAACAACACAGAGCATTAGGTATAGTGCATAGATAAATAGAAAAGGGTCACATGTCTTACACCATGCACGAGAACTCAACATAAAGGACAAGTTCACCAAACACTAGAAAAAAACAACTGCAGATAGACCACCCATGCAACTCACGTGACCTAATAGAGCTCTCTCCCCCTTTGGCATCAGGACACCAAAAAGTAAAAGAGCGAAGCTAGCGCCCTAGAAGCTCAGTAAACCTCCTCGCCAGTGGCCGCAGAGCTATCAGAAGCATCGTCATCAACATCATCGGCCTCCTCACACTCCTCAGACCCCTCAGACATCGTAGTAGTCTCCTCAGGAACATGGGCAGAAGAGGAAGCAGGCGCTTCATCAGACCATTGGAAGTTCTCCGAACACCAAGTATCCTCAGGGGTAATGCACTTCTCGAAGCCACTCTTCACATCTGGCACATTGAGGTGCCTCATCAGCTGAATCTTCCTGCGACGCGCCATCTTCTCAGCAACATGGGCCTTTTAGAGCTTCTTCTGAATATGAGACTGAAGGCAAAAGGTCTTCTTGAGCTTGGAAGTCAGCTTCTCCACCCACGTGGGCTAGGCTCCAGACTCTAGCTCAAAGTCCTCGTCATCTGAGGTAGCAAACACATCCTCCTCATTCCATGAAGCAAAGAGAGGAGTCTTGTGCTTCTTCATCCTTAGCTCCTTAACCTCATGCTCCATGAGGTTGGCGGGGATGGTGAGAGGCTCTCCTGGCCTACGGACGGCCCAAACAGTGTTCAGAAATTTCATCACAAAAGGAGCATAGATCGGTACCTTACGATACAACACCATATTGTACATCTCCTCCCACAACCACTTGGAGACATCAAACGTGGCACAGGATCCCCTCTTGGTCTTCATGGCCACAAGCAAGTCTACCAGATAGCCATAGATATCATCTTGATTCCCAACCTTGGGAAGCAGCACACAACGGAACACATGATGCAAAATGTCATAGACAGGCAGAAGATCATTGGACTTGCCCACAATACCATGTCCAGGGATATACAGAGGAGCAAGCTTCACCTTGTCCATGGAGTGAGCACGGTCGTGAGGACGGATGCCACCTTGCCCCTCCACCCCGGTATCATCATAGCCAAGAGCATTGCAGAAAGCTCTCCATGGAACATGAAAGAACTCATCACAGCACATGAAGGAGAGGGTGCGCTCCTCATCAGTGCCGAAGTGAACTGTAGCATAGAACTGATGGACAAGCTGAACATCAAAGTCACAATTTAAGGTCATCAGCTTGATCAAATCGAACTCCTCACAGATTTCCAGAGCTTCTCCAAAGTAAGCAAGGTTGTTCCTCCAATGATCGATGTCAATTGACCACATCCGGGTAAACTTGTTCTTGTGATGCTCGAAGATTTCTGACACAATCCTCACTTGTAACTCATTCCGGAACTGAGGGTTGTTCCAATAGGATTCGGTGCTGAAGAGTAGGGGTCTTGGAAGCGGAACCTTTGCCAGTCCGGCACCTTCCATTTGAGCATCGGCAACGCAACATGTTGCTTGGCAGCAGTAGACTTCTCCCTATGAGTGGCCTTGGTAGGAACCACCACCTCATGAGAATCCTCATTGTCATCTGATGGTTTGCCCCTACGGGCCCTCTTCTTGGTGTTCTGAGACTTCCGAGTGGCACGAGAACTGGAACCACATGCAGACGCACACAAGAGCACACAAAAACCACAGCAAAGATGAGAAGGATGTACACAAGATCATAGGAATATATCTCTTGTATGTGAGTAGAATAAAAAACAGTGCATGTAGGTTTAGAGAAACCGGTTGTTCCACCGGTAGAACCGCCTGAGCGGTAGTACTACTCGCAAGGAGCGGTAGTACCGCTGAGAGCGGATCTGCCGGTGGAAGAACGGGAACCGCCTTATCTCGAATCTAGAGGCAATATTCCTACTTCTACTTACGCACACGAAATAGGAGGAAGCTATACGGATCTCTCCACCAAACATTTAGCCAAAAATGTGGGAGTACAAGCAATGCCCAAGGGAGGGGATTCAACAAGAGAAACCCTAAGAACAAGAAGAACACAAGGCATTACCGGTATCCATGGGAGTAGATCGAAGAGGAGGTGACCACAACAAAGCGGATCCGATGAAGGGCCGACGGAGCCGGGGGGCCTGAGGGCGCTCTGAGGCGATGGACGGAGCAACCGGCGGCTAGGTATTAGAGAAGGGGCGAGCGCGAAGGGAAAAAGAAAACCCCTTCAGCCCGCGCCCCTTATATAAGCCCCAGATGTCAGCTGGTAGTACCACTCCAAGGAGCGGTAGTACCGGTCCTGTAGCTATCCGGGGTTTGCGAGCGGTACTTCTGCTCCAAAAGTAGCGGTAGTACCGCTTACAAACAGCCGGTAGTACCGGCCATAGATACTGGTACAGGCAGGAGCGGTAGAACCGCTCGTGCGGGACCTGAAGTACCATTGGGACATCACAACATGGTGGGAGACCGGTAGAACCGCTCTGACCACCGGTTGTACTGCCAGGTTGCAACATCCCAAGCACAAAGAAACTCAAACTTGTGTACAACGGAAGAGATGGCTTGGGATGAGAAGGCTTAGGATGGAAACAAGTCACTGTAATATTATGAAGAAGACTCCCAAGAGTGCAAGAAGCAAACTAGAAAACCACTCTCAAGAGAATTCAATCATCTAGGAGAACTAAAGGAGCTAGGCACAAGAGAACACAAAACAAAGAAAAGCCCCTTAGCACAAGGGCGGTGGCCGGAGCCACCTATATTTGAGTGAAGTGGTATGGCACCGCGAAGATTTTAACCTTGGGCCTATGACCACTACTCATCTTTGAAGCATATATATACCAACAACGATGGTGAATGTGAAAGATATGATCGGTTTATGCATAATGGGGGGAGGGAAAGTTCATTGAAAGAACAACACTCCCCCTATTTCCATGCCTACATCTAAACAAGATACCATGGTGTGTATGGGAGGTGTGCACCACTTCAATCCACATTGCTCAAATCTATGATATTTAGCTCATGCCTTAACTCGCGAAATCTTGCTTCATCCAAAGGCTTCATGAAGATATCTGCAAGGTTGTCATGAGTGTTGACATAATGAAGATCAATTTCTCCTCGTCGAATATGATCCCGGATGAAATGATATTGAATATCAATGTGCTTTGTCTTGAAGTGTTGCACCGGGTTGAGAGAAATCTTGATGGCACTTTCATTGTCACACCAAAGAGGCACTTTGTCACAAATGACACTGTAATCCTTTAAAGTTTGCCTCATCCATAGAAGTTGTGCACAACAACTACCGGCCGCCACATATTCCTCTTCGGTGGACGAGAGAGACACACAACTTTGCTTCTTAGACGACCAACTCACCAAAGAGCAACCAAGGAATTGGCACCCTCCGGAAGTGGAGTTCCTATCCACTTTGTCTCCCGCCCAATCCGAATCCGAGAAACCTACAAGGTTGAAGTTTGCTCCTCTAGGGTACTGATGGCTTCTCGCCCCTCGTTGGTTACCCCAAGTGGAAGGTTGAGATGTAGCGTATCGGCAAATTTCCCTTGGCAAAGATACCAAGGATCGAATCCCGTGAGACTCCGAGGGTCGACAAGTAGGTGTCAACGGCGCCAGAAACTTAGCGGTTGACAGGACCTGCACACAGATACAAATAACTTTGCTCCCAACGAATACAGAGAGGTTGTCAATCCCTCCGGCCTTGTTGTTTACAAAGGATCAAACACAAGAGATAATAATGATAGCTATGACTGCAACTAGGAAATAAAGACAGGAAGTAAATGGAAGGTGTGATCAGTGGTGGTAATATGGACCGGGGTCCCATGATGTTCACTAGTGATGTCTCTCTCCCAAAAGACGATAAAACAACAAAGCGAGGTAAAAAATTTACAGCTGGGCAATTGACAGGATTATGTGCGCAAACCAATGCTAACTATGCTGCAAAGAAAGGTAGAGGCTCAAAAGCATGGGCGGTACGCCAAGGCAAGTAGACCGAAATCCATCTGCATCTACTACTAATCATCCACCTTGAGATATCTATCCAGAACATCTCGCTGGTATTAAGTTGCGAATCCCACCCAAAGTGTAAACTCAAAGCAACGGACAACTGCATTAAAAGAACTTTGCGTAAAGTAAACAATCCTTGCACCCGCAAGTACAAGCACCGTTGTTTTCTCCCTTGTGGCAACAGCACATCCCCTAGACTCATGTTTCTGTCACTCGAGCTAGTCATCAGGGGGCATGAACCCACAATCAAGCATAACGCTCCCTCTTGGAGTTACTACCTACTACTTGGCCAAAGCAATAAACAGCAACGGAGAACATGCAAGAATTACTCAAGAACATAAATATAAAAGAGGTGAATCAACTATATTACTCAAACACAATCTGAACATAGTCTCATAATCCATCAGATCCCAGCAAACTCAGCATAGCAACAGCAGAAATATTACATATGTGCCTCGATCATGTAGGGCAGCTCACGAGGTCTAAACCATGAAGAACAAAGAGGGGAGGAGAACATCACATAGCTACTGGTCATGGACCCATGGTCCAAGGGGGACTACTCATGACTCATCCGGGAAGCGTCCATGGTGGTGGAGAAGCTCCCGGTGGTGGTTCTCCCCTCCGGCAGGGTGCCGGGAAGAGTTCTCCTGATGCTCCCGATCTTGGAAGCGCTGCGGCGGCGGAACAGAGGCGAGATCGCGAAAAAGGGTTCCGTCCTCAAGGGTTTCGAGACGAGAGGAATATATATGCGAAGGGGGGTCACCAGAGGCGGAGCCGGGGCCCCAGGCGCCCCCCTGGCACGGCCAGGGGTGGGGCCGCGCCAGGTGGCTGCCTGGGCCACCCCTGGCTCCCCTCTGGCCCTGCTTTGGTTATTCGCGAAGCTTCCTGTACGCTGATTTTTCCTGTATTTTTCCCGTAATTTTTGGAGCACTTTTAATATGGGGGAAACCTGAAATAGAAAAACAGCAGAAAACAGGAACTGGCACTGTGGTGCACTGAGTTAATAGGTTAGTCCAAATATGATCAAAAGTGTATGGAAGTGCATAAATATCATAGCAATATCACACAAAAGAGGCATGGAGCAAGCAGAAATTATAGATACGTTTTGGACGTATCAACATCCCCAAGCTTAATTCCTGCTCGTCCTCGAGTAGGTAAATGATAACAAGCATAATTTCTGTGGTGACATGCTATCAACCATATAAGAACTTTTTAAGTAAAGCAATCAAGGCATGTAATTCAATTCAAGTCATAACAAGCAAGATTCTATATTAGCATTGTAACAAGCAACATAAGAACATAAAGGTGCAAGAGCTCTCGCTGTCCGTGACTCGAATGTCTCCAAATGGTGTTTACGTGCAAGAAAGGGGATAGGGATATACGAGAGAGTAAAACATAGTTTTTGTATTGTTGAGAACTTAATCTACTAAAGTTTCACACTTGGTCTTCTTTGGAATCTTATCTTGACTCATCCCCAAACCAACAGTCAGGTACAAGTCAAAATGATCCACTCCCTTTTGATATTTTGAGCACTCATGCAATGGATGAGCGTAAGCAAGAAAGTCGACACTTAGGATGGCAAAAATAGAAAAATGATGAAGGGGGAAGACAAAAAAGGTGTGAAAGGCTCACATCAATGAGGACAATCATAGGCGAGAGAAAGCCAAATGATAGATATGATGTGAGGAGTATGGATTGCCATGCAATGGATGCACATATGAGCTAAGGTAAGCTCTCCAATGGAACTAGTAGGGGTGCATCCAACTTGCTTGCTCAAGAAGACCTAGAGCTCTTTTGAGGAGGCTCATCATTGGAATATACAAGCCAAGTTCTAAAGTGTGAAGGTCCCCACATAGCTATATGCATGAATGATAATCTCTATGGAGTACAAGGTATAAGATGGAGTACGAGTGTGGATCTCAAAAGGAATAGTAGTGTGCCCCCTTCTCTCTTTTTATTTCTTTTTCTCTTTTTTCTATTTTTTTTATTTTTTTTGTGGCCTCAATGGCTCTTTCTATTTAACTCTCATTTGTCCTCTTTGGCATCTTTTGATTTTGTACTCTTTGGGATCTTTTGATTTGTCCTCTTTGGGATCTTTTCCTCACTTTAGGGGCAACACTCTATAAATTACAAGAAGTATAGAAGATCTTTCACACTTTACAAAAGTACTCAACATAAAGAAAATGAAACTATCATGATGTATGCAAATGTATGCCTCTGTCGGTGTAGCAGGATATGCAATGATACTAGCGCGTCATGTAGCAATGATTAGGGCAAGGCCCAACTAGCATGCGGCTCATCGATCAAGCAAAAAGCATGTATGACATGAAGATCAAGTCATGAGAAGATGGATGTTGCATGGCAATGTATCTCGGAAAGGCTATGGAAATGCCTTGATAGGTAGGTATGGTGGCTGTTTTGAGGAAGGATATAATGAGGCTTATGATGACAAAGCGTATCATGCCAAGGATTTGGATGCACCGGCGAAGTATGCGCCAACTCTCGAGGTGAGAAAGGGCAATGCACGGTACCAAAGAGGCTAGAAAAATATGGCTAGGTGGAAGTGTCAACTTTCGAATACTCACATTAGTCCGAAGAACTCATGCACTTGTTATCGGTAACTCTCAATCTAATTAGGAGGTTCACAAAGAGACAAGTACCCCGAGGAGGAGTGTATGGGGGTTTGGTTATCCTTGCGCATCCTCGGCTCATGGTACGTGAGTGTACTCTAATATTCGATCCCTCCAAAGATTAGTGATCCATTTAGTAGCTAAAGTTCTCAACTATTTTGTAGGTTTTCGAAAATAAACACGGATTGCCCAGAATACGACATCTATCACTAATAGGTTAAAGCTCTTCACACCAAAAGTTCAGACATTACTCATAGCAATACCTCAAAACTATTGCAAGTTACTACTAAAATAAAATAGCAACCTCAATTAACTACTTTAAGTTAAGACACACAACTCAGTGCAACAGGCAAACTCTCTTAACAAGATAAACATGAAAACTCAAGAGAGTTCAGCAACCAACTAAACAAAACCTCTTTAAAAAGAAAAGCATGAAAACTAAGAGCTAAACATGACAGCAGCTAAGAAAAGACAAAGAACACACACAGCAAAGATAAGCATGAAAATCCTATGTTGTGTTCTAGGTCGAAGTGGAGCGTGTTTCTCTCCCACACAAAGAAAGCTGGGTTCTAACTTGTTATGAACAGCAAGCAAAGCTAAAGAAAACTAAAAAGGAAACTAAGAGCAAGACGCTCCAAGCATAGCACATAACGCATGAAGTGATTAAAATATAGTGGAACGAAAGACGAACTGATAATTGTTGATGGAGAAGGGGATGCATGGGGGCATCCCCAAGCTTAGACGCTTGAGTCTTCTTGAATATTTCTTGGGGGTGCACGGGGGCATCCCCAAGCTTGAGCGTTTGACCCTCCTGAGTCTTCTTTTATCATCTTCCCTCGCACACTTGAAAACTCCCTTCGTACATAACTCATCATAATCTGATTAGCAAGGTTAGTACCCATAACAAAATAACTTTTCCCTACTGGAAATAAAGATAATCTTGAAGAGCTACTGTTTCTCAAGATTGCCAAAAGGTTTTTGCAAAGAAAAAGCAAGCTCAAGGTTTGCAAAACGAAGAAAAGACAAAACAGGACAGAATCTGTGAAAAACAGACCAGCAGGTAGTAAATATTTTTTTCCGGGCACTTCTGCAACTCAAATAAAAAAACACAGAACAGACGCTCGAAAGCCAATTGTATAGAGCACGCTGTCAAAAAAATTCAGATCAAAAAGATGATCTGGTGATTTTATTCGAATTTTTCTGTCCAAGGACAGAATCTGTTTCCTGGACAGCACGTCACAACTTTTGAACTTTCTTGCAATCAGAGGCTAAACTTGGCACAAAGCTGAAAAGAAAAGATACAATGATGATGCTACTGTAGTAACAAACATCAAGACACAACAAAAGCAAAATAAAACCTAATTCGTTGTGGGATGCCTCCCAAAAGCGCTTTCTTTTATGCCTTTAAGCTAGGCATGATGCAAAAAAAGAAAATCAAGTTTTATCAAGAGTGAGAGAATAGCTAGCCCGTGTAACGGACTCAAAAGGCAACTTAATCTTCTTTCTTGGGAAGTGTTCCATCCCTTTCTTGAGAGGGAATTGGAATTTTATATTCCCCTCTTTCATGTCAATGATAGCACCAATGGTGCGAAGAAAAGGACGTCCCAAAATAATTGGACATGAAGGTTCACATTCAATATCCATAATAGTAAAATCAACGGGAACATAATTGTCATTGACAATGATAAGAACATCATCGATCTTCCCCAAAGGTTTCTTTATGGAAGAATCAACAAGACGAACACCAAAAGAACAAGGATCAAAAGGTTTCAATTCAAGCATATCATACATTCTTTTGGGCATAACGGAGGTACTAGCTCCAACATCACATAAAGCATAGCAAGAGAAGTTATTCAACTTAATTTTAATCATAGGATCCCTACTATCTTCTAGCTTTCTAGGTATGGAGGCTTCGACCCTAAGCTTCTCCTCCCTAGCTTTGATGAGAGCATTAGTGATATGCTCCGTGAAGGCAAGATTAAGTGTGCTAGTGTGGGGATCTCTAGACATCTTGTGAAGAAAACCAATAACTTCAGAAAGGGTGCAATTATCAAAATCAAGGTCACTATTATCAAGTAAAGTGGTAGTGGTGTCCTTTAGGCTCACTTGTTTGGTATCTTCTATGGTCATAGGAGTTTCTTCTTCTACGGTTGAGGTCATAGCATCACCATTAATAGGTCCAATGGGACTAGGAGTGCATTGGGTGCTAAGAGTTTGGATATCCTCAACAACTTGAATAGTAGCAACAGTGTGGTGGGTAGGAAGGCTCTTAATTCTATCTTCTTCCTCCTTTAGGGGTGCAACCACTTCAGGTTTAGCTGCCATTTGGTTTATCAAAGTGGCTTGTGTGTGGGACATATTGGAAACTTGGGTCTCAGTGATGGTGAGCCTAGTCTGGAGGTTAGAAATCTCAATATTTAGGCTCTCCAGTTGTCTACCAATGTCTTGCAGAACAACAGTATGCTCATCTAATTGCCTCGAGAAGGTCTTGTTTTGTTCATATTGGGTGTGCATGTAGTTCTTAGTGGCCTTTTCTATGTCTAGAAGTTTCTCATAACTAGGCATGTCTCTATTTCTTTGGGTGGAGTTCTTGGTGCTAGGATAAGTATTGTTGTTCCCATAGGAATTAGAGGGGAACGGTCTAGGGTTGCTACCAAAATTACTCCTATAAGCATTGTTATTGAAATTGTTTCTAGAGATAAAGTTCACATCTACTTGATCTTGAGCAATCAAAGAATTTAAAGGAACATCATGAGGATCAATAGAAGATTGCTTGGAAAGTAGAGACATGATCAAGTCAACTTTTTAATTTAGGGAGGAAATCTCCTCGACAGAGTTTACCTTCCTACCTGTTGGAGCGCGTTCGGTGTGCCATTGGGAATAATTGGTCATCATCTCGTCGAGAAGCTTAGTGGCAGCACCAAGTGTAGTTGACATAAAGGTTCCTCCCGCGGCCGAATCTAGCAAGTTCCGCGAGGTAAAGTTCAAGCCTGCATAAAAAGTTTGGATAACCATCCAAGTAGTGAAACCATGAGTAGGGCAATTCTTGACAAGAGATTTCATGCGTTCCCAAGCTTGGGCAATGTGTTCATTATCCAATTGTTTAAAATTCATTATGTTACTCCTTAATTGGATAATTTTAGCAGGGGGATAGTACTTCCCAATAAAGGCATCCTTGCACTTGTCCCAAGAATCTATACTATTCCTAGGCAAGGATTGAAACCAGATTTTAGCTCCTCCTCTGAAGGAGAAAGGAAAAAGCTTAAGCTTAACAATATCACCATCTATTTCTTGGTACTTTTGCATATCACAGAGCTCAACAAAATTATTTAAGTGCAAAGCAGCATCATCTCCAGCACCTGAGAATTGATCTTTCATAACTAGGTTCAGTAAAGCAGGTTTAATCTCATAAGAAGGTGCTGAAGTGGCAGGTGTAGCAATAGGCGTGCAGATAAAGTCATTGTTGTTATGACTAGTGAAGTCACACAACTTGGTGTTCTCGGTGGAACCCATAGCAGCAGCAAGCGAGATAACTATTTTTGTGATTTTTGGTAAGGGACACTAAGCAAAAACTGAAAGGTAAACTAACAAGACTAAAAAGCAAAGATAAAAGATAGCGTGCAACTTCCCTATCTTGAAGAGTGGAGTCCCCAGCAACGGCGCCAGAAACTTGCTTGATGGCTTCTCGCCCCTCGTTGGTTACCCCAAGTGGAAGGTTGAGATGTAGCGTAGCGGCAAATTTCCCTTGGCAAAGATACCAAGGATCGAATCCCATGAGACTCCGAGGGTCGACAAGTAGGTGTCAACGGCGCCAGAAACTTAGCGGTTGACAGGACCTGCACACAGATACAAATAACTTTGCTCCCAACGAGTACAGAGAGGTTGTCAATCCCTCCGGCCTTGTTGTTTACAAAGGATCAAACACAAGAGATAATAATGATAGCTATGACTGCAACTAGGAAATAAAGACAGGAAGTAAATGGAAGGTGTGATCAGTGGTGATAATATGGACCGGGGTCCCATGATGTTCACTAGTGATGTCTCTCTCCCAAAAGACGATAAAACAGCAAAGCGAGGTAAACAAATTACAGCTGGGCAATTGACAGGATTATGTGCGCAAACCAATGCTAACTATGCTGCAAAGAAAGGTAGAGGCTCAAAAGCATGGGCGGTACGCCAAGGCAAGTAGACCAAAATCCATCTGCATCTACTACTAATCATCCACCTTGAGATATCTATCCAGAACATCTCGCTGGTATTAAGTTGCGAATCCCACCCAAAGTGTAAACTCAAAGCAACGGACAACTGCATTAAAAGAACTTTGCGTAAAGTAAACAATCCTTGCACCCGCAAGTACAAGCACCGTTGTTTTCTCCCATGTGGCAACAGCACATCCCCTAGACTCATGTTTCTGTCACTCGAGCTAATCATCAGGGGGCATGAACCCACAATCAAGCATAACGCTCCCTCTTGGAGTTACTACCTACTACTTGGCCAAAGCAATAAACAGCAACGGAGAACATGCAAGAATTACTCAAGAACATAAATATAAAAGAGGTGAATCAACTATATTACTCAAACACAATCTGAACATAGTCTCATAATCCATCAGATCCCAGCAAACTCAGCATAGCAACAGCAGAAATATTACATATGTGCCTCGATCATGTAGGGAAGCTCACGAGGTCTAAACCATGAAGAACAAAGAGGGGAGGAGAACATCACATAGCTACTGGTCATGGACCCATGGTCCAAGGGGGACTACTCACGACTCATCCGGGAAGCGTCCATGGTGGTGGAGAAGCTCCCGGTGGTGGTTCTCCCCTCCGGCAGGGTGCCGGGAAGAGTTCTCCTGATGCTCCCAATCTTGGAAGCGCTGCGGCGGCGGATGATGGCTTCTCGCCCCTCGTTGGTTACCCCAAGTGGAAGGTTTGAGATGCAGTGTAGCGGAAGTTTTCCCTTGGCAATACCAAGGATCGATTTCCCTGAGACTCCCAGTTTCAACAAGAAGGTGTCAACTGCTAACGGCGCCAGATATTAGCAATCAACGTGGACCTGCACACAGATACAAATAACTTTGCTCCCAACGAGTACAGAGAGGTTGTCAATCCCTCCGGCCTTGTAGTTTACAAAGGATCAAACGCAAGTGATAATAGTGATAGATATAATTACAATAGTAAGTAAAAGCGGAAAAGTAAATAGCGGATGTGATCAATGATGGTAATATGGACCGGAGTCTCATGATGTTCACTAGTGATGTCTCTCTCCCAAAAGACGATAAAACTGCTATGTGAGGTAAACAAATTACAGCTGGGCAATTGACAGGACCATGTGCGCAAACCAATGCTGACTAAGTTGCAAGAAAGGTAGAGGTTCAAAGCATGGGCGGTACGCCGAGGTAAGTAGACCGAAATCCATCTGCATCTACTACTAATCATCCACCTTGAGATATCTATCCAGAACATCTCGCTGGTATTAAGTTGCGAGTCCCACCCATAGTGTAAACTCAAAGCAACAGACAACTGCATTAAAAGAACTTTGCGTAAAGTAAACAATCCTTGCACCCGTGGGCACAAGCACCGTTGTTTTCCCCCTTGTGGCAACAGCACATCCCCTAGACTCATGTTTCTGTCACTCAAGCTAGTCATTGAGGGGCATGAACCCACAATCAAACATAACGTTCCCTCTTGGAGTCACTACCTACTACTTGGCCAAAGCAATAAATAACAACGGAGAACATGCAAGAATTACTTACGAACATAAATATAAAAGAGGTGAATCAAATATATTACTCAAACACAATCTGAACATAATCTCATAATCCATCAGATCCCAGCAAACTCATCATAGCAACAGCATAAGGATTACATATGTGCCTCGATCATGTAGGGCAGCTCACGAGGACTAATTAGTGAAGCACAAGAACGAGAGGAGAACATCACATAGCTACTGGTCATGGACCCATGGTCCAAGGAAGACTACTCACAACTCATCCGGGAGGCGTCCATGGTGGTGGAGAAGCTCCTGGTGGTGATCCTCCCCACCGGCAGGGTGCCGGGAAGGGTTCTCCTGGTGCTCCCGATCTTGGAAGCGGCGGCGGCGGCGAAACAGAGATGAGATCACGAAAAAGGGTTTCCGTCTCGAGGGTTTTGGGAGACGGTCTAAATATATGCCAAAGGGGGGCACCAGACGAGGCATGGGGGGGCCAGGAGCCCCCCCCCCCTCCCCCGGCGC
>LR738713.1:795851187-795960692 GCA_902687465.1 Secale cereale | reverse complement strand
CCCCCGGCTGTACTTTGGCTACCGGGAACCTTCTGGAACGCTGATTTTTTATATAATTTTTCCGGGATTTTTCTGGCAGTTCTCGTAATGGGAAAAACTGAAATACAAAAACAGCTGAAAACAGAAACTGGCACTGGGGTGCACTGAGTTAATAGGTTAGTCCAAATATGATCAAAAGTGTATGGAAGTGTATAAATATCATAGCAATATCACCCAAAAGAGGCATGGAGCAAACAGAAATTATAGATACGTTTTGGACGTATCAGCGGAACAGAGGCGAGATCGCGAAAAAGGGTTCCGTCCTCGAGGGTTTCGGGACGAGAGGAATATATATGCGAAGGGGGTCACCAGAGGCGGAGCCGGGGCCCCAGGCGCCCCCCTGGCGCGGCCAGGGGTGGGGCCGCGCCAGGTGGCCGCCTGGGCCACCCCTGGCTCCCCTCTGGCCCTGCTTTGGTTATTCGCGAAGCTTCCTGTACGCTGATTTTTCCTGTATTTTTCCCGGAATTTTTGGAGCACTTTTAATATGGGGGAAACCTGAAATAGAAAAACAGCAGAAAACAGGAACTGGCACTGTGGTGCACTGAGTTAATAGGTTAGTCCAAATATGATCAAAAGTGTATGGAAGTGCATAAATATCATAGCAATATCACACAAAAGAGGCATGGAGCAAGCAGAAATTATAGATACGTTTTGGACGTATCAGGTACCATAAGCCAAAGTTTGGGGTATGAGCCAAATATCGAAAGATTCGCTTGACAGCCACACAGTGACTCTCCTTAGGTGAGGCTTGAAACTATGCACAAATTCCCACACTTAACATGATATCCGGTCTAGATGCACAAAGGTAAAGCAAGGATCCAATCATAGAGCGATATACCTTTTGATCCACCGCTTTACCATTGGGATCAATCTCAAGTTGTCACTTGGTAGGCATTGGAGTAGTAGCCGGCTTGACATCACATAGATTGAACCTCTTGAGCATGTCTTGAGTGTATTTGGCTTGTTTGATGAAGATTCCTTCTCTTCTTTGTTTGATTTCAAACCCAAGGAAGAACTTCAACTCTCCCATCATGGACATCTCAAATTGTGCGGTCGTGAGTGCGGCAAACTCATCATTGAAAGCTTTGTTAGGTGAACCAAAGATAATATCATCAACATATAGTTGGCAAACAAACAACTCCCCTTTGACTTTCTTAGTAAAAAGAGTGGGGTCAATTTTCCCAATTTCAAACCCACGATCTTGCAGCAACTCGGCAAGATGCTCATACCACGCACATGGGGCTTGTTTAAGGCCATAGAGCGCCTTATCGAGTTGATACACGTGATTGGGGAACTTAGGATCCTCAAACCCCAGGGGTTGTTTGACATACACCAACTCATTAAGAGGACCATTTAGAAAAGCACTTTTCACATCCATTTGTTGCAATTTAAAGTTATGATGAGAAGCATAGGCAAGCAACAAACGAATAGATTCAAAGCGAGCAACGGGGGCAAAGGTTTCACCGTAGTCGATACCCTCGACTTGGGAGTAGCCTTGAGCCACCAAACGAGCCTTGTTGCGAATGACAATGCCGTGAGCATCTTGCTTGTTCTTAAAGATCCACTTGGTTCCAATGACATTATGGTTCTCCTTCGGTCTTGGCACCAGACGCCACACCTTGTTGTGCTCGAAGTTATGGAATTCTTCATGCATGGCATTGAGCCAATCGGGGTCTTCGAGCACCTCATAGACCTTTTGAGGTTCAACACAAGAGACAAAGGCTTGGTGAGCACAATAATTTGCTAATTGTCTACGAGTGCTTACCCCCTTTTTGATGCTTCCAAGTATATTCTCCATGTGATGCTCTCTAGAAGCGAGCATGGAAGCAACTTTGGCAGCACAACGCTCCAATTGCTCTTCAAGTGATAGTTGAGGAGCTATGAGTTGATGATCTTGAGTGTCGTCATGAGCTTGATCATGATCTTGCGCTTGCTCTTGATCTTGAACATGCTCGGGAGAGGGAACTTGGCCTTGTGCATCACTTGGTGGCTCACCACCATCTTGTGGTTGATCTTGCACTTGGCCTTGTTAATCGGGTTGAGGGCCTTCACTTTGTTCTTCGGAAGCGTGCGGGTCTTGGGTTGGTGATGGTTCCACTTGAGTGGAACATTGTCCTTCTCCTTCAGCCACAAGGGGTTCCTCAATGGGTAGGATATAACCAACACCCATTCTTCTTATGGCTTGGGGAGGAATTTCATCACCTACATCACAAGTACCACTTTGCTCCACTTGGGAGCCATTATTCTCATCAAACTCTACGTTACACATCTCCTCAATGAGTCCATTGGACTTGTTAAGGACACGATAAGATTGAGAGTTTGTAGCATAACCAACAAATATGCCCTCATGAGCTCTAGCTTCAAATTTAGACAAACGAGCACCTTTCTTGAGTATGAAACACTTACAACCGAACACCCAAAAGTACTTGAGATTGGGCTTGTTACCGGTATGAAGTCTTGTTCAAGCCTTTGCGGAGATAGAGCCGATTGGATGCATGACAAGCGGTGTTGATGGCTTCGGCCCAAAAGTTGTACGGAGACTTGAACTCCACCATCATGGTCCTCGCCGCGTCCATCAATGTCCGGTTCTTTCTCTCCGCCACACCATTTTGTTGAGGGGTATAAGGTGTGGCATATTGATGCTTGATCCCCTCATCACTAAGAAATCATCCAATGTGTAGTTCTTGAACTCAGTGCCGTTGTCACTTCGAATCATTAAGATCTTTGCATCATGTTATCGTTGAGCTTCATTTGCGAAGTTGATGACGGTTTGTTGGGTCTCACTCTTTCTCTTGAAGAAGTATACCCAAGTGTATCTTGAATAATCATCAACAATCACCAAACAATACTTTCTACCCCCAAGACTATCAAAGGATGGAGGCCCAAAGAGATCCATGTGAAGGAGCTCTAACGGTCTTTTTGAGTAGATGATAGTCGTGGGAGGGTGAGCCGTCTCATGTAACTTTCCTTCAATACAAGCACTGCAAGCGCGATCTTTGGCAAAACTAACATTTGTTAGTCCACGAACATGGTCCCCCTTGAGAAGACTTTGCAAAGACCTCATATTGACATGGGCTAACCGGCGATGCCAAAGCCAACCCACATCAACTTTAGCCATTAGGCAAGTCGCGGTCTTAGTGGGTTGCTCCGAGAAGTTAACCACATATAGACCATTCTCGACATGCCCAACATAGGCTACTTTAAGAGTCTTACTCCACAAGAGGGCCACAGTATCAATATCAAATGTGGCAAAGCCCATGAGTGCAAGTTGACGAACAGAAAGTAAACTGTATGCAAGGGACTCAACAAGCATGACTTTCTCGATCGTGAGATCGTGAGAAACAACAACCTTGCCAAGCCCCAATACCTTAGAAGATGAAGCATAATCCCATTCGACATTGGTGGCCATAGATGAACCTTGGTGCACGTCCACCACCAAGTCTTTGCTTCCGGTCATATGATTTGTGGCTCCACTATCGAGCAACCATGACCCCCCACCGGAAGCAAACTCCTACAAGAGATCAATGCTTGGATTTAGGTACCCATTTTGTAATGGGTCCTTTGAGGTTAGTAACAAGGGTCTTAGGAACCTAAATATACCATTCAATGTACTCATAAGAACAACCAACAAATTTAGCAAACACATGTCCATCACTAGCACGTCATAGAACATAAGAAGGGTTAAAGTCGCCGGCTTTGTTGGATGGCGTGGCGGGGTTTTTCTTGACTCTACCACTCTTCACATTGTTCTTCTTCTTAGGAGCACCCTCTCCCTCTTTTACAAAGGTTTGCTTGAGAGGAGGAGGTTGCTTGGTCTTGTCGTTCTTCTTCTTCTTGGGCTTGGGAGCAAACCCAATTCCTTCCTTTGCCACAACTTCCTTTTGATTGCTCAAAAGATCGTTGAGGTTCTTCTCACCTTGTATACATGACACTAGGCCTTTCTCAAGTTGCTTCTTCAACTTGGCATTCTCTTCAACAAGATGCACATGCTCGCAACATGGGTTAGTAGCATTTCCATTATCAATTAAAACCATGCGAGGAAAGGTAGTTTTTTCCTTAGTTAGCGAAACTTGAAGTTGATCATAAGACTCTTTGAGGCTAGTATGTACACTCTTCAAGACCTTGTGAGCCTTGTCAAGCGTAGCAAACTCCTCCTTGAGTCTAGCATGGTCAACTACAAGCTTTGCCTTCTCGGAATTGAGCACACGAGAGACAACTAAAGCATGATCAAGATCTTTCTTTAATTTAGCATGATCATCATTGTGTGACTCCTCAAGAGCCAAACGAAGACCACGCTCTTCCTCAAGAGCATTAGAGGGATCCGAGATCTCATTGGCATAGTCTCGACTATGACCCTCCATTTTAGAAATGGTGTCCTCGTGAGCCTCGATCATGTCATTGGCTTCACCGGGTTGTTCCAAGAGAGCAACGAAGCGCTTCTTGGGTTTGCCCTTGAGTTTACTCATAAACAACTCAAATTCATTTTCTTCCTCCTCTGCCCCCTCACTCTCATCAATACAATCCGTCAATGAAGGTTTAGAAGTGATGGTAGAATTGATGTTGGGGGTTACCTTGTTGGTGGCCTTAGCCATGAGGCACTTGGCAGTGATGTTCTCATTTGGTGAGTCAAAGAGAGATGACCGTGGAGTTGTTGCAATAGCAATGGTGGCCATAGTGACCATCTCATCATCATCATCCTCAACATATTCTTCTTGGGCCACCAACCCTTTGGGAGGGGTATTCTTGTTGAAGTTGTTATTATTGGGATAAGACTTGGCCTTGTCCTTTAGGATAAGCTTGCCTCCATTGTCTTCTCTTTTCTCATATGGGCAATCTACAACAAAGTGACTCACATTGCCACTGTTGTAGCACATCCTCACTCGTTGCTTGCCCTTATTGCCACTTGAATTGTTCTTGTTGAAATTGGGCCTTGAGTTCTTCTTGTTGCCCCAAAATTTCCGTGATGCAAGAGCCATGTGCTCATGATAGGCATATCTGGTGTCTTCGGGGCAACTCTCATCTTCATCCTCTTCTTCCACACAAGCCTTGGCCTTCAAAGCAAGGTTGGGCTTCTTTGATCGTTGAGCTAGCAATACCGTATTATCGGCGGTCTTGTCCAAGATCCTCATGGCAACGAACTCATCCAACACTTCACTTGATGACAAAGTGTGGACGTCCGGTCTTTGACGGATGAGGGAGGACATGGCCTTGTGATAAGGCATCATGGCCTTGAGAAACTTTCGCTTGATCCAATTGTCATCCGTGTCCTTGCTCCCATGATCTCGAAGTGCGACCGTAAGAGTGGTCAATCTCCGATAAAGTTCATGGGGATCTTCATCTTCGATCATGGCAAACTCATCGACTTCATCTTGCACAACTTCATAGTTTGAGCATTGAATGCTAGCACTTCCCTTGTACAAGGAACCAACATGCTCCCAAGCTTCCTTGGCCACGGTGAAGGGTCGAAGATGTGCAATGTCTTCGAGAGGGGTAGCATCTTGAAGTATGCAAAGAATGGACTCGTTGAATTGATGATCCGCAGCTTCTCTCGGAGTTAAGTTGTAGGGATCATGCGGGTAGAAACCTTGCTCAATGCTTCTCAAAAGATTAGTAGAACAATGATTTAAATGACGTTTAAAGCGAAACGTCCAAGTAGCAAAATCAGAATTTTTCACAAACTTAGGAGGAGGACCAACCGAATTTAAATGCGGAGTAGGAACGGGTCCTCCATAATGGGTAGGAGGCGCGGAGTGAGAAAAAATCCCACTCCCATTCTTAGAGACCGGGACTTGCTTACTACTAGCTTCTCCCTTGTCGGGAATAGCATCCGACACGTTGGTAGTGGGACTAACCACTTCCAATGGTGTGGTGGGTAATTTAAGTCCCTCAAAAATTCCTTGAACATGCCTTTGACCTCGGTCGCCAGTGAGTCTTTCAATGTGTCCATAGCCACGTTGAACTCCTCACGAGATACCGAGGTTCCCCCATCGGACGTAGGCAAGGACGGAGTTCCATCGGAGTGTCCCTCCATCTCGACTATGTTGTCACCCATACTCTTTGGACGGTGAAGTCCTTAATAAAGAGACGAGGCTCTGATACCAATTGAAAGGATCGATATGGTTGACTAGAGGGGGGTGAATAGGCAACTAACAATTTTTAGCTTTTCTTAACCAAATTAAACTTAGCAACAATATAGGTTGTCTAGATATGTAACTAAGTGAGCAACCTATATGATGCAACAATAATAAACACACAAGCAAGCACAAGATACTTAACACAATGAAGCTTGCACAAGTACAGGTGAGAGATAACCAAAAGTGGAGCCTGTGAAGACGAGGATGTGTTACCGAAGTTCCTTCCCTTTGAGAGGAAGTACGTCTCCGTTAGAGCGGTGTGGAGGCACAATGCTCCCCAAGAAGCCACTAGGGCCACCGTATTCTCCTCACGCCCTCACACAATGCCAGATGTCGTGATTCCACTATTGGTGCCCTTGAAGGCGGCAATCGAACATTTACAAACAAGGTTGGGGCTCTCTTCACAACTTAATTGGAGGCTCCCAACGAAACCACGGAGCTTCACCACAATAGAATGTGGCTCCGAGGTGACCTCAACCGTCTAGAGTGCTCAAACACCCAAGAGTATCAAAATCCACACAAGAAAGTATGGGGGAATCAAATATCCTTTGGTGGAAGTGTAGATCTAGGTCTCCTCCTTCAATCCCTAGCAAATCAACGAGTTTGAGTGGCTAGAGAGAGAGATCGGGCAAGAGAGCTTTAATAGCAGTAATGGAGGAGAGAGAGTGGCAAGAGGTAGGCGGGAGGAAGGAGAAGCACTTCCTTATATAGACCCCCCACAGATCCAACCGTTATGTGCAGAAAAGCATAGCAGCTGTACTTCCGCAGAAGACACCGGTACAACCGGTGCATGTGGGAAACCCCTGCTAGGGTACCAAGGCGGTACTTCCGGTGGCGCACCCGGTAGTACCGGTTTATCGGGATAAACCGGAACTTCCGCGCGACAACCGCTCAACTACCGGGCCATATACAGAAGGTAAAACCCTCAGGCCAATAGTTGGAGCGGAGGTTGGGCCGGAACTACCGTTGGGCTAGTAGTCCTTGGGTGGTGGGGTCCGAGGCGGTACTACCGCCCCGAGCACCGGTAGTACCGGTTTTTCAAGACAAACCAGAACTATCGTGCCACCACCGGTCTACCACCGTTCCCGGTACAGAAGGAAATCACCCTTGACCGGTACTTGGTGCGGTAGTAGGACCAGAACTACCGGCCAGTGGTACAACCGCTCAAGATAGCGGTACTACCGCCATGGCCAGAACTGCATAGAACAGAGGACGGGGAACCTCTCTCTCCTCGAACGGAGGGTATATGGTGGGTGCACGGAATGTGTACGTGAAGTGATTCACCCAATACCTTCCAATGAGGGTTCCCTCTTAATAGTACGCGTATCCTATGACCAAAGGAATAAAAACGTCGAAAACTCTGTCTTTGATCTTTTCCGCATAGAGGGAAAACCTTACCGTCTTGCGCTCCACAGTGTGTACCTGAGAAAACTATTGCGCGCGATTAGAACAAACGTGTGTTGTCATCATCACCAAAACCCTAAGGCAAAAGATGCCCTAACACATGTCATGAGATATTGATGCATGCAAGGAGAACCTTTACCGTGCTGGTTATATACACTATTGTGCATGTGCGGTGATGCTATCTTAACAGTGCCACATAGGATAAATGTTAAGGTTGATGAGAGAGAGAGAGAGAGAGAGAGAGAGAGAGAGAGAGAGAGATCATAAGAAAAGACATACATTCTCCTAATTAAAAGAACTCTTAAAAACAATATGTCTCACCATATATTTAGGGATATCTAGTTATCACAAATAAAACTAAGAAATAACCCGTTGTATAATGTTTTTATTGTCTTCTCTTGATTACGTGGCATGCGGTAAGACCGTCTTATCAACCACTATACATGTCCTAAATTTTCAATTGTGTCCCTCCTCCTCTCCTTGCCTTCCTTCCTATGTTATTTACCTAGAAAATAGCTGAAAAGACCGGAAGCAGAAACCCACTCCCTCACGTAGGCATGGCAATATCTTTCCCCACCTCAGGTTATCCTTCCATCCTAGGCCACGTGCACCAATCTCCTCTACATTGTCCCATACTCCTTCCTTAGTTGTAGCTGGTGATCTCATCGTGACACTCTCCTGAGAGGAGTAGCCGCGACCGGTCACACACACGTGGAGAACATGGCTGAAGTCGACCCCCCCCCCCCGAGCAATGGGTACGATGATAGCGACCAATGGGCCACGGGGCTATGGGGCGGCAAGTGGCATCGCACGGTGTCTCGTAACGGGGCGACATCCACCGACGCTACACACATCCCCTATATTCCTCAAATATGACAACCACCTTAACGACAAGGCGAATGATTGTTGTGGCACTCTTCATCAACCTCTACGAGTATTTGTTGAAATATGCTCTAGAGAAAATAATATGTGTATTGTTTATTTCTAAGTTTATAATCAATGTTTATATTCTATGCTATAACTGTATGGTTCGTGAATATGTGATTCAGAGGAAAACTCATATGCATATGTAGAAGTATGAACGGTAAAACCAGATTCCTAGTCTTGCCTCTAGGACTAGCTCAAATGTTATTTTGATGATTCTATTTTCATGATCATGGGCTTATGTTAGTTACATATGAGAGCATGATGTTGGTAAAACACTCGTCCTGAACTGTCGAAGTTTGTTTGTTATACTTAGAGATTATATCGTATGAAGTCTATATTACATAAAACATGAGTTAACCTATGTATGATTCCTTAGATAACAAGAGTACCGAGAAACTCCATACTTGATGTTGCACTTTAGGGTTGCTTCAACGTCATCCATAATGGGGTGATCCTAACAATAACGTATGGGTTCATCGAAAACATATGACAAGAGACTAGATAGCTCAAGACTGGGATTTGCTCCTCTGACGATGGAGAGATATTCTCAGTGCCCTCTCGATGTGACGGTATTCTATCATCGTCTATCCAGACAAAGATGCCGAAACACGAGAACGAGAAAAAGGAACAAAACCGATAACGAGGAAGACCGGTATAGTGAGCATGTGTTGTTCTCACGAGGATACCAATATAACTCACCTTAGGTTTTGTAACATATCGTGAAGCAAAAGGAACATCATATGATAACCAACGGTTCACTCGAATATCATTCATGTAAGTAGAGGGATCAATATGGACGTCCACGGTTCCGTTGCTGCTCATTGAGCGAAAGGTGTTTTCGTTCATGTCTATAATTTACCGAACCCGCCCGGTCACACACTTAAGGGATTGCGATATGTGAGTTCCATAAGAGTTAAGAATATGGGAAAATATTACCGAAAAAGTTTTGGGAATAAAAGAAATTGCTTCGAGAGTATCGGGAAGCGTTTCAGGATTATCGGAGGTGTTTCGGGGAGTACCGGGTAATACCAAAATTAATATATATGTAAAAATTATTTCCTGAGACTTAAATATATATTATAAAGGGCTACAATTATATTGTAGGGTCCTTGGAATTATTTAAAGTCAACTGGCTAAATAAAATATAAAAAGCCTATGGGGGAAGATATATTGGGCCCTAAGGCCCATTTGTGGAGGCGCCCCCTTGGGGGCGAATTGGAGTTAGGGGAGCACTCCTCCTCCCCCTAGGTCGGCGCAAGGTGGGAGGAGTCCTCCCCCCTTGGGGCGCCCCTCCCCTCCCCTACACCTATATATAATAGAGGCTTTTGACCCTTTGAGATACAAGTTTCTCCTCTAGTTCTCTCTAGTTGTTATAGTTCTAATGTATACTTGATCTAGATTAGAGATAGTTCTGGTTTTCTCTAATCCTCGTAATAGAGAAGCCTCGTGAGGTTCTGTTCTCCCACCTCTATTTTTTCAGCGACGTCTAGCTCTGGGGCAACGTCTAGCTCTGGATGGTGAAGCGTTACTGGATCGTGAAGCCTGTATGCATGCAATCCGTAGAGGGGGCATGCTTTCTGTCTTCGGTTCGAGGGATTGTCGTGAACGGTTCGAGGGACTTCAAGTTATATCTATGCCAACTCTTCTTCCACTTCAACTCGTAGTTGATAACTATTCGATCTAACCTCTTAATGCATCTTCACAGTGATCCTCCCTCTAGTGTTTCTAATGTATTTGGCAACTAGTTACATGGGATTGATCACAAGTTTAGGACTCTTCTCAGGGTGAGAGCGCTTGCCATTATTTGGTCGCTTTGGCTATGTAGAAATGATAAGATTTTTAACGATAGAAGTACTTCTCTGTTGCAGGTTATCTATAGATGTACCGGGACTCTTCGTTTATGGTCCTCTTTACAACGCGTGGAGAATCGAGACCTATTTACGGAGGTGTGTACACGATTGGAGAATACGGTGAGGGATACTTTTACCCAACATGCGTAGCAGCATGATCTTAGGATTGACCCCCCTCCGCTTTAGGCGTTATACGAACTCTATATGTTTCTGTGTATTTCGCCTTTTTATTTTTCGTTCGTGTGAGAGGAACTTTTTTCGTTCGTGTGAGACCTATTTACGGAGTTGTGGGGGTTTATTGAACACAACGAACAAATGAAATGGACAACACATACTTTGCACTAGGGACATCATGCGGACAGATTATAACAAATATAGGAGGTCGTGCAACAATAAAATATGAGATTTACACTAGGAGTCATGTTGATGTTTTCATTATTACTTTGAAAACTTGCTTTCATGTATTTTTAGCAGTGGGTCCTGGTCGCAAGTCTAGTATACAAAAGCAGCTGCTGATAATTCATGGAAGGTATAAATTTGCTTCATAATAACTACATGCAATTTTAATTATTTGCACATAGTAGTTGTTCAAACACTTACCATTTATGCATGTTTTCTTCTACGTGTGCATTTTTTAGATGATTAACTGCGATGTGTTTATTTCAAAATATGAATACAACATATTTTTATTATTACTCTATTTAAGAAGAAGAAAAATAGAAGTTTTAGGGAATATTAGCAAAAAGGAAAAATAATGGTTTTGAAATAATATGTTATATATATAATTATATATTAAGGATGTAATTTTTGTAATATTCACATGAAATTACAACCATGTATTATGCTAGCATTTAATTTAAGATCCAAGAAATTTGCACAATGTCTTCTCCAATTTTGACCCATGATGTCCAATCTTGATGTTGCATGAACTAATGTTCCGATATTCTATTGTTGACAACTGAGACATGAGATCCAAAGCTCTCTCAAGTTATAGATTGACTATTCTTGGGCTATCGAGAGCATCTAGAAATATGCTGGGAAAATCTAGTTCTGATATATATATTTTGCCGGTTGGGATCAAAGGGTGTGTCTTCTTGAGCGTTCCCCCAAATGTAGCATGTCGGGGGGGGGGGGTGTATTCCAAGAAGAAGAGAAGATTTGAGACCTCGATTTGCATGCATGGGTGGCGCAACAACATGACACCCACCGGCGGTGACCGAACGCTAAGGAGGCATGGATGACACGTACCGCCCTTCCTCCATGAAACATATCCACGACATTACAAGTGAAGATCGAGCATGAGTATGAGGGACAATGTATGAATCAGGTGCAGGGAGTAACTCGCAGAGGGCAACCCTCATATCCATCTCAATTGGGTTAGTTTTAGAACTTTAAACATCCCCTTGATGGCACAGTTCAATAACAAGTGTGTCGTGTAGTGGTCGGGCTTATCACATTGGGATTGACCATGTTGACGCATTGTGATTAGCTCGACATTGTGGCCATCGTCGGTGAGGGCGGAACGGTGACACAAATGGGGCGTCGTGTTGAAATAGACGATGTTGACATGTGTGTGCGCGCTTCTGTTTGTGTGTGTGTGCGCGCGTGCACAAAAGGTTGTCTTAGGCCATGCTTATGGTTAGGGGCATGTGATATTTACTCTCCCGATGCAACGCGCTGGCATATTTGCTACTTTCTGTGAAATTTTTACTTGTTCTCGCAGTTGAAGGTTCTCAAGGCACATGGAATTAGTATGAGATCTAAACCTTGTGACCATCTTGTATTCGGTGAGTCGATAGATTTTGCAAACATGTTAAAAAAACAGACTATGACTTGAGATACATTTGAATCTAGGTATCTCAAAGTCTTTCTGAAATTGGTTCAATGGGCATTTAACTAAATCATTTGATAACTATAAACAAGGATGAAAAAATGGTAGGAAATTAACATGGAATCATGTGATGTATTAGGGTGCATTTGCAAGACCTCCTAGCTGACGCTCATGTGCATCAACTAGGGGTGCCTTCGGTGAAGCCTACACAAATGGGCCGGCCCACTTTACCGGCGAGTTGTATTTTTTATTTTCTTCTTCTTCGGTTTTTAGTCATTTTTTCATCCCAAAACCGGATGTTGTTTTTTAAGAGCTACATGTTTTGAACCAATTGAAAAACTATATTTTAGAAAATTGTCCAGAATGTGTATTTTATATAAAAAATCAGCGCATATTAAGAAATCACCGTATATTAAAACAATGTTCATCATATAATTAAAAAAGGTCATTGTACATAAAATATGTTCAATGTGTATAACAAATATGTTCATCGTATAGTTTAAAATGTTCATCGTATATTAAAAATGTTTAATTTATAGAACAAAAAATCCCATCATATATTATCAGAAAATGTTCCATGTGTACTTGAAAATGTTCATGTATACTAAAAAAGTTCAGTGTGTATTTGAAAAACTTTTCATCGTATATTGCAAAAATGCTCACCGTATATTACAAAACCTGTAAAAAAACAAAAAAAGAAGAACAACCAAGACCTGAAAAGGTAAAAAGAAAAGATACAAAAAAAGAAGAAAACGAAACACAACAGCCATCTTTGGGAGTCTTCGGCGAAGCCTCGCCTATATGACGCGCACGGGCGTCATATAGTATTGGCCTGCACTTGCAGCAGTTTGGAAATATAGGCATGGACTCATGGGCCGTTGCCGAGTAAGGCCCAACAAATCCTCCAATGTTTATCCCATTATCCATGGTAATATCAGCGGCTATATTTCCCTCCTTTTTTGCGGTAACAGTAGCTATATTTCCAAGCCTGGAAATTAACATCGAATCATTTGGACACGCCATCTGCGTCTCAAAATTTCCTCAAAAAAAAAAAAAAAATTGGACACACCATCTTCACGAGCGATGAAACTACAATGGGACTATCCACCTCTTCCGCTTCTTCTCCTAGTGTCTTCTAATTTCAGTAAAAGGGTACTTCTCTAGAGAGAGAGAAATGAATTAGACCGTTCTTCACGACAACGGCGTTTGTTGGGCTATGTGTCTTCCTACGGGCAAAATCGTGTTCTGGTCGAATACCAAGACTGCCGGCATCTTGTTTGTTGTATTTCCTTCCTCGACAATTCATGTGAAATACATTATATTATTAATTTACTCAAAAGGACTCGAAAGCCGGGACAAAAAGCGTGAAAATGATTGAGACGTCAGATTACAAGTGGCGCCACAACCCATCATGATGCTCCACACATCAACCCAAGTGGCAAAGCACTGCCCCTCTAGACCAGACGCCAGTGAGCTCAAGTGCTTAACCAAGGCAACAGCTCGCTCTCAGCTAGGAGATAAAAAGAAGAGCCCCAATAGCAATAGCAACAGTGCGAGACACACACGGCGTGACGCGCGCAGGGCGCAACAAGTCGTTGTTGACGCCGCACTCCTACCTCACCTCTCCTCGCCCAGTCGCAACACTGGGAAGCAATGAAAAGTAGTACGAGTGAGGTGCGTGCGTGACACACATGATCTCTGCGTACGCCCTGTGAAAGATACGCCGGTGAACCGGTGAAGGACAGCGACCTCCCACCACACCGCACCTTCTTTAACCCACAAGCTTCCACTCTATAACGTACTGCATGACCTGCCATTTGAGACCTATGAAAAGACATCCATGAGATGAACATGGATTTTTTGTCTACAAGCCTGTAAGACACTGAGATTTACAGGTTCCAAACGAGCTCTAAATCAGGAAGGGTGAGGCATAGATTTTGAACACAAAATGGCATAGCTAAAAAGTGATGAAATATGTTTAAAAAACTGTGACAAGAGGCGCACGACGGGAAGCTATAGCTAAAGACACAAGGTGACAAGACCGACGATGGGGGTCCGAAGGAGCAATCAAAAGAGACATCCATATATTCATTCGGCAGGGACCCTTGTCCGATTCAATGGAGCTTCTAGCTATTGCTTCTCCCTTTCTGTGATTGAAAGCTAGTGCAATTGCCACCGTGTTGTTTTGTTCCTAGACAACAAAATTAGAAAAGCAAAGCATAACGAGCCAACTTTGTTCTATGGGACAGGAGGAGGAGGAGGAGCACAATTATTGGGTGTGATGCGATCATGCTCGGCCCCATGCATTTGCTTCACCGTTCTTGATCCATCTTGGCCACTCACTCACTCACAAGTCACAACTCTCTTATGGCCGATGATAGATGTGCTAGCTGATGCGATTTTTTTGTCACCATTTTTTAGAGTTCTGATCAAGCTCTAATTAGGACTTATCAGGAGTTTTTACCTACTCCCTCTGTTCACTTTTATAAGACCTTGAAAAAATTTCAGACAATGTGCAAAACAGGCTATTTTGTGTTGTCTGAAACGACTCACAAAAGTGAACGAAGGGAGTACCAATCTTACCTAGCATCACGTGTGGATACATGTGGCCATTCATCGGCAATACCAGTACCACGGTGCATCCCCGAAAAGGATCCTTGCAACCAACTAAATTCCCACTGGCCGGTGGCTGGATTTCATCAATAATTTGGACGTACTTTAGCTAAAACACGCTACACTCGACTTTTAAAGGCGATCCACGTGAACAGGCCATTAGCAGCTTGTTTATGGTTTGTAGAGGGGTGTGGATCGATTCGGTGGTCGATGTGCAAGCGTTAGGTAAAGCTAGCTTAGCTTAGACTTTCACTCATTGCAAACACTAATTTAACTACTCCTTTGACTTTTCATGGCAACGCAAGTGACGTTCTGATTAGACGACAATTGAAGCGTGGGGCCGAGATTTCGGGATGACATGATAGTTTCCACGTGGTACACATGTAGGAGCTGAAGGTTCTGGAGAAGGAAAAATGTCCTCACAAACATATTTAGGGTTCCTTTGATTCAAAGGAATTTCACAGGATTTTTCAAGAATCTGGATCCTTAGCATCTAAAGTATGTGGGTAGTTTCATTCACATGATTGGAATCCTTAGGTATTTCTCCATAGGATTAATTTGCACTCTATTTAAGTTGTCACCTTTTTCCCCATTATCTCTCGTGTACGCCTCCTCCCCGAAGAAAATGCTAGGTTTCCTCTGTCTCTCGCCGTCGCCGCCGGTCTGCCTGTCTCCGGCGGCCTTAGGGCCATGGCGGTGCGGTCGATCCCTGCCCTTGCCGACGGGAGGGCTCCGTCTTTAGATGTTCCTTCGAGTTTTGTTAGGGTTTGTGTCCTGCTGAGAAAGACAAGACAACGGCGGCTCCAAAAAGATGGAATAAGGTTCTCCCTACCTAGTCCCCGCCCGGTAGTGCGTCTAGCATCATAGGTGAGCGTATGGAAGTGCGTCTCCGGCGGATTTGTTCTTGGTGAATTTGTTCGGATCTTGTCGTAGTTTGTCTACGTTCGTGTGTCTTCAGGTTGGATCCTTCTGATCTACATTACTCTTTAACGGCGGCGGTTGCTCTTCTGGTGCGCTGGTCATATGGGGTCTTAGCACGACGACTCTCCGACGGTCTACTACAACAAGTTTTGTCCGGCTCCAGCGAGGGAGGGGCCTTGACGGCGGCGCGCCTTTGGCTCGCTTCAGTGTTTGTAGTTGTCCTTAGGTGATCGAAGGATCTGGATGTAACTTTTATTATTTCTAGTGTTCAGTGTACATGATTGAAGATTGATATATTGAAATATTTTTGTAAAAAAAGAGAAGAAATCGAATCGCACTCTATTTAAAGAAAAAAAAATCATCCACTCAAACATCTTTGTATAATTCTTTTGTTTTTATGTGTTATCAAACACTCCTTCATCCAACTTCATGTACTTTTTTATTCATGTGAGATTCAAGATAACATAACACTCTAATTATGTCTGGGGAGGGGCGTTTTGACTCCCGGGAGCATATGCTCCTGGATGAACGTTAAATTCCAAAATCTACTCTTATAAAAAACAGAGTTGGTGATGATGGTGTGCCTGCCATCCTGCAATATAGGCCGTCCGATCTATATCTGACGGATAGGAAGGAAACTACGACAATTTTGCAAAAAGATACCCGCACTCCTACCCACATTTGCAGATAAGGCCTTCTCTCGTTCATCCTTATCTCCCACAAGATAAACTACTCATAAATGCATCTTGATGTTTCGTGCAACGCACGGGCATCTTGCTAGTAAGTCAAAAAACCTGATTTTTTTGTAGATGTTCATGTTAGTTTCACAATCATGCTTGACAAATTTCATGCGAAACGGAGCAACAGTGTTTCGTCGGTGAGAAAAACAAAATTAAGGTGACATTTATACTTCAATTTGTTTTTCTTTTTGCACGGGCCAAAATGCTTAACGTTTTTGTCGCAAATTTGCAGGTAGCATTTGTTTGTGACTAAGATCACATAAAAAATTTATCTTGATTTTTTTTGACATTTGAAAAGTTATTTTTGGGTCCGGAAGAATGTGCTCCTGGGAGCCAAATTGAATTTCTGCTAATTCTGTCTTTTTTCTATTCATGCATTTTGAGAATAATGTGAATCAAAGAGGCCTTTAGGAGCAAGAGTTTCTCGAGAAAAACTGAGTTTTGCACGCGTGAGACGCCCTAGCCATCCATCGCCAATCCAAAAAGCTAGGGTTCCTGTGTCTTCCGCCGGCGCCCGTCCATCCCATCTCCAGCGGCCTTAGGGCCATGGGGGCGGAGTGGATCTCGACCCTTGCCGGTGGGACGGCTCTGTTTTTAAATCTTTTTTTGAGGTTTGTTAGGATGTGTGTCCTATTCAGGAAAGCAAGACGGCAGTGGCTCCCTGAAGATGGAATAAAGGTCTCCCGTCTAGCCTCCGTCCCGGTGATGCGTCTAGCATGAGCATGGGCAGTACAATTTTAGCATGGGCATGAATCACATGAAATCTTTTCTGTGAATCCGCCCGAGAGTAGCAAACCGTTGGCAGGTTTACATTTTCACCCTTCAAGTGGGAAGGGATGCATCAGTGCTTGTAGTCGTCGCTAGGTGGCCTACGAATCTGGATGTAATTTTTATTATTTTCGGTATTCGTTGTACTGCCATGATTGAAGATGAATAGATCGATAGATTTCCTAGGAAAAAAAACACACGTCAGTATCAATGTGCGTGTTGACTTTGTCAACACAAGACTCCATGCGGTGTTCTACCCGATGTTTCTAGAAAAAGAATGCCGTGACGCCGTAGAGCCTTGAGAGAAGCGAGCGGGGTGGTTGGCTGGTTAACCACCCGCCGGCGACGTGACCCTACGCGAGAAGAAGAGAGAGAAGGGCCGAGAGGTCAACGTCTCACGTCTCCCTCCCGCGCGAGAAAATTGACGCCCCCTGCTGGCCGTGCGAGGCACGCACGCACGCTCCATTTTTCTTCTTCTCCCGGCGACCTCGGCGTGCGACGACCGATGCCATCAACCGCCTGCTCGCGTACATCTTTACAATGCCACCCGCACGCCGGCACGTGCTCCGCTTCCGCGTCGGCCGCGAAGAAGATATGGTCGAATCTGCGCCGCATCGGCCGGTACGGCAAGTTTTCCTCCGGGACCTCAGTACGGAGTACAGACAGACTGTGGTGGCCGGCGTGGCCGGTGATGGCGACCGAGAAGGAGGCATTAGTGCCACCGCCACCGGCCTAACGGGCGGCGGGAGGATCTCCTCTCTCTACGGTTTCAACTTCAAGACGGTGTCAAGTGAGGCGACCAGAGTGCGTGGTGCCAGTGCGGCGCACGCTCGCACGGACTCGCCGCGCCGGCGTGCACGACGGCAGCGGCGCGGGCGCGGGCGCGAGCGGCACGGCACGCACGCGCGCCGGGGCCGGTGGCGGGGGAGGAATAAAGAAGGCGATGGATGCCGTGGAGTGGATAGATGCCGCGTGAGGAGAGCGCGCTGCCGCTGCATATTCTTTGGTTCGATTGTTCGCCAACTGCCACGGGACAAGAGAGAGAGAGAGGGGAAAGGGCTGGTGAAGGCGAGACGCGGGGCCCGGCGCACAGGGGAGCACGAGGCTGAAACGAACCGAAATGGATCGAGTCGCGGCCCCCACGTCCGCCACGGGCCCGCCCCGGGCCTTCGCCTCCACCACCCAATCCAGTCCAGTCAAATGCGCCCACTCGCACCCGGCCGTAGATAATACTAGCAGGAAAAAATAAAATAAAACTTTGACTAGTTTATTGGCTGGGCGGATTTGGCTAATTGTCCACCGTCCAAGTGTCCCCCGCCCGCTCTTACTAGTGTACTCGACACTCCACCCTCACTTCACCACAACCCGATAAAACCCCTTGCGACATCATTTTTGCCGGACAATACAATCACAAATGCTCACAGACAGTTAGACACACAATCAACCCTATGAACGCATATACGCACGCCCTATCTCTCTACGAGCGCCTTCAAAATACGAAGTCAGCACATCATGTTAACATCTAAATGCCTCTTTGATCCCGAGGTTGTGAAACACAAAAATAGAAAACTCACAAGATTCCGATAGGGTTGACGTTGCATAACATAATATTACGAGACATATTTTTTTGAAGCCGGCCCCTAGGGGTCCCGATTCATTAAAAAAGAAGAGGGTTGCCCGGTTAATTAACGGAAAACCGGGCTAAAACCGTCACAACAACCCACACGGGGCAACACCGGCCGACCTGGACACCCACACGAAGATACAACAACGCTGCATAGAAAAAACACAAAGTCAAGGTCGTCACCAAGTGTCATCGTCATCACTCCTCCACGAGCCAGCGACTCCGACTTCACCATCAACTTCCACCAACGAAGTCCTTGTCGCCGCAAACGCTGGTGGAACCCATGCTGGCCCATGCCAAACAGTCGGCCACCGGCGCAGGCGCCAGACAACTCCGACTAAGAAGACCACCAAAACACAGGAGAAATGGGCAGCGTTGGCGCCAACTAACACCTCCACGAACACCACCAGCCACTTGTCATCGTCGCCGCCTAGGCACCTCCCGGGCAGCTCCGACTCCGCGACGGCCCGGCGAGACCCATAAGAGACCTGTCAAGCACGCCGGGTAAGAACCGACAACCGAAGCACTGCCGCGACCCTGCACCGCTAGCCATCATCATCGTTGCCAAACTGGACACCGCACCGCCACACTGCCGGTCGGACACGTGCCGATCGCAGTGTCGTGAGCGTCTAGCCCATGGAGAGCGCAAACGGAACCAAAGTTCTTCAAGGCGACGCCCCAAAGAGGGAAGCAACGATGCCGACGCCGTCGCCCGACCCGATCGGGCCTTAGGCTTTCACCCGAAGAACTGGATCCGAGGTTGTGTAGGGAGAGAACTCCTCGACGGCGCCTCCAAGGAGGAGAGACGACGTCCACGGACGACGACGCCGCCGGCCGGCAAGAGCCCGACAAGCTTTCGCCCGGAGCACCGCCCAACACCACAACCCCACGCACAGCACCTCCGCTAGCCCGCACACCTTCCACGAAGCCATCGCGCCATGACAAAGTAGAAGCCACCACAGACTCCGCCGCCGGAAAGAACACGCCAGAGCCATCCACCTCACCGCCGGCAAGCCGACGAGCCCTCCGGATCCACACCGCAGCATCCACGCAGCCGGCCGCTACGAGACATATGAAAACTACAGGAACAATCATTTGGATGAAACACCAAAGAAGTGCCTCAATCCAAATTCCTATGTGAGTTGATGCATATGAATCCAATCCATACGAATTTGTACGACGTCATTCCTTTGATCCAAAGATTCTTAGAATCTTTTTCTACAAAGGATCGGAAATCCTACAAATTCCTACAATCCAAAGAGGGCCTGAACAGACGGCCACACACCCCCTACATCGATGATTTTCTACGGCGAGCTTTGCCGGAGAGTAGAGAAGCAAGGCCTCCTTCGAACATGTCGAACGCAGATGGGCCGCCCACCGCCAATCATCGTCTCCACACAGTCAATCACGCCGCAACCGCTACATGTCGTGCGACACCAGAATAGGGGGGGGGGGCACCCTAGTACACACATGATAGCCGACTATCGGGCCGTTGACAAACCCGACATACATAATGTCATCATCATTGCAGAAAAATACACACCACTTTCTATGTCCATAGCAAATGCCTCATTATTCCCGCGGGCCACGATCCACCGCCAGTATCCACCCCCAAGAGGATACGACACACGTAACCTTACCATCACTTCATGACACACACATACCAATATCCTCTGGTGGGAGGCAACTTCTGATCGATCCATGTATAAGTACATTGCCATTACTCGACGGATATGTAATACATAGGCAAAGATAATACACACATCAACATTACTCGCCAAAATATATCACATACGCCAAAGTGGTGAATTTTGATCGATCTACATATAAATGTATCGTCATTACTGGGCAAACACTTATCACATAAAAGCAAGATATAAATACATCGTTATTAATCGATGAATATATCACATAAGTGAAGTGGTGGGTTTTGATCGATCTAGACGTAAATGCATCGTCGTTACTCGACGAAATACATCGCATAAGCATATATATAAAATACATGAGCATTTGAAGAATATATCACACACATCAGGTGGTGGATTTGGATCGATCTACATATAAATACATCGTCGTTGCTCCATGAATACATATCACATAAGAAAATCTATAAAATACATCATCGTTCCTTGAGGAATATATCACACACATCAAACTGCAAATTTCGACCAATCTACGTATAAATGCATCACCGCTACTCCACAAATGCATATCACATAAGCAAGTCTATATAATGCATCACCATTACTGGACGAATCCATTGCACACGTCGGTGGCGAATTTCCACCAATCTATGTATAAATGCATTGCCCTTACTGGAGAGATACATATCACCTAAAACAAAAATTCAACCGATCTACACACAAATGCATCGGCGCTACTCGACAGATACATATCACACAAGACGCATCAACATTACTCGACGAATATATCACATACCTCAGGCGGTGAATCCCGACCGATCTACGGACAAATGCAAAACACATCACACAGCAATCAACACAACAAAGCTAATACTCCGAAGATTTGGATCTCAAACACAGGGAAAAGAAGATCTTTCGATCAACGGTGGGGGCTGCATGAGCCTGAGGAGGACCATGGAGGAGGTCTTGTGAGTGAGGAAGGAGATATTTTGGGCCATGGGGCGGGCGAAATCCCGTGGTACAGACACGGGGGGACGCATGGCATTTCGCCCACCAACTCCCTCACTGCTTTATACCCCGCGCCTATAAAGTTTCTGCCCACTGCGGCTCTGCTCACCCCGACGATACCTTCCCCTCCCCTTCCTTCCTCCCTCCCTCCACCACCGCCGCGACGGCGACCCCCCAGCCGCCGCACGCCGAAGCACCCCCCTCCGCCCCGACCGCGTCTGTCCAGCCCTAGGGTTTCCGCCTCCTCCCCGCCCGTAGCCAGCCCCACGCGGCGCGCCCGTCCACGCCGCGGCCCCGCGGATTCCTCCCCCCCTTTTCGAGCTCAAAATCGCCGCTTTTCCGCTCGGACCTCGGGCACGAATCGGCCATTGATTTCCACCGGCTATCCAAGGTTCCCCCCTGATTTCCGAGGCGATTGGTGCTCTGGAGCGGTCTCTCGCCCGCCGTGGGTTCGGGCGTTGCGGCTGCTGAAGGCCTCGCCGGTTTTTCTATGAGCGTGGGCCGGGGCCCCGGTCGTCTGGGCGCGCGCGCGGGGTGCTCCCGTTAATGCATCGGCTGGCCTGCGGCTGCAAGTTCGCCGACCCCGACACGGTCGTCCCCTCCGCGGCGGCGGCGTCGCATCGCGTGCGGCCGGACACCATGAGCTGCGGCAGCGACGGGTGCAGGGACGGCGGCGGCAGCGGCGGCGGCGGCAGCGATGGGTTCGGGCGGTCGCGGCCGAGCAAGGTCGCGGCGGACGACTCGGCGGAGCCCGCGCGGTGCTCGGACGCCACGTCGCCGCCGGGGTCCTGGATTGACCGGAAGCTGCTGGTCGATCCCAAGATGCTGTTCGTCGGATCCAAGATTGGGGAGGGCGCCCACGGGAAGGTCTACAAGGGCAAGTAAGTGAATGGACTTTTATGGCACAGCCCGTGCACAGTGTTTCATACATGTTTCAGCCCAAGGTCGGCAGTACTTGCATCAACTGCCCCAGCCAGATTTGAATTTATGTTCCTCAGCTTTAGTACTACTAGCAACTGTCCAATCCAACTAATGGGCGTTATTGCAAAAAGTCCAGGAGTTATGTATCAACGAAGTAGAGGGTAAGAGTTGGTATGATTTAATTTGTTCATCTCCAACTGTGCCTGAATGTACAAGGTGTACGCACAGACTCAGCAATCGGCAAAATTGCATAATTATGCTTGAGAGCCGCTTTAGGGTTCCCATTTAATCGACGGCGGTATACCTCCAATGCTCTGATTTAGTATTATTTTGTGCTTCATTTAGCCATGCCAGCGTGTTGTGGATATCTGCTATTCCTGCTATGGTCAAGGATTCTGGAATCTGTTTAAGTTTGTGTCTTGTTCTAACACTTGCAAAGAGTTGATTCTCAAATTTATTTATGTTTCAGTGTACAGCATGGGTGTATATTAACAAATAAAACCATTTTCTTCTGCTGCTAACTGTTGATGTTCTCACAAGTTGAGCTGTCAGCCTGACATTCTTGCCCCCCCAAGGAGAAACCTATGCTGTTTAATTATATTCTATATTGTGGTTTTGTTTTGTCCATGTGGATACTCTTACTCTTGCTGGCTTGCATCAGTAATTAACTAGTTTGTATGTCTGTTTTCAAATAGGTATGGTGATCAGATTGTAGCCATAAAGGTTCTCAACAGTGGCAGTACCCCTGAAGAAAAACTAACACTTGAAGACCGTTTCATCCGAGAAGTAAATATGATGTGTAAAGTGAAACATGATAATCTTGTGAAGGTACGTCCTTGCCTGAATGGCAATATTACTGTGCCTAATCTGATATTTGCATAGCCATTGCTAACTAAATCATTAATTTTCTTGTGACGTTTTTCCTCACAAAAATTCCGCACTTCTGCAGTTCATTGGAGCCTGCAAGGAACCATTGATGGTGATTGTGAGTGAGCTGCTACCAGGGATGTCGCTGAAAAATTACTTGAACAGCATCCGGCCCAGCCAACTAGATATCCATACTGCATTAGGCTACGCACTCAACATAGCTCATGCAATGGAATGTTTACATGCCAATGGAATAATACACAGAGACCTGAAACCTGGTATGTGTGCTTGGGGGCTGTTTGACTTTTCCTGTTTCATCTCCATTTTCCCCCCTTTACGTGCATAGTAAGTTGCATTTCTATTGGTGTAACCAATACCGTGCAGCATATTTACCAAGATTTTTTGGAAGATGCTAAAACATGGGTACACAATATACACTTTAAAGTTTAAAGCTAAGAAGTTGTATCAGGCATATATTTTCTGTGTCAAAGGCAAGAGCATGTGCATTGAAAGAGAAGCATCTTGGCCGGTTAATCATTTTAAATTTTCAGTAAGATGTTTCTGCATCCGATTCTTGAATGTTCCTATCTCCATATCCATGGTATCCACTTTATTCCCGTTCATGTTTCTTTCATAATATGTTTCTTTTGCCCTTTCAGTCTTACCCTTCTGTTTTACTTGCTTTACCTTCTAGGTTCTTCCAGTAGTTGTTTTGTTCCTTTCTGTCAAAGCTGCTCTGTCACACTCTTTATACTTTTACAGTGTCCTAATAAATGTTTTGTGTGTGCAGATAATTTGTTGCTCACTGCAAATCGTAAGAAGCTGAAGCTTACTGATTTCGGACTTGCACGAGAGGAAACCGTGACTGAAATGATGACAGCTGAAACTGGGACATACCGATGGATGGCCCCAGAGGTTGTAAATCACTCTTTTCTGCACTAGCTAGTCAACATTAATAAATTATGAACTGAAGCCAGAATAAAATCTAGAGTTGATGCTTGAAATTATACTTCTATTTGTATGCCCACTTGATAAATTCCTGAGTGTAGTTTCTAGAGTTCACTGGTTTCGGGACCTTCTATACAAAGAGAAATCAGATGCTCTAGCACTATCTCTGTGATTCCAAAACCTGACTCGTTGTCTTATGCTTTTGCAGTTATACAGCACTGTCACACTTCAACGTGGTGAAAAAAAGCACTACACAAATAAAGTCGATGTGTACAGCTTTGGCATCGTCCTCTGGGAGTTGCTGACCAATAAAATGCCATTTGAAGGCATGTCGAATCTACAAGCTGCATATGCTGCTGCTTTTAAAGTAAGTAGATGAGACTATCATTTTGTTATGGAATGATACCACTTCCTAGAATGTTGTCTAGCAATTATAAATCCTGCGACTCAATGAGTTACAACTCTCCTGTTTCACCTTGCAAATCTTGTCCATACTGGCAGGCCATTAGTAATGTCTCTTTACTGGACTAAACTGTTTACTTCTAAAGTAACAATACTGTCTATGTTTTGAAGTCGTAGATAATAAAAATCGCTTGGCTACCTGAAGGGTGAACGATGACGAAATTGTGAGACAAAATGGCCATGCATTCGTGTGAAGAAGTCTTTGTTCTGTATATTATGCTTCCATGGAAACATATAATACCTACTCCATTGCATATGCATGGTTTCAATTCAATGAAACACACCACTGAAACTTTTGGCATTGTTATTTATAAGAATCGTATGTGTTGGCACCAACAAACGAGCTGGTCGTAGTTTATTTTACCTCATCCAAGAGTGTTTAAGCATAAACTTCTTTTCTGATGACTATTTTTGACATTGGTTTCTATTGGAATCCACTAATCTTACCCATATTTCTCTTGTTTACCATGGCAGCAAGTACGCCCAGCTTTCCCCGAGGACACCCCCCAGGAGCTCGTGTCCATCGTGCAGTCATGCTGGGTCGAGGACCCCGCGATGCGGCCCGGCTTCAGCCAGATCATCCGCATGCTGGACGCCTTCCTCCTGACGATCCCTCCACCACCCGCTTCGGAGGCAGACGAGGACGCGACGGAGTCGGAAGACACAACGTCGTCGCTGAGCAGCAAGAGCTCCTCGGTCTCCTCCATCGTTTCCCGCGCGACAAGCAAGCTCTCGGTCGTCCGCCATCTGTTTGCCTCGAAGAAGGGCGGCAGCAATGGGAAGGCATGATCCGCGTCCGCCGCCGATCATGTCCCTGAGACGTTTTTCCTTGGTGCTGTAAAGGTGTTAGCCTAGGTTAATGATGATACAGTGGTGGGGGATGGTGGTGGTGATGATGATGATACAAGAGGAGGGATCTTGTTTAGCCTAGGGTTAGCTTTGCTTTGTTTTGTGTTTTGATGATACAGAAGAAAAAAGATGAAAATGCAACTTGTGCAAGCTATGTGATGTATAGCTGGCGGCTGCTCTACCATAAACTTTTGTATGCTGCCATTGAGCTCAATCCAATCCCCTCTTGTTTTCAATGCAATGTTTCGCCCTTTTGCCAATCCTGTGATCCAATGTGTAGACTTGATAGGGATGATCTTAGAGATGGTTACTGATCACTGACTCTTCAGCTAACATTTTAATGATTATATTGTTGGGATTTTCGAAGTTGACAAAATAAATCCTAGAAATTGCTTAAAAAATTGTCAACATAAAAAATCCCAACAATATAATCGTTGAAAATTACCAAGTTACTCACAACTTTAAAATTTTGCAGTAATATTTGTTGGATAAATGAATGATTGCCCATGAGATTGTCAATCCGTGGACTAAGAAATACTTATAAAAGATCTCCTGATGTAATACTTCATGAAAATTTGACAGACAAATGTTAACGATAAAGCATTTTTGAACCTTATACTGTACAATGAAATGATGCCCTACCTCAAGCTATTTCAAATTACTAGTGTCTTTTACAAATTCTGTGTGAAATTATTTCAGCATTTGAGAACTAGCACAGGTGATGCTGCCACTCTACCAGCACACAGCGCACTGCAGACTGTAGTCCCGGGCAGCAAACCTTCCCCCCGCACCCCTCCCCACCCCGCCGCGCGCTCCGCGGCCGCCATGGCGTCTCCCCCGGGCCCGGGGTCTGCCACCCGCGCGCTCTCCTCCTCGTCGAGGGGCCCGCTCTCGCCCTTCCCCGGCGGCGCGGGCCCGTTCCTCCGGCACCAACATCCTCCCGGCGGCGACTCCGACGGCGGCGCCTCCACGGACGAGTTCGACGAAGACGACGATGATGATGAGGAGGAGGATCAGGATGCCGAGCTGGCGGCCCGCAGCTCGCAGCAGCGACGTGCCTCCTCTACAGGTGAGTCAACCCGAGGGTTTGCTCCTGTAAATTACTCCAAGATGCAGCTTCTTGCAGTAGAAGGTAGGCTGAATTTGTGAGGAAAATCTGAAGCTAGGATAGGCTCAAATGAATATGATCTCCCTCCGAGCAGCAACATATCGCGCCTTCCATCTCCATTTTTGTGTGTATCTGGTTCCGATTATCCGAATGAAGGCGATCACTGACACTGACTCGCGCAGCAGGAATTGGGCGGCCTGTCACGAATGGGGAGAATGGGGTGAGGCAGACACAAGAGGGGCAGCAATGGCAGCTGCATAGCCACGGAACCGAGCAGCACGGCCGCGCTTCGTCTCGAGGGGACGAAGAGCCTGGTTCTGCTCCCAGGGAGATGAGGGTGGAGGATGGGTATGGGGTCATTGGGAGAAGAGAGGGAGGCCCTGCATCTAGCTACTGGGACCTGCTCAGAGCACACCTTTCCGACCCATTGACGTGAGTAGCATCTGCAGAGTGCAAATGATTGTTATTCTCTTGAGAATTCTGTTCTTTCATAAGATTAAGGCCCTGTTCGGCAATCACCTGCTCCCGAAATCTGCGGAGCAGGGAAACTGCAACTCCTCCGTTTTACACTGCAGCTCCGCCAACTCCGCTCCCGGAGTTGTGGAGCGGAGTGGTACCGAACAAGGCCTAAATTAGCCATTTCACCTTCTTTGTTGACTGTATGTAAACTTCGTATATTGAGACTGTACATGCTTTCAAGCATCTCGTCTACCCGCTTTGTTTTGTAGGCTTTTGGTAGTTCCACATTAATTCATATAGGAAAGAAAAAGGGCACTAAATTCGTGGTACCCAAATATCATGCCGGTTAGCGGTACTGGGGAAAAGAGGATTCCAGTATCTCATCCGTTTATCTTACCGTGTCTGAATTTGTAGCGGCATTCTTATGGACGACGCGATGATTCTGTCATGTGGGCATTCTTATGGAAGTAGTGGGATGCAGCATATCTACAGAATGGTTTGTCCAATGATCCTTACTGTGGAGTAATAGTTTTTCAAGCTGTCTCCTTAGTTTGTTATACAGTGTAGTTTGCAGTTAGATATTCTGTATCCTCCTGCTTGTTGGTACATCTCTTCATTTTAGTGTTAGGATTGCCTTTAATCATAACTCCTTTTTGAAATACTAATCATAATGACTTGATGTGCTTTTGAAGTACAGTGTTTTTCCTTTTACACATGTCTTGCTGTTCTTGAAATAATAGGAGTGCACTCTACTGCCGGGGCCTCCCCAATCCCCATCCACCAACATTTTTTTGGTGAAAACATATGTGGATGTGCATTCAATAGAATGAAAGTCTCCAACTGCATCTTTTCCATTTATGTATTGTGTTGTCCAAAGTGAAACTAGAAGTATTTCGTGCTTATCCATTTGCTCTCAGCTTAGGTAACCACATTAGGCAAACTTTGCTTTCAAGGTAAAGCATTATACATGTCTTACTGTTCTAGAATAATAGGAGTGCACTCTACTGTCGGGGCCTCCCTACGCCCCAACTATTTTTTGGTGAAAAGATATACAGATGTGCAATCGATAGACTAAAACTAGAGGTATTTCTTAGTTATCATAAATAAAGTAAAGTTCTCCAACTACATTTTTTTCCATTCATGGATTGTGTTGTCCAAACTGAAACTAGACGTATTTCATAGTTAACCATTTGCTGTGTCAGCATGGGTAACCACATTAGGCAAGCTTTGGTTTTCTAGGTAGAACATTAATTTGAGATAATCCTGGAAGGTGGTCAACGTGATACTGCAACGCTACTAAAAGAGGGATTTTGTGAAGCTTGAAGTGCATGTGAAAGTAACATTGAATTGATTTTGTCCTGCTATGCAGAAAGCTTGTGGTAAATGTGGTCAGCCAATTACCGAGGACTCCATTCGGCCAAACCTGGGTATGAACTTAAAAACTGCCAGGCTATTTCGCTAAGATTTCTGAGGTTTACTTTCAGCTATGTCACAGAAATCGGTGCATGTCATATATATCGGGTTTCTTTGCTTCCTTCCTGTCCTGCTTTTACCAATATCTCTAAGGGTTCCCTTTTTGCTCGCCATGTTTTCAGCTCTTGGCCTTGCAGTCCAGGCATTTAGACGCGAGGAAGAGTCGGCAAAAACACTGAAAAGAAGAAGAGATCGCATTGAACAGGTATGCACTTTTTTTCAGCTTATATTACTCCACTTCCGAACTTGGACATGTGAGTGTGTTACATGGTGTTCTTAAATCTGTTCTCTCTGTAAAATGAGGACAAATGTGGCAACGATGACCCGAATCCAGCCGAGCTTTCGAGAGGCAAAGGTGTCCAGTATCCTTTCGCTGTCTTCGACCGAGTGATAATCAAGGTAGGTATCTCTCTCTCTCTCTCTCTCTTTACTCTGCCAAGCATATACGCTTTTGTTTGTCTCCAGTCTTTTCCTATTCGCGATGCTGACAGAACAAACTTCCATCAGGGAAACAAGAGGACCCCGGAGCGGTTCGTGGGGCGCGTGGCGGTGGTGACGGCGCAGTGCTTGAACGGATGGTAGTAGCTTCTATTTGTTCACCCAGTCATCTTTTGAAACTAAGCGCGACACTTGCCGGTGTTGAGCAGGTATGTGGTGAAGACTTTGGACAATGCGGAGAGCGTGAAGCTGCAGTACCGTTCCCTGGCGAAGTTCGTCGACGGCGGCGGCAGCGCCGAGCCTCCCGCCGTGACCTCCAACAGTTCCCAGAACACAAGCTGGTTGTGACTTGGAAGGTACAAAAGCAGATCATGCTGAGTACAAGCAGTTGCTGATATGTAGAAGCTGCATCATGGTGTTTTAGATCAGATGAGATCAGAATCAGATGTCCAGGCCCCCATCTTTTGCTGTTTCCAGGAGGATTGGAGGAGGCAAACAGTAGAGTGAGGAACATTATCCTTTTTTGGTAGCCAATCACAGTGTCAATCTTTATGGCGCTCCTCTCGCTTTCCTTTCTCCTTCTGTAGCAGCAACTAGGTACCATGTGGTGTCAGTCAGTGTCCTTGTGATGTGAGGCTTTGTAGAATGCCATTCCAGTACACTCTTATCCAGGTTGTGCTGTGATTGGACCAGAGGCATAAATAAGGAAACACAACATCAAAGGGGGGAGAAGCAGTCATCATGGTGCCACCAAAGGGCAACCACCAACACAAAAGTTTGGTGAAAAAACATTCAGGATAAATTGTTCTTTTCTAAGTAAGAACAACATTGTCTTAATAATAGCGCCATTTATTGGGAAACAACAACATTGCCGTATATGTTGTTAAGATATGCTTTGTTTTACGGCTCGCGTGGGTGGGTACTCGCGCGCGGCCCACCTCTTTTGATCTTGTCGGCGTGCCTTCTCCCGACTTCTTCACCGCTGGTTCTCCCCTCTTTTTTCCCCTAGTGGTCCTATATGCCTCGCTTGTCGCCCATGCCTTGTTCGATTCCTTCTACCGTAGCTTCACTGCTCACGGTTTGCCGCACCGCTAACTCCCGATGCCACAAAAGGGGCCTGGGTAAGGGAACACAACATCAAAGGGGGAAGTAAGCATGGTGCAACCAGAGGGCACAACCAATACAAGGGAATTTAGTGGGACAAGCATTCATGATAAAATGGTTATTTTTCTTAAGTAAGACACAACGTTCAATAAAAGCGTCATTTATCAGGGAAAAACAACATTGCCGTGTATGTTGTTAAGATATGCTAGGGCGCATGTGGGTGGGTACTCTCGCCATGGCTTGCCTCTTTTGATCTTGTTGGCGTGCCTTCTCCCCGACTTCTTCGCCGCATTTAATTCCCTCGGTCTTTTATTTTTCTAGTGGTCCTATATGCCTCGTTTGTCACCCATGCCTTGTTCTATTCCTTCTACCGTAGCTTCACTAGCCGCGGTCCGTCGCACCGCTAACTCCTGGTGCCACAAAAGGGGCCTGGATAAGGAAAGACAACATCAAAGGGGAAAGTAAGAATGGTGCAACGAGAGGGCACAACCAATACACGGGAGTTTAGAGAAACAAGCATTCAGGACAAATGCTTCTCTTTCTTAAGGCACAACATAGTATTAATAAAAGCGCCATTTATCAGGGGAAAACAACATTGTTGTGTATGTTGTTCGGACGTGGTTTGTTTTATGGCGCACATGGTAGTTCTGCTTGGTACACCTCTTTTGATCTACCCAACTTCTTCACCACCATTCCTCCCCTCGCTTTTGTTTTTTTCGGTGGTCCTATATGCCTCGCTTGACACCCATGCTTCATTCGATTTCCTTCTACCGTAGCTATGGGCCGTGACTCATCGCACCGTTAGCTAGCTCTCAGTGCCACCGAAGGGACCTAGATACGGAAACACGACATCAAAGGGGGAAGCAAGCATGGTGCAAACAAAGGGAACAACCAACACATATGAGTTTTGTTTAAGCATAAATGGATCCTTTTTAAGTAAGAACAACACCGTCTCAATAAAAGCGTCATTTATTGAAAAAGAACGACACCGTATATGTCGCGTAGACATGCGTTGTTTTTGACTGCACGTGGGTACTTCCGTGTGAGCCTCCTCTTTCCTTCTCCCAGACTTGTTCACCACCGGTCCTCCCCTCACTCTTTTCTTTCGGTAGTTCCATATGTTTGTCACCCATGCATCATCTGATTCCTCCCACCATGCCATTCGTTACTACACGTTGCATCCCCTCCCCCGCGCCAATTATCGAATGCAACGCGCTACACCGCTAGCTCTCCATGTTTGGACCGTCCTTACACACACAAAGTATTGCTTTGCTCTTCAGTTGCCACGTCGACGGCCACCATAGGCCATCCACCGCCTTCAGCCCCCCCGAGGATGCTACCGTCGTATAGCGACGTTTCACCATCACCAGCTCCCCGCGTCGGATCGCCGCTCCCGTCACGATATAGAGTCGAAGCAAAACCCTTCGCCCCAAAATGCACACAGAAACCCTAATCACCAGCTCCCACTTTTTTTATTGAGAAAAAAAAGCGAAGGTTGGCCTCTTTGATTCACAGGATTCTAAAAACGCGAGAATAGAAAAAGCATAGGATTGAAATGTCATGCTCATCTCCATCCTATAGAATTTTGGGGTTGTTTGATTGCATCATAGGAAAAACAAAGGATTATTTCAAAGAGGTTTGATTGGATGCTAGAAATCCTATAGGAAGTAGCACAAAGAAATCCTTAGGAAAAATTCCTACAAGATTCAATCTTTTGAATCAAACAACCAACATAGGAAAAAATCCTAAGGATTTTCATCTTTCAAAATGGTCACCTACAATGTAATCTGTGCAAGGCATAGGCCAAATGTGGTCATAAATAAAGCCCAGTCACCTGTGCAGAGCTCCTCCTCCGTCCTTCCAAAAATCGGAAATGACACACCGTCTGCAGACAGACAGGACGGGACGGAATCCCACCCAACTACCGGGCGCGCGCCACGTGCCGCCGGATCCACCGTCCGATCCGGCCGGCTCCAGAAGGATCACACCCGCCTCCGAATCAACGGCGGCCGCGCCGTATAAATCCCCGCGCTACCCTCAAATCCAACCCTTTTTTCCTCTCCTCTCCTCTCCTCGCCCCAACGCCTCCGAGCCAGACACAGCACGAGAGGGTAGACCGCGGCGGCCAGGCCTCCTGCTGCGCCTAGGGTTTTGATTCGATCTCCGCCGCCGCCGCCGCCAGCCAGCCGGATGGCCATGGAGAGGGAGCTGATGGAGACCTTCGAGGCCGCCAAGAAGGCCGCCGACGCGGCCGCCGAGGAGGCCGACGGCTCCTCCCCGGAGGCCGAGCGCTGCCTCGACGCCCTGCGCCGCCTCCGCGAGTTCCGCGTCAACACCGACGTCCTCGTCTCCACGCAGGTCAGCCTCCGCCCCCCGCTCGTCCCCAATCCAGAAATTAGGCTATTCGTGGCCTCTCGTTGCGCTGGTTCCGGCGGATGCGGTAAAATCGACGAGGAATTGCGGGTGCAATGCGCCTCATTGCCTTCAATTTGGGCCTTTTTTCTTTTCTCGCTGGTTCGCGAGTAATTGCCGTGTGCATATGCGAGACATGCCGTCCTTCTCCTTTTCTAAAGGGTGACGAAAAAGCGAATTGGGAATTAGATCTTGTGCGAGGGGGGAAGGTTACACCTTTTTCCTCTTTTTGTACCTCGGATTGGTAGGTTTGAGGGTAATAAGGGCGGGCGCTCAGTGCCTGTATGTCTCACGGAGACGGTGGTTAGGCGGCTGCGATTTGTCGAATGCTGCGGGTTACCGCAGATTCGTAGTCTCCATTCAGGACAAAGGCTGGGATTTGTGTTGTTGATGCTTTTGCGGTGAGAATTAATATGTTTTGTCGACGGTTTGGTCTTTGCTGTGGGTCAGATTGATGCTACCTACTAGTTTCATCTTAATTGGGATTCTGCATGAAGTGGTCTCCCAACGATCATCTTTCTTTGGTTCTCAAACAATACATAATGTCTTCCAATGAAAATAAATACTGTAAATTCATGGGCTGGTACTGATTGAGAGTATTTTTGATCCTCCTGTGATACCACAGTTTATGATTTGGCCGGGAGATTATGTGATAACTAATTTATATGAACATGAAATCTATGTTTTGAATTTTGCAAAATAGGAACAAAGACAATGAATTCGTAGTTGGGTGGTCTTGTACCAGCATGTAATCAATGGCTCTTCCTCTGGATTTCATAGATTTTCGGCATTGTACCCTATCTCCTGCAAGCTAGTCTTTTGTGAATATAACTTTGCCTTGATGAATGGACTGTATTTCTGCCCGTTCCCTAAAAAAATCTGCCCATCTTTGGTTCATGTGTTTATACGAAAAACTTGATTTGGCAAGTGAAACGTGCACAACGTGAGCAGTTTAGATGAAAAAAATATTCTATATAATTTGGGCAAGTCACAACTTACAGGATCTTTAAGTTGTCGTATTCGACATGTCTTTCCATACATAAAAGCCACCTTCCTGAGTTACTGAACCAATAATTATTTTTTATTGTGCTCCTGTTTTGCCATTTTGTGTGATCTGAAGCTGTAACGATTTCTTAACTGTTAAGGTGCACACTTCCCGACAATTAGTATCTCATTGTGCCCCTGTTTTGCCATTTTTTGTATATCTGATCTGAAGCTGGAACGGTTTCTGGACCATTAAGGTGCACACTTCCCGACAATTAGTATGTCATATTGTGCTCCCGTTTTGCCATTTTGTGTATATCTGATCTGAAGCTGTAGCGGTTTCTGGACCGTTATGGTGCACACTACCCGACAATTAGTATGTCTTCGAGCCAGCCACTTACACCAGATTTCATTATAGGGCCTGCCAAATGGTAACTCCAGAAGTTGATAATGTCGTTTTTTTTGGCTTGCCTGCATATTGTCAAGTCAATTTTTGGCATCAAACCAAACAGCTCCGTAGCCTTTAAAGTTTACCTCTACTTTTAACACCTTAATGATTTATAAAACTAGGTAAAGTCCTCTGTAATTGGGATACGAGTTGTTTCCTTCGTGGACACCGACATAAGTGCCATGGGGCATTGAGCGTAACAAATAATAATTCTGAAACAGTTTCTAGGAGTCTAGGCCTCCTAAAGGGGCTGCAGTGACAATTTCTTTCATATCTGAGTTGTCTTTCAGTGACTGGGTTTCAATTTAGAAAGCTTTTAGTTTGCTAACCTATCTAGCAAAAGCATATCGAATTCCGTAAGGTGCAGATGTGTTTTGAGCATGAGTGGCAAGCATTCAATATTCATGAACAGAGTGATTCTTGTTTCGAGGGTCTGCATCAATTAGTTGCGCGGGTTGGTGACAATTTCTTTCATGCCTGAGTTGTCTTTCAGTGGCTGGGTTTCAATTTAGAAAGCTTTAAGTTTGCTAACCTATCTAGCAAAAGCATATCTAATTCCGTAAGGTGCAGATGTGTTTTGAGCATGAGTGGCAAACACTCAATATTCATGAGCAGAGTGATTCTGGTTTCGCGGGTCTGCATCTATTAGTTGCGCTGTGTTGGTGGTTTGTGAAACATCTTTTGTGAATTGCATTGCTAAGTAAAATATTGTCTTTTTACTGAAGCTTAGTTGGTCAAGTTAATATGTTGTTACTAAACATCTGCTTTCCCTCCTAAATGGTTATTGCTTATTTCATTCAGCTACTTCCCCCATGCAATTGTTTTCATAGGGCTTTGGGAACTTGCAACTTACAAATTGTGTTTTGTTTTGTCAGGTTGGCAAACGTCTTCGGTACCTGACGAAGCACCCTAACTCAGACATACAGGCGGTGGCTGCAGACCTTTTTGGGTACTGGAAGAAGATTGTTATTGAAGAGACAGGAAAGAAAAACGGCACACCAGCGAATGGAAAATCAGATAACTCTGCAGCTAAGGCTGAGAAACCTCAGCCCATGAAGGTTGAGAAGAAGTCAGCGAACGTGAAGGTTGAAAAGAACTCTACGTCGACAACTGTGAAGTCTGAAAAGAATGCAACTGTGAAGGCTGAAAAGAATTCTACGTCGGCAAGTGTGAAGATTGAGAAGACTGCGAATAATGATTCCAAAGTCCAAGTTAAGGTGGAGAAGGTTTCAAAGGAAGTTAGCAGAACATCTGAAACAAAGAAACCATCTCCTGTTCCAAATGGTCCCCCAAAGCTGACATCCCTTGTCAGATGCAACGATGCTGCTCGAGATAAATACAGGGAGCTTCTTGTTGACGCCTTTGTCAAGGTTTCAAAGGAAACTAGCGATGACGATAGAGAGGAAATAAGAGATCTCCTGGACCAGGTAAATGCTTGCGACCCATATAGAGTTGCTGTGACAGTGGAGTCGGCCTTGTTTGAGAGGATCGGGCGTTCCACCGGGACCCACAAGGTGAAGTACAGGTCGATACTGTTCAACCTGAAGGCGGACAACAACCCCGACTTCCGGCGGAGGGTGCTGCTGGGCGAGGTGAGGCCTGGGAGCCTGGTGGACATGCCCGCGGACGAGATGGCGAGCGACGCTCGGAAGCTGGAGAACCAGCAGATCAAGGAGAAGGCTCTGTTTGACTGCGAGCGCGCGTCGGCGCCCAAGGCGTCAACGGACCAGTTCAAGTGTGGGCGGTGCGGGCAGCGCAAGACGACCTACTACCAGCTGCAGACGCGGAGTGCCGACGAGCCGATGACGACGTTTGTGACGTGCGTCAACTGCAACAACCACTGGAAGTTCTGCTGAGCGCCGCCGCCGCCACCTCGTCGGACCGCTAGCGCGTTTTTCCTGTTAGTGATGCCGTCTCAGTCTTGACAGGTAGGTTGGTTTGGTCCAGTTTTTCGTATGCTTAGGAGGAGACTGTTTTCGTCTGTTGTTCTTTCTGTGTTTGTTAAGAACCCTGATTTGTTGAGATCGTGTACTAGTTGACCGCATAAATGTTGTTGGATGAATTGATATTGCCCGATGATGTAAGTTCAATGAGGAGATTGTTCTGTGTTAGTTATGTATATACTCACATAGTGATACTGTGATACATAATGACGGTGCTGCTCTCTTGCACATGGAGAGATGGAGGGTATCGGACTTGACTTGTTAGATTATAATTTATATACATGCCTGTTGTGCTGTGATGCTGGTGGATCGCAGAGGGCGTGTTTGGTTTCTTGCATAGCCTCACCCTGCACCGTATGCGTCATCCTGGCTGAGTCTAGCCTGGCTAAGCCGGTGCAAAAAAGACTTGAGATGGATGTTTGGTTGTGTGCATACTTTGGGGCAGGCCAACGCCAGAAGTTGTTTGCTAGGCTGTATGAGAAATCTGCACGTACTTCCCAAAAGCACGACGGCGGCGGAATTCTTTCAGGCCAAGTACACACCAGCCCGTCATCCACCTGAACCTGCACCACCAGCGCCCCATGACGCTGTCGTGACTGCGGAGGACCGTGCCGATCTGGCATAGGCCCGCCTCCTCATCCAACGCAGCCCCTGCAAAGCACAAGCCGGCGAGCGGCGGGGTCGCAGCGAACGATGGAGCTCGGGCCGGTGGAGAAAGAGGGAGCGCAGATGGCGGGGTTGAGGCAGACGACGGAGCTCGGACCGAATGAGCAAGAGGGAGCTCCCCCCGGCGGCGGCGGCAAAGATTGATTGCTGTGAATCGATCTGATTCGATGCTGGGGAGAGGAAAGATAGATACAAGAGGCTGCAGTGGCACTTTTGAAGTAATTCCAGCAAACAATAGGGCCAGTCGCACATACCGTTTCGTTTTAAGTGGAGACGTGGGTGCAGGAGCGATGCTGCATCAGCGATACGCCCGATTCTCGCGTTCCTCTTAGCCTGGCTGAGAAGCCTCTTTTTGCACCAGTCGGGCCAGGCTGAGAAGCCCACACAGGAAACCAAACAGGCCGAATTTTGCATGCCCCATGCTAGCCAGGTGCGAGCCACCCAACCAAACACGCCCAGAGTGAATCTAACGCACCTTCTTCTCGACGTCCGGCCGGGGGTGGCTTTTCTTTATAGGAGAAACTCAATGAGCACCCGCGTCAAAGCCAGGACTTGAACTCGGATGGGCTGGCAGCTATCCCAGCTGCCGAGCCAACGGGTCGACGCCCCGTTCTTGCCGGGGGTGAGCTTTATATTTGGGCTTTGGGGGTGCATGCAAGAGGTTGTGTAAAGTCTGAAAGTTCCTCTCGACTTGCAGTACCAGGATATGTTCTGTTCCACAAAGTCTTCCCATGCCTCACATGTTCTGTTGTACCAAAGTCTTCCCATTCCCCCCTATTGGCTGGATGGCTCGTTTCACTTTTGATAGCTTGCCACTTCAACTTGTGCCACCATGTGCTTCTTACGTTTTTTTTTTATTCTTGCACACAGGGATTGCATCAATATCCAAGTCCTAGCTTATGAGGATGATTAATTTGCTTCGTCGTATGCTCCGGGAGGTGAGCAATGAGGATGAGGGAATGCTACTCACAACAGCTTTATGCACAGCAGACGGATTTTCTAGTACGATTTGATGTTAGTAAACTTAACTGGGAAAGAGAACATGAAAGTTAGTATGTGAAGAAGAATGCTATCGAGAGCAAATCATATGTTTTGTCAGCCTAGGCGACTCATAGCGATGCGTCTTATGTTGATTTTGTCATTTTTGAAACTCTATGATCCCTTCCTTCTAAGCACCATGCATGTACTACCACCTTGTTCTCGGTGTTTGTTAAAAGGTTTTGGATGAAAATTTGAAGTTAAATTGGATGCAAGATTTTAATTGGATCTTGTCTATGTTCTACGAGCTCTATGATGCTCCTTGAGAAATATTGAGATTGTCCCGACTAGTTGGATGAAATACGAGCTCTATGATGTCTCTGTTCTTCTTCAGGTGGAAACCAAGTTATGATGGAAGCCGATGAAAGCCACGTGGAAACTATGTTTTGAAATTTCAAAAGAATCTCAAAAATATATATTATGTTACGATAGCGATGTTCTATTTCGCATGTAAAATTCCAAGTTCGGACTCTAATTCACTTTATGTGGTATGGAAAAAATAATTGGCCATAAATAGCGTCGAACAGTAAACATAATTATTCATTGCTGAATATGTTTATTTCGTACCTCGTAAATGGCTTGGGGTTTGAACTTGTAATTTCACATGCTAATAGAAAGAACACCACCCTCTTAATATACTATATATTTTTTAATATATTTTGGGAAACTTTCAAACATGGTTTCCAGAAAGTTTTTATTATAACTTGGTTTCCACCAGATATTCTCTCGTACCAACTATTTTGGGACAATCATTTTTTGATTCAAGGGTTTCATATTTAGTATGTATTAATTGTATACATGTATAACTACCATATCGAGAGCATTTGAGTAAAATAAAACTACATTTTCCCTAATTAACATGATAGCCATTAAATTTCATTATTTATAGGAAAATATTGCAAGGTCACAATAACATGATATGAGAGAAAACATAGAAATTTTAATCTTTCTATGATATATTAGTGGTTGTAAAAAATACGTATATGGTTCACTTCTTTAAACAAAGAACATGTTGCAAGAATGCAAAGTACTCCCTCCGTACCAAAATTCTTGTCTTAGATTGTCTAGATATGGATGTATCTAACACTAAAATATAACAAGATACATCTGTCTTTTGACAAATCTAAGACAAGAATTTTGGAACGGAGGGAGTAAAAAGGAAGGGAGAAACAAAGAACATGTTGCAAGAATGCAGAATGTTGTTGCAGTTGCCCCGCAAAAAAAAAAAGAATGTTGTTGCAGTTTAGTTTTTTTTTTGAGACAAACCTGTTGTTGTAGTGGAACGGGGTGAGTCAGCCATGGCCACGACCAATGCATGGGCCACACGGTCCTGCAACGATCTCTTTGCGAAATATATCCTCTATATAATCCACTTTTCAGGTCGATTTGACAGAGATTTTTGAGACCAAATAGCTTGAGGTTACTCTTTGTGGGACCTTCAGGGGTCACTTTCAGTGGTCTGTACTTGTTCTTAAAAAAATCCTCAGTGCACTTAGAGCACGTCAAATGGCGCATCCAGCCGTTGCCACATGTCGTGTGATGGACGCTCCCTCTGGATTTTTATTTTATTTTTGTGTATGAGTTTTCGGCTGTTAGATGGGTATGTTTTCGTTTTTTCACTTTTTGCCCGGTTTTCTTAGGCTTTTGAGAAAAAAAACTTACATGAATTTCTTTTGTGCAAAAAAAAAACGTGCTTCTTGAAAACGGAAAAACTCAGTGCTTGATTTGCTCTCCGGAGAAGCATGTGATGTGCTTCTTGGAAATGAAAAAAAAAATATGTGCTTCTGCGAGAAGCACAAATTTGCTTCTCCTGGAGGAACAGATTTGCTTCTGCGAGAATCAGTGTGCTTCTCGAAAAGTAAAAAAGAGAGTGCTTTCACGAGAAACATAGGTTTGCCTCTCGCAGAGGCACAAATTTGCTTCCGCGAGAAGCACAACCGTGCTTCTTTGAAAAAACTATGCTTCCACAAGAAGGACATATTTGCTTCTTGTGGAGGCACATAATTGCTTTCGGCTGTGCTTCTCCAAAAGGGAAAAATAAATATATGCTTCCACGGAAAATACAGATTTGCTTCTCGTGGAGCATGGAGTTTCTTCCGTGTGGAACACAGTTGTGTATTTCGAAATGGGGAAAAGCAAAAAAAAAAAAAACCCTATGCTTTCGACTCCATTTTCCTTCTTCTGATTTTCTCAGATTTTTCATAATTTTTTTTGTCAAAAACATATTAACATGAGATATAATTTCGAAGATCTCGACGTGAGAAATCCAATTATGAAAACGGTTCAAGAGATAAAACATGAATAAACGAAGTGAAGGTTAACCCTTAACTAGTGATCCCAGGTTAGCTCTTGTTAGCGTCTGAGAAGGTGGGAGTGACATTTGCAAAGATAATGCCGTTAACTAGTGATTTTGGAGATTTTTTTTAGGATGGTTTCCAAATTATTACTAGAGTGCTTCCTTATTGTACATGACCGACTAAAGCTAATTAATTTATGTTTGCTAATTACTCGAGGCCACCGCTTAATAAAATCAACGAACTAAATCTTTTATGTACTCTTACCTCTTGTGAGATGGATCGTGTTAAAAATGTTTTTTGCTTCTTCCTAGTAGTGGTCTGGAGAGTGGGGATGGAGAGTATAGATGGTGTTTTTTTAGAAATGGAGGATAACCCCACCTGGTGTAGACTGTAGTAGAGGCTAACGCGTGATTTATTTTTGAAGGGTGAGAGATTTTTTCTGAAGGGCGGGCTAACGCGTAATTCACATCGTCGTTCTTTGTTTGTAGGATTTTTGTTTTCTCTAGCAGGTCATTGCAGTCGATTGTTTCATTTTAGTTTTACATACGTTGGATTGGGTTTTTATTATGTTATATGTTGATGTTTTTTAATTCGCATACCATGTTGGGTTATTGTAGACGGTATTTATTCTGAGAGGAGAGTGAAGTTGTTCAATGGTGGTTGTGGTGTCCTTGCACGCTTCGCTCTCGGTGTCTGGTGGTTGTGTGCAGTGGCGAATCTTGGGAAAAAACGGAGGGCGGGCTCAAACTAGACGAAGGAGTGATTTTGGACAAGTATAGACAGAATTTTGACTGTATGGGCTTAATTGGCTGCCGCGGATTGCCTGGGCTGGGCCAAATGCTAGTAGAAAAAAAAATTAAATTGCATCTCTGGAGGGGGGGCTCGAGCCTGTTAAAGCCCCCAGTAGATTCGCCCGTGGTTGTGTGAGCCCTTGGGAGCTTGACTCCCTCGCTTAACTTTTTTTTTTCCATCAGCACCACTGCTAGTTCATGAAAAAAAATGCTACCGTAATTTTATTTGAAATGAGTTCATCAAGTAAAAAGATGTTCATGGATTTTAATAAATCATGGATTTAAAAAATTATTGTGAACTAACGAGACCATGAATTTTACAAAAATGTCCTAGAAATTTAAAATATTCATAAATTTCAAACATTGTTTGTGAATATGAAAACAAGTTTGCAAATTTAATACATTTCACAGACTATACAAATGTTCTTGAACTCTAAAAATGTTCATAAAAAAATCATGTATGTAATAAAATTCCTTGGTTTATAATAATATTCATGTTTTGAAATGTTCATGATTTTTAGTAAATGCTCATGAACTAAAACGTTTCAAAAGTAAATAGAAAGAGAAAAAAAGAAACATGAAAAGGAGAAAATAAAATAAGGAACAAGCCACAAAAGAGAAACTACTAGGAAAAACCACAAAAAGAAACATAAAGAAAAGATAAAAGAAACCAGGGAATACTTTGTCAAAACCCCAAAACGGGCCGACCCATTACAACCAGGTGTGTTCCTGTCAACCAACAGCACCCACCCCAGCACCAGAAGATCCCAAATCTAAGAAGGTTAGTACTCCCTCCGTCCGGAAATATTTATCATCAAAATGAATAAAAGAAAAGTTATCTAGATGTATTTTGATGATAAATATAGAGGGAGTAGCTTCGTTCTCAAATATAAGTTTTTATGTAGAGATTGCAATATGGAGTACATACGGAGTAAAATGAGTGAATTTACATTGTAAACTATTCCCCCCGTTCATAAATATTTGTCTTTTTGGAGATTTCAACAAGTGACTACATACGAAGCAAAATGAGTGAATCTACAATATAAAATATGTCTACGTACATACATCCGTATGTTGTAACCATTTAAAATGTCTAGAAAAATAAATATTTGAGAACAGAGGGAGTATGTTTATATACATGCGCATGTAATTTATATTGAAATATCTAAAAAGACTTATACTCAGAAGGATGTGTGTACCGAAAATGTATGGTGTTGAAACCGTACGAGGAAGCTTTGCTGATGCTCTGGTTACTGCGAGCGATAGATTGATTTCGTACCATGCGTACATTCTCCTCGTTCTGGTCTGAAAAAGGAGGTTCTCTGTCACAATTTCTGGTATGGGCCCTACACGTCTGTATCAACGATTTGACTCATAATAATCGGGCAATGCCGTGCTGCTGCCCCAACCACAAGATTGATTTGGTTGTTGCCGACCCTACACGCCTCCATCAACAGCCCAAGGGCGATTATACTTTTTCCTCGCAAAAAAAAAGAAGCTATTTTTCTCTAGCGACAGCCTCGCGCGCGCTCCTTTTTCTATCCTATCCGCTTCATCACCGGCCCCCAAAAGTAACGTGGCATCGTGCGGTTGGTCCTCTACACAACCTTTCTACAAAAATCCAAAATACTCAATCGTGCAGCTGCACGATATTTTAATTGATCCAATTATTAGGGAAAACCACAAGAATGGTTAGGTGATGTACCTAAATTCTACTCCCTCCGTTCCTAAATATAAGTCTTTTTAGACATTTCAAATGGAATACAACATACGGATGTATGTAGACATATTTTAGAGTGTAGATTCACTCATTTTGCTCCGTATGTAGTCACTTGATGAAATCTCTAGAAAGACTTATATTTGGGAACGGAGGAAGTAGTACATAAACCAATACTACGACATTCCGTGAGAGTCGCTTTGTTGGCGACCGGACCCCATGCTCTTCCTCTATCGACTTCCTGCGCGGACCCGGCTGGGTGGGCTCCAGATCCAGCATCTTCGGCTCTTCCTCCCTTGAATTCCTGCACGGATCTGGCTAACTGGGCTACATATCTGACCGTCCAGGCGACCGTCAGCTGCGTGGCGGTGTTGATGTTCCTCTCCTTTTTCCGTCTCTGGCTCTTCCTCCCTCGACTTCCAATGTCAATGCCCCTATAATGAAACCTCATACTATGAGAAGGTTGTTGGCAGGCCCGCAAAAACAAATAAGAAAAGCTCCAACAGTAAATGAGGATATGACCAAATTAAGGAAACATGGGGTCATAATTCGATATGGATATTGGGGAGAAGGTGTTATAACAGGAAAGGATGTCCAAGATTAAAGGATATAGCTAGAGCAGAAGCATCATCTCATACAGCTCAATCTGCTCAAGAAACTGTAGACCATCACTGTAATGCCCCGGATGTAATACTTTCCTTTTTGGGTATATAATATATCTCCGGCTTCATCTATTTCCATTCCGGGTTCTTTGTCTTTCGGTTTTTTTGTCGTTTTGTTGTGTGAGTGTGTGGCATTCATTCATATCATGTAGACATGTGCATTGCATTGCATTTGTGTTGTCGGTTGCATCCGGTTCCGCGTGTTTCTTCCCGTTGTCCGTTTCGCGTTCCGGAGCTCCCTCACGTGTCCGTGACGTCCCGTAGGCCTACTTTGTTGTTTGGGCGTGTAACGTTACCGGTGTGCCGCGAGGTTGTTGTGTGTGTTGTTGTTTTGTTGTGTGCAACCCGCCTCTCAAATCTCGTCTCGTTTGGACTCCGTTGGCTATCCCATCCGTTATTCGTGTGGGTCCAAAGTGCCTTCACTTTGTGTCCCGGAAACACCCCTACTGCAGTCTTTTATCTTCTCCTAGGCCCTTTTAATCTACCCCCGCGATCGGATCCGTCGGATCGCGATCGGAGGGTTCCTAGCACCCCCAGATCCCTCCTAACCCTAAAAACTGCTATATATTAGACCCTCCTAGTCTATTTTGGCTTCCCTATCTTCTTCCCCTTCTCCCTTTTTTTTTCTTTTTCAGATCAGATCAGATCCATCACCGCCGCCGCTTCAATCGCCTCCCCGCCTGGATCCCGAGGGCGACCCGCAGCGATCGACCGCCGCCGCTCGGTCAACGCCCCCGCATCGATCCTGGAGTGGACCACTTCGCCGAATCGTTCGGTCCGCCCCGATCGCTCAGGCCGCCTCCTTCCCCTCGGCCCACCGCTTCGCCAGGCTCGGGCCCAGCGGGACCACTTCCCCGCGGGTCGTCGCGTCGCCCTCCTCCGCACCGAGCCATCGCCTCGCTTCGCCGGCGCTGGGCCTCGCCCACCGCACCGGCCCACTCACCCCAGGCGCCCTTCCCGCCAGTGCCCGAAGGCCGCCGCCGCCTGGGCCTCCGGCCGTCAGCCTTCTCCGCCCCAGGGCGCCACCGCGGGCCGCCGCCCCGCTCCGCACCGCGGCCCGTCCGCGTCGTCCCTCCGCGCGCCCCCGCGGGCTCGCCGCCGAGCCGGGCCGCTCCACCAGGCCGGCTTCGCCTCCGCCGGCGCGGGCCCGTCTTCAGCCTCCACCGGCCCGATCTCCAGATCCGGCCCGAGTTTTTCAGATCTGAGGTTGTTGCTTATTCCACTAAGTCCCTGAGATCTAGTTCTGTGATGCCTTTTTCAAACATGCATAACTTTTGTCTGTTGCTCCGATTCGCGCATATAATAAGTCCAGACGTTCGTGGGATCGTGCTCTACGTTTTATCTGTTATTGTCATGCATGTTAGAGATCATCTAGGTGCTCGTTTTGCTGTTGCAAGAGTGCATCATGATATAAACTGCTGCTATGTGATATTTTTTATGCCACCTTTGCCATGTGATAACTTTTAGCTCGTTTACCCGAATGATGCAAATGACATGTCCACGTGTTCGTCTTGCCATGATCTACATGTTGTATGTGCTAGGTAGCATGATAGATTTATTCTTGCCATGTTTATCATCGTTGCAAAGTGCCATGTGGCTGTGATGTAGTTTCACTTGTTATGAAATGCCATCTTGTTGAGCTCGTTGCTATCGTTGTGTTTACCTCAATGATGCATGCTTGTGTGTTTCGGGATCACCTTCATGTGTACTTTGATGAGGTGCTTACCTCTTGCCATGTTTAGTTTCGAGGTGACTTAAACATGCTCTTTTATATGCCATGATGATATTGCTGTTTTAGGACTTAGTGGTTTTTCACTAAGTCTGAAATCTGTAACGTTCCGATGCCATGTTCGTGTGATGTTCTAGGACAAAGCATGTTAGTTTTGGAGTGGATCTTGATTGTTCCTTGTAGTATATATTGTTGTCTTTCCATTCATGTCCTCACATGTCTATTTAAGTGGCTGTAGCATGTTTATCTTTTGCTCCAAAGTTTCAATAAAATTCTGCTGCCAGAATTTTATTGTCAAGTTCAATATGTCCAAGATCATTGCTATTGATCCGTGGCTCCGTTGGGGGTGCACCTTTGGACTTAGTTGCTGTAGTATATGTCTAGTTTGTGTTCATGTCCTTTGCCATGATATTTGAGTGCTGTAGCTTAATTATTTTGAGCTCCGAAGTTGCTATGTTGCTGTAATTTTCAGCTTTTGCTCATTTCTTGTTTCGGGCATAACTTTTAGCCCGTAACTCCGATTTCAGCGAATCTTATATCAAACTTGATTGATTTTCCGTGTAGAATCATAATTTCAGATTGTTATCATGTTTTGAGGTGTTTTGCTTGAGTGATAATTTCCGTGCTCCGTGTGCATCCTTAGTGCATCCATCATGCATTCATCTTTTTCGAGTGCGCATTGCATCTTGTTGATTGGTGCTTGGTGTGATTGTTTTGTTTAGAGCCGGAAGCTGAGACCGAGTACGAGTTCGAGCACGAGGTTTCCAACGAGGTTGAGCACGAGGACCCTTCTTACGATCCGAACGACTTCTCTTCAGGCAAGATGACCGAACCCCGATAACATTACTATCTTTGCCTATTGCTAGTAGTTCCGCTCTATAGTTTTGCCTCGATGCCCATGATCTTCTTGTCAGCCTCCTACTTGTAAATCATTGCCATGTTTAACCATCCTACCTATGCAAACCGTTGCTTGGCTAAGTACGCTTCGCTCAACCCTTCTTATAGCATTGCTAGTTGCAGGTGAAGATCGAAGATGCTTGCTTCATGTTGAAGTTTGGTTGGGTTTTATCACACTATATAATTGCTTAAAATGAAATCATCTATATATTGGCAAGGGTGGAAGGCTAAGCCTTTTGCTTGGTGATTTGTTCCACTCATGCCGTTAGGAACCGTATAAACCGGTGTTATGTTCCTTGATTATGCGTTCCTAACACGGTTGGGGTGTATGGGACCCCCTCGATAAACCGCTAAGTGCTAAGTCTTTTCCAGCAAGTCCCAACATTGGTACTATTTGCCTAATAACAAACTAAACCTGCATAGGGAGTTATAAACCCTTTTTCTTAATCAACAACCCCGGGCCAGTGCTCCACATGAGTGTTGGTCCGAAACGGGGAGTCTGCGGGGCCACCTCAAGGAAACTCGAGGTTTGGTAAAAACCTGTAGAATCGCCCATCCGGTCGTGTCCTGAGACTTAGATACGCGCGGCTACTATCAGGGTGTCGACACGCCGGGAGGATTTGCTGGATTAGCCTTACCTTAGTTCGGTATATCTTGAGCACGGGATTCCGAGGATACTCGGGTCTTCCCACTTTGGAGTTGCGACTCCGCGGATCGTGGGCTTGTAATGGGTCAAGTTGGAACACCCCTGCAGGGTTTGAACTTTCGAAAGCCGTGCCCGCGGTTATGTGGCAGATGGGAGCTTGTTAATATCCGGTTGTAGATAACTTGACACAATGTTTCTAATACACTACCAGCGTGTGTTCCGTGACCGTCAATTTCCGAATAGGGATTCGGGAGTTGAACACGGAGGGGTTATGTTTGTGGAGCTTGTAGTTAGGATCACTTTGTGATCACTTCTCGCCGAGGCTTTCTCTTCTCGCTCTCACTCACGTAAGCTAGTTGCTAGTTGCTGCTGCAGACACTTATTCTTTTCTTCAGCCTTTCCTCTCCCAAAGGCTTAAATAGTCTTGTTACCCGGAAACGGGATTGCTGAGTCCTCTGTGGCTCACAGTTACTTCACACACCAGATGCAGGTCCAGCTGTGAGCTATCTAGGTGATGGCACCGAGCTGGATTGGGAGTACGACGAGGAGCGTAGTCGGTACTATGTGCGATATCCGGATGATCAGTAGTGGAGACTCCTACTAGGATTCGATCCGCCTGTGGTTTATTTATTTCAGTTTGGTATCTTGACATTTGGATTTTGCCCTTAGAGGGTTGTGATATTCTTAATGTATGATGTTTGAGACATGTTATGTAATTCTGTGACGTGGCGAGTGTAAGCCAACTATTTATGTTTACAATCCCCTCTTTTACATGAGATGTGCAAAGATTACCGAACTTGAGATCATTCTAGGATGGATTTATGCCTTTAAGTCGTGCCTCGACACGTAGGAGGTATAACTCCATCCTGGGCATTACAAGTTGGTATTCAGAGCCTTCTCCGACCTAGGAGCCCCCACTGTTTGATCGAATCGTTGACGGTCGAGTCTAGGCACACACTGAAAACTTTTTGAGTCCTATATTATATCGAAGAGTAGGATTTCTTTGCTTCCCATCCCCTTTCTCTCTGGTGAGGACTCCTGACGACTACTCTTGTCTCTCCTATCTTCAAAAATTGCACAATTTTTTTTTAGGAATCCCGCGAGTATTCTGGGATTGTTTCGATGTTCTTGTGACAAGGATATTGTTCTCGATACCTCCTGTTCCCGAGGAGTTGAGCTTCGGGGTATTGTTGTCACAAGCATATCACGGCAGTACTAAATACTTAAGACGACCGACATCGAAAATCTCTCCTATACAGCCAGTGGCAAGATAACCCCGACATCAACCAGTACTGGGGAGGTAGTTCGGGAGTATTGCCATAGCTTGTTATAGTGGATGCTTTTCGAAGGTCCGAGGTACACAGTTTCCGAGAAAGACTGGTTATGTGTTGAAGGATGGATACACCTGGATGTAGGTTAGAGTTGATTACGCGGTGCTTCCCGTGTATCCCCAACACCTGATTGCATAACTGGAATCTTTCGGAAATTTATAGGTGGGTTTTATCCAGTAGATCGTAGGCATTCTTCCAACGAATGCAGGTTAGTGAGTTCGGGGTTCGACATTGAGTGAAGGGGTTATATGACCGATGTTACTATCAGGAGTTGCATCTTAAAGGGTCCTTGGCTATGCTGATCCGGGGATTGCAAAACCTTTTCGTAACGCGTTCATATGCTTTCAGCACAAAGATGTTAGAACGAAACTCCTCTCTTGTGTTTGTTCCTTTCCGTACCTTGTTCTTTCCTTATTTTCATTTTGTTCCCTATGTGGCTTCTCGTGAAGATTGATGTTATCATTTAACTGAGAATTTCATCCGTTCCTCTTGTTTGGATGTTTTCATTCGTTCTATTGTTCGAATGATTATTGTGAAGACTTGTTGCAATTCATTCCTTTGATTCAGCTTATACCTTTTGTCAACCAATTGCTGATTCGTGGTCATCTCTTACAGGATGGCTCCGAAAAAGGTTCCCAACGCTAACCCAGAGGTGGAAGAGGTTCCAGATCATCCTCCTTCCCCTCCTCCTCCGCCTGAGGCTTGGAGAGCAATTATGCAGACTACAGCTCAGAATACCCAGTTGATGATGCAGATGATGCAGCAGATGCAAGCTATGCAAGCTAATCAGGGTGTTCCAGGGAACCAAGGCAACTTCTTCAACCAGCAGCACCATGCTACTCTCAACCAGTTCTTGGCCAACAATCCTAAAGCTTTCAGTTACTGTGTCGACCCTCTCGATGCTGAAGATTGGCTAACCGATATCAAGAAGCATTTTGAGTGCAGTAACGTGAAGGAAGATGATTATGTGAAGTTTGCAGCCTTCCAACTGAAAGATCAAGCAGCTGATTGGTGGCAGCAGTACAAAGACTCCAGGCCAGGTCAAGTGATCTCTTGGGAGAATTTCTGCAAGGATTTCCGTTCGCACCACATTCCTACAAGTGTCATTGAGGGTATGCGTGAGCAATTCCGCAACCTGAAGCAGGGCTCCATGACAGTCTATCAGTATAATGTCAAGTTCCAAAACCTCGCTCGCTATGCTAAGCAAGACATTCCTGATGCCAAGAGTAAAATCTACCAGTTCCGTGGAGGTCTCAAAGATGAACTTCAGCTTGCTCTCACCTTGTTCGAGCCCGATGAATTCGACAAGTTCTATAACATGGCTTTGAAACAAGAAGCAGCTCAGCTTAAGATGGAGGCTTCTAAGAAGAGAATTCGAGATGCTGTTCACTCTTCCTCATCGTCTCAGTTGGTCTCGAAGCATCAGAAATTCTGGCTTCCTCCTCCTCCAGTGATTGGAGCTCCATACAACAACTCCAACAACTCCAACTACAAGAACTCTAGTGGACGTGGTTTCTCCCACCCACCCAACCCGAGCAACCAGTCGAAGAAGCAGTTTCAGTCTCAAGGCTCCAAGTCAAGTGGCTCTCATTTCTGTCCTCTCTCAGAAGTGACTTGCAACAAATGCACTCAGAAAGGTCACTATGCCAACAGATGTACGAATCCGAAGCGTCTTCCACCTCCTCCACCTGTGAGTTCAGCTATTGTCAGGCATGATCCAAAGGCAGCAAGGGTCAATCTGATGAATGCAGCGCAAGCGGAGAATGCTTCTGATGTCATTTTGGGTAACCTTCCAGTTAACTCTTTTCCAGCTAAAGTTTTATTTGATTCGGGTGCTTCATGCTCTTTCATGTCTCAACCATTTGCATCCAAGCACAATATTGCCACTTCAAATTTGCCTCAGAAGTTGCAAGTTGTTTCTCCGGGCAAGATTATGACTTCTAGTGTCTATGCTCCGGATGTTTCTATTCGCATGGGAGATTATCGTTTTCTGGCTAAACCGGTGGTTCTTGATAATTCTGATATTGACCTCATCCTCGGAATGGATTGGCTTTCTCAGCATGATGCTCACATTGATTGTGCACAAAAGGAAGTCAAGTTGACTCATTCTGATGAAGATGTGATTATCTTCGCCTCCAGGGATAACACTATCAGGCTTTTCTCTCTCAATGATAAGGGCGAAATTAATTCCATATCTCAAATTCCGGTGGTGAACGAATATCAAGACGTCTTTCCTGAAGAACTTCCAGGCATGCCTCCACACCGTCAGGTGGAGTTTGTCATTGAACTCGAGCCGGGTACTGAGCCAGCATGTCGGCGTCCGTACAAGCTCTCTCCGGATGAATTGAAGGAATTGAAGAAGCAACTTGATAAGCAGGAGAGTATGGGTCTCATCAGACCTAGTACGTCTCCATGGGGCTGTGGTGTCTTATTTGTCAAGAAGAAAGATGGCACGGAGCGTCTCTGTGTTGATTACCGGCCATTGAACAAGAAGACGATTAAGAACAAATATCCGCTCCCCAACATCAACGAACTCTTTGAGCAGCTCAAAGGAGCTAAAGTGTTCTCTAAGCTTGACCTCCGAATGGGCTATCATCAAATTCGCATTCGCGAGGAAGACATTCCCAAGACGGCCTTCAGAACGAGCTACGGTTCATACGAGTATACCGTCATGTCCTTCGGTCTCGCCAATGCTCCTCCTACCTTTTCGAGGATGATGCATTATATCTTCAACCCCTATACTGGCGAGTTTGTGCTTGTGTATCTGGATGATATTCTGGTGTTTTCCAAGAATGAAGAAGATCACGAAAAGCACTTACGTCTGGTTCTTGATCGACTCCGAGAGCATAAATTCTATGCCAAGTTCTCCAAGTGCGAGTTTTGGCTCGATAAGGTTTTGTACCTGGGCCACATCATCTCAGCTGACGGCATTGCGGTTAATCCCGAGAAAGTTGAAGCAATTGTCAACTGGGAAGCTCCTCAGAACGTCAAGCAGCTCCGCAGTTTTCTGGGTCTTGCCAGCTATTGCAGAAGGTTTGTTGAGAACTTCTCCAAGATTGCCAAGCCTCTTTCCAACCTGCTTCAGAAGAATGTCAAATACTTTTGGTCTCCCGAATGTGAAGTGGCATTCAAAACTCTCAAAGAGAAGCTAGTCTCTGCTCCAGTTCTGACTCCTCCGGATGAATCCAAGCCCTATGAAGTATTCTGTGATGCTTCTCTTCAAGGTCTTGGTGGTGTGCTTATGCAAGATAAGAGAATTGTGGCATACACTTCTCGTCAGCTCAAGCCAAGTGGGAAGAACTATCCCACACATGATCTCGAGCTAGCAGCTGTGGTACATGCTCTGATTACGTGGAGACATCTGTTGTTGGGCAGAAAGGTCGACATCTTCACTGATCACAAGAGCTTGAAGTACATCTTCACACAGCCGCATCTGAACCTCCGCCAGACTCGTTGGGTCGAAATGATCCAAGAGTACAATCCCAGCATCGAATACACTCCTGGCAAGGCGAATGTGATTGCAGATGCTTTGAGCAGAAAGGCATATTGCAACAGCCTTCTTATCAAGCCATACCAGCCTGAGCTTTGTGAAGCATTCAGGAAACTCAACCTCCAAGTTGTTCCGCAGGGTTTTCTTGCAAATCTCCAAATTGCTCCTACCTTGGAAGATCAAGTCCGTGAGGCCCAGCTCAGTGATACCATGGTGAAGAAAGTGAAACATGGGATTGCAAAGGGCACTCCAAAATACAAGTGCTTCCGTGTTGATGAGAGAGATACCTTGTTCTTCGAGGACAGACTCGTTGTTCCCAAAGGTGATCTCAGGAAGCTCATAATGGAAGAAGCTCATGATTCTCTCCTTTCCATTCATCCTGGCAGTTCCAAGATGTACCAAGATCTCAAACAGTCTTACTGGTGGACACGCATGAAAAGGGAGATTGCCCAATTCGTGAATGAATGTGATGTTTGCAGAAGAGTGAAAGCAGAACATCAACGTCCAGCCGGTCTTCTCCAACCTCTTCCTATTCCCGAGTGGAAGTTCGACCACATTGAAATGGACTTCGTCACTGGCTTTCCTAAATCCAAGCGAGGAAATGATGCTATCTTCGTGGTGATTGACAAGCTCACCAAAGTCGCTCACTTTCTTCCAGTCAAAGAATCAATCAATGCAGCTCAATTGGCAGAGCTGTACACTTCCAGAATTGTGTCCCTACATGGCATTCCTCAAGTTATATCCTCAGACCGTGGAAGCTTGTTCACATCAAGGTTCTGGGACTCTTTTCAGTCCGCCATGGGCACTAAGATCAGGTTCAGCACTGCATTTCACCCTCAGACTAGTGGTCAAGTCGAGCGTGTGAATCAGATTCTAGAAGACATGCTCAGAGCCTGTGTCATCTCCTTCGGCATGAAATGGGAAGACTGCCTTCCATTTGCCGAGTTCTCTTACAACAACAGCTTTCAAGCAAGTGCAGGCAAAGCACCATTTGAAATTCTCTATGGCAGAAAGTGCCGTACCCCTCTCAACTGGTCTGAAACAGGCGAACGCCAACTTCTGGGCAATGACTTGATCTCAGAAGCCGAAGAAATGTGCAAAGTCATACGTGAGAATCTCAAGGCCGCTCAGTCGCGTCAGAAGAGCTACTATGACGGCAAGCATCGTGATTTGGCTTTCAACATTGATGATCATGTCTATCTCCGTGTGTCTCCGATGAAAGGCACCCAAAGATTCGGTATCAAAGGAAAGCTTGCTCCTAGATACGTCGGGCCTTTCAAGATTCTTGGCAAAAGAGGCGATCTAGCCTATCAACTTGAGCTCCCTCCAAACTTCGCAAATGTTCATGATGTCTTCCATGTGTCTCAACTTCGCAAATGCTTCAAGGCACCTGAGCGCATGATTCCGTTTGAAGAGATTGATCTTCAACAAGACCTGTCCTACCGAGAGCATCCAGTTGCAATTCTCGAAGAAACCGAACACAAGACCCGTAACAAGTCCATCAAATTTCTGAAAGTCAAGTGGTCACATCACACCGACCGAGAAGCTACCTGGGAACGAGAAGATCATCTTCGTTCCGAGTACCCTTCCTTTTTCCAGTCCTAGATCTCGGGACTAGATCTTTTTGTAGTAAAGGAGAGTTTGTAATGCCCCGGATGTAATACTTTCCCTTTTGGGTATATAATATATCTCCGGCTTCATCTATTTCCATTCCGGGTTCTTTGTCTTTCGGGTTTTTCGTCGTTTTGTTGTGTGAGTGTGTGGCATTCATTCATATCATGTAGACATGTGCATTGCATTGCATTTGTGTTGTCGGTTGCATCCGGTTCCGCGTGTTTCTTCCCGTTGTCCGTTTCGCGTTCCGGAGCTCCCTCACGTGTCCGTGACGTCCCGTAGGCCTACTTTGTTGTTTGGGCGTGTAACGTTACCGGTGTGCCGCGAGGTTGTTGTGTGTGTTGTTGTTTTGTTGTGTGCATCCCACCTCTCAAATCTCGTCTCGTTTGGACTCCGTTGGCTATCCCATCCGTTATTCGTGTGGGTCCAAAGTGCCTTCACTTTGTGTCCCGGAAACACCCCTACTGCAGTCTTTTATCTTCTCCTAGGCCCTTTTAATCTACCCCCGCGATCGGATCCGTCGGATCGCGATCGGAGGGTTCCTAGCACCCCCAGATCCCTCCTAACCCTAAAAACTGCTATATATTAGACCCTCCTAGTCTATTTTGGCTTCCCTATCTTCTTCCCCTTCTCCCCTTTCTTTTTCTTTTTCAGATCAGATCAGATCCATCACCGCCGCCGCTCCAATCGCCTCCCCGCCTGGATCCCGAGGGCGACCCGCAGTGATCGACCGCCGCCGCTCGGTCAACGCCCCCGCATCGATCCTGGAGTGGACCACTTCGCCGAATCGTTCGGTCCGCCCCGATCGCTCAGGCCGCCTCCTTCCCCTCGGCCCACCGCTTCGCCAGGCTCGGGCCCAGCGGGACCACTTCCCCGCGGGTCGTCGCGTCGCCCTCCTCCGCACCGAGCCATCGCCTCGCTTCGCCGGCGCTGGGCCTCGCCCACCGCACCGGCCCACTCACCCCAGGCGCCCTTCCCGCCAGTGCCCGAAGGCCGCCGCCGCCTGGGCCTCCGGCCGTCAGCCTTCCCCGCCCTAGGGCGCCACCACGGGCCGCTGCCCCGCTCCGCACCGCGGCCCGTCCGCGTCGTCCCTCCGCGCGCCCCCGCGGGCTCGCCGCCGAGCCGGGCCGCTCCACCAGGCCGGCTTCGCCTCCGCCGGCGCGGGCCCGTCTTCAGCCTCCACCGGCCCGATCTCCAGATCCGGCCCGAGTTTTTCAGATCTGAGGTTGTTGCTTATTCCACTAAGTCCCTGAGATCTAGTTCTGTGATGCCTTTTTCAAACATGCATAACTTTTGTCTGTTGCTCCGATTCGCGCATATAATAAGTCCAGACGTTCGTGGGATCGTGCTCTACGTTTTATCTGTTATTGTCATGCATGTTAGAGATCATCTAGGTGCTCGTTTTGCTGTTGCAAGAGTGCATCATGATATAAACTGCTGCTATGTGATATTTTTTATGCCACCTTTGCCATGTGATAACTTTTAGCTCGTTTACCCGAATGATGCAAATGACATGTCCACGTGTTCGTCTTGCCATGATCTACATGTTGTATGTGCTAGGTAGCATGATAGATTTATTCTTGCCATGTTTATCATCGTTGCAAAGTGCCATGTGGCTGTGATGTAGTTTCACTTGTTATGAAATGCCATCTTGTTGAGCTCGTTGCTATCGTTGTGTTTACCTCAATGATGCATGCTTGTGTGTTTCGGGATCACCTTCATGTGTACTTTGATGAGGTGCTTACCTCTTGCCATGTTTAGTTTCGAGGTGACTTAAACATGCTCTTTTATATGCCATGATGATATTGCTGTTTTAGGACTTAGTGGTTTTTCACTAAGTCTGAAATCTGTAACGTTCCGATGCCATGTTCGTGTGATGTTCTAGGACAAAGCATGTTAGTTTTGGAGTGGATCTTGATTGTTCCTTGTAGTATATATTGTTGTCTTTCCATTCATGTCCTCACATGTCTATTTAAGTGGCTGTAGCATGTTTATCTTTTGCTCCAAAGTTTCAATAAAATTCTGCTGCCAGAATTTTATTGTCAAGTTCAATATGTCCAAGATCATTGCTATTGATCCGTGGCTCCGTTGGGGGTGCACCTTTGGACTTAGTTGCTGTAGTATATGTCTAGTTTGTGTTCATGTCCTTTGCCATGATATTTGAGTGCTGTAGCTTAATTATTTTGAGCTCCGAAGTTGCTATGTTGCTGTAATTTTCAGCTTTCGCTCATTTCTTGTTTCGGGCATAACTTTTAGCCCGTAACTCCGATTTCAGCGAATCTTATATCAAACTTGATTGATTTTCCGTGTAGAATCATAATTTCAGATTGTTATCATGTTTTGAGGTGTTTTGCTTGAGTGATAATTTCCGTGCTCCGTGTGCATCCTTAGTGCATCCATCATGCATTCATCTTTTTCGAGTGCGCATTGCATCTTGTTGATTGGTGCTTGGTGTGATTGTTTTGTTTAGAGCCGGAAGCTGAGACCGAGTACGAGTTCGAGCACGAGGTTTCCAACGAGGTTGAGCACGAGGACCCTTCTTACGATCCGAACGACTTCTCTTCAGGCAAGATGACCGAACCCCGATAACATTACTATCTTTGCCTATTGCTAGTAGTTCCGCTCTATAGTTTTGCCTCGATGCCCATGATCTTCTTGTCAGCCTCCTACTTGTAAACCATTGCCATGTTTAACCATCCTACCTATGCAAACCGTTGCTTGGCTAAGTACGCTTCGCTCAGCCCTTCTTATAGCATTGCTAGTTGCAGGTGAAGATCGAAGATGCTTGCTTCATGTTGAAGTTTGGTTGGGTTTTATCACACTATATAATTGCTTAAAATGAAATCATCTATATATTGGCAAGGGTGGAAGGCTAAGCCTTTTGCTTGGTGATTTGTTCCACTCATGCCGTTAGGAATCGTATAAACCGGTGTTATGTTCCTTGATTATGCGTTCCTAACACGGTTGGGGTGTATGGGCCCCCTCGATAAACCGCTAAGTGCTAAGTCTTTTCCAGCAAGTCCCAACATTGGTACTATTTGCCTAATAACAAACTAAACCTGCATAGGGAGTTATAAACCCTTTTTCTTAATCAACAACCCCGGGCCAGTGCTCCACATGAGTGTTTGTCCGAAACGGGGAGTCTGCGGGGCCACCTCAAGGAAACTCGAGGTTTGGTAAAAACCTGTAGAATCGCCCATCCGGTCGTGTCCTGAGACTTAGATACGCGCGGCTACTATCAGGGTGTCGACACGCCGGGAGGATTTGCTGGATTAGCCTTACCTTAGTTCGGTATATCTTGAGCACGGGATTCCGAGGATACTCGGGTCTTCCCACTTTGGAGTTGCGACTCCGCGGATCGTGGGCTTGTAATGGGTCAAGTTGGAACACCCCTGCAGGGTTTGAACTTTCGAAAGCCGTGCCCGCGGTTATGTGGTAGATGGGAGCTTGTTAATATCCGGTTGTAGATAACTTGACACAATGTTTCTAATACACTACCAGCGTGTGTTCCGTGACCGTCAATTTCCGAATAGGGATTCGGGAGTTGAACACGGAGGGGGTTATGTTTGTGGAGCTTGTAGTTAGGATCACTTCGTGATCACTTCTCGCCGAGGCTTTCTCTTCTCGCTCTCACTCACGTAAGCTAGTTGCTAGTTGCTGTTGCAGACACTTATTCTTTTCTTCAGCCTTTCCTCTCCCAAAGGCTTAAATAGTCTTGTTACCCGGAAACGGGATTGCTGAGTCCTCTGTGGCTCACAGTTACTTCACACACCAGATGCAGGTCCAGCTGTGAGTAAGGATGGCAATTTTACCCATGGGTACGGGTACCCGCGGATACCGTACCTGCATGGGCAGGGTATGGATAGAAATTTATACCCATGGGTAGTACCCATACCCTACCCATTAAATCATGGGTAGGGCACGGGTATAGGCTTGTATCCATGGATATACCCATACCCTACCCATTTATACTAACATGTTACGTGTCGGATGTTATTTGGTCATTTTGTGAACCTATGTTAAAGTTGTCATTAATTGTCAATTTGAATTGAGATTGTCTGATACTCATCTATTCGTTATTGAGTTTAGATAAATGTTTTTTGTCAAATGTATTTTGGATGAATGTAAAATTGTGAATAACTTGTGTACTATTTGATCTACCCATTCGGTACCCAATGGGTATGGATACCCATTGGGTATGGGTACGGGTAAAGCTTCATACCCATGGGTACGGGTATGGGTAGAATTTTGTACCCATTGACTACACGGGTATCGGTATGGTATTGCTCTACCCGCCCCATACCCTACCCATTGCCATCCTTAGCTGTGAGCTATCCAGGTGATGGCACCGAGCTGGATTGGGAGTACGACGAGGAGCGTAGTCGGTACTATGTGCGATATCCGGATGATCAGTAGTGGAGACTCCTACTAGGATTCGATCCGCCTGTGGTTTATTTATTTCAGTTTGGTATCTTGACATTTGGATTTTGCCCTTAGAGGATTGTGATATTCTTAATGTATGATGTTTGAGACATGTTATGTAATTCTGTGACGTGGCGAGTGTAAGCCAACTATTTATGTTTACAATCCCCTCTTTTACATGAGATGTGCAAAGATTACCGAACTTGAGATCATTCTAGGATGGATTTATGCCTTTAAGTCGTGCCTCGACACGTAGGAGGTATAACTCCATCCTGGGCATTACAATCACGCATAAGCATAACAGCCAGAAAGACCAAGAGGGAGAAAAGAAGAACCATGTGTCGATGCAATGAACCTGACAATGAGTACTAGGGGTACGCAAGGGGCAAAGCCTAGCTACGGCGCATGTGTGGCACTCGATTTTTACGAGTTTGGGCCCCTCTCGGAGAAGGTAACAACCCTATGTCTCGTGCTCGGAGGCTTGTTTTCTCTTGGGGGGGGGGTATGATTACAATGGATGCTAAACCCTTGCCACGGAGGAGGAGTGCGACTTATATAGAGTGCGTCGTGGCCTCTTTACTCCCACATCACAAGGGGTTTAATGGCTATAACTACGTCGGTTACAGGTGTTAATAGCCACAACTACGGTGGTTACAGGTAACAATAGCCATGACTGTACTTAAAGTCCGACTTAAGACTACTTGACCATTGCAGCTCCCACGTTGCCCTCACGCCTCCCATGTCCGAGTGGTGTTGGATGGTCCGACTGGAGGGAAGACGTCCGAGTGCCGTCGGTGTATCTGAGTGGATTACTTGTAACGCGCATCCGAATGCGCCTGTGGTCCAGGGACCTACTAATGATGGTATGGGACCCCAGGTGGGCCTTAGATGTCATGTCCTTGCCCCTACCAGTACTAGGTGACCCCATAATTATCCCCCAAATCGGTTGAGGGGTGAGTTGAGCCCTTGGATTGGTCCGAGTGCTTTGGGGTCACCCGACATCCGATCTCAAATGGTCATCCTTCGGTGAAACCGCGAGGGTTTTGGACTAAAGGTTTTTCGAGTGATCGGATAGTTTGATCGTCGGGTAAAAACTTGGTGGCATTCATGTGTCTCTCGGGAAAGATAGACTTGAGGTCCGAGTGAGGACATGTCATGAAACTCGAGTGGCGACACCGGCGCGTGGTCTGACTCTTCGGGGAGACGCCACTCCTTATCCCAGGGTATGACGTCGCATGCCTTCTCCGATCCCAAATTTATGAGGCACACGCCATGGAGCCTAGTGAAAGGGCCAAGTTAACCCGCAGAGGGGCGTCAAGCTCATCCCATTGTGATCCTGAAGATTATTTCAGTCGCGTGTTTTACGTGTCCGAGTGCACGGTGACCCGCGGAGGGTGGTCAGTTGAGCTGGAGGGTGTCCTTTAGGAAAGGGGCAATGAGCAATCAATCGGGTTGATTTGCTGCGGAAATTTCAGGATTCAAAATCGAGTGTGCGCGCGCGAAAGCGGTAACGTTGTGGATAGTGGGGAAAGTGGGGCGAACGCCTCGATCTTCGCCCTGAAAATCCGCCACATGACGCACTTTACGTGCGCGCGCGGCCACTGCGGATGCCATCGGTCCATAGATCTGTTGCTGAGGATCTGCAGCACGATCTTCACCCGCGGTATAAGAGATTTTACGGGATAGGGTAATTCTAGATCCCCTTTATCTCCCGCACACCTCGCACTCCGTCCTCTCCGCCTTAGCACCCAGCGTGCGAACACTTGAGTCGAATGGCGAATGTCTCCACCGCCAAGTTGGAGAAGGTGAAGAAGGCGGGGAAAGCCATGTCGTCGAGCTCCGGCCCTCCGATCGGCTGCGCTACGGGGATTGGATCCCTTTGTTGGGGAACGTAGTATTTTAAAAATTTCATACGATCACGCAAGATCTATCTACTAGATGCATAGCAACGAGAGGGGAGAGTGTGTCTACGTACCCTCGTAGACCGAAAGCAGAAGCGTTTATCAACGCGGTTGATATAGTCGTACACCTTCACGATCCGTCCCGATCTAGTACCGAACGTACGGTACCTCCGCGTTCAGCACACGTTCAGCTCGATGACGTCCTCGCATTCTTGATCCAGCAAGACGGGCGAAGTAGTAGATGAGTTCCGGCATCACGACGGCGTGGTGACGGTTGTTGATGAAGAACAATCTCTGCATGGCTTCACCAAGCACTACAGAAACTAGACGGAGGATAAACTAGAGGGTCGGGGTTGTCGGCACACGGCTTGGTGTATCTTGATGTGTCTTGGGTGCTAGCCCTACCCCTCTATTTATATGTTGAGCCTTGGGGTCGAAACTTGGAGTAAAAGCCTTCACAAAGTCGGTTTCACCCGAAAGGCAAGAGTCCTTCTCGGACTCCAGGGCTAGATGCCAGGGTTCCCGGCGTCTGGACACAGACGCCAGGGACCCTGGCGTCTGGCCCTGGACTCCACAAAACTTCCTTTTGCGCTTTCCAAAAACCTTGTGTGCTTTCCCCTTTGGCCCAAATAAAATGTTCTCGTACCCAAACATTTCGGGAAACATCCGGAACCCTTCCGGAGGTCAAACACTATTATCCCATATATTAATCTTTATCTCCGGACCATTCCGGAGTTCCTCGTCATGTCCGTGATCACATCCGGGACTCCGAATAACATTCGGTCACCAACATACATAACTCATTAAATACTATATCGTCAACGAACGTTTAAGCGTGCGGACCCTACGGGTTAGAGAACTATGTAGACATGACCGAGACATCTCTCCGATCAATAACCAATAGCGGAACTTGGATGCCCATATTGGCTCCTACATATTCTACGAAGATCTTTATCGGTCGAACCGCATAACAACATATGTTGTTCCATTTGTCATCGGTATGTTACTTGCCCGAGATTCGATCGTCGGTATCTCAATACCTAGTTCAATCTCGTTATAGGCAAGTCTCTTTACTCGTTCCGTAATACATCATCTCGTTACTAACTCATTAGTCATTTGCTTGCAAGGCTTATTATGATGTGCATTACCGAGAGGGCCCAGAGATACCTCTCCAACACTCGGAGTGACAAATCCTATTCTTGATCTATGCCAACACCACGAACACCTTCGGAGACACCTGTAGAGCATCTTTATAATCAGCCAGTTACGTTGTGATGTTTGATAGCACACAAGGTGTTCCTCCGGTATTCGGGAGTTGCATAATCTCATAGTCATAGGAACATGTATAAGTCATGAAGAAAGCAATAACAGTAAAACTAAATGATCATAGTGCTAAGATAACGGATGGGTCTTGTCCATCACATCATTCTCCTAGTGATGTGATCCCGTTAATAAAATGACAACACATGTCTATGGTCAGGAAACATAACCATCTTTGATCAACGAGCTAGTCAAGTAGAGGCATACTAGGGACACTCTGTTTTGTCTATGTATTCACAGATGTACTAAGTTTCCGGTTAATACAATTCTAGCATGAATAATAAACATTTATCATGATATGAGGAAATATAAATAACAACATTATTATTGCCTCTAGGGCATATTTCCTTCAGTCTCCCACTTGCACTAGAGTCAATAATCTAGTTCACATCGCCATGTGATTTAACACCGATAGTTCACATCGTCATGTGATTAACACCCATAGTTCACATCGCCATGTGACCAACACCCAAAGGGTTTACTAGAGTCGATAATCTAGTTCACATCGCTATGTGATTAACACCCAAAGAGTACTAAGGTGTGATCATGTTTTGCTTCGTGAGAGAAGCTTAGTCACCGGGTCTGTCACATTCAGATCCGTATGTATTTCGCAAATTTCTATGTCTACAATGCTCTGCATGGAGCTACTCTAGCTAATTGCTCCCACTTTCAATACGCATCCAGATTTATACTTAGTCATCTGGATTAGTGTCAAAGCTTGCATCAGCATAACTCTTTACGACGAACTCTTTGTCACATCCATAATCGAGAAATATTTCCTTAGTCCTCCAGTTGCTAAGGATAGTTTTGCCCACTATCCAGTGATCTACTCCTAGATCACTATTGTACCTCCTTGCCAAACTCATGGCAAGGTACACAACAGGTTTGGTACACAACATGGCATACTTTATGGAACCTATGGCCGAGGCATAGGAAATGACTTTCATTCTCTCTATATTTTTCTGCCGTGGTCAGGCTTTGAGTCTTACTCAATATCACACCTTACAAATCAGGCAAGAACTCCTTCTTTGACTGATCTATTTTGAACTACTTCAAAATCTTGTCAAGGTATGTACTCATCGAAAAAAACTTATCAAGCGTCTTGATCTATCTCTATAGATCTTGTTGCTCAATATGTAAGCAGCTTCACCGAGGTATTTCTTTGAAAACTCCTTTCAAACACTCCTTTATGCTTTCCAGAAAATTCTACATTATTTCTGATCAACAATATGTCATTCACATATACTTATCAGAAATGCCGCAGTGCTCCCACTCACTTTCTTGTAAATACAGGCTTCACCGCAAGTCTGTATAAAACTATATGCTTTGATCAACTTATCAAAGCGTATATTCCAACTCCGAGATGATTGCACCAGTACATAGATGGATCACTGGAGCTTGCACATTTTGTTAGCACCTTTAGGATCGACAAAACCTTCTGGTTGCATCATATACAACTCCTCTTTGAGACATCCATCCAGAAATGCAGTTTTGACATCCATTTGCCAGATTTCATAATTATAAAATGTGGCAATTGCTAACATGATTCGGATAGACTTAAGCATTGCTACGGGTGAGAAAGTCTCATCGTAGTCAACTCCTTGAACTTGTCGAAAACCTTTCGCAACAAGTCGAGCTTTGTAAACAGTAACATTACCGCCAGCATCGGTCTTCCTCTTGAAGGTCCATTTATTTTCGATGGCTTGCTGATCATCGGGAAAGTCAACCAAATTCCACATTTTGTTCTTATACATGGATCCCATCTCAGATTTCATGGCCTCAAGCCATTTTGTGGAATCTGGGCTCATCATCGCTTCCTCATAGTTCGTAGGTTCATCATGGTCCAGTAACATGACTTCCAGAACCGGGTTGCCGTACCACTCTGGTGCGGAACGTACTCTGGTTGATCTATGAAGTTTAGCAGTAACTTGATCTGAAGTTTCATGATCATCATATTTAGCTTCCTCTCTAATTGGTGTAGGAATCACTGGAACTAGTTTATGTGATGTACTACTTTCCAATTCGGGAGAAGGTACAATTACCTCATCAAGTTCCACTTTCTTCCCACTCACTTTTTTCGAGAGAAACTCCTTCTCTAGGAAGGATCCATTCTTAGCAACAGGTTGTACCCAACAGTCTCCTTTGAGTATCCTATGAAGACACATTTCTCCGACTTGGGTTCGAGCTTATCAGGTTGAAGCTTTTTCACATAAGCATTGCAACCCCAAACTTTAAGAAAAGACAACTTTTGTTTCTTGCCAAACCACAATTCATAAGGCGTCGTCTCAACGGATTTAGATGGTGCCCTATTTAACGTGAATGCAGCTGTCTCTGATGCATAACCCAAAATGATAGTGGTAAATAGGTAAGAGACACCATAGACCGCACCATATCTAATAAAGTACGGTTACGATGTTCGGACACACCATTACGCTGTGGTGTTCCGGGTGGCGTGAGTTGTGAAACTATTCCACATTGTTTCAAATGAAGACCAAATTCGTAACTCAAATATTCACCTCCATGATCAGATCGTAGAAACTTTATTTTCTTGTTACGATGATTCTCTACTTCACTCTGAAATTCTTTGAACTTTTCAAATGTTTCAGACTTGTGTTTCACCAAGTAGATATATCCATATCTGCTCAAATCATTAGTGAAGGTTAGAAAATAACGATACCCGCCGCGAGCCTCAACACTCATCGGTCCACATACATCAGTATGTATGATTTCCAACAAATCTGTTGCTCACTCCATTGTTCCGGAGAACGGAGTTTTAGTCATCTTGCCCATGAGGCATGGTTCGCAAGCACCAAGTGATTCATAATCAAGTGATTCCAAAAGTCCATCACTATGGAGTTTCTTCATGCGCTTTACACCAATATGACATAAACGACAATGCCAAAAATAAGTTGCACTATCATTATTAACCTTGCATATTTTGGCTTCAATATTATGAATATGTGTATCACTACGGTCGAGATCCAACAAACTATTTTCATTGGGTGTATGACCATCGAAGGCTTTATGCATGTAAACAGAATAACAATTATTCTATGACTTTAAATGAATAACCGCATTGCAACAAACATGATCAAATCATATTCATGCTTAACGTAAATGCCAAATAACATTTATTTAGGTTCTACACTAATCCCGAAAGTATAGGGAGTGTGCGATGATGACGATCATATCAATTTTGGAACCACTTCCAACACACATCGTCACTTCACTTTTAACTAGTCTCTGCTCATTCCGCAACTCTCATTTCGAGTTACTAATTTTAGCAACTGAACCGGTATCAAATACCCAGGGGTTTCTATGAACACTAGTAAAGTACACATCAATAATCTGTATATCACATATACCTTTGTTCACTTTGCCATCCTTCTTATCCGCCAAGTATCTAGGGCAGTTCCACTTCCAGTGACTATTTCCTTTGCAGTAGAAGCACTTAGTTTCAGGCTTGAGTTTAGCTTTGGGTTTCTTCACGGGAGTGACAACTTGCTTGTCATTCTTCTTGAAGTTCCCCTTCTATCCCTTTGCCCTTTACTTGAAACAAGTGGTCTTGTTAACCATCAACACTTGATGCTCTTTCTTGATTTCTACCTTCGCCGATTTCAGCATCGCGAAGAGCTCGGGAATTACTTTCGTCATCCCTTGCATATTATAGTTCATCACGAAGTTCTACTAACTTGGTGATAGTGACTAGAGAACTTTGTCAATTACTATCTTATCTGGAAGATTAACTCCCACTTGATTCAAGCAATTCTAGTACCCAGACAATCTGAGCACATGCTCACTGGTTGAGCTATTCTCCTCCATCTTGTAGGCAAAGTAATGTCAGAGGTCTCATACCTCTCGACACGGGCATGAGTATGAAATACTAATTTCAACTCTAGGAACATCTTATATGCTATGTGGCGTTCAAAACGTTTTTGAAGTCCCGGTTCTTAGCCGTAAAGCATGGTGCACTAAACTATCAAGTAGTCATCATACCGAGCTTTTGTCAAAACGTTCATAACGTCTGCATCTGCTCCTGCAATAGGTCGGTCACCTAGCGGTGCATCAAGGACATAATTCTTCTGTGCAGCAATGAGGATAATCCTCAGATCACGGACCTAGTCCGCATCATTAGTACTAACATCTTTCAACTTATATTTCTCTTGCAACATATAAAAATAAACAGGGAGCTACATCGCGAGCTATTGATCTACAACATAGATATGCTAATACTACTAGGACTAAGTTCATGATAAATTAAAGTTCAATTAATCATATTACTTAAGAACTCCCACTTCGATAGACATCCCTCTAATCATCTAAGTGATCACGTGATCCATATCAACTAAACCATGTCCGATCATCACGTCAGATGGAGTAGTTTTCAATGGTGAACATCTTATGTTGATCATATCTACTATATGATTCACGCTCGACCTTTCGGTCTCTAGTGTTCCGAGGCCATATCTGCATATGCTAGGCTCGTCAAGTTTAACCCGAGTCTTCTACGTGTGCAAAACTGGCTTACACCCGTCGTATGTGAACGTAGAGCTTATCACACCCGATCATCACGTGGTGTCTCGGTGATGTCTACTTCGCACCCTTCTTCTTGTAGACGTTGTTGGGCCTCCAAGTGCAGAGGTTTGTAGGACAGTAGCAAATTTCCCTCAAGTGGATGACCTAAGGTTTATCCATCCGTGGGAGGCGTAGGATGAAGATGGTTTCTCTCAAACAACCCTGCAACCAAATAACAAAGAGTCTCTTGTGTCCCCAACACACCCTATACAATGGTAAATTGTATAGGTGCACTAGTTCGGCGAAGAGATGGTGATACAAGTGCAATATGGATGGTAGATATAGGTTTTTGTAACAAGAAAATATAAAAACAGCAAGGTAGAAAGTGGTAAAAGTGAGCATAAACGGTGTTGCAATGATAAGAAACAAGGCCTAGGGTTCATACTTTCACTGGTGCAAGTTCTCTCAACAAGGATAAATTGGATCATATTACTAGCCCTCAACATGCAATAAAGAGTCACTCCAAAGTTACTAATAGCGGAGAACAAACGAAGAGATTATGGTAGGGTACGAAACCACCTCAAAGCTATTCTTTCTGATCGATCTATTCAAGAGTCCGTAGTAACATTCAATCTATCATAGAGTTCGTACTAGAATAACACCTTAAGACACAAATCAATCAAAACCCTAATGTCACCTAGATACTCCATTGTCACCTCAAGTATCCGTGGGCATGATTATATGATATGCGTCACACAATCTCAGATTAATCTATTCAACCAACACAAAGTACTTCAAAGAGTGCCCCAAAGTTTCTACCGGAGAGTCAAGACGAAAACGTGTGCCAACCCCTATGCATAGATTCCCAAGGTCACGGAACCCGCAAGTTGATCAACAAAACACACATCAAGTAGATCACATGATATCCCATTGTCACCACAGATAAGCACGTGCAAGACATACATCAAGTGTTCTCAAATCCTTAAAGACTCATTCCGATAAGATAACTTCAAAGGGAAAACTCAATCCATTACAAGAGAGTAGAGGGGGAGAAGCATCATAAGATCCAACTAAAATAGCAAAGCTCGCGATACATCAAGATCGTGCCATCTCAAGAACAAGAGAGAGAGAGAGATCAAACACATAGCTACTGGTACATACCCTCAGCCCTGAGGGTGGACTACTCCCTCCTCATCATGGAGAGCCGGGATGATGAAGATAGCCACCGGAGAGGGATTCCCCCCTCCGGCAGGGTGCCAGAACGGGTCTAGATTGGTTTTCGGTGGCAACAGAGGCTTTCGGCGGCAGAACTCCCGATTTAGGTTAATTTCCGAAGGTTTCAATATTTATAGGATTTTTTGGCGTAGGGCACAAGTCAAGGGGCCCTCCGGGCCGTCCACGAGATAGGAGGGCGCCACCACCTACCCAGGGCGCGCCCCCACCCTCGTGGGCAGCCCGTGGCTCTCCTGGCCCAACTCTTTTACTTTGGGGGGCTTCTTTTGGTTAAGAAAAAATCATCAAAAATTGGCACGTCAATTGGACTCCGTTTGATATTCCTTTTCTGTAAAACTCAAAAAGAAGGAAAAAAGAGAAACTGGCACTGGGCTCTAGGTTAATAGGTTAGTCCCATAAATCATATAAAAGTGTATATAAAAGCCCATAAAACATCCTAGAAGGATAATATAATAACATGGAACAATAAACAATTATAGATACGTTGGAGACGTATCAAGCATCCCCAAGCTTAATTCCTGCTCGTCCTCGAGTAGGTAAATGATAAAAACAGAATTTTTGATGTGGAATGCTAACCAACATAGTTTTCAATGTAGTTCTCTTTATTGTGGCATGAATGTTCAGATCTGAAAGATTCAAGACAAAAGTCTATATTGACATAAGAAATAATAATACTTCAAGCATGCTAGCAAACCAATCATGTCTTCTCAAAATACTATGGCTAAAGAAAGTTATCCCTACAAAATCATATAGTCTGGCTATGCTCCCTCTTCACCACACAAAATATTCATATCATGCACAACCCCGATTTCAGCCAAGCACTTGTTTTCATACTCTATTCTTTCAAACCTTTCAACCTTCACGCAATACATGAGCGTGAGCCATGGACATAGCACTATGTGGAATAGAGTGGTGGTTGTGGAGAAGACAAAAAGGAGGAAGATAGTCTCACATCGACTAGGCGTATCAACGGGCTATGGAGATGCCCATCAATAGATATCAATGTGGGTGAGTAGGGATTGCCATGCAACGGATGCACTAGAGCTAAAAATGTATGAAAGCTCAACAAAGGAAACTAAGTGGGTGTGCATCCAACTTGCTTGCCCACGAAGACCTAGGGCATCTGAGGAAGCCCATCGTTGGAATATACAAGCCAAGTTCTATAATGTAAAGTCCCACTAGTATATGAAAGTGACTAAACATGAGACTCTCTATCATGAAGAACATGGTGCTACTTTGAAGCACATGTGTGGAAAAAGATAGTAGCAATTGTCCCTTTTTCTTTTCTTTTTTTCTTCTTTTTTTGGGCCTTTCTTTTTTCTTTGGCCTTTCTTTTTTTTCTTTTTCTTATTTTTGTGGAGGGGCTTTATTGATTTAGCCTTTCCTCCCTTGAGACAATGCTCTAATAATGATGATCATCACACTTTCATTACAACTCGATATTACAAGTCGATACTACAACAAAGTATGACTCTATATGAATGCCTCAGGTGGTGTACCGGGATGTGCAATGAATCAATAGTGACATGTATGAAAAATTATGCATGGTGGCTTTGCCACAGATACGATGTCAACTACATGATCATGCATGACAATATGACAAATTGATGCGTGTCATATGAACCGAATGGTGGAAAGTTGCATGGCAATATATCACGGAATGGCTATGGAAATGCCATGATAGGTAGGTATGGTGGCTGTTTTGAGGAAGGATATATAGTGGGTTTATGGCACCGGCGAAATTTGCGCGGTACAAGAGAGGCTAGCAATGGTGGAAGGGTGAGAGTGCGTATAATCCATGGACTCAACATTAGTCATAAGAACTCATATACTTATTGCAAAAATCTACGAGTCATCAAAACAAAGCAATCAACGCATGCTCCTAGGGGGAGGTTGTAGGAGTTAACCATCGCGCGCCCCTGACCTCCACACAAAGGTTGGCACTCTACAAATACCTCATGCTCTAACTTCATCACATAGCGGTTCACCATACGTGCATGCTACGGGAATCACTAACCTTAACACAAGCATTTCTCAATTTCATAATAACTCCACTAGCATGACTCTAATATCACTATCCTCATATCTCAAAACAATTATCAAGGATCCAACTTCTCATCATATTCAATGCACTTAGTGTGAAAGTTTTTACTACATTGATCTTGGATGACTATCATGTGAAGGCTAGTTTTATAGCCAAAGCACATTACCATGCTGTTCTAATCGACTCTCAAAAGGATATAAGTGAAGCATGAGAGTTCATCTATTTCTTCAAAATAAAACCACCACCGTGCTCTAAAAGATATAAGTGAAGCACTAGAGCAATATCAAACTACTCCGAAAGATATAAGTAAAGATCAATGAGTAGTTGAATAATTATGTAACTATTTGAAGACTCTCTAACATTTAAGAACTTCAGATCTTGGGATATTATTCAAACAACAAGCAAAACAAAATAAAATAACTTGACGCTCCAAGCAAAACACATATCATGTGGTGACTAAAAATATAGCTCCGAGTATAGTTACCGATAGATGAAGACGAAAGAGGGGATGCCTTCCCGGGGCATCCCCAAGCTTAGGCTTTTGGTTGTCCTTGAATATTACCTTGGGGTGCCTTGGGCATCCCCAAGCTTAGGCTCTTTCCACTCCTTATTCCATAGTCCATCGAAGCCATACTCAAAACTTGAAAACTTCACAACACAAAACTTAGCCAAAAATCTCGTGAGCTCCGTTAGTATAAGAAAGCAAACCACTACTCAAAGGTACTGCAATTAATTCATTCTTTGTTTATATTGGTGTTAAACCTACTGTATTCCAACTTCTCTATGGTTCATACTTCCCAATACTACTCATAGATACATTGAAATAAGCAAACAACACACGAAAAACAGAATCTATCAAAAACAGAACAGTCTGTAGTAATCTGCAGGTTTCACATACTTATGTAACTACAAAAATTTCAAACTAAATTGGTAAACGTGAGGAATTTGTCTATTAATCATCTGCAAAAAGAATCAACTAAATAGCACGCTCCAGTAAAATCTGGTGACCATTCTAGCGAGCTCTAACGATTCTGTTTTTCACAGCAAGATCACATAAACTTCACACAAGTCTTCCCAAAGGTTTTACTTGGCACAAACACTAACTAAAACAAAAAACCACATCTAAACAGAAGCTAGATGCAATATTTATTCCTAAACAAAAGCAAAAACAAAGAAACTAAAATAAAGTTGGGTTGCCTCCCAACAAGCGCTATCATTTAACGCCCCTAGCTAGGCATGATGGTTTCAATGACGCTCACATAAAAGATAAGAATTGAAACATAATGGGAGCATCATGAAGAATAGGACTAGCACATTTAAGTCTAACCCACTTCCTATGCATAGGGATTTTGTAAGAAAACAACTTATGAGAACGATAATCAACTAGCATAGGAAGGGAAAACAAGCATAGCTTCAAAACTTTAAGCACATAGAGAGGAAACTTGATATTATTGCAATATGTAGAAGCATATGATCCTCTCTCATAATCATGTTCAGTAGCATCATGAATGAATTCAACAACATCACATAAAGCATTCTTTTCATGATCTACTTGCATAAATTTTTTACTACTCTCCACATAAGCAAAATTCTTCTCATTCATAGTAGTGGGAGCAAATTCAACAAAATAACTACCATGTGAAGCATAATCCAATTGAAAACTAAAATCATGATGACAAGTTTCATGGTTATCTATATTCTTTATAGCATACGCGTCATCACAATAATCATCATAGATAGAAACTTTGTTCTCATAATCAATTGGAACCTCTTCCAAAATAGTGGATTCATCACTAAATAAAGTCATCACCTCTCCAAATCCACTTTCATCAATATAATCATCATAAATATTAGGCATGTGCTACTTCTCGAGCTTGCGTTGTATTCCCTCGAAGAGGAAAGGGAGATGCAGCACAGTAGCGTAAGTATTTCCCTCAGTTTGGGAGAACCAAGGTATCAATCCAGTAGGAGACCACGCGCGAGTCCCTCACACCTGCACAAACAAATAAGAACTTCGCAGCCAACGCGATAAGGGGTTGTCAATCCCTTTACGGTCACTTACAAAAGTGAGATCTGATGGAGATGATAGTTTATATTTTTGGTATTTTTGGTTTATAAGAACGGCAAATAAAAGCGATAAAAGTAAAGTAGATGTAGATTGATATGTTGAGAATAGACCCGGGGGCCATAGTGTTCTCTAGTGGCTTCTCTCATGATAGCGATATTCTACGGCGGGTAAACAAATTACTGTCGAGCAATTGATAGAAAAGCGAATAATTATGAGACTATCTAGGCATGATCATTTTATATAGGCATCACGTCCGAGACAAGTAGACCGACTCCTGCCTCCATCTACTACTAGTACTCCACACATCGACCGCTATCCAGCATGCATCTAGTGTATTGAGTTCATAAGAAAAGAGTAACGCCTTAAGCAAGATGACATGATGTAGAGGGATAAACTCAAGCAATATGATATAAACCCCATCTTTTTATCCTCGATGGCAACAATACAATACGTGCCCTGCTGCCCCTACTGTCACTGGGAAAGGACACCGCAAGATTGAACCCAAAACCAAGCACTTCTGCCATTGCAAGAACTATAGATCTAGTAGGCCAAACCAAACCAATAATTCGAAGATACTTGCAAGGATATTATGAGCACACATAAAAAGTTCAGAGAAGAACCAAATATCTTTCGTAGATAACCTTGATCATAAACTCACAATTCATCGGATCTCGACAAACACACCGCAAAAAGAGATTACATCGAATAGATCTCCTCGAAGACCGAGGAGAACTTTGTATTGAGATCCAGAGAGAGAGAATAAGCCATCTAGATACTAGCTATGGACCCGAAGGTCTGTGGTAAACTACTCACAACTCATGGCGAGGGCGATGATGATGATGATGAAGAAGAACTCCGTGATGGATCCCCTCCGGTGGAGCTCCGGAATAGGCTCCAAGATGGGATCTCACGGGAATAGAAGGTTACGGCGGTGGAATTAGGGTTTTCTCTCTGTTGTCGAAGGTTTCGGGGTACGTAGACTTATATAGGAAGAAGGAGGACACCGGGGGACGCTCGAGGGGCCCATGAGGTAAGGGGGCGTGCCCCCACCCTCGTGGGCGCCTTGATGCTCCCCTGACGTGGTTCTCAAGCTCCTCGTGCGTGATTTTCTCCAAAAATATCTCTCGCGAAGGTTTCATTCCGTCTGGACTCCGTTTGATATTCTTTTTCTGCAAAACCCCGAAACAGGCAAAAAACAACAATCTGGACTGAGCCTTTGGGTTAGTAGGTTAGTCCCAAAAATGATATAAAAGTGTATGATAAAGCCCATTAAACATCCAAGACTTCATAATTAGTAGCATGGAACAATAAAAAAATATAGATACGTTGGAGACGTATCAAGCATCCCCAAGCTTAATTCCTGCTCGTCCTCGAGTAGGTAAATGATAAATAAAGAATTTTTGATGTGGAATGCAAACCAATATAGTTTTTCAATGTAATTCTCTTAATTGTGTCATGAATGTTCAGATCTGAAAGATTCAAGATAAAGTCTATATTGACATAAGAAACTATAATACTTCAAGCATACTAACAAAGCGATCATGTCTTCTCAAAATACTATGGCTAAATAAAGTTATCCCTACAAAATCATATAGTCTGGCTATGCTCCCTCTTCATCACACAAAATATTCATATCATGCACAACCCCGATTTCAGCCAAGCACTTGTTTTCATACTCTATCTTTTCAAACCTTTCAATTACATGGCAATTGCATTTCATACAATAAAGCGACAACCATATGGCTCCTGCCAGTTGCCGATAACTTTACTAAACATGATCATCTCATACAATAACGTATAACTCATCATGACATTACGGGCCACAACGGATGAAGTGGCGGAGATCGGGGAAGCGGAAAAACTCAGACAGCTACTACTAAAGAAGACTCGGTCCTATAATGTCGAGTTCCTAGTTAAAGTTATGGTTACTACCCGGAGAGGAAAGTGATTCAGATTATGAAGTTTCCGAGAGGCGCCTAAGTCTAAGATAAGGTTAGGGAAAGTAGAAGACAACAAGATTATGGCAGGCAGCCAACTCATCGAGTAAAGGCTTCCACGGCGGGTTGACCAAAATGAGGATCCCAAATGGCATGTCTTGACCATATCACATCACAACATGCCCTCAAAAAACAAGTTAGACGTCCTCTGCTTTGTTGTTGCAAGTTTTACGTGGTTGCTACGGGCTTAGCAAGAACCGTTCTTACCTACGCATACAAAACCAGAACGATTTTTCGTCAAGTATGTGATGTTTTAACCTTCACAAGGACCGGGCGTAGGCACACTCGATCCAGCTAAAGTGAGAGAGACAGACACCCACCAGTCACCTTTAAGCAACGAGTGCACATAACGGTGAAACCAGTCTCGCGTAAGCGTACGCGTAATGTCGGTCCGTGCCGCTTCATCTCACAATACTGCCGAACCAAAGTATGACATGCTCGTAAGCAGTATGACTATTATTGCCCACAACTCATTGTGTTCTACTCGTGCGTATCATCTACGCATAAACCTGGCTCATGATGCCACTGTTGGGGAACGTAGTATTTTAAAATTTTCCTACGATCACGCAAGATCTATCTACAAGATGCATAGCAACGAGAGGGCAGAGTGTGTCTACGTACCCTTGTAGACCGAAAGCGGAAGCGTTTATCAACGCGGTTGATATAGTCGTACACCTTCACGATCCGTCCCGATCTAGTACCGAACGTACGGTACCTCCGCGTTCAGCACACGTTCAGCTCGATGACGTCCCAGCCTTCTTGATCCAGCATGACGGGCGTGGTGACGGTTGTTGATGAAGAACAATCTCTGCAGGGCTTCACCAAGCACTACAGAAACTAGACGGAGGATAAACTAGAGGGTCGGGGTTGCCGGCTGCTACCTCTTGAGCTTGCGTTGTATTCCCTCGAAGAGGAAAGGGAGATGCAGCTCAGTAGCGTAAGTATTTCCCTCAGTTTTTGAGAACCAAGGTATCAATCCAGTAGGAGACCACGCGCGAGTCCCTCACACCTACACAAACAAATAAGAACTTCGTAGCCAACGCGATAAGGGGTTGTCAATCCCTTTACGGTCACTTACGAGAGTGAGATCTGATAGAGATGATAATTATATTTTTGGCATTTTTAGTTTAATAAAGCAGCAAATAAAAGCGGTAAAAGTAAAGTAGATGTAGATTGATATGTTGAGAATAGACCCGGGGGCCATAGTTTTCTCTAGTGGTTCTCTCATGATAGCGGTATTCTACGGCGGGTAAACAAATTACTGTTGAGCAATTGATAGAAAAGAAAATAATTATGAGACTATCTAGGCATAATCATTGTATATAGGCATCACGTCCGAGACAAGTAGACTGACTCCTGCCTGCATGTACTACTATTACTCCACACATCGACCGCTATCCAGCATGCATCTAGTGTATTGAGTTCATACGAACAGAGTAACGCCTTAAGCAAGATGACATGATGTAGATGGATAAACTGAAGCAATATGATGTAAACCCCATCTTTTTTATCCTCGATGGCAACAATACAATACGTGCCTTGCTGCCCCTACTGTCATTGGGAAAGGACACCGCAAGATTGAACCCAAAGCCAAGCACTTCTCCCATTGCAAGAACTATAGATCTAGTAGGCCAAACCAAACCAATAATTCGAAGAGACTTGCAAGGATATTGTGAGCACACATAAAAAGTTCAGAGAATAACCAAATATCTTTCATAGATAACTTTGATAATAAACTCACAATTCATCGGATCTTGACAAACACACCGCAAAAAGAGATTACATCGAATAGATCTCCTCGAAGGCCGAGGAGAACTTTGTATTGAGATCCAGAGAGAGAGAGAAGAAGCCATCTAGATACTAGCTATGGACCCGAAGGTCTGTGGTAAACTACTCACAACTCATGGTGAGGGCGATGATGATGATGATGATGAAGGACTCCGTGATGGATCCCCCTTCCGGAACAGGCTTCAAGATGGGATCTCCACGGGAACAGAAGCTACGGCGGTGGAATTAGGTTTTTCTCTCTGCGTATGGAGTTTCTGGGGTACGTAGGTATATATAGGAAGAAGGAGGGTACCGGGGGCCGTGTGGTCCAGCCTCGAGGCAGGGGGCGCGCCCTCGGAAGGGGGGCGCGCCCCCACCCTCGAGGGCAGGCCTTCTGCCCCCTGACTTGGTCCTGACGTTTCCCGAGCGTGATTTCCTCCAAAAATATCTGTCGCGAAGGTTTCATTCCGTTTGGACTCCGTTTGATATTCCTTTTCTGCAAAACCCTGAAATAGGCAAAAAAGAGCAATCTGGACTGGGCCTTTGGGTTAGTAGGTTAGTCCCAAAAATGATACAAAAGTGAATGATAAAGCCCATTAAACATCCAAGACTTCTTAAACAATAGCATGGAACAATAAAAAATTATAGATACGTTGGAGACGTATCATGCATCCCCAAGCTTAATTCATGCTCGTCCTCGAGTAGGTAAATGATAAAAACAGAATTTTTGATGTGGAATGCTAACCAACATAGTTTTTGAATGTAATTCTCTTAATTGTTGCATGAATGTTCATATCTGAAAGATTCAAGATAAAAGTCTATATTGACATAAGAAATAACAATACTTCAAGCAATACTAACAAAGCAATCATGTCTTCTCAAAATACTATGGCTAAAGAAAGTCATCCCTACAAAATCATATAGTGTTGGCTATGCTCCCTTGTTATCACACAAAATATCATATCATGCACAACCCCGATTTCAACCAATCATTTGTTTTCATGCTCTATTTTTTCAAACCTTTCAACTTTCACGCAATACATGAGCGTGAGCCATGGATATAGCACTATGGGTGGAATAGAGGTGGTTGTGGAGAAGACAAAAAGAGGGAGATAGTCTCACATCGACTAGGCGTATCAACGGGCTATGTAGATGCCCATCAATAGATATCAATGTGAGTGAGTAGGGATTGCCATGCAACGGATTCACTAGAGCTAAATATGAATGAAAGCTCAACAAAAGAAACTAGTGGGTGTGCATCCAACTTGCTTGTTCACGAAGACCTAGGGCGTTTGAGGAAGCCCATCGTTGGAATATACAAGCCAAGTTCTATAACGAAAATTCCCACTAGTATATGAAAGTGATTAAGCATGAGACTCTCTACAATGAAGATCATGGTGCTACTTTGAAGCACAAGTGGGGAAAAAGATAGTAGCAATTGTCCCTTTTTCTTTTTCTTATTTTTTAGCCTTTTTTTGCCTTTCTTTTTTTTCTTTTTTGCGGAGGGGCTTTATAGATTTAGCCTTTCCTCCCATGGGACAATGCTCTAATAATGACGATCATCACACTTTCATTACAACACAAAATTACAACTCGATACTACAACAACAAAGTATGACTCTATGTGAATGCCTCCGGTGGTGTACCGGTATGTGCAATGAAACAAGAGTGACATGTATGAAATGATTATGCATGGTGGCCTTGCCACAAATACGATGTCAACTACATGATCATGCAATGGCAATATGACAATATGATGCGTGTCATATAAACAGAATGGTGGAAAGTTGCATGGCAATATATCTCGGAATGGCTATGGAAATGCCATGATAGGTAGGTATGGTGGCTGTTTTGAGGAACAATATGGTGGCTGTTTTGAGGAAGGATATATAGTGGATTTATGACACCGGCGAAAGTTGCGCGGTACAAGAGAGGCTAGCAATGGTGGAAGGGTGAGAGTGCGTATAATCCATGGACTCAACATTAGTCATAAGAACTCATATACTTATTGCAAAAATCTACGAGTCATCAAAACAAAGTAATCAATGCATGCTCCTAGGGGGGAGGTTGGTAGGAGTTAACCATCGCGCGCTCCCGACCTCCACACAAAGGTTGGCACTCTACAAATACCTCATGCTTTAACTTAGTCACACAACGGTTCACCATACGTGCATGCTACGGGAATCACTAACCTTAACACAAGTATTTCTCAATTTCATAATAACTCCACTAGCATGACTATAATATCACTATCCTCATGTCTCAAAACAATTATCAAGCATCCAACATCTCATTCTATTCAATGCACTTGGTGTGAAATTTTTACTACATTGACATTGGATGTCTATCATGTTAAGACTAGTTTCTTTAGCCTAAACACTTTACCATGCTGTTCTAATAGACTCTCAAATAGATATAAGTGAAACATGAGAGTTTGACAATTTCTACAAAATATTACCACCACCATGCTCTAAAAGATATAAGTGAAGCACTAGAGCAAAAACTATTCAACTCAAAAGATATAAGTGAAGCACATAGAGTGTTCTAACAATTTATAGGCCATATTTAACTCTCTCAAATAGGTGTGTCCAGCAAGGATGATTGTGGCAAACTAACAAGCAAAGACTCAAATTATACAAGACGCTCCAAGCAAAACACATATCATGTTGCGAATAAAAATATAGCTCCAAGTATAGTTACCGATGGATGAAGACGAAAGAGGGGATGCCTTCCGGGGCATCCCCAAGCTTAGGCTTTTGATTATCTTGAATTTACTTGGGGTGCTATGGGCATCCCCAAGCTTAGGCCTTTGCTACTCCTTGTTGCATAGTCCATCAAAGCAATACTCAAAACTTGAAAACTTCACAACACAAAACTTAGACAAAAATTCTCGTGAGCTCCGTTAGTTAGAGAAAGCAAACCACTACTCAAAGGTACAGCAATGAATTCATTCTTTGTTTATATTGGTGTTAAATCTACGGTAATCCAAGTTCTCTATGGTTCATATCCTAAAATATTACTCATAGATGCGTCGGAATAAGCAAGCAACACACGAAAAACAGAATCCGTCAAAAACAGAACAGTCTGTAGTAATCTGCAGCGTTCACCTACTTCTGGAACTCCAAAAAATTCAAACTAAATTGGTACATTTTCGCAATTTGTTTAACAATCAGAAGCAAAAAGAATCAACTAAAAATCACGCTCCAGTAAAATCCCACGACTACTTTAGCGAGCGCTAACGATTCTGTTTTTCACAGCAAGATCATATAAACTTCACACAAGTCTTACCAAAGGTTCTACTTGGCACAAACACTAAAGAAAACATGAAACCACATCTAATCAGAGGCTAGATGCAATATTTATTCCCTAACAGCAACAAAAACAAAACCAATAAAATTGGGTTGCCTCCCAACTACCGCTATCATTTTACGCCCCTAGCTAGGCACTGATATTTCAATGATGCTCACATGAAAGACAAGAATTGAAGCACAAGAAGAGCATCATAAAGCACATGCAAACACATCTAAGTCTAACATACTTCCTATGCATAGGCATTTTATAGGAAAACAAATTAGCAAGACAAGCAAGATCTAGCCTATGCAAGGAAGAAGAAAGAAACAATAGCAATCTCAACATAACGAGAGGTAAATTAGTAACATGAAAATTTCTACAACCATATTTTCCTCTCTCATAATAATTGCATGTAGGATCATAAGAAAATTCAAAAATATATCTATCACATAACATATTCTCAACACGATCCACATGCATGCAAAGTTGACACTCCTCCAAAATAGCGGGATTAACATTAACTAAAGTCACGACCTCTCCAAACCCACTTTTATCAAGAATTCCATAAGATTGAATATTCTCCAAATATGTGGGATCTAAAGTTGACACTCTTCCAAATCCACTTTCAATATTATTGCAAACATTATCAATCTCATATTCATCATGGGGGTTAAATAAATTTTCAAGATCATAAGAAGAATCACCCCAATCATGATCATTGCAGCAAGTAGTAGCCATAGCAAAACAAGCATCCCCAAGCTTAGGGTTTTGCATATCATTAGCACAATTGACATCAATAGAATTTATAATAACATCATTGCAATTATGCTTTTTATTCAAGGAGCTATCGTGAATCAATTAATGTTTTTCTTTCAATATTTCGTCATAATTTCCAGATTCACAAATTTCAAGCAAAACCCCATAAAGATAATCTAGTGCACGCAACTCACTAGCAATAGGTTAAACATAATTGGTTCTCTTAAAGAGATTAGCAAGTGGATGAGGATCCATACTTTAGCAAGCGAAGATGCAAGCTAATTGAGGGCACATAGTAGCACAAGCAAACAAGAGGCACACAAACGATAAACACACGGAGGAAGAAGGGCGAATAAAACGGCAAGGGTGAAGTGGGGGAGAGGAAAATGAGAGGCAAAAATGTAATGCGAAGGATAAGGGTTTGTGATAGGTACTTGGTATATGACTTTTGCGTAAGCCTCCCCGGCAACGGCGCCAGAAATTCTTCTTGCTACCTCTTGAGCTTGTGTTGTATTCCCTCGAAGAGGAAAGGGAGATGCAGCACAGTAGCGTAAGTATTTCCCTTAGTTTTTGAGAACCAAGGTATCAATCCAATAGGAGACCACACGCGAGTCCCTCGCACCTGCACAGACAAATAAGAACTTCGCAGCCAACGCGATAAGGGGTTGTCAATCCCTTTACGGTCACTTACAAGAGTGAGATCTGATAGTGATGATAATTATATTTTTGGTATTTTTAGTTTAATAAAACAGCAAATAAAAGCGGTAAAAGTAAAGTAGATGTTGATTGATATGTTGAGAATGGACCCGGGGGCCATAGTTTTCTCTAGTGGCTTCTCTCATGATAGCGGTATTCTACGGCGGGTAAACAAATTACTGTCGAGCAATTGATAGAAAACCGAATAATTATGAGACTATCTAGGCATGATCATTGTATATAGGCATCACATCCGAGACAAGTAGACCGACTCCTGCCTGCATCTACTACTATTACTCCACACATCGACCGCTATCAAGCATGCATCTAGTGTATTGAGTTCATACGAACAGAGTAACGCCTTAAGCAAGATGACATGATGTAGAGGGATAAACTCAAGCAATATGATGTAAACCCCATGTTTTTATCCTCGATGGCAACAATACAATACGTGCCTTGCTGCCCCTACTGTCACTGGGAAAGGACACCGCAAGATTGAACCCAAAGCCAAGCACTTCTCCCATTGCAAGAACTATAGATCTAGTAGGCCAAACCAACCCAATAATTTGAAGAGACTTGCAAGGATATTATGAGCACACATAAAAAGTTCAGAGAAGAACCAAATATCTTTCATAGATAACCTTGATCATAAACTCACAATTCATCGGATCTCGACAAACACACCGCAAAAAGAGATTACATTGAATAGATCTCCTCGAAGGCCGAGGAGAACTTTGTATTGAGATCCAGAGAGAGAGAAGAAGCCATCGAGATACTAGCTATGGACCCAAAGGTCTGTGGTAAACTACTCACAACTCATGGTGAGGGCTATCATGATGATGATGAAGGCCTCCGTGATGGATCCCCCTTCCGAAACAGGCTCCAAGATGGGATCTCCACGGGAACAGAAGCTACGGCGGTGGAATTAGGGTTTTCTCTCTGTGTATGGAGTTTCTGGGGTACGTAGGTATATATAGGAAGAAGGAGGGCACCGGGGGCCGTGTCGGCCAGCCTCGAGGCAGGGGGTGCGCCCTGGGAAGGGGGGCGCGCCCCCCACCCTCGAGGGCAGGCCTTCTGCCCCCTAACTTGGTCCTGACGTTTCCCGAGCGTGATTTCCTCCAAAAATATCTCTCGCGAAGGTTTCATTCCATTTGGACTCCATTTGATATTCCTTTTCTGCAATACCCTGAAATAGGCAAAAAAATAGCAATCTGGAGTGGGCCTTTGGGTTAGTAGGTTAGTCCCAAAAATGATGCAAAAGTGAATGATAAAGCCCATTAAACATCCAATACGTCATAAACAATGGCATGGAACAATAAGAATTATAGATACGTTGGAGACGTATCACCGGCACACGGCTTGGTGTATCTTGATGTGTCTTGGGTGCTAGCCCTACCCCTCTATTTATATATTGAGCCTTGGGGTCGAAACTTGGAGTAAAAGCCTTCACAAAGTCGGTTTCACCCGAAAGTCAAGAGTCCTTCTCGGACTCCAGGGTCAGACGCCAGGGTTCCCGGCGTCTAGCCCTGGACTCCGCAAAATTCCTTTTGCGCTTTCCAAAAACTTGTGTGATTTCCCCTTTGGCCCAAATAAAGTGTTCTCGTACCCAAAATTTCGCGAAACATCCGGAACCCCTTCCGGTGAATTCCGGAACCCTTTCGAAGGTCAAACACTATTATCCTATATATTAATCTTTATCTCTGGACCATTCCGGAGTTCCTCGTCATGTCCGTGCTCACATCCGGGACTCCGAATAACATTCGGTCACCAACATACATAACTCATTAAATACTATATCGTCAACGAACGTTTAAGCGTGCGGACCCTACGGGTTCGAGAACTGTGTAGACATGACCAAGACATCTCTCCGGTCAATAACCAATAGCGGAACCTGGGTGCCCATATTGGCTCCTACATATTCTACGAAGATCTTTATCGGTCGAACCGCATAACAACATACGTTGTTCCCTTTGTCATCGGTATGTTACTTGCCCGAGATTCGATCGTCGGTATCTCAATACCTAGTTCAATCTTGTTGCCGGCAAGTCTCTTTAATCATTCCGTAATGCATCATCTCGTGACTAACTCATTAGTCATTCTCTTGCAAGGCTTATTATGATGTGCATTACCGAGAGGGCCCAGAGATACCTCTCCGACACTGGGAGTGACAAATCCTATTCTTGATCTATGCCAACACCACGAACACCTTCAGAGACACCTGTAGAGCATCTTTATAATCACCCAGTTACGTTGTGACGTTTGATAGCACACAAGGTGTTCCTCCGGTATTCGGGAGTTGCATAATCTCATAGTCATAGGAACATGTATAAGTCATGAAGAAAGCAATAGCATTAAAACTAAACGATCATAGTGCTAAGCTAACGGATGGGTCTTGTCCATCACATCATTCTCCTAATGATGTGATCCCGTTAATCAAATGACAACACATGTCTATGGTCAGGAAACATAACCATCTTTGATCAACGAGCTAGTCAAGTAGAGGGATACTAGGGACACTCTGTTTTGTCTATGTATTCACACATGTACTAAGTTTCCAGTTAATACAATTCTAGCATGAATAATAAATATTTATCATGATATGAGGAAATATAAATAACAACTTTATTATTGCCTCTAGGGCATATTTCCTTCACCCTTCACACGTCTTGGCGAAGCGATTGGAGGACCTTGCCGCGGAGGGGCTCATCCCGGTGGACGGGTGGAGACGTCCAAAGGTGGGAGAGGTCGAGCCGGCGTCGTAGGGGGACGAGCACATCCTGTTGGTCACCCACATTGAGTAGGGTTTTTCGATGCCTCCTCACCCTTTTCCCATGTAGTTCTGGACTATTTTGGAGCTCAGCTCCACCATCTTCCTCCAAAAGTCATCGTCTATCCATCCGCGTTCGTCTCTCTCCGCGAGAACTTCACGGTTCTTCGATCAACATGTGAAGATGTATTTGAACAAACCCCAATGCGGAAGACCTAGCCGATGAAGTTCTCGCAGAGAGGGACCATCTTCCAACGAAAGCCATCGTCTATCCGTCTGCGTTCGTCTCTCTCAGCGAGAAGTTCTGAAAGGATCGAGAAGAAGTGTCTAGAGGGGGTGTGAATAGACTCCTAGCAAAGGAAAGTGGCAGCTTTTAAATTACTTGATGTTGGAGTGGAATTTTAGCACAGGTTTAAACATACCTAGCGAGCATGTAGAACAATAGTATATAGGTATTGGAAAGTAAAGCATGCAACTTTGACTACTTGACCAAAAGCAAAACCTAGCCTTTTCCCAATTTTAGTTCTTGGCAGATTTTAGCAACTTAGCACAAGTCAAGCAATCAACCTACACATGCAATTCTAAGAGTATAGCAGCGGAATGTAAAACAATTGCATATGAAGGTAAAGGGAGGAGTTTGGAGAATGCAAACGCAAGTGAAGACACATATGTTTTTATCTTGGTTCCGATAGGTAGTGCTATCATACATCCAGGTTGATGGAGACTTTAACCCACGAAGGGTAACGACTGTGCGAGTCCACGGAGGGCTCCACCCATGAAGGGTCCACGAAGAAGCAACCTTGTCTATTGATACGTCTCCAACGTATCTATAATTTTTGATTATTCCATGCTATTATATTATCCTTCTAGGATGTCTTATGGGCTTTATTATACAATTTTGTATGATTTTTGGGACTAACCTATTAACCCAGAGCCCAGTGCCAGTTTCTGTTTTTCTCCTATTTTAGGGTTTTACAGAAAAGGAAAATCAAAGGGAGTCCAATTGACGAGCCAATTTTTGATGATTTTTTCTGGACCAAAAGAAGCCCCCGAAGCAAAAGAGTTGGGCCAGGAAAGCCACGAGCTGCCCTCGAGGGTGGCGCCACGCCCTGGGCAGGGGGGGCGCGCCCCCTATCTCGAGGACGGCCCGTAGCTCCCCTTTACTTGGCCCCGACTCCAAAAATTCCTATAAATACTGAAACCTTCGAAAATTAACCTAGATCGAGAGTTCCACCGCCGAAAGCCTCTGTAGCCACCGAAAACCAATCTAGACCCGTTCTGGCACCCTGTCGGAGGGGGGAATCCCTCTCCGGTGGCTATCTTCATCATCTCGGCGCTCTCCATGATGAGGAGGGAGTAGTCCACCCTCGGGGCTGAGGGTATGTACCAGTAGCTATGTGTTTGATCTCTCTCTCTCTCGTGTTCTTGAGATGGCACGATCTTGATGTATCGCGAGCTTTGCTATTCTAGTTGGATCTTCTTCTCCCCCTCTACTCTCTTGTAATAGATTGAGTTTTCCCTTTGAAGTTATCTTATCGGATTGAGTCTTTAAGGATTTGAGAACACTTGATGTATGTCTTGCACGTGTTTATCTGTGGTGACAATGGGATATCATGTGATCCACTTGATGTATGTTTTGGTGATCAACTTGCGGGTTTCGTGACCTTGGGAATCTATGCATAGGGGTTGGCACACGTTTTCGTCTTGACTCTCCGGTAGAAACTTTGGGGCACTCTTTGAAGTTCTATGTGTTGGTTGAATAGATGTTTCTGAGATTGTGTGATGCATATCGTATAATCATGCCCACGGATACTTGAGGTGACAATGGAGTATCTAGGTGACATTAGGGTTTTGATTGATTTGTGTCTTAAGGTGTTATTCTAGTACGAACTCTATGATAGATTGAACGTTACTACGGACTCTTGAATAGTTCGATCAGAAAGAATAACTTTGAGGTGGTTTCGTCCCCTACCATAATCTCTTCGTTTGTTCTCCGCTATTAGTTACTTTGGAGTGGCTCTTTGTTTCATGTTGAGGGCTAGTAATATGTTCCAATTATGTTATCCTTGTTGAGAGAACTTGCACTAGTGAAAGTATAAACCCTAGGCCTTGCCTACTATCATTGCAACACCGTTTATGCTCACATTTACCACTTGCTACCTTGCTGTTTTTATATTTTCTTATTACAAAAACTTATCTACCATCCATATTGCACTTGTATCACCATCTCTTCGCCGAACTAGTGCACCTATACAATTTACCATTGTATTGGCTGTGTTGGGGACACAAGAGACTCTTTGTTATTTGGTTGCAGGGTTGTTTGAGAGAGACCATCTTCATCCTACGCCTCCCACGGATTGATAAACCTTAGGTCATCCACTTGAGGGAAATTTGCTACTGTCCTACAAACCTCTGCACTTGGAGGCCCAACAACGTCTACAAGAAGACGGGTGCGTAGTAGACATCATCTATCCCACCATGGCCATCGCCCACGAAGGACTTGCCTCACTAGGGTAGATCTTCACGAAGTAAGCGATCTCCTTGCCCGTACAAACTCCTTGGTTCAACTCCACAATCTCGTCGGAGGCTCCCAAGTGACACCTAACCAATCTAGGAGACACCACTCTGCAAAAGGTAATAGACGGTGTGTTGATGATGAACTCCTTGCTCAAATAATTCAAATGATAGTCTCCCCAACACTCAAATAGCTCCTCACAGATTTGGATATGGTGGAGGAAGGATTTGAGTGGAAATCAACTAGGGAAGGCTAGAGAACAACATTCATATGGTAGGAATGGAATATCTTGATCTCAACACTTGAGTAGGTGATTCTCTTCTCAGAACATGTATGATGGAAGTATAGGTATGTTCTGATGGCTCTCTCCATGAATGAAGAGTGGGTGGAGGGGTTGTTGGGGAACGTAGTATTTTAAAATTTTCCTACGATCACGCAAGATCTATCTACCAGATGCATAGCAACGAGAGGGAAGAGTGTGTCTACGTACCCTCGTAGACCGGAAGCGGAAGCGTTAAGTGACGCGGTTGATGTAGTCGAACTTCTTCGCGATCCAACCGATCAAGCACCGAACGTACGGCACCTCCGCGTTCAGCACACGTTCAGCTTGATGACGTCCCACAAGCTCTTGATCCAGTTGAGCTTCACGGGAGAGTTTCGTCAGCACGACGGCGTGGTGACGGATATGATGTATCTACTGGCGCAGGGCTTCGCCTAAGCACTGCGACAATATGATCAAGGTGTGTTTCTGTGGAGGGGGGCACCGCACACGGCTAGAACAATTCAACTTGTGTGTCTTTGGGTGCCCCCTGCCCCCGTATATAAAGGAGCAAGGGGGGAGGCCGGCCGGCCCTCCTATGGTGCGGCTAGGGTGCAATCCTACTAGGAATAGGATTGCAATCCTATTCCTAGTAGGAACTACCAAAGAAGGAAGAAGGGGGAAGGAAAGAAAGGGTGAGGGAGAGGCAAAGAGGGGCCGCGCCCCCCTCCCCTTGTCCTATTCGGACTCCTCCTAGGGAGGGGGAGCGCCACCTCCTGGCTGCTGCCCTCTCTCTCCCCTATGGCCCACCAGGGCCCACCATTCCCCCGGGGGGTTCCGGTAACCCCTCCGGCACTCCGGTAAATTCCGAAACTTTCCAGAACACTTCCGGTGTCTGAATATAGTCGTCCAATATATCAATCTTTATGTCTCGGACATTCCGAGACTCCTCGTCATGTCTGTGATCTCATCCAGGACTCCGAACTACCTTCGGTACATCAAAACTCATAAACTCATAATACCGATCGTCATCAAACGTTAAGCGTGCGGACCCTACGGGTTCGAGAACTATGCAGACATGACCCAGACTCATCTCCGGTCAATAACCAATAGCGGAACCTGGATGCTCATATTGGCTCCTACATATTCTACGAATATCTTTATCGGTCAAACCGCATAACAACATACGTTGTTCCTTTTGTCATCGGTATGTTACTTGCCCGAGATTCGATCGTCGGTATCTCTATACCTAGTTCAATCTCATTACCGGCAAGTCTCTTTACTCGTTCCGTAACACATCATCTCGTGACTAACTCATTAGTCTTTTGCTTGCAAGGCTTATTATGATGTGTGTTACCGAGAGGGCCCAGAGATACCTCTCCGACACTCGGAGTGACAAATCCTAATCTTGATCTATGCCAACACCACGAATACTTTCGGATACACCTGTAGAGCATCTTTATGATCACCCAGTTACGTTGTGACGTTTGATAGCACACAAGGTGTTCCTACGGAATTCGGGAGTTGCATAATCTCATAGTCATAGGAACATGTATAAGTCATGAAGAAAGCAATAGTAGTAAAACTAAACGATCATAGTGCTATGCTAACGGATGGGTCTAGTCCATCACATCATTCTTCTAATGATGTGATCCCGTTGATCAAATGACAACTCATGTCTATGGCTAGGAAACATAACCATCTTTGATCAATGAGCTAGTCTAGTAGAGGCATACTAGGGACATACTGTTTTGTCTATGTATCCACACATGTACTAGGTTTCCGGTTAATACAATTCTAGCATGAATAAAAGACATTCATCACGATATAAGGAAATACAAATAACATCTTTATTATTGCCTCTAGGGCATATTTCCTTCAGTCTCCCACTTGAACTAGAGTCAATAATCTAGATTACAAAGTGATGATCCTCACACCCATGGAGTCCTGGTGCTGATCATGTTTTGCCCGTGGAAGAGGCTTAGTCAATGGGTCTGCAACGTTCAGATCCGTATGTATTTTGCAAATCTCTATGTCTCCTTCCTTGACTAGATCGCGGATGGAATTGAAGCGTCTTTTGATGTGCTTTGTTCTCTTGTGAAACCTGGATTCCTTCGCCAAGGCTATTGCTCCAGTGTTGTCACAAAAGATTTTCATTGGACCCGATGCACTAGGTATTACACCTAGATCGGATATGAACTCCTTCATCCAGACTCCTTCATTTGCTGCTTCCGAAGCAGCTATGTATTCCGCTTCACACGTAGATCCCGCCACGACGCTCTGCTTGGAACTGCACCAACTGACAGCTCCACCGTTCAATAAAAATACATATCCGGTTTGTGACTTAGAGTCATCCGGATCAGTGTCAAAGCTAGAATCGACGTAACCATTTACGACGAGCTCTTTGTCACCTCCATACACGAGAAACATATCCTTAGTCCTTTTCAGGTATTTCAGGATGTTCTTGACCGCTGTCCAGTGATCCACTCCTGGATTACTTTGGTACCTCCCTGCTAGACTTATAGCAAGGCACACATCAGGTCTGGTACACAGCATTGCATACATGATAGATCCTATGGCTGAGGCATAGGGAATGACTTTCATTTTCTCTCTATCTTCTGCAGTGGTCGGGCATTGAGTCTTACTCAACTTCATACCTTGCAATACAGGCAAGAACCCTTTCTTTGACTGATCCATTTTGAACTTCTTCAAAATCTTATCAAGGTATGTGCTTTGTGAAAGTCCAATTAAGCGTCTTGATCTATCTCTATAGATCTTGATGCCTAATATATAAGCAACTTCACCGAGGTCTTTCATTGAAAAACTCTTATTCAAGTATCCTTTTATGCTATCCAGAAATTCTATATCATTTCCAATCAATAATATGTCATCCATATATAATATTAGAAATGCTACATAGCTCCCACTCACTTTCTTGTAAATACAGGCTTCTCCAAAAGTCTGTATAAAACCATATGCTTTGATCACCTCATCAAAGCGTATATTCCAACTCCGAGATGCTTGCACCAGTCCATAGATGGATCGCTGGAGCTTGCATACTTTGTTAGCACCTTTTGGATCGACAAAACCTTCTGGTTCCATCATATACAACTCTTCTTTGAGATATCCATTCAGGAATGCAGTTTTGACATCCATTTGCCAGATTTCATAATCATAAAATGCGGCAATTGCTAACATGATTCGGACAGACTTAAGCATCGCTACAGGTGAGAAAGTCTCATCGTAGTCAACTCCTTGAACTTGTCGAAACCCTTTCGCAACAAGTCGAGCTTTGTAAACAGTAACATTACCGTCTGCGTCGGTCTTCCTCTTGAAGATCCATTTATTTTCGATGGCCTGCCGATCATCGGGCAAGTCAACCAAAGTCCACACTTTGTTTTCATACATGGATCCCATCTCAGATTTCATGGCCTCAAGCCATTTTGCGGAATCTGTGCTCATCATCGCTTCCTCATAGTTCGTAGGTTCATCATGGTCTAGTAACATGATTTCCAGAACTGGGTTGCCGTACCACTCTGGTGCGGAACGTACTCTGGTTGATCTACGACGTTCAGCAGAAACTTGATCTGAAGTTTCATGATCATCATCATTAACTTCCTCACTGATTGGTGTAGGAATCACTGGAACAATTTTCTGTGATGTACTACTTTCCAATTCAGGAGAAGGTACAATTACCTCATCAAGTTCTATTTTCCTCCCACTCACTTCTTTCGAGAGAAACTCCTTCTCTAGAAAGGATCCATTCTTAGCAACGAATATCTTGCCTTCGGATCTGTGATAGAAGGTGTACCCAACAGTCTCTTTTGGGTATCATATGAAGACACATTTCTCCGACTTGGGTTCGAGCTTATCAGGTTGAAGCTTTTTCACATAAGCATCGCAGCCCCAAACTTTAAGAAACGACAACTTTGGTTTCTTGCCAAACCATAGTTCATAAGGTGTCGTATCAACGGATTTAGATGGTGCCCTTTTTAATGTGAATGCAGCTGTCTCTAAAGCATAACTCCAAAACGATAGTGGTAAATTGGTAAGAGACATCATAGATCGCACCATATCCAATAAAGTACGGTTACGACGTTCGGACACACCATTACGCTGTGGTGTTCCGGGTGGCGTGAGTTGTGAAACTATTCCACATTGTTTCAAATGAAGACCAAACTCGTAACTCAAATATTCTCCTCCACGATCAGATCGTAGAAACTTTATTTTCTTGTTACGATGATTTTCTACTTCACTCTGAAATTCTTTGAACTTTTCAAATGTTTCAGACTTGTGCTTCATTAAGTAGATATACCCATATCTGCTCAAATCATCAGTGAAGGTCAGAAAATAATGATACCCACCGCGAGCTTCAATACTCATTGGCCCACATACATCAGTATGTATGATTTCCAACAAATCTGTTGCTCGCTCCATAGTTCCGGAGAACGGAGTTTTAGTCATCTTGCCCATGAGGCATGGTTTGCAAGCACCAAGTGATTCATAATCAAGTGAAAAAGTCCATCACTATGGAGTTTCTTCATGCGCTTTACACCAATATGACCTAAACGGCAGTGCCACAAATAAGTTGCATTATCATTATTAACCTTGCATGTTTTGGTTTCAATATTATGAATATGTGTATCACTACAATCGAGATCTAATAAGAATAGACCACTCTTTAAGGGTGCATGACCATAAATGATATTATTCATAAAAATAGAACAACCATTATTCTCTAATTTAAATGAATAACCGTCTCGCAACAAACAAGATCCAGATATAATGTTCATGCTCAACGCTGGCACCAAATAACAATTATTTAGGTCTAAAACTAATCCCGAAGGTAGATGTAGAGGTAGCGTGCCGACGGCGATCACATCGACTTTGGAACCATTTCCCACGCGCATCGTCACCTCGTCCTTAGCCAATCTTCGTTTAATCCGTAGTCCCTGTTTCGAGTTACAAATATTAGCAACCGAACCGGTATCAAATACCCAGGTACTACTACGAGCATTAGTAAGGTACACATCAATAACATGTATATCACATATACCTTTGTTCACCTTACCATCCTTCTTATCCGCCAAATACTTGGGGCAGTTCCGCTTCCAGTGTCCAGTCCCCTTGCAGTAGAAGCACTCAGTTTCAGGCTTGGCTCCAGACTTAGGTTTCTTCGTGGGAGTAGCAACTGTCTTGCTATTCTTCTTGAAGTTCCCCTTCTTTCCCTTGCCCTTTTTCTTGAAACTAGTGGTCTTGTTAACCATCAACACTTGATGCTCTTTTTTGATTTCTACCTCCGCAGCCTTAAGCATAGCGAAGAGCTCGGGAATTGTCTTTTGCATCCCTTGCATATTATAGTTCATCATGAAGCCTTTATAGCTTGGTGGCAGTGATTGAAGAACTCTATCAATAACACTATCCTCGTCAACTTTGCAAACAAGTTGAGTCATATGATTGTAGTACCCAGACATTCTGAGCAAGTGTTCACTGATAGAACTATTCTCCTCCATCTTGCAGCTGTAGAACTTATTGGAAATCTCATATTTCTCAATACGGGCATTTGCTTGAAATATTAACTTCAACTCCTGGAACATCTCATATGGTCCATGACGTTCAAAACGTCGTTGAAGTCCCAGTTCTAAGCCGTAAAGCATGGCACACTGAACTATCGTGTAGTCATCAGACTGCGACTGCCAGACGTTCAAAGCGTCTACATTAGCGGGAGGGGGCTTGTCACCTAGCGGTGCTTCAAGGACATAATTCTTCTATGCAGCAATGATGATACTCCTCAAGTTACGGACCCAGTCTGTGTAATTGCTACCATCATCTTTCAACTTAGCTTTCTCTAGGAATGCATTAAAATTCAAAGGAACGGTAGCACGGGCCATTGATCTACAACAACATAGATATGCAAAAACTATCAGGACTAAGTTCATGATAATTCAAAGTTCAATTTAATCATATTAATTAAAGAACTCCCACTTAGATAGACATCCCTCCGGTCATCTAAATGATCACGTGATCCAAATCAACTAAACCATGTCCGATCATCACGTGAGATGGAGTAGTTTCAATGGTGAACATCTTATGTTGATCATATCTACTATATGATTCATGCTCGACCTTTCGATCTCCAGTGTTCCGAGGCCATATCTGCATATGCTAGGCTCGTCAAGTTTAACCCGAGTATTCCGCGTGTGTAAAACTGGCTTACATCCGTTGTATTTGAACGTAGAGCTTATCACACCCGATCATCACGTGGTGTTTCGGCACGACGAACTTTCGCAATGGTGCATACTCAGGGAGAACACTTATACCTTGAAATTTAGTGAGGGATCATCTTATAATGCTACCGTCGTTCTAAGCAAAATAAGAAGCATAATAAGATAAACATCACATGCAATCAAAATATGTGACATGATATGGCCATCATCATCTTGTGCTTTTGATCTCTATCTCCAAAGCACCGTCATGATCATCTTCGTCACCGGCGTGACACCTTGATCTCCATCGTAGCATCGTTGTCGTCTCGCTAACTATTGCTTCTACGACTATCGCTACCGCTTAGTGATAAAGTAAAGCAATTACATGGCGATTGCATTTCATACAATAAAGCGACAACCATATGGCTCCTGCCAGTTGCCGATAACATTACAAAAAATGATCATCTCATACAACACTGTATAACTCATCATGTCTTGACCATATCACATCACAACATGCCCTGCAAAAACAAGTTAGACGTCCTCTACTTTGTTGTTGCAAGTTTTACGTGGCTGCTACGGGCTTAGCAAGAACCGTTCTTACCTACGCATACAAAACCACAACGATGTTTCGTCAAGTATGTGCTGTTTTAACCTTCACAAGGACCGGGCGTAGCCACACTTGATTCAGCTAAAGTGAGAGAGACAGACACCCGCCAGTCACCTTTAAGCAACGAGTGCTCGTAACGGTGAAACCAGTCTCGCGTAAGCGTACGCGTAATGTCGGTCCGGGCCGCTTCATCACCGCCGAAGCAAAGTATGACATGCTGGTAAGCAGTATGACTAGTATCGCCCACAACTCATTGTGTTCTACTCGTGCATATCATCTACGCATAGACCTGGCTCATGATGCCACTGTTGGGGAACGTAGTATTTTAAAATTTTCCTACGATCATGCAAGATCTATCTACCAGATGCATAGCAACGAGAGGGAAGAGTGTGTCTATGTACCCTCCTAGACCGGAAGCGGAAGCGTCAAGTGACGCGGTTGATGTAGTCGAACTTCTTCGCGATCCAACCGATCAAGCACCGAACGTACGGCACCTCCGCGTTCAGCACACGTTCAGCTTGATGACCTCCCACGAGCTCTTGATCTAGTTGAGCTTCACGGGAGAGTTTCGTCAGCATGACGGCGTGGTGACGAATATGATGTATCTACTGGCGCAGGGCTTCGCCTAAGCACTGCGACAGTATGATCGAGGTGTGTTTCTGTGGAGGGGGGCACCGCACACGGCTAGAACAATTCAACTTGTGTGTCTTTGGGTGCCCCCCTGCCCCCGTATATAAAGGAGCAAGGGGGGCTGCCGGCCGGCCCTCCTATGGTGCGGCTAGGGTGCAATCCTACTAGGAATAGGATTGCAATCCTATTCCTAGTAGGAACTACCAAAGAAGGAAGAAGGGGGAAGGAAAGAAAGGGAGAGGGAGAGGGAAAGAGGGGCCGCGCCCCCCTCCCCTTGTCCTATTCGGACTCCTCCTAGGGAGGGGGCGCGCCACCTCCTGGCAGCTGCCCTCTCTCTCCCCTATGGCCCACCAGGGCCCACCATTCCCCCGGGGGGTTCCGGTAACCCCTCCGGCACTCCGGTAAATTCCGAAACTTTCCAGAACACTTCCGGTGTCCGAATATAGTCGTCCAATATATCAATCTTTATGTCTTGGACATTCCGAGACTCCTCGTCATGTTCGTGATCTCATCCGGGACTCCGAACTACCTTCGGTACATCAAAACTCATAAACTCATAATACCGATCGTCATCAAACGTTAAGCGTGCGGACCCTACGGGTTCGAGAACTATGCAGACATGACCGAGACTCATCTCCGGTCAATAACCAATAGCGGAACCTGGATGCTCATATTGGCTCCTACATATTCTACGACGATCTTTATCGGTCAAACCGCATAACAACATACGTTGTTCCTTTTGTCATCGGTATGTTACTTGCCCGAGATTCGATCGTCGGTATCTCTATACCTAGTTCAATCTCGTTACCGGCAAGTCTCTTTACTCGTTCCATAACACATCATCTCGTGACTAACTCATTAGTCTTTTGCTTGCAAGGCTTATTATGATGTGTGTTACCGAGAGGGCCCAGAGATACCTCTCCGACACTCGGAGTGACAAATCCTAATCTTGATCTATGCCAACACCACGAATACTTTCGGATACACCTGTAGAGCATCTTTATGATCACCCAGTTACGTTGTGACGTTTGATAGCACACAAGGTGTTCCTACGGAATTCGGGAGTTGCATAATCTCATAGTCATAGGAACATGTATAAGTCATGAAGAAAGCAATAGCAGTAAAACTAAACGATCATAGTGCTATGCTAACGGATGGGTCTAGTCCATCACATCATTCTTCTAATGATGTGATCCCATTGATCAAATGACAACTCATGTCTATGGCTAGGAAACATAACCATCTTTGATCAATGAGCTAGTCTAGTAGAGGCATACTAGGGACATACTGTTTTGTCTATGTATCCACACATGTACTAGGTTTCCGGTTAATACAATTCTAGCATGAATAAAAGACATTTATCACGATATAAGGAAATACAAATAACATCTTTATTATTGCCTCTAGGGCATATTTCCTTCAGGGGTACATATAGCCTCCACACAAAATCTAACCGTTACACACAATTTACCAAACTCAATGGGACCGATTCTGAGAACTCGGTCAGACCGATTTAGTTCATAATGTGACCGTTAGAAATTTTGGTGGGACCGATATGATCAACTCGGTGGGACCGATTTCATTAGGGTTAGGGCATAACGTAATCTCGGTGAGACCGATTACACAAACTCGATGTGACCGATTTTGGTAATAAGCACACCAGAGAGTTGGCCAGGCACACTCGGTGGGACCAATTCGCTCGTTTCGGTGAGACCGAAACGTTACAAAGAGGCAACAAAGAGTTTGCAATGTTAACTCGGTGAGACTTATTTTCACATCTCGGTTAGACCGAAATGTTTCAAATAGGAAACAGGGAGTTTACATTCCATCTCGGTGAGAACGAGATCCCTTTCGGTGAGACCGAAATGATTAGGGTTTCTGGCAGTGGCTATGTCGAATGAACTCGGTGGTGCCGGATAGAAATTTTCGGTGGGGCCGAGTTTGACTTTTGGTTTGGGACATATGTGGATGTGAGAAAGTGGTTGTGAGTTTGGAGCATATCACTAAGCACTTTGAGCAAGTAAGCCATTAAGCAACACCTCATCCCCTTTTAATAGTATTGGCTTTCCTATGGAATCAATGTGATCTTGGATCACTAAAATAGAAAATGTAGAGTCCTGAGCTTTGAGCTTGAGCCAATCCTTTGTCCTTATCATCTTGAAGGGGTTCCACATCCTCTAGTCCATGCCTCTCCATCTGTTGAACTTGTCTGAAATATACTAGATGAAAACATTAGTCCAACAAGAAATATGTTGACATTAATTACCAAAATCACCCAGGGAGCACTTGTGCTTTCAATCCCCCCCCTTTTTGGTAATTGATGACAACATACATCAAAGCTTTAGATAAAGATATGAAGAATAACAAGTAAAGCTTTGGAAGGACATGTGGCATGCATAGGCTCCCCCTATATGTATGCAATCACGTGAATATGGAATATAAGAACATGTGAAAGCATAGACATGACAGAGCAAGCAATGAGTTACATGTATCTTGGTTAGTTGCATCAGAGCAAATGATATGAATATGCGAAGTGTATCCTCATGTTCATGATTCCTTCTTGCAAACAATATGTACATTAGCAAGAAATCTTCATGCACCTGAGTGTGATGCATATACTTACCTTGTGGTCTTGAGCTGGCTTATGAAGGGATGAACCTGAGTAAACAAGGTTAGATAACACAGGTACATCTACTAGACAGAGCAACAAAAGAGTCACAAGAATACCAAGATTGGGAAAACATGTGGAGTGTGAGTACTGGGTACTCTGGAATGCAAACATGTTCCCAAAAGTAGAAAATATGCAATGAATTCAAAGACTTTCTTCCCTAGCAGTCTTTCTCCCCCCGAGTCTTATATTGGATAATGGAAGAAAGTAGGGAAACATAATTAGAGCAAAACAGATCAGACCAACAACATAGACATGTCTTTCCCCTCTTAAAGACATGTGGCTTCTCTCCTCTTGAACACCAAGCATTTGGGGCATGTGATTTGATGTGAACTCTTTCTCCCCCCTTAAGCTCCCCCCCTTCAGCTTTGATGTGAATTCTATCCCCCTTTGATATCAATTTCCAAGAAGGGATCTTCTGGCGTGTGAGTCAAAATAGGTTTGGTCCTTGAGTTACAGAGCAGAGTTGTATGTAAAATGTGATGCTGGTAGAGGACAACTATCATTGAGTGGAGCTGGAATAAATATGAAGGATGCAAATGACAAATTGTCTCCACAGTATTGAAATCAGTTAAACCGAGTTATTTGCTTCGATGGCACCGAGATGGTTCGGTTTGACCGAGAGAGGCAAATCGGTGTGTCCGAGTTCAACACAGAGAGAACAATTTTTCATCTCAGCTCACTAGGAAAATTAGATCTCACAAAGATTTGCAAGGAATTAACTGAAAGATTTGCAATGAATTGTATGCAGAATAAAAACAGAGAAAAGAAAATCTAGATGAAGTCACAATGCAAGGAACAAATGCAAGAGCACAAAGAAACACTAGAGAACTTCATCTAGAATTGGTCAGCGACAAAGTCACCTATGTTAGAGTATATTGACTTAGGAGTCAAGTGAAGACACTTGATCATGGGTCATACTCATCGTTTAAGCTCAAAATGGGGTTACCATTTTTCGTTTAAGCACTTGATGTATTCTCATCTTGTTGAGTTTCTTTGACCCATGACTTGCGGTAAAGCTTCTCTAAGACGGAATAACATACCTTGGGTGGTGGTCTTTATCTTGATCATGTAGCTAAACTTGTGTGGGTTTCTCAAAGTTGATGTAGCTCATCAAGAATTGTAAGCACCACTTGTAGTTTGAGTTCATCTACCTACATGGGTTAGTCTTGCAAGGAAGAGAACTTGTGTATCCAAAATGACAATCATGAAAAATGGATACCAAATGAAATTTGATATATAGAATTTGTCAAAGGATATGTTGAAGGGATTCATGCTTCCTCGTCTTCAACCACCACGGTGTAGGGACTTGGTGATGTAGAGATTGCTCAAGACGTGAGTGAGTTGCAATCCCATGGATTTAGATTCATCCAAGTGCCTACAAGGGTTTTATAACATGCAAGGGTACAAATATCCAGGACATATGATCAATATCATAAGAGAAAAAGTCAAGGATTAGTCATAGGCTTATGCTTTGCATGTATCCAAATGGAGTTCCTACTCCAAGTTTGAGGCATCAATAGTGTTAAATTCACCTCTCAACCTGCAAAACACTTTCTCATCAAGTGGTTTAGTAAATAAATCAGCTAATTGTTTATCAGTGCGAACATGTTTAAGATTGATATCACCCTTAGCAACATGATCTTGAATGAAATGATGATGAACTTCAATATGCTTAGTTCAAGAATGTTGCACATGATTATGAGCAATCTTAATAGCGCTTTCATTGTCGCAAAGCAATGGAACATGTTTCACATAGATCCCATAAGCTTTAAGAGTTTGGGTCATCCAAAGCAAATGAGCACAACATGAACCAGCGGCAATGTATTCCGCTTCAGCGGTGGATAAGGATACCGAGTTTTGTTTCTTGGAGGACCAAGACACAAGAGATCTACTAAGAAATTGACAAGTACCCGCAGTGGACTTTCTATCAACCTTTTCACCGTCATAGTCTGAGTTGGAGTAGCCAACAAGATCAAAAGAAGACCTCTTAGGATACCAAATGCCAAAATTTGGTGTATGAATTAAGTATCTCACTATCCTTTTCACATCCTTAAGATGACATTCTTTAGGGGCCGCTTGGTATCGTGCACACATGCACACACTTAACATAATATTGGGACAGGAGGCACATAGATATAACAATGAACACCAATCATCGAGCGGTAAACCTTTTGATCGACCGGTTTGCCATCCTTAGTCAAGTCAAGATGTCCACTAGTAGGCATGGGTATAGTCATACCTTTGCATTCTTGCTTGTTGAACTTCTTGAACAAGTCCTTGGTATAATTTGTTTGAGAAACAAAGGTACCCTCCTTAGTTTGCTTGATTTGCAAACCAAGAAAGAACTTGAGTTCACTCATCATAGACATCTCAAACTTGTCTCACATTATCTTTCCAAAAAATTCACTAAAATGGGGGTTAGTAGAACCAAATATGATATCATCAACATAAATTTGGCACACAAATAATTCACCATTAACCCTTTTAGTAAAAAGAGTGGAATCTATTTTTCCAATTTCAAAGCCTTTTTCAATAAGGAACTTGGTTAAACATTTATACCACGCTCTAGGAGCTTGTTTAAGACCATAAAGAGCTTTGTGAAGTTTGTAAACATGGTCGGGTTTCTTAGGATTGACAAAGCCAGGAGGTTGTTTAACATAAACTTCCTCCTCAATTTCACCATTGAGAAAGGCACTTTTAATGTCCTTTTGGTACAAGGTGATATCATGGTGATTAGCATAAGCAAGTAAGATGCAAATGGACTCAAGTCTAGCAACGGGGGCATATGTCTCACCGTAGTCCATACCTTCGACTTGAGTATAGCCTTGGGCGACGAGACGTGCTTTGTTGCGGACGACTTGACCATCTTCATCTTGCTTGTTGCAAAACACCCATTTGGTACCAATGATGTTGTGGTTGTTGTCGGGCTTATCGACCAATGTCCACACTTGATTCCTCTCAAAATTGTGTAGCTCTTCGTGCATAGCGTTCACCCAATCCGGACCATCAAGAGCATCTTCAACCTTCATTGGTTCAAGGTTAGATATAAAAGAGTAATGTTCACAAAAATTAGCTGGACGAGATTTAGAGCGAGTGATTCTCCCGGTTTGGATATCATCGTAGATTTGTTCTACGGGATGATCTCTAGCAATTCTTGCTCTAACTCGTGAAAGCTTTTGCTTGGGTCAGGGCAGAACATCCTCTTCATCATCTTCTTCTTCTTGTCCTTCTTCATTGTTGTTGGTGTTGTTGTCCCCTTGTGGAGGTGGAGAAGGAGGTCGATGAGGTTCATCTTGATGCATCTCCTCGTTTCCTTCCTCATGGCGTATTCCACTTGTGGATGCCTCCAAGTCAACTTATGGTTCACCTTGTCGTGAGGTAGACGCTTCCACATGAACGGACGAAGTACTCTCCCTTTACCTCCGTTGGACGGATCTTGCCAATAGACAAACAAGCAAGTTTCTAGGCAATCCTCTAGTGATAAGATTAACAGTTCTAAGATTGCGAACCATGTCAAGATCCTCATCGGGTGTGGGATGCAAAGGATCAACAAGACGAGCACAAGGAGTAGTAATTTACTTGTTCAAACGATATTCATTGAAGATCTCAATCATCTCATTTTTCCATTCATGGAAGTACTCTCCATCAAGCATAAGCACTCTATGTCTAATATTCCCCAACGAAGACTCATCCATCTTCCTCTAATGGTGATTAAACCAAAGCAATGGAGACTAATGCTCTGATACTAATTGAAAGGATCGAGAAGAGGTGTCTAGTGGGGGGGGGGTGAATAGACTCCTAGCAAAGGAAAGTGGCAGCTTTTAAATTACTTGATGTTGGAGTGGAATTTTAGCACATGTTTAAACATTCACAATACCCAGCGAGCATGTAGGACAAGAGTATATAGGTATTGGAAAGTAAAGCATGCAACTTTGACTACTTGACCAAAAGCAAAACCTAGCCTTTTCCCAATTTTAGTTCTTGGCAGATTTTAGCAACTTAGCACAAGTCAAGCAACCAACCTACACATGCAATTCTAAGAGTATAGCAGCAGAATGTAAAACAATTGTATACGAAGGTAAATGGAGGAGTTTGGAGAATGCAAACGCAAGTGAATACACAGATGTTCTTGTCTTGGTTCCGATAGGTGGTGCTATCGTACATCCAAGTTGATGGAGACTTCAACCCACGAAGGGTAACGGTTGCGCGAGTCCACGGAGGGCTCCATCCACGAAGGGTCCACGAAGAAGCAACCTTGTCTATCCCACCATGGCCATCGCCCACGAAAGACTTGCCTCACTTGGGTAGATCTTCAGAAAGTAGGCGATCTCCTTGCCCGTACAAAATCCTTGGTTCAACTCCACAATCTCGTCGAAGGCTCCCAAGTGACACCTAACCAATCTAGGACACACCACTCTCCAAAAGGTAATAGGCGGTGTGTTGATGATGAGCTCCTTGCTCAAATGCTTCAAATGATAGTCTCCGCAACACTCAAATACCTCCTCACAGATTTGGATATGGTGGAGGAAGGATTTGAGTGGAAAGCAACTTGGGAAGGCTAGAGAACAAGATTCATATGGTAGGAATGTAATATCTTGATCTCAACACTTGAGTAGGTGGTTCTCTTCTCAGAACATGTATGATGGAAGTGTAGGTATGTTCTGATGGCTCTCTTCACGAATGAAGAGTGGGTGGAGGGGTATATATAGCCTCCACACAAAATCTAACAGTTACACACAATTTACTAAACTCGGTGGGACCGATTCAGAGAACTCAGTCAGACCAATTTAGTTCATAATGTGACCGTTAGGCATTTCGGTGAGACCGATATGATCAACTCGGTGAGACCGATTTCATTAGGGTTAGGGCATAACGTAATGCGGTGAGACCGATTACACAAACTCGGTGGGAGCGATTTTGGTAATAAGCACACCAGACAGTTGGTCAGGCAAACTCGGTGGGACCGATTCGCTCGTTTCGGTGAGACCGAAACGTTACGGAGAGGCAACATAGAGTTTGCAATGTTAACTCGGTGAGACCGATTTTCACATCTCGGTTAGACCGAAATGTTTCAAATAGGAAACTGAGAGTTTACATTCTCATCTCGATGAGAACGAGATCCCTTTCGGTGAGACCGAAATGATTAGGGTTTCTGGCAGTCGCTATGTCAAATGAACTCGGTGGCGCCGAATAGAACTTTTCGGTGGGGCCGAGTTTGACTTTTGGTTTGGGACATATGTGGATGTGATAAAGTGGTTGAGGGTTTGAAGCATATCACTAAGCACTTTGAACAAGCAAGCCATTAAGCAACACCTCATCCCCTTTTAATAGTATTGGCTTTTCTATGGACTCAATGTGATCTTGGATCACTAAAATAGAAAATGTAGAGTCCTGAGCTTGAGTCAATCATTTGTCCTTATCATCTTGAAGGGGTTCCACATCCTCTAGTCCATGCCACTCCATATGTTGAACTTGTCTGAAATATACTAGATGAAAACATTAGTCCAACAAGAAATATGTTGACATTAATTACCAAAATCACCTAGGGTGCACTTATGCTTCTAACTTCACGGTTCGCCCGCCGCCATTTCTCCGCTGGGAAGAAGATGCGCCCCTCCCTATTCTCCGGCCACCAACTCTCTTGCTCCATCTCGAGCTAGGTGACGGCGGAGTTTGTTCGAGCGATGGAGCTGGGTGAGAGTGAGCAAGAGCTAGGGATTTGGGCCGATTTGGGATTTGGGATTTAGGGCTAGTAGAATTGGGGATTTTACCTGAACGTTGATTTGCAACCCTAAATAAAACTGAAGGGCCTCATTGCATCAAACTGAAGGCCAAATGCAACGACTGTGGGTCCTAGTCCGAGTCAGCATGCCACGTCGACCCGTTTACGGTTCGAAGCGGCGGAGTGACTCGATCGCTCATGGAACAGGTTCATCTCATTTTGAGAGAAGTGCTCATCTCGCGAGAGTTCAGTGGCGAATGGTGTGTTATCTCCTGGATGAACTAGCTAGGCTAGGCACTGGTATAATCCTAGTCAGAGCCGAGTAGTATTATTCATCTCAGAATGTACAAAGCTTGCTACTACTACTACTTACTCAGAGGCCAGCAATCGGCATCTCCCTTTATGCCCACACACACAAACAAAAAGAACACGAAATCTTCTAAGCAGCAACAAGAAACAACAAAATCGTCTAGGAAACATCAACCAATCAAAACTAGTAGAAGAAGAAGGAGGAGGAGGAGGAAGAAAGAAGATCGAGAATCAAAATGGCCGTCGTATGTAGTATGTCTATACGCACGGCTTGGGGTACATGTAGCCGACGTACTTTGCCTTGGCGTTCTCGCACTTGGACGATGCGGTGCCGGCGCCCTTGAACTTGAGGTCGAAGTCCTGGAGCACGACGCCCTGGCACGGCATGCCGCAGCGGAGCAGCACGGCGACGGGCAGCGACGAGGTGCCCTTGATGTTCTTGAAGGTGACGTTCTTGATGGTGACCCCGGACACGTACTTGTGCTCGCAGTTGTAGTAGGGGCAGTACTTCTGGTCGATGATCACCGGGTTCTGCACGTCCTTCATCACCATGTTCTCGAACACCATGTGCGCCGCCAGGCTCTTGGTGGGGGAGTTCTCCCACGTCTTGATGCGCACCCCGTTCATGGTGCCGTCGAAGGTCATGTCCTTGACGTGCACGCGGGTCACGTCCCCCTCCCCGACGTACCGCCCCAGGCTGCCCACGCTCATGCCGTGCCCCGGGCCGCAGGTCACGCGCTGGATGTCGATGTTGTCGTTGCCCTGCCCGATGGAGATGCAGTCGTCGCCGGTGCTGATCTTGGTGTCCACGATGGTCACCCCGGAGCAGCGCTCGATGTGGACGCCGTCCGTGTTGGGGCTGTTCCCCGGCGCGTTGATCCGCAGGTTGATCATCTGGGTGTTCTTGTTCTGCAGCAGCGCGAAGTGGAAGAACTTGCTGTTCACCGACGAGATGTCCTTCACCACCGTGTTCTCGTTGTTCACGAACAACACGCTCTGCGCCACGTTTCTTTACAGTCAGCGCCGTACGTGCCGGCCGCCGCTCGTGAGCAGAGAGTAGAGATGCATGGGACGGGCACTCACGGTGGGGAGGACCTTGCAGTCCTTTCGGATGGGGCACTTGTTGAAGGGCCAGGAGGCGGCGCCCTGGCCGTCGATGGCGGCGCCGTTCTGGCCGGCGACGATGAGGCCCTTCACCCACCCGAACTCGATCCAGTCGTTGCCGAAGCGGCTCAGATCCGTCGCCGCCTTCAGCGTCCCCTGCACGCACACAAAATGAGTCCCCATCGTACGCGCAATGTGCTAACCGCATGCATGCATGCATGCACGCACGCACGCGCGCACGACGGCACAAACACTTGGTCACTCTGAAGTCTGAACTGATCCACAACTGCTTGCTTGCCTGGAGCAGGAAGGTGAGGGAGGAGGCCTTGCAGGGGCCGTGGAACTGCGTCGGGCCCATGTAGTATGTTCCCGGCGGCACCTGCAGCGTCACCGCGCCGGCCGCCGCGCACGCCACCTTCCACGCCGCCATTAGCGCCTGCATGTATGCACGGCGATCACAAACAGATCATATCAACGAGCGAGCGAGCGAGCGCGACGAGACCCCGACTGAAATGTATGCGTACCTTGGTGTCGTCGGTGGCGCCGTTGCCTTTAGCGCCGTAGTTCTTGACGTTGTAGGTGACCGCCGCGCCGTGGTACGACGACGTGGGGAACAGCCGCGCCAGGGTCAGGTTCTCGGCCGCGGCCACGCCGCCGAGAGATAAAGCGGAGAGCGCGACGACGACGACGAGGACAGCCAGCAGCAGCCGCGGCGCCTCCATGATCGATCGACTTAGCGGCTAGCTAGCTCCTCACCCGCGCGCGATCCCGGCCACCACCAGCGGAGCAAAAAGATCCGTAGCAATTAATATCCCTTTCTTTCCGCTTCGTCTTCCTCACGACCGATCCTTTATTCTTCTTCTCCGGGCATGCATCCGGCGATCCTCCGCGATCACTCACTCCGTCAGCCAGAGCACATGCGTGGCGGCCGATCGATCCACACTGAGACTGCGCGCGCGCGCTGGTCACCTCAAACAAGAGACAATCGGAACTTGCATGGCGGATCGGTCGACGAAGACTGAGATCATTTTCTTATAGGGTTTGGGAGGTGGCTAAATTTGGAGGTTCTGGAGCTCTTCGCGCGGCGGCACTTGTGTGGAGCAGAGGCGATGGCTGGGCTGGGCGACTGGGCAACCGCCGCATGCGTCGATCCATGTCGTGAGATGTGGCGCACCCCACTACTTCTGCTCCGGACTGCGGTCAAACTCGATCGATGCGAATGGCCAACTCCTGTCCGGACGAACCACTGAGCTCCTGTCTAGCATTCCCGCATGTAGCGGGGAATACTGGAGCATCGCCCGAAGTTTTTTTTTTTGCCATGCCCTGTCATGGCGTGTCGGACAGCAACCTTCTTCAAAGGGTCCTTGCTCTGGGCAATCGACGAGTCCATCTTGCTCGCGGGAGGTGGGGAGAAGTCTGTTTTAAACCCTGTCTTCGGAGCTCCATGAAGATTCAAAGTTGAGTTGCGGCTCTCCCCTCTTCCCCGCCCGCGCCGCTGGCCACCCCGGCCACGGCGGCCACCCCTCTTCTCCTACGGTCCCTCCGCCGCCGCCCCTAGGGGCTATGGCCCGTTCCCGCTCCCCTTCCTCGCCGCCTGGCCCGGCGCCGGCCTACGCTCCGCTGGCATGGAGCACCCCGGAAGAGGGGGAAAGCTCGGGCGGATCCAGTGGTCCGTCGGGGGCACCGGCGACCCCCCTGTCCCCCTCGACGCGGGATCCCCGGCGGCCAGGCTGTCTCCAGCACGGATCTGATGCTGGGGCGATGGGGGATGGCCTTGGCCCGCTGGACGGCGGCGGGCGGACTGGATCCGGCGCGGATGCGAGGGGGGGGGGGAGAGGGGCTTCGGTCCGCTGGATGATGGCTTGCCCTCCCAATCCGAGCGTCCCCGCCTCAAATCCATCGTGGTAAGCCAGCTCCCCCTTCCTCCTCCGGTCACCGTCGACATTGATGAGGGATGGCAAGTCCATCAATCGCGCAAGCTCCGCCGCGCCAGCAGGGAAGCATTTAGTCCGCGTAGGGGTAGAGATGGCATGCGGCATCATCCAGCCTCCGGCCATCGGCCTTCCCCTGGCCGCGACGCCTTCTTAAAGAGATTCAGAGGTCGCTGTTTCCGTTGCCTCAGCCGTCGCCACCGTAGGATCGACTGTAGAGACCCGCTTCGCTGCATCCTCTGCCGGCGTCAGGGGCACTTTGGTTGGCAGTGCCCCAAGAATCGCTGCCACTCCACCACCGCCACTGCGGCTCCTCCTCACCAACAGGCTCCCAATCGCCGGCCGGTTCGTGACCGCATCGTCTTCCCCCCGCCCGCCGCTCCTCAGCCAGAGCCCTGCCGCATCATGGAGCAGGCTACCCTCATCAACCACGCACGCCGCCCACGCAACAGCCACAAGGTGATTTCCTCCTCGCCGGAGATGGAGCAACAAGTCTTCATGCTAAACCAGCATGCGGTTGTGGTCACCGCGGTGGGCACCAAGATGCACGCGGCGAGCCCCCTGTCTCTGGGGCGTGCGCTCGAGCGGGAGTTCAAGATCCCGCCCCACCTGCTCCGCGTCACATGCCACGACCCTGAAGATTTCTTCGTCTACTTCACCATGCCAGCCCACAAGGACATGGCGGTGCGGCACGGCTCCCTCTCAGTGGAGGGGGTGCCGTTCCTGCTGGAGCCATGGCGGGAGGAGGCCCACGCCGTCCGGCTCAAATGGATGCTCCATGTGCGCGTAGTCATCGAGAAGCTTCCGCAGCAGCTCTGGACGCTGGAGGGAGCCAAGGAGGCCATTGGAGACAAGGTCATCATCGACCGCCTAGACAGCAGGACACATGAGCGTGTCGACACCAAGCTCTTCGCTTGCTGGGTGTGGTGCTGGGACACGGCGCACATACCCACCCGCCGGACAATCTGGAAGCACGCCAGGGGGGCGGGACGGATCGAGGAGATGGTGGGGTTCTCTCCCCCGAGCCGTGCGGTGGCTCCACCCCCGGAGCTTCTGCAGTACGAGCTGCTTCTCCACCTGGACAGGGTGGAGGATTGGACGCCGCTCTCGCCGCGTTCGTCCCGCTCGCCGCAGAGTGGCGTCCCCTCCGACGACGACGAGCCTGACGAGCGTCCCTTCCCTCGCACAGAGTCGGGCGTCTGGGTCGCCGGGACTGAAGATGGCCGCTCGGCGGCAGCCCCCGCACCCTCGATGCGCTCCGCCGCGCGGGTGGCTTCCACTGGCTGCCGGGGCCTGCCGCCCGCTGTGGGCCGGCGGGATGACGAGGGCGGGGACCCAGGCTACCAGCGGCGCAGCTGGAAGGACACGCTCCTGGGGCGGGGGCGCGCGAGCAACCGTTCCTCTGTCCCCACCCAGAAGGCACCGGCGGCCCGTAGCCGCAGCCGCACCCCCACCTCACGCCACCGCCAGGGCGCGCCGAGGGGCCGGCCGCTCTGCGCGGACTCTAAGCAGGCGTTCGAGCCCAAGCGGAGGGAGGCCCCAGTGGCGCAGCCCCGTTCCTCCAACTCTGGGGGGAATGCGACGGCTCGCCGCAGGGGGCCGGCGGCTGGTACCTCTGCTGGTCCCTCCCTGCTCGCCCCGCCGCGCAAGCTGGGGGTTGCGGTGCAGCTGCAGATTCCTCCAGCCAACGCGGGGAGGGAGACGACCCCGGACCCGGTGGAGGAATTCTTCAGGGAAACCCCAAAAAGCATCCCCCAGCCCGAGAGGGCGGACGCCATGGCTTCGAAGCTCGACGAGGTGATCGCGGCCAAGCTGGTGAAGCCTCTCTGCTTCAACGACAAAGAAGGGGGCGATAGCGAAGACTCCTGCAGCATGGGCCCGGCTCTCTCCCTAGCTCGCCACACTCCGGTGGCGGCTGACACCCATGAGTTGCAGCTTGGGGCTGTCACACAGAGAGTTACTGAGATCAAGCTTCAGGGAGAAGATGGAGAAGACCCTAAACAGCCACTCTTCTCTAAGATTCAGCCGGCGATAGTTGGGAAACATCCGGCGAGGGACAAGACGCCGCTCAAAGGATGGCCTCAGGCCAAGGCTGTCCGGCACAGTGCTCGGCAGGCTGCCAACCCTTCTCCGGTGCCTGTCTCGCAGCGGGGCACACTCAGGCTGGTTCAGGGCCTCGGCGTCCTGGGGCCAAAGGAGAAGATGACGGCGCGGGCTGCAGAGGCCCTGATCCGGCGCTTCGACGAGCCGCTCTCTGACGAAGACATTGCGGCCATCGCCAAGCTCACAAGCTTAGACGCACGTGCACTCAAGGGGGAGGCCTAGACAACCCCTGCACTGAAGCCATCCACTCCCATTTCTCCTCCCTTCTAGGCACGACTATGCAACGCGAAGTATCGGTCAACTGGCAATCCCTACAAATGCCTAGGCTTCAAGGGGGAGGCCTAGACAACCCCTTCACTGAAGAAGAGGTCTGGCGTGCCGTCAAAGCATCGCCGGCGGACAGCTCACCGGGGCCGGACGGGTTCTCCGGTGCATTCTTCAAGTCATGCTGGCCTGCAATCAAAGGGGACGTCATGGAGGCTTTCAGACAATTCTACAACCTGCTAGGGGGAAACCTTAGAGCGGTCAACACTGCAGCGGTGGTTCTTCTCCCTAAAAAGGATGGAGCAACCACGATCAACGATTACAGACCTATAAGCCTAATACACTCCATTGGGAAACTGATCTCCAAAGTGCTTTCCCTTAGGCTAGCTACCGTAGTGCCAATGCTCATCTCTCCGGCCCAATCAGCTTTCCTCCGCACAAAGTGCATCCACGATAGTTTTCTATACGTTCAAAACTGCATCAAAACTCTTCATAGAAAGAAAACGCCGGCTCTCCTCCTCAAGCTTGACATTGCCAAAGCCTTCGACAACGTATCATGGGAATATATTCTGGAACTGCTGCAACACCGAGGTTTTAGCGGGCGTTGGAGAGACTGGATAGCTCTCCTACTATCCACGTCCTCCTCCTCCTTCATCCTTAACGGAACACCCGGGAAAAGAATTAACCACCGACGAGGCCTACGTCAGGGCGACCCCCTATCACCATTTCTGTTCATCCTCGCCATTGATACGCTTCATCATCTGCTCCAGGCGGCAGCCGATCAAGGCACGTTAGCGCCGCTCCCAGGCCGCGAGCTTAAGCTAAGAATCAGCCTCTACGCTGACGACGCCGTCATCTTCGCCAACCCTGTAAAGCAAGAGATTGATGCTCTAATGAACATCCTCCAGGAGTTTGGCTCAGCCTCTGGCCTCCGCATCAACCCATCAAAGTCTACAGCCTTACCAATCCGATGTGAAGACCTAGACCTAGATAGCATTATACTGAGTTTCGGGGGAACGCTAGGCACCTTCCTGACGACCTATTTAGGCCTACCTCTCTCTCTATCAAGGCTCAAGTTGGCAAACCTTCAGTTTATCCTTGATAGGATAAGAGCGCGCCTGGCTGGCTGGAAAGGAAAACTTCTGCCAATAGCTAGCAGACGCATTCTGGTTAGATGCGTCCTTAGCGCCATGCCAACTTTCGCGCTCACAGTGTTGAAAGTCCCAAAGAAGTTGCTTAAGGAGATTGACAAAAGCCGACGTAAATTCTTATGGTAACAGGACGAACAAATCACGGGAGGGAGCTGCAAGGTTAACTGGTCGGCTGTCTGCGCTCCAACTTCGCTTGGAGGCCTAGGGATCCTAGACCTAGAATGCTTTAGCCGAGCTCTCAGGCTACGATGGCTTTGGACCTCCTGGACCAGCCCCGAAAGGCCATGGGTCGGCACGGAAACTCCATGCAATGCCAAGGACAAAGCTTTGTTCGCGGCAACAACAACTATCTCCATCGGAGATGGGAACACTGCCCTATTCTGGCACTCGTCCTGGCTGGGAACAGACACATTAGCTAGTGCGCACCCGGCGATCTACAAGCATTCTAGACGGAAAAACAGAACTGTAAAAGAGGCCCTCTCGGAAGACACATGGATAAAAGACCTGAGCCATGGAAATGTCCTACCAATAATGGGAGATTTTCTGATCCTACACCGCATGATACGAGCCAGGGGAATGATACTCCACGAGGAACAGAGAGATGGAATCCGGTGGGTGCTGCAAGAAAAAGGAAAATACACATCCCGCTCTGCATACACGGCCCAATTTCAAGGAAGAAGGCTAGTTGACTGGGATAAGCTCATCTGGCAAGCAAAGGTCCCAGGAAATATCAAGATATTCATATGGCTGCTTGTTCAAAACCGTCTTTGGACGTCTGACAGGCTTCAACAAAGGGGCTGGCCAAACAACTACTTCTGCCCCTTGTGTTTCCGCAACCTGGAGACGACACAACACCTGTTCTGGGCCTGCCCAGTAGCCCGAGAAGTATGGTCAAGGGTGGGTGCAAGAGGAGGATGCCACATGCTAGACCCAAGACACCACCACTACGGCAAAGATACAAGCGAACTCTTCAGGATGGTCATGGCAAACACACAGACAACACAAAGGAGGGCCTGCCAGGCCACGATGCTGTTGACATGTTGGGAAATTTGGAGAGAAAGAAATAGATGCCTGTTCAACAAGAAGATTGCGTCGGCCCAAGAGATTTTAAGAGCCATTAACGACTCCATCGAGCTATGGCGGCAAGCGGGAGCAATACATCTAGAGAGCCCCTTCTGGGACCCCCCATGAGAACATAATCCATGTGGAATTTTGCTGTTACTTGGTTTGATGCCAAGTAACAAGCCCTAGGGCCAGCACCCAACTTTGTATTTCCCATTGCTTTCTGCTTATGATATGGAATGCCAGCAATTTGCTGGATCTTTAAAAAAAAGTTTTTTTTCTTCTTCACGTGTTTAAAGTAAATGATCAACTTTTTTCAGAAAAACTAGCAAAAAAGCCCGTGCGTTGCAACGGGATAGAAAAAAACACACGTTCTTAACCCAATAACCACGACTCGAGACCCTGGTAGGTAGATGTTCTTTATTTTAAAATGGCATCACATTTGTGTTCCCGATGGTGGTCTCAAACGTATTTGAATATGGTCAGTCCTAAGGCGTCTCTCTCTCACACACACGTACGCGTGCTCGCACGCACACAATCGCTCAGAATAAGATGAGAAAAATGTTATTTTTCTCCCGTGAGGTTTTTCAGAGTTGTGCGTGCATGGTTATCAATGTTTTTTTCCTCTCAATCTGGTTTTAATGTGTGTTTATTTGCAATTTGGATCGCCACCAGTGCGAAAGAAAAATGGACCGTGCATTATAGATTAAGTTTGCATCCAAATTAATAGTTTAGAAATATTTAACAGCTAAAAGTAACAGTTTATTTAGATTCTACACATTTTTCTAATCAAATTTCATATATAATATGTTAAAATCGGAGTTACGGTTTAAAAGATAAGGATATTTTTGTTTTAGATAAACTGCAGATTAATTAACCAAAAGGTTAGGGGTTTTTCTGTTAAAACACAAAAAAACGATTCGGCTGACTTAAATATGGATGGCGGGTTGATTACATGAAACCTGAGGGGTTTTTATGCGAAAATGCCAAATAACGGTTCGGTATGACTTAAACGTGTAGTGCAGGTTAATTTATAGAAAACAGAGGGGCTTTTCTGCAAAGTGGCATGACGGACGGGCTGAAACCCAACTTTCTTTATTATTAGGTAAAGATATGATTGACCGACTTACAAAAAAATCATGATGGACTGTTTTTTTTTCCTGCATGAGTTATTGGTAAGTTGACTGAAAAACAAATTTGCGAAAGTCGATTTTGGGTACACCTCGAGACTGAAGCCGACGACGCCACAACGTCACAATTAGAGGTTTGGCCTTGGTGGCCGCCAACATGGCGGTCGGGGGAGGTCGAGGGGAGGCGGGGCCGCAAGGCGGTCGCGGCAGATCCATCGGTCGTGGGTGGTAGAGTCCACCGATTTGGGCTGGGCTGGGACGCGAC
>LR738713.1:795771309-795851096 GCA_902687465.1 Secale cereale | reverse complement strand
GGGGGGGGGGGTTAGGTAAGAAGATGAACGGTGCCAACGTGATCTTGGCCATTGGATGAAAACTTAACCACAAAAAAATGCCATACACCAAAAAAATCATCCTACTTACATATAACCAGTTTTTTGTGTGTGTTGACGATAGAAGTATCTAATAGTTATGATCTTGCTTTTTGTAGTTTTACCGCAAAGGACCTCTACAAATCAAAATCATTACTTTGACAACTTTGTGTGCATGTGTGTGGATGCTAACTTTTGTATCAATATTTTTCTTAGAGCAAGGCAATGGTCATTCGGTTGTCCATGGATCTCGATGTAATTTTTATTATATTCGGGGTGCTTTGTACTTTCGGTGAATCTTTATAATAGATCTGATGTTTTCGCAACAAAAAAAGTCTACCAGAGTCGTCATATCGGGCCGAGCAGCACAATAACGATCAGAGACAATGTCACATCCAAAAGAATTCTCATTTTAGAATGTGACTTGATAAATTAGGTTAACTATACTTTTTGAAATTTCATTGTGATTGTTTATTCATAGCTAACATTTGACTAGGAATTGTTTATTGATTAGTCATTGTGGGTTAAATATCTTAAGTTATTTAGAACCTTAAAATTATTTTAGGGGCTATTTATAATTCCAAAATAAAGCTAGAATTTAACCTACACCATTTTATTTCATATTGAGCTGGAAATATTTTTCCTAATTCCCAAATATTATTTGGGCCTATGTGAGATTCTCCCAAAAGGATTTGGATCAAGTTTGATTTTCGAATCAAATTTCACTTGAAGGAGAAGTGAAAATAAAAGAGAAAAGAGAAAACCTAAACTAGCCCTAAACCTAAGGCCCACCCCAGCAACCCCTGGCATATCCTCCACTCGCGAGCGAGCGACGGCGCAGGCCCGACCACGTCCCAAACAAAGTCCAGCCACAACTTGCAACCCTTCCCCCCTCTCTCTCGCAGGCCTGCCAGCCCCACCATCAAGCATGTCACCCACCTCGCGCATGACCGCCACGAGCGCAAATGTTAGCACCCCACTACCCCATGATGCCTATGTTGCCACAACACCAGCGAGCCCTCCTGAACCCTTCAATAAATTCCCTCAACCCCCATCTACGGATTCCCTAGATCGCACGCCATTCTATGCTGCCAGGCTGCTCGCCAATAAGCTCACATCATTGCCGACATTGTTCTACTCCGACGAGAAATTATGCGAGTGCTTGTAAATTGTGCCACCTTTTTATTGATCCGATTTCGGAACAGAAAAGAGTATCCCGCACCCATTTTTGCATAGGTGACCCTGGGTTATCGAACCCGCGAGAGGAAGATTCCCTTAAAGTGATAGTCTCTTGCAAGCTTTTGTCAAAGTGTCAAATCCAGCTTTTTTTAAGGCAAATCATAGCTTTATAAATCAATGGTGGCTGGGCATATCGCCCAACACACGATCAGCCACAATGGGCGGTATAGTGGTGTTCCACTCCATACAAATGTCTGGCAAACACATACGACCTATTTGAGCTAGCTCATGTGCAACAAAATTCGCCTCCCGACGGGAGGCTCGTATAGTGAACTTCGAGAACCACATCTTGAGCTGTAGTTTTATGTCTTCATGGCTGCAGCATAGGGTGAAGAGTCCGTCTTCCCGACGTCCAGAGCATCCGCAAGCAGCTGCGAGTCTGTTTCAAAAACGACTCTGGTGGCACCGAGGTCTGCCGCTGTCGCCACCGCCGCGGTCATCGCTCCAACCTCGGCAGCAAAGCATCCACCGTGTGATCTAGCCGACCGGCCCGAGCTACTATCACATGCCCTTCATCGTCCCTGACCACGATGCCCCATCCACCCAGGCTTCCTCCCGGTGTAAAAGCCCCATCAAGTGATTTTGATCTCATCATTAGTAGGTGGCACCCATGCGATTGAGGTCGTTTTCCTTGGCTGGTTGTAAACCTCCTCATATTCCAGTGAATCACACCTCGTTCACCTGACTACCTCCGATATATGGACAGGCAGCTCCCCTTCGTGTATTTTGTTCCTGTTATTCCACGAGTGCCACAAAAATATTACTATGAGCATCCTCTTCCTCTCATCTAGCTCCCACAACTTATCAAGCATTGCATGCACCGCCCTGATGCCTTCAAGCTGCATGCGTTCTTTCTCGAGGCCCATTGCTCGCCATCCCTCCTTGACCATTTTGCATTTGATGAACAAATGCGCCCCATCCTCCTCCGCCCGCCCACAAATAAAGCAGCGAGAGCTCTCCAGCTTCATACCTCTCCTCGTCAGGTTAGTGCATAGTACCAGTGATTGGTGCTTCATCCTCCAAACAAACATCTGCAGCTTAACAGGACATCGCATCTTCCATATACGTTTCCAGGTTGGATCATCATGCCTATCTAACTGTCCCGTGCCGGCATTACTCGATCCGGGCGCCCCCGTTTGTGCTTGTTTACCTAACTCAACATGGAGCTTATAAGAACTCTTGACTGAAAATTCACCCTTCGTATCAAAGTGCCAGGCATTAAAATCATCTACCCCCTCCCGAAGGGGAATATTTAGAATCTGTTTTGTGTCCTCCTCACAGAAGGTGTCTCGGACAAGCCTCTCGTCCCATCTGCCGGTAACTGGGCTGATGAGCTCATTGACTGTAGTTAGAAGATTAGCCTCCCATGGTGTGATCAGACTGATGGCTTCTCGCCCCTCGTTGGTTACCCCAAGTGGAAGGTTTGAGATGTAGCATAGCGGCAAGTTTCCCTTGGCAAGATACCAAGGATCGAATCCCGTGAGACTCCGAGGGTCGACAAGAAGGTGTCAACGGCTAACGGCGCCAGATACTTAGCGGTTGACATGACCTGCACACATATACAAATAACTTTGCTCCCAACGAGTACAAAGAGGTTGTCAATCCCTCCGGCCTTGTCGTTTACAAAGGATCAAACACAAGAGATAATAATGATAAGTATGACTGCAACTAGGAAATCAAGACAGGAAGTAAATAGCGGGTGTGATCAGTGATGGTAATATGGACCGGGGTCCCATGATGTTTACTAGTGATGTGTCTCTCCCAAAAGACGATAAAACAGCTAAGCGAGGTCAACAAATTACAGCTGGGCAATTGACATGATTATGTGCGCAAACCAATGCTAACTATGCTGTAAAGAAAGGTAGAGGCTCAAAAGCATGGGCGGTACGCCAAGGCAAGTAGACCGAAATCCATCTGCATCTACTACTAATCATCCACCTTGAGATATCTATCCAGAACATCTCGCTGGTATTAAGTTGCGAATCCCACCCAAAGTGTAAACTCAAAGCAACATACAACTGCATTAAAAGAACTTTGCGTAAAGTAAACAATCCTTGCACCCGCAAGTACACACACCGTTGTTTTCCCCCTTGTGGCAACATCACATCCCCTAGACTCATGTTTCTGTCACTCAAGCTAGTCATCAGGGGGCATGAACCCACAATCAAGCATAACGTTCCCTCTTGGAGTTACTACCTACTACTCGGCCAAAGCAATAAACAGCAACGGAGAACATGCAAGAATTACTCAAGAACATAAATATAAAAGAGGTGAATCAAATATATTACTCACACACAATCTGAACATAATCTCATAATCCATCGGATCCCAGCAAACTCAACAGAACAACAGCATAAATATTACATATGTGCCTCGATCATGTAGGGCAGCTCACGAGGTCTAATCCATGAAAAACAAAGAGGGGAGGAGAACATCACATAGCTACTGGTCATGGACCCATGGTCCAAGGAGGACTACTCACGACTCATCCGGGAAGCGTCCATGGTGGTGGAGAAGCTCCCGGTGGTGGTTCTCCCCTCCGGCAGGGTGCCGGGAAGAGTTCTCCTGGTGCTCCCGATCTTGGAAGCGCGGCGGCGGCGGAACAGAGGCGAGATCGTAAAAATGGGTTCCGTCCTCGAGGGTTTCGGGACGCGAGGAGTATATATGCCAAAGGGGGTCACCAGAAGCGGAGAGGGGGGCCCAGGCGCCCCCTAGGGCGGCCAGGGGTGGGGCCGCCTGGGCTGCCCTTGGCTCCCCTCTGGCCCCACTTTGGTTTTTCTCGAAGCTTCCTGTACGCTGATTTTTTCTGTATTTTTCCCAGAATTTTTGGAGCACTTTTAATATGGGGGAAATCTGAAATAGAAAAACAGCAGAAAACAGGAACTGGCACTGTGGTGCACTGAGTTAATAGGTTAGTCCAAATATGATCAAAAGTGTATGGAAGTGCATAAATATCATAGCAATATCACACAAAAGAGGCATGGAGCAAGCAGAAATTATAGATACGTTTTGGATGTATCAACATCCCCAAGCTTAATTCCTGCTCGTCCTCGAGTAGGTAAATGATAACAAGCATAATTTCTGTGGTGACATGCTATCAACCATATAAGAACTTTTAACTAAAGCAATCAAGGCATGTAATTCAATTCAAGTCATAACAAGCAAGAGTCTATATTAGCATTGTAACAAGTAACATTAAACACTTTAACAGTCGCTACAAGGGCGCTCTCTCGCTGCATCCACGTTATATTAGCTAGCGACAAAAAAAACAGTCGAAGAAAAAAAAATAGGGGAAGGGTTCGCTCAGCCTCATGCCCCCATCCTTCATCCCCTCTCCCTCTCCCTCTCCTCGTCTGCAGCCGCCGCCGCCGCCCGCGTCCTCCCCCGTAGCTGGCGCCCCCACCCCTTCTCCCCTTCCCTCACCATCCCCCCACCACCGACGAGCTCCTCCCCTCTTCCTCGCCCCAGATCGAGCAGCATGGCCGGATACTGCCGCCATTCGTGCATCTCGCCCTCGTTACCGGCCACCGCTGACGTGCACCCCCCCGACCCCATCCCACCCCCCATGTCGTTGTCCTGTTCTTCATGGGGCGCCGAAGTGCGGTTGGAGGCTCTTGGCCAGGGCGGCGAGATTTAGAGGAGCCCTAGGTACAGGTGACGGGAGGCAATGGGTGGCTTGTCTAGCCACGATGTTGGGAGGGCTATGTGAAGAAGAGAGAGGTTGGGAAAGGAAGTGCTGGACTAGCTGATGCTATGGGGATGAATTTGAGTAATTAGAGGAGAGAAGTTGAGAGAGATTTAGGATATATATTAGGCTAAGTGAGCCCAAGATGTATGATCCTCAAGAAGGTATGTGATGCTAACGCATCTACAAAGAAAGAGGTGTTTTTTTTTTGCTATTTTGATCGATGTGCTGTTCATGCCGTTATTTTTGCTAGATATGTGAGCCCAAGATGTGTGCTGGTGCTGTTGCTATTTTTAGTTGCTCTTCAATTGCTCCTCATATATATATGTATGTCTAATATTGCAGTTTTTGCCTTTGACTTCCGCCTTTTTCATTCATCTTACCTTCCACAGTGGAGTTTGGTATCATGAAAATGTGCACTCCACAAATGTGTTTCCGAGGAGACTGGATCCAGCTCACTCAGAGTGTCTGTATTCTTCAGGTTGGCTTCACTATTTTTCCGCACGACTTGTATGTTGCCTTTTATCTGTATAATGAACCTAGAATATAGTTATGTATTTTGTAATACTTAATTTTTCAAAGTGATGACCAGTACTGTGAATTTTGACGGATACTATATTTATTTGACCATGTACTGCAGCACAGATTATTGGTTTTTTGTTCAGATATAGTTTGAACAACTGAATCTAGAGTTGTTTTTGTTGTAGCAGATACTTCTATTTTTCTATTGACTAAATTTAATGCCCCTTTGTGATCATGTGAGATATTCCTCACTAGAAGTTGAGTACAACCCTTCATTTTATTTAAACTTGGCAAGACAAGTTATTTTAATTATCTTAGAGTTGCCTCCTGGCCCATCGAGTACTATGAACTAATCTGGCTTTTGTCCATGTTTTTTCCGACAATTAGTGAGACTCATATCTAATTCCGTCAAATATATAGCCGACAAGTATCATCGGCTAAATTGAGACACTTCCCTGAAGATACATGTCACTTGAGGTTTGCATGGGTACAGGTTACAATATCTTCACTTTAGGACCAGTCCATGAGTTCTACCCACACTACTAGTCCATTATACCAAGCCAATGGGCATTGAGCACACACGCGTAGGGTGGATGTTCTGCATGGGAGACGGACAGCTGTTGACGCGACCGTGCTGCCCCCTACAGCCGGGCAGCCTCCTGCCACCGAGCAATGGCAATGCATAACGACCATGATCCGTGATGCGCTCTCAATACCATCAATCGCATTCAAACGCAAGGCGAAACCGTATTTCTCTCACCGTACATCGGCTGGGAGAGTCACCTCTCAACACCGTCCATCACATATATATAACCCGTCTCGCATACTATGTGCAGCCATATGCCTTGTGTCATATATAGTATAATTTGCACTATTGTGCTTTACTTTTGAACCAGTTAATATATATGTATTGCATCACCTAACAAATGTATCGCTGGGTTATGATCTACTTTATTAGATCTATGGTCGCTTGTAATGGATTTCAGTTACTATAACATTGTTATTTATATATGAATCTGCCCTTCATTTCCGTGTATATATGTCACAATGTTGAGCACAAAGGCCTGAGCAATGTGTGTGTCCTGCCTGGCACCGCCCAGACATATTTTATTGTGACTCCGGAGTTTAGGTTGGCATCATTATGAGAGTCCTCTCGATAATGTATAGCTAGAAATATATCTGGAAATTTCTTCATATGAGTTTACCTAAACTATACTAGCCCTAAATGCTAACGTACATAGGTATTGCACAGGGTTTAATATTAACCTGGAACTTTGTTCAGTCTTATAAAAGCTTTACAGACGGACTCATAGTCGCTGCCATTGTTCTATGTGGCCTTTTAATCCATTTAGAGCAACATGAATTAAACCGATTCTGGTGAGGAGCGTGCTGTTGCGCATGATCAATCTGTTGCTCGATGGCGTAGTAGAGTGTCGGCACGGATGACTCTATTCTAGAGTGCTTGTCTATTTAGTTTTGTATTGCGTGTAGCTCATTCTGTCGTGCACTTTTATAGATTTTGTTAAGATGACTTCAAACATTTTTCTTATTGCTCGTTGCCTTTGTTTTGTTGTGTTCTTTTATGTTAGTGCTGAACAGATGAAGAAAGCAAATGGGACATGCAGTTTTCTCATTGGAGGTGAATGAGTCCCCTTGTCTTACTTAGGACGATGGTGATGAGGACGCCGAGGAGAGTGAAGACATGACCATCAAACCTACTGATATGCTGAAAGTTTGTGCACATAACGAGGACGGATTTAATTCTCTTCAGGCAAGTATCAAGTTAGCCTCTCTTTCTCCGCATTTTCCATAAATGTTGTTGTCGCTCTTTCTGTCTGATTTTGGTAGTATCCTGTTAACAAGAACGAAAAGAGGAAACCTTCACGTGGAGCATTATTCTGGTTGGACTGAATAAATGTGTATTCTCAAATTCAGTTGATGTCAGTATAGTGCTATTTAGTGTTTGAGCACTGAATATATGAGTACAGTAGTTTCCCTTTTTTAACTGTGCAATTCCCTATGTGTTCTGGACATTACTAGCTCATATAGTCTGTACGTCCAGTTATATGCGTGTACGATGGACATGTAAATACTCCCTCCGTCCCAAAATAAGTGACTCAAAAGTGACTCAACTTTGTACTAGCTTTAGTACAAAGTTGAGTCACTTTTGAGTCACTTATTTTGGGACGGAGGGAGTATTTTTTTATCTATGACAAATAAGTATAGTGGAAGAATTGGAGGACATGGATCTTAATATGTACGTTCATCACGATATACCTCTCTCAGATTTTCCACTGTGCACGGCGTTGATGGATTTTAATTTTAAGGCTGGCAAGAAAGAAGGTAAAACTGTGGTGTCCGTTTTGAGAAGCAAAGAGTTACTATTTGTTTCTGCATTAAAAAAAACTAAGGCTATTCCTCATCTTGTTGCTTCCTCAAGATCTCTTTTTATTACAGGGAATTTCATTGCTGTTGGTACCAAGGATCCTGCGATTGAAATATGGAACTTGGATATTTGAATGTTTTCATAAACATACAATTTTGTTACTTCATGTTATTTGCTTAAAAAAATATTTTGTTCTTGGACTTTGATGTTATTCAACAGGTTGATGAGGACATGCCACATGTTATGCTAGAAAGGCTTTCAAAAAACAAAGAAAAGGTTGAGAGAGAAAAGGTAAGCTACTATATTTCATTGTTGAGCTACTTTGAAGTTTGTGATTGCTTGTCATGAGATGATTCACTAATTAGCCATCTTAAATACTCCTTTTCTTGTTGCCTTGTAAACTCTTACTTAAAAGTTTATGCATTTTCCCTATAATTTCCATGGTAATGTTAGTAGGTTATCATGTGGGACATTTGCAATGTGGTCTCGAAATTGATAAAATTTAAGCTAGATTGAGGTTGGTGGGTATGTCACCTAACATCGCGGCAGTCTGTTGTCTATGTAGCTTACTAGCTTGTGATCCCCCATATGTGCAAAAATGGCTGGTTGAGGTCCAGGCTAATTCTGTTGAATGAGTCCTCATATTATTGTTGTACCCGGTCAGATTAATCATTGTAGTAGTTATTATGGCATCATCACATTCAACAGCGTGAGCAAAATGTTGCATTATATTGCTCAGTTTTTTTCTCACTGAGCTGGACAAGACCAAATAAATAGTAGTCACTTCAGTTTCTTATTTTCTGAAGCTTAACTGTATTTGGTAGATATCTGTAGCAATTATGCTTGTCCAATTATCAATAATCAGGAGTTCAGGACAAGGCAAGTCCAGTGCCTTTTGTGTTGATGGCTGCAATTATATCATTATATGTGATGCAATGAACACATTACATGTTTGCTCAAATGACTCGAAGAAAATAGTCAGTGCATTTTATATACACTCCCTTGACTTGTCATTCCAAAATAATTTATCATCCCTGCATTTTTATTCTGTTTTGTCAAGGCAAGAGTTGAAGGGAGAAATCCCTGCTTATATTTTAGTTAAACCCATTTCAACAGGTTGTTTTATTAAGCGGGTGCGTACATACAGAATACCGGCAACCGATGACAGGGATGTGGTGGTTTGGTTGATGTGACACAAGCATGTCTGATTCATGGAGGTACATAGTTTGAATTCACTTGTGTGTTTTTGAATCCACGGTATTTTGTGATGTTCTTAGGGCAATAGATTTACAATATGTGATGTCTTAGACAGATGCGACGAACTAGGAAGAGATGCTCAACCCAATTTTAAGTTTGGGATTTCAGGACTGTGTGTCGACAAATCTTTAAGTTCAGAGAAGATGGTATTTGTTTCCTGCAGATAGTCATGCCAATGTGCAAGGTATCATCTATACCCATATTAGTTTCTAGGATACATAAGATAGTAGGTTCTGTTGTGAAGATCACTATAAGGTTATTTTCCATCCTCCAGGATGTAGCCAGTATAAATAATTGTACCTATTGTTTCATTGCTGGAGTCTTACTAGATCATTTAATTTTCCAATTTACCACCCCTGTAATTTTAGAACTCGACTTGTGGAGCCATTCTTTTCTCATGTATTCTATTTTTTTAATCACTGCTTTTACCATATGTTTGATACCTACGTGTGTGATTTATCTAAAAATTGTTGTGCTACCTCTGTTCATATTCCGCTATCAATTCATATGCTGGTCATGTCTTTATGTCTAATCCTCATCTATTATATACATGTACAGTTGTGGTGATGGATTTCAATTCCTGTAACTTAGTTTTCTTATGAGATACAATACCCATCCCATGTATTGATATATAGTATGTATAAAGTTTCTTAATCAAGCCAGCCTAATGGACGATAGCATACATAGCAACGCTAATAAATGTCCCAGGTCAATTATGGCTTAAACGTGTACTCTACAATGCTTCATTGTTGGAGTTTAAACGTAATGGTGGGTCGTTAGCCCACGATTAATGTGTAGCCTGAGCCAATTTTTAGTACAATACCGCAACTCTTACATGCTCCTCTGTTGTTCATGAAAACGCGGTGTATTAGTGGTACAAAATTGACTCGACCATGATGCGATAGAGCAGAATCTGGTGGCCCCAATCCTTTGATCCAAAGGGGTTCCATAGGAAAAATTCATATGGATTAGGTGGATTATCTGCTGAAGTGCTTAGATCAAATATGGCAGATTTCATAGTGTGACTTTGTGATTCACTTCCAAGTCCAATAAACAATTATTAATTCGTGCTTAAGGTTCCATTGACTTTAGTTTGATCAAAATTTATAATTTGTAGGCGGATATCTGAGTTGCCAAAAAATGTTTGTTGTTCTACCATCGAGCTTTAATTTTTGTTGTAATGTTAGGAAACTGCAATTCACATCTTCTTAAGGTAATTCTCGCTTTTATATGAACTCACTAAAGACAAACTCAAGTCGGTGGCTTTTGAAGACCATCTTGTTGATCTGAATAAAGTGCTTGACATCCCTTAAAAGACCTGCCTGAAATAGCTCATTGTTCCAATTCTAGCGCACCTCTATAGGCATACAAACTGGAACATGCCAAGGATTGCTCAGGGTTCCTACCCCTTTCTATTTTACCAAGTGCACAACCTAACTTTGTCATCTTTGAGGTATATGGTGTTCCCTTAGGTACACTTTTTGTTGAGCAAACAATGTTGCACAGGCTTGTTTATGAATAAATTCTTGTGGAATACAAAGTTTTTCTTGCACTTTTTTGAACATTTTTAAAATTAAGTGTTTTCAGTGTGCGTAGACAACTTAGCACCATGGAGGAATGCTCTCAGGAGGCCCGCAATAGAGAGCAGCTGGATGACCTTTTTCTTGAATGCAAACAATGGATTAATCTGAAGACCAAAGGAAAATGGGCTCACAGCGAACACGAGAGTCATTTACAGGAGAAGCACAACCAGGTACACATGTGCTTCTTTTTTCTTAAGTTTTTCCTACCTCTTTCTTCCAATGCCTTGCTCCTAAATCATTTCTTCTTTGTTTGTGTAGATTTTATTCCTCTATGTTTATAAGGTCTTTGAAGAAAATCCAAGAAGGCTGACAGGGTTCGATGTAATCATGTAAGTCATGAGATTTCATTTTTCTAAAATTTAGTTCAAGTCAATGATGACAAGTTAAGTAGTGGAGTGCTCAGACACTCGAGTTGTTATGTCTCATATGTTGAATGATCCATTGATGTTGATTGTAAATTAACTAATGAATGTTTATTGCCATGCGCTTTGGTTTTCAGTTTTTCGAACTGTCTCCTTCTCCCTTTTGTTTATAAATGGAGTAACTCCAAGTGGTTAGCTTTCTTGCATTCAAATCTTCTTGTGGTTTTGCTACGGACGCATAATTATCATGTTGTCTAAAATGAGAACTAACAACAGTTTATTTTGAATTTGTGTGCACAAGGTATCCTATTATCTACTTTCAGGCAGCATCAGGAGACCACTTGTTTTTGGCAGATGTTTACCCAGTGTGCGAGCTAAAATGTTGAGTGAGTGTACTACCACCATGGCATAGTTTGTTATGCATGGTTCTAACGAAAAAGAGAAGTAAGGAAATCCACATGTCTTCATTACAGAGAATGCTAGGTCGCTGAAGTTTGTACTGTTGCCAGCCGTCAGCCGATGTTATTTTTGCCCTTAAATAAATTCTCAGTGATAACTAACCACTTCTATATCGCAGGCATGGAGGGTTGGAAATTGTCCTGCAAGATGATAAGTTGGTGCATTACCACAAAGACTACATGCGCGGACTCCTAGATGCTATAAGATGATTTTATTTTTCTGCCCAGACGCCAAAACTGAACTACCAACACTGTACGCGGCATTTTTTTTGCCTAATTTACTTGTTGGTGATCACATCAAGAAATTGTGAGACATTTAATCTGCTCATGAGCTAAAGTTCATATGGCAGAACCATGTGCATAACCAGGTTGGGAACGCACAAGCCTGCCTCAGGTGGCGCCACCAGGTGGCGCCCCAGCCTCTAGTAAGAACATAAAGGTGCAAGAGCTCTCGCTGTCCGTGACTCGAATGTCTCCAAATGGTGTTTGCATGCAAGAAAGGGGATAGGGATATATGAGAGAGTAAAACATAGTTTTTGTATTGTTGAGACCTTAATCTACTAAAGTTTCACACTTGGTCTTCTTTGGAATCTTATCTTGACTCATCCCCAGACCGTCAGCCAGGTACAAGTCAAAATGATCCACTCCCTTTCGATATTTTGAGCACTCATGCAATGGATGAGCGTAAGCAAGAAAGTCGACACTTAGGATGGCAAAGAGAGAAAAATGATAGAGGGGGAAGACAAAAAAGGTGTGAAAGGCTCACATCAATGAGGATAATCATCGACGAGAGAAAGCCAAATGATAGATATGATGTGAGGAGTAGGGATTGCCATGCAACGGATGCACATATGAGCTAAGGTAAGCTCTCCAATGGAACTAGTGGGGGTGCATCCAACTTGCTTGCTCAAGAAGACCTAGAGCTCTTTTGAGGAGGCTCATCATTGGAATATACAAGCCAAGTTCTATAGTGTGAAGGTCCCCACATAGCTATATGCATGAATGATAATCTCTATGGAGTACAAGGTATAAGATGGAGTACGAGTGTGGATCTCTCAAAAGAAATAGTAGTGTGCCCCCTTCTCTTTTTTTTTTTCTATATTTATTTTTTATTTTTTGTGGCCTCAATGGCTCTTTCTATTTATCTCTCATTTGTCCTCTTTGAGATCTTTTGATTTTGTCCTCTTTGGGATCTTTTCCTCACTTTAGGGGCAACACTCTATGTATTACAAGAAGTATAGAAGATCTTTCACACTTTACAAAAGTACTCAACATAAAGAAAATGAAACTATCATGATGTATGCAAATGTATGCCTCTGCCAGTGTAGCAGGATATGCAATGATACTAGCGCGTCATGTAGCAATGATTAGGGCAGGGCCCAACTAGCATGCGGCTCATCGATCAAGCAAAAAGCATGTATGACATGAAGATCAAGTCATGAGAAGATGGATGTTGCATGGCAATGTATCTCGGAAAGGCTATGGAAATGCCTTGATAGGTAGGTATGGTGGCTGTTTTGAGGAAGGATATAATGAGGCTTATGATGACAGAGCGTATCGTGCCAAGGATTTGGATGCACCGGTGAAGTATGCACCAACTCTCGAGGTGAGAAAGGGCAATGCACGGTACCGAAGAGGCTAGAAAAATATGGCTAGGTGGAAGTGTCAACCTTCGAATACTCACATTAGTCCGAAGAACTCATGCACTTATTATCGGTAACTCTCAATCTAATTAGGAGGTTCACAAAGAGACAAGTACCCCGAGGAGGAGTGTATGGGGATTTGGTTATCCTTGCGCATCCTCGACTCATGGTACATGAGTGTACTCTAATATTCGATCCCTCCAAAGATTAGTGATCCATTTAGTAGCTAAAGTTCTCAACTATTTTGTAGGTTTTTGAAAATAAACACGGATTGCCCAAAATACGACATCTAACACTAATAGGCTAAAGCTCTTGACACCAAAAGTTCAGACATTACTCATGGCAATACCTCAAAACTATTGCAAGTTACTACTAAAATTAAATAGCAACCTCAATTACCTACTTTAAGTCAAGACACACAACTCAGTGCAACAGGCAAAACTCTCTTAACAAGATAAACGTGAAAACTCAAGAGAGTTCAACAACCAACTAAACAAAAGCTCTTTAAAAAGAAAGGCATGAAAACTAAAAGCTAAACATGTCAGCAGCTATGGAAAGACAAAGAACACACACAACAAAGATAAGCATGAAAATCCTATGTTGTGTTCTAGGTTGAAGTGGAGCGTGTTTCTCTCTCACACAAAGAAAGCTGGGTTCTAACTTGTTATGAACAGCAAGCAAAGCTAAAGAAAACTAAAAAGGAAACTAAGAGCAAGACGCTCCAAGCATAGCACATAACACATGAAGTGATAAGAACATAGTGGAACGAAAGACGAACTGATAATTGTTGATGGAGAAGGGGATGCACGGGGGCATCCCCAAGCTTAGACGCTTGAGTCTTCTTGAATATTTCTTGGGGGTGCATGGGGGCATCCCCAAGCTTGAGTGTTTGACCCTCCTGAATTTTCTTTTATCATCTTCCCTCGCACACTTGAAAACTCCCTTCATACATAACTCATCATAATCTGATTAGCGAGGTTAGTACCCACAATAAAATAATTTTTCCCTACTGGAAATAAGGATAATCTTGAAGAGCTACTGTTTCTCAAGATTGCCAAAAAGTTTTTGCAAAGAAAAAGCAAGCTCAAGGTTTGCAAAACGAAGAAAAGGCAAAACAGGACAGAATCTGTGAAAAACAGACCAGCAGGTAGTAAATAATTTTTTCGGGGCACTTCTGCAACTCAAATCAAAAAAACTCAGAACAGACGCCGGAAAGCCAATTGTATAGAGCACGCTGTCAAAAAGATTCAGATAAAAAAGATGATCTGGTGATTTTATACGAATTTTTCTGTCCAAGGACAGAATCTGTTTTATGGACTGCACGTCACAACTTTTGAACTTTCTTGCAATCGGAGGCTAAACTTGGCACAAAGCTGAAAACAAAAGATACAATGATGATGCTACTATAGTAACAAACATCAAGACACAACAAAAGAAAAATAAAACCTAATTCTTTGTGGGCTGCCTCCCAAAAGCGCTTTCTTTTATGCCTTTAAGCTAGGCATGATGCAAAAGGAGAGGATCAAGTTTTATCAAGAGTAAGAGAATAGCTAGCCCGTGTAACGGACTCAAAAGGTAACTTAATCTTCTTTCTAGGGAAGTGTTCCATCCCTTTCTTGAGAGGGAATTGGAATTTTATATTCCCCTCTTTCATGTCAATGATAGCACCAACGGTGCGAAGAAAAGGACGTCCCAAAATAATTGGACATGAAGGTTCACATTCAATATCCATAATAGTAAAATCAACGGGAACATAATTGTCATTGACAACGATAAGAACATCGTCGATCTTCCCCAAAGGTTTCTTTACGGAAGAATCAACAAGACGAACACCAAAAGAACAAGGATCAAAAGGTTTCAATTTAAGCATACCATATATTCTTTTGGGCATAACGGAGGTACTAGCTCCAACATCACATAAAGCATAGCAAGAGAAGTTATTCAACTTAATTTTAATCATAGGATCCCAACCATCTTCTAGCTTTCTAGGTATGGAGGCTTCTACCCTAAGCTTCTCCTCCCTAGCTTTGATGAGAGCATTAGTAATATGCTCTGTGAAGGCAAGATTAAGTGTGTCAGTGTGGGGATCTCTAGACATCTTGTGAAGAAAACTAATAACTTCAGAAAGGGTGCAATTATCAAAATCAAGGTCACTACTATCAAGTAAAGTGGTAGTGGTGTCCTTTAGGCTCACTTGTTTGGTAGCTTCTATGGTCATAGGAGTTTCTTCTACGGTTGAGGTCATAGCATCACCATTAATAGGTCCAATGGGACTAGGAGTGCATTGGGTGCTAAGAGTTTGGATATCCTCAACAACTTGGATAGTAGCAACAGTGTGGTGGGTAGGAAGACTCTTAATTCTATCTTCTTCCTCCTTTTCTCTAGCCCATCTCTCTTTAAGTTTAGCCATCATCCTAATGTTTTCATTAATTTGCACTTGAATAGCATTCATAGGAGTGGTCTTCCTCTCCTCAAGAGGATAAGTTCTAATTTTAAGCAACTCTACCTCATGGGCTAAATTGTCTACCTTCGAAGATAGATTATCTAGTTTGGCTAGTTTTTCTTCTACACTCTTATTGAAGGCTTTTTGGGTAGTGATGAAGTCTTTAAGCATAATCTCTAGTTCAGAAGTGGAGTTCTTGGTGCTAGGATAAGTGTTGTTGTTCCCATAGGAATTAGAGGGGAACGGTCTAGGGTTGCTACCAAAATTACTCCTATAAGCATTGTTATTGAAATTGCTTCTAGAGATAAAGTTCACATCTACTTGATCTTGAGCAATCAAAGAATTTAAAGGAACATCATGAGGATTAATAGAAGATTGCTTGGAAAGTAGAGACATGATCAAGTCAACTTTTTCATTTAGGGAGGAAATCTCCTCGACAGAGTTTACCTTCCTACCTGTTGGAGCGTGTTCGGTGTGCCATTGGGAATAATTGGTCATCATCTCATCGAGAAGTTTCGTGGCTGCACCAAGTGTAGTTGACATAAAGGTTCCTCCCGCGGCCGAATCTAACAAGTTCCGCGAGGTAAAGTTCAAGCCTGCATAAAAAGTTTGGATAACCATCCAAGTAGTCAAACCATGAGTAGGGCAGTTCTTGACAAGAGGTTTCATGCGTTCCCAAGCTTGGGCAACGTGTTCATTATCCAATTGTTTAAAATTCATTATGTTACTCCTTAGTTGGATAATTTTAGCAGGGGGATAGTACTTCCCAATAAAGGCATCCTTGCACTTGTCCCAAGAATCTATACTATTCCTAGGCAAGGATTGAAACCAGATTTTAGCTCCTCCTCTCAAGGAGAAAGGAAAAAAGCTTAAGCTTAACAATATCACCATCTATTTCTCGGTACTTTTGCATATCACAGAGTTCAACAAAATTATTTAAGTGCAAAGCAGCATCATCTCCAGCACTGGAGAATTGATCTTTCATAACTAGGTTCAGTAAAGCAGGTTTAATCTCATAAGAGGGTGCTGAAGTGGCAGGTGTAGTAATAGGCGTGCAGATAAAGTCATTGTTGTTATGACTAGTGAAGTCACGCAACTTGGTGTTCTCGGTGGAACCCATAGCAGCAGCAAGCAAGATAACTATTTTTGTGATTTTTGGTAAGGGACACTAGAACAAAAACTGAAAGGTAAACTAACAAGTCTAAAAAGAAAAGATAAAAGATAGCGTGCAACTCCCCTATCTTGAAGAGTGGAGTCCCCGGCAACGGCGCCATAAACTTTGCTTGATGGCTTCTCGCCCCTCGTTGGTTACCCCAAGTGGAAGGTTTGAGATGTAGCGTAGCAGCAAGTTTCCCTTGGCAAGATACCAATGATCGAATCCCGTGAGACTCCGAGGGTCGACAAGAAGGTGTCAACGGCTAACGGCGCCAGATACTTAGCGGTTGACAGGACCTGGACGCAGATACAAATAACTTTGCTCCCAACGAGTACAGAGAGGTTGTCAATCCCTCCGGCCTTGTCGTTTACAAAGGATCAAACACAAGAGATAATAATGATAGGTATGACTGCAACTAGGAAATAAAGACATGAAGTAAATAGCGGGTGTGATCAGTGATGGTAATATGGACCGGGGTCCCATGATGTTCACTAGTGATGTCTCTCTCCCAAAAGACGATAAAACAGCTAAGTGAGGTAAACAAATTACAGCTGGGCAATTGACAAGATTATGTGCGCAAACCAATGCTAACTATGCTGTAAAGAAAGGTAGAGGCTCAAAAGTATGGGCGGTACGCCAAGGCAAGTAGACCGAAATCCATCTGCATCTACTACTAATCATCCACCTTGAGATATCTATCCAGAACATCTCGTTGGTATTAAGTTGCAAATCCCACCCAAAGTGTAAACTCAAAGCAACAGACAACTGCATTAAAAGAACTTTGCGTAAAGTAAACAATCCTTGCACCCGCAAGTACATGCACCGTTGTTTTCCACCTTGTGGCAACAACACATCCCCTAGACTCATGTTTCTGTCACTCAAGCTAGTCATCAGGGGGCATGAACCCACAATCAAGCATAACGTTCCCTCTTGGAGTTACTACCTACTACTCGGCCAAAGCAATAAACAGAAACGGAGAACATGCAATAATTACTCAAGAACATAAATATAAAAGAGGTGAATCAAATATATTACTCACACACAATCTGAACATAATCTCATAATCCATCGGATGCCAGCAAACTCAACAAAGCAACAGCATAAAGATTACATATGTGCCTCGATCATGTAGGGCAGCTCACGAGGTCTAATCCATGAAGAACAAAGAGGGGAGGAGAAAATCACATAGCTACTGGTCATGGACCCATGGTCCAAGGAGGACTACTCACGACTCATCCGGGAAGCGTCCATGGTGGTGGAGAAGCTCCCGGTGGTGGTTCTCCCCTCCGGCAGGGTGCCGGGAAGAGTTCTCCTGGTGCTCCCGATCTTGGAAGCGTGGCGACAGCGGAACAGAGGCGAGATCGTAAAAAAGGGTTCCGTCCTCGAGGGTTTCGGGATGCGAGGAGTATATATGCCAAAGGGGGTCACCAGAAGTGGAGAGGGGGGCCCAGGCGCCCCCCTAGGGCGGCCAGGGGTGGGGCCGCCTGGGTTGGCCGCCTGGGCTGCCCCTGGCTCCCCTCTGGCCCCACTTTGGTTTTTCTCGAAGCTTCCTGTACGCTGATTTTTTCTGTATTTTTCCCGGAATTTTAGGAGCACTTTTAATATGGGGGAAATCTGAAATAGAAAAACAGCAGAAAGCAGGAACTGACACTGTGGTGCACTGAGTTAATAGGTTAGTCCAAATATGATCAAAAGTGTATGAAAGTGCATAAATATCATAGCAATATCACACAAAAGAGGCATGGAGCAAGCATAAATTATAGATACGTTTTGGACGTATCACACACGCCGTGACCATGATCTGGGTATCCAAGGGTCCAACCAGATATGCACCGTGGATCCGTCCCCAATCCTCCTAATATAACCCTGCTTCACGAGGTCCAAACCATGCAGGATGCTCCGCCACGAATATGAGATTCCATCATGGACTTTAGCATCGAGTACGGACCGTCCGGGGAAATATCTCGCCTGCAATACCCTTGCACAGAGACTGTTGGGATTTTGGAGAAGTCTCCAACCCTGCCTGGACAGCATTGCCATGTTGAAGCTATGCATATCTCGAAAGCCCAGACCACCCATTGCTTTCGGCCTAGCTAGCTAGTTTGCCCCAGCTTATCCAGTGCATCGGATTTTGCTTGTCTTGCTGACTCCATCAAAATTACCCATCAGTGTATTCAACTATGCGCAAAAGGTTTTGGTGAGGTCGAAACATGACATGGCGAACGCGGGTATAGCTTGAGCCACGGCCTTCACAAGCACTTCTTTGCTTTCTTTTGCTAGGAGCCTCTCCTGCCATCCATGGACTATCCCACACATATTGCGTTTGATATAACTGAACGCCTTTCTCCTCGAACGGCCGACATGAACCGGAAGGCCGAGGTATTTCTCATTCCAATCCTCATTCTGTATTCCAAGGGTGCTCTTAACCGATGCCGTCATCCATATTCGGGCTGAACATGATGGCGGACTTCTCCGTGTTGATACACTGCCCGAAATAGTCCTCACACAATTGTAACACATCATGAAGAGCTGCTGCTTCCTGCTGCTCCGCTATGATCAATAGCATGGAATCGTCCGCAAAAAATAGATGTGATACGCATGGCGCCCTTGGGAAGATTTTAACTCCATGCAGTGCACCGTTCCGTTCTGCATCCACAAGCGCCGCTGACAGTCCTTCCGCACAGATCACGAACAAATAGGGGGATGTCGGGTCTCCTTGCCTAAGACCCGGTGATGGACTGAATTGTTGGGTAACTTTACCATTTACTTTGATATGGTATCGCACTGTCTTCACACATTTCATTACCAGCTCGACCCATCTTCTGTTGAAACCTAGCTTGCTCATCATGGCCTCTAAAAAGCACCATTCTACCCTATCATAGGCTTTGCTCATGTCTGCTTTGACCACCGCATATCCAGCCCTCCCGGTTCTCTTATTCATCACGTAGTGGGATAGCTCATAAGCTATAAGAACATTGTCCGTGATTAGTCTCCCCGGAACAAACGCGCTTTGCTTCTCTGAAATAATGTCAGAAAGAATTATCTTAAGGCGGTTTGCAATGAATTTTGACACCAACTTATATACCACGTTGCAAAGGCTAATTGGCCGTAAATCCTTGATTCTCCTCGGGTTTTTAACTTTCGTATGAGCACAACCATTGTATCATTCCAGCCTTTCGGGATCTCTCCTCCATTCAGTACAGCTAACACTTCTTCCACTACCTTGTCCCTGATGACCCACAAGTGTAGGGGATCTATCGTAGTCCTTTCGATAAGTAAGAGTGTCGAACCCAACGAGGAGCAGAAGGAAATGATAGGCAGTTTTCAGTAAGGTATTTTCTGCAAGCACTGAAATTATAGGTAACAGATAGTTTTGTGATAAGGTAATTGGTAGCAAGTGACAAAAGGTAAAAGTAAATAAGGTGCAGCAAGGTGGCCCAATCCTTTGTGTAGCAAAGGACAAGCCTGGACAAACTCTTATGCAATGGAAAGTGCTCCCGAGGACTTATGGGAATTATCGTCAAGCTAGTTTTCATCACGATCATCTGATTCACGTTCGGTACTTTGATAATTTGGTATGTGGGTGGACCGGTGCTTGGGTGCTGCCCTTACTTGGAAAAGCCTCCCACTTATGATTAACCTCGAATGCAAGCATCCTAAAACTACAAAAGAAGTATTAAGGTAAACCTAACCATAGCCTGAAACATATGGATCCAAACCAGCCCCTTACGACGCAATGCATAAACTAGGGTTTAAGCTTCTATCACTCTAGCAACCCATCATCTACTTATTACTTCCCAATGCCTTCCTCTAGGCCCAAATAATGCTGAAGTGTCATGTAGTCGACGTTCACATGACACCACTAGAGGAGAGACAACATACATGTCATCAAAATATCGAACGAAGACAAAATTCACATGACTACTAGTAGCAAGACTTCTCCCATGTCCTCAGGAACAAAAGTAACTACTCACAAGACATAATATTGTTCATGATCAGAGAGGTATTAATATGCATAATGGATCTGAACATATAATCTTCCACCAAATAAACCAACTAGCATTAACTACAAGGAGTAATCAACACTACTAGCAACCCACTGGTACCAATCTGAGGTTTGGATAGAAAGATTGGATACAAGAGATGAACTAGGGTTTGAGAGGAGATGGTGCTGGTGAAGATGTTGATGAAGATAGCCCTCCCCAAGATGGGAGAGTTGCTGGTGATGACGGCGGTTACGATTTCCCCCTCCCGGAGGGAAGTATCCCCGGCAGAACAGCTCTGCCGGAGCCCTAGATTAGTTTCCGCCTCGGTTCCGCCTCGAGACGGCGGCGTCTGGTCCCGAAAGCCTCCTCTTGATTTTTTCTAGGTCAAAACACTTCATATAGGAGAAGATGGGCACCGGGGGCCCACCGGCTGGCCCTCGAGGCAGGGGGGCGCGCCCTGGGAAGGGGGGCGCGCCCCCCACCCTCGAGGCGAGCCAGTGGACCCTCTCGTGGGTTTCTTCCGTCAGATATTTTTTATATTTTCCGAAACAATGTTTTGTGGAGTTTCAGGGCTTATGGAGTTGTGCAGAATAGGTTTCTAGAGTTTGCTCCTTTTGCAGCCGAGAATTCCAGCTGCCGGTATTCTCCCTCTTCATGTAAACCTTGTAAAATAAGAGAGAAAAGGCATAAGTATTGTGACAAAACATGTATGAACAACGCATAATGCAATAAATATCAACTTATAAGCATGATGCAAAATGGACGTATCAACTCCCCCGAGCATAGACCTCGCTTGTCCTCAAGCGAAAGCCGATATCAAAAAATATGTCCACATGTTTAGAGATAGAGGTGTCGATAAAAACAAAATACGGACATGAGGGCATCATGATCATTCTCATAACAACAACTTATATTAATATAGTCGTATGATCATTATGCTAAAGTAACAATTCATCCACAATATCAAGTATGAATCATAAACTTCATTGGAAACTAACAAACTTTGGTCTCGGTCATTGAAGCAATTGCAATTTATCGTAATATCAGAAAGAGTCAATATAAGAGCTTTTCAGCAAGCCTACATACTCAACTATCATATAGTCTTTCACAATTGCTCACACTCACACAATACTTATGTTTATGGAGTTTTAATCGGACACGGAGAAAGATAGGGGCTTATGGTATTGCCTCCCAACTTTTTACCTTAAGGGTAATGTCAACAGTAATAGATCATGAAAACTTACATCCAAGTGGGTATATATGTCAGGATCTTTCCAACACAATGTGCTTACCAAAGGATAAAATGTAAAAAGGAAAGGTGGATTTCACCTTGACACTTATAAGACAGGAATAATAGATAGGCCCTTTGTAGAGGGAAGCAGAGGTTGTCATGTGTTTTTATGGTTGGATGCACAAAGTCTTAGCATAGAAGAACTTCGCTTTATATTGCTACTTGTGATAAGGACCTTTATTATGCAGTCCGTCGCTTTTATTACTTCCCTATCACAAGCTCGTATAAAATTAATTTCTCCCACACTAATAAATCATACATATTTTAGCGGATTTGCAACACGACAACTTACTTGGAAGGATCTTTCTCAATCCATAGGTAGGTATGGTGGACTCTCATGGAAAAACAGGGTTTAAGGATATATGGAAGCACAAGTAGTATCTCCACTTAGTGCGAGGAGTTTTGGCTAGCATGAGGGGAAAAAGGCAAGCTCAACATGTTGGAAGATCCATGACAATATACTTTATTTCGGATATAAGAAGACATAACCCATTATGTTGTCTTCCTTGTCCAACATCAACTCTTTAGCATGTCATACTTTAATGAGTGCTCACAATCATAAAAGATGTCCAAGATAGTATATTTGTATGTGAAGCCTCTCTTCTTTTATTACTTCCTATTAATTGCAACGATGACCAAAACTATGTTTGTCACCTCCCAATAACTTTTATTTATCATACTCTTGTATGTGAGGTCATTACTTCCCAGAAGATCGATATGATCTCTTTGATATTCTTTTTGTTTTCTTTCTTTTTATCATGACCCAAGTGAGGGAATCAAGCCCTTGACTCAACAATATTCTTTATTATATAGCTTACGAACTCGATTACAAAGGATAAAGCTCACAAAGCAAAAGCTCACTACTGGATCATGCTAACTTTATTCTAATAGATCAAGCTACTACCAAAAGGATCGAACTAAGTAAACGGTAAAGATAGGAGTGATGGTGATACGATACCAGGGTCACTCCCCCAAGCTTGGCAGTTGCCAAGGGGAGTGCCCATACCCATATGATTATGTCTCCTTCTTCGGGGTTGGTGATGATAGAGTTGTTGCTGATGTAGGCTTGTTGTTCTTCCAAGGCATGGGCTCACCATCATAGAAGGATGATTGAGTCTCCGGGATACTCAAATCTATAGCCAAACTCATATTTGTGAATCTATATTCATACTCATAGTTTTGGTTCTGCAGGTCACAGAGCTGGGCTTGGAAGTGATCGATCTTCTCTTGAAGATTAGAGATGGCTTCCCCGAAGATGCTCTAGTCCATCTTGAGGTTGTTGGCAAGCTCCGAGATCATCCTATGGTTGGCGTCGAGTCCTCGTTCCACCATACCTTGGCACTTGAAAACTTGTTGCTCCATTGCTTCGAGTCTTGTCTCCATGCTTCCGGTCCTTCTCGGCCCCTCAACATCACGGATGTGCAGCACCCCCTCATGCAACTCCATGGTTTTGGGGTGGTGCAGCACCTCCGCAAGGTAGGGGTTGATGACCTTCTCGAAGAACTTGTCCTTGGGGGTGTTGGAGGACGCCATGATGATCTAGATCTGTCAAAAACAGTAGCTCGAAACGAAAACAGAGGAATTCTGCGTGATACAAAGGTCAAAACCTCCGGGAGTATATATAATGAATTTTTCCCGAACAAAAGGAGTAGCCCACAAGAAAACGGAGTCCAGGGGACACACGGGGTGCCCTCGATGCAGGGGGCGTGCCCTGGGAAGGGGGGCGCGCCCCCTACCCTCGAGGAGGACCCGTGTCTCCTCCGGACTGCGGTTTATTTTTCCATTTTTCTAAATATTCCAAAACGGAGAAAAATTGCCTTTAGAACTATTGTGGAGTCGGTTTACTTACCGTATCACGTACCTCTTCCTTTTCGGAGGCTGAATCGTTCTGGAAAGTGTCCCTTATGTATTCCTCCGGGGTTATCGTTTCAATATTATTAGTTTCAACATTTATGGGATTACCTGAGATATAATGTTTGATCCTTTGACCATTCACCATCTTCGGATTTGTGCCTTCGAAGTTGTTGATTTTTATGGCACCGGAACGATAGACCTCCTCAATAACGTAAGGTCCTTCCCACTTGGAGAGAAGTTTTCCTGCAAAAAATCTTAAACGGGAGTTGAATAGCAAAACATAATCACCTACGTTAAACTCACGCTTTTGTATCCTTTTGTCATGCCATCTTTTAACCTTTTCTTTAAATAACTTGGCATTCTCGTAGGCCTGGGCTCTCCATTCATCGAGACAGCTAATATTAAATAGCCTCTTTTCACCGGCAAGTTTGAGATCATAATTGAGGTCTTTGATAGCCCAATATGCCTTATGTTCTAGCTCAAGAGGTAAGTGACAAGCTTTTCCATATACCATCTTATATGGAGACATACCCATAGGATTTTTGTATGCAGTTCTATAGGCCCATAATGCATCATCTAGTTTCTTGGACCAATTCTTTCTAGACCTATTAACTGTCTTTTGCAAGATTAATTTCAACTCCCTATTACTTAATTCAACTTGACCACTAGTCTGTGGGTGATAAGGTGATGCAATTCTATGGTTGACATCATACTTAGCAAGCATCTTACGGAAAGCACCATGAATAAAGTGTGAACCACCATCAGTCAATAGATATCTAGGGACTCCAAACCTCGGAAATATAACTTCTTTAAGCATCTTAATAGAGGTGTTATGATCAGCACTACTAGTTGGAATAGCTTCTACCCACTTAGTAACGTAATCAACAGCAACTAAAATATGTGTGTACCCATTAGAGGAAGGAAAAGGTCCCATATAATCAAAGCCCCAATTATCAAATGGTTCAATAACAAGTGAATAATTCATGGGCATTTCTTGACGTCTACTAATATTACCAATTCTTTGACATTCATCACATGATAAGACAAACTTACGGGCATCCTTGTAGAGAGTAGGCCAATAAAAACCGGATTGCAATACCTTGTGTGCAGTTCTGTCTCCCGCATGGTGTCCTCCATAAGCTTCGGAGTGGCACTTGCATAAGATCTGTTCCTGTTCATGCTCAGGTACACAACGTCTAATAATACCATCTACTCCTTTATAAAGACGTGGATCATCCCAAAAGTAATGTCTCAAATCATAGAAGAACTTTTTCTTTTGCTGGTATGTGAAGCTAGGAGGTATAAACTTAGCAACAATGTAATTAGCATAATCAGCATACCATGGAGCAGTACGAGAAGTATTTATGACAGCTAGTTGTTCATCAGGAAAGCTATCATCGATAGGTTGTGGGTCATCAAGTATATTCTCTAACCTAGACAAGTTATCTGCTACGGGGTTCTCAGCTCCCTTTCTATCAATAATATGCAAGTCAAATTCTTGCAGCAAGAGAACCCATCTAATAAGTCTAGGTTTAGCATCTTTCTTTTCCATAAGGTATTTGATAGCAGCATGATCAGTGTGAATAGTTGCTTTAGAATCAACGATATAGGGTCTGAACTTATCACAAGCAAATACAACTGCTAAAAATTCTTTCTCAGTGGTAGCATAATTTCTTTGGGCACTATCTAGAGTTTTGCTAGCATAGTGGATAACATTCAATTTCTTATCAACTCTTTGCCCTAGAACAGCTCCTACAGCATAATCACTAGCATCGCACATAATCTCAAAGGGTAAATTCCAGTCAGGAGGCTGGACAATAGGTGTAGAGATCAATGCTTTATTAAGTATTTCAAATGCTTCTAGACAATCATCATCAAAGACAAAATGAATATTGTCGGGGGAAACTGTCCTCCCACGAGCACCTATGGGACCAGAGCCCCTTCTACGTTGCGGTAAGGGAGCGGAGGGAGCACGGAGAGCAGATCGAGGAACGCACGCGGGCAGTTTACCCAGGTTCGGGCCGCGTGGACGCGTAAAACCCTACTCCTGCCTTGGGTTGTATTAAGTTCTTGGGCTCGGGAGCTTGAAGATCTACAGTAACAGCTATCCCGAGCGAGAGTATGAGCGAGTTTCTGGGATCGAACCCTTTCTACGTTGTGCATGGGCCTCCTTTTATAGCCCAAAGGGGTCACCGACAGGTGTCAACGTAGAGGAGGGTAAAAGTGTAATTTTGGTGGTAGTTGTAACAGTGCGTGAACAGTGGATGAACAGTGGACTTCACCTAACTTTGACAGTGGGGGACAAGGGCCTTAAATGCCCGTCGCCGTCGACCCCAAAAGTGTCCGTCCATGCTTCTCCGTTCGCCACGGCGGTAGCCTCGTCACCGTGGCTCGCCACCGTGTGCCCCAGGCTGCACAGCCATCCGCCACGTGCCCCCTGGAAGGGCCCCAGGGCGACGCGTGGGCCGATGAGCTGGAGCGCGGGCACATAGTATAGGTTTCCCCGGCAAGCACCTTGCCGGGGTAGTGATCTTGCCGGGCCCGGAAGCTTGTCGCTCTCCGGGTCCTGCCGGGGCGCAAGGTGCGCCGAGGCATCTCTTGAGATACGTGTTCCTTGGCCTTCCTGGCAAGCTCCTCTTGCCAGGGTCTTGTGTCAAAGTGATAACCTTGAGCCTGGTGCGGCCTTCCCGGCAAGCTCCTCTTGCCGGGGCCTTGGTCTTCTGTCTTGTATACTTTGTTCTTGAATGGCTTCATAGGGACCAGAAAGGTTTCCGGCGAGCACGTGGTAAGCCCTGCCACGGGAAGCTGCTATTGCCCATGCACAAGTTGGGGTACTAAGGTACCCCTATCTTAGTACACCGACAAATATCTTTTTGTAAGAGATTAGTCAGAGGCTTGGAGATTTTCGAGAAGTCCTTAATGAACCTCCTATAAAACCCGGGATGACCAAGGAAACTTCGTATACCTTTGATATCCTTAGGGCATGGCATCTTTTCAATAGCATCAAATTTAGCTTTGTCAACTTCAATACCTCTTTCAGAAATTTGATGTCCCAAGACAATGCCTTCATTGACCATAAAGTGGCACTTTTCCCAATTCAAGACGAGATTAGTGTCTTCACATCTCTGCAAAACTCGATCAAGGTTGCTTAAGCAGTCATCAAAAGAAGTTCCGTAAATGGAGAAATCATGCATGAATACCTCTACAATCTTTTCACAAAAGTCAGAGAATATAACCATCATACATCTTTGAAAAGTAGCAGGTGCATTACATAAACCAAAAGGCATACGTCTATAAGCAAATGTACCAAAAGGACAAGTAAAGGTGGTCTTTTCTTGATCCCGCTTTGACACAGGTATTTGAGAGAAACCATAATAACCATCTAGAAAGCAGAAATGAGTATATTTGGATAACCTTTCTAGCATTTGATCAATAAATGGCAAGGGGTAATGGTCTTTCTTAGTAGCTTTATTTAACTTACGGAAATCAATTACCATCCTATAACCTGTAACTATTCTTTGCGGGATCAATTCATCTTTATCATTAGGGATAACGATCATACCTCCTTTCTCAGGAACACAATGGACAGGACTTCCCCACTAGCTATCAGCAATGGGATAGATAATACCTGCCTCTAGGAGCTTTAGAATTTCCTTCCTCACCACTTCTTTCATCTTAGGATTTAACCGTCGCTGATGATCAATAACTGGTTTAGCATTTTCTTCCAATTTTATCTTGTGTTGACATATAGTGGGACTAATGCCCTTAAGATCATCCAGAGTATATCCAATGGCAGCTCGGTGCTTCTTCAGAGTTTTCAATAATCTTTCTTCTTCCTGCTCTGAAAGGTTAGCACTAATAATAACAAGATATATCTTCTTTTCATCAAGATAAACATACTTAAGATTATCAGGCAAAGGTTTAAGTTCAAATACGGGATCACCCTTGGGTGGAGGAGGATCCCCTAGGATTTCAACAGGCAAGTTGTTTTTCAATACGGGTCCCTGTGTAAGGAGTATTTCATCTATCTCCCTTCTCTCATTCATGTGCATAGCATTTTCATGGTCTAGCAAGTATTGTTCTAAAGGATCATTAGGTGGCACGGCAATAGAAGCAAGACCAATAAGTTCATCTTTACTGGGTGGTGCCTTTTCAAGGGGTTGTCTACTGGATTTAGCAAAGTTAAAATCATGAGACATATCCCCTAATCCGACAGTAACAATGTCTTTCACGCAGTCTATCTTGGCATTTACAGTATTCAAGAAGGGTCTACCAAATATAATGGGACAGAAAGCATTTTGTGGGGAACTAAGAACAAGAAAATCAGCAGGGTATTTAACCTTCCCACACAAGACTTCAATATCTCTAACGATCCCAACTGGTGAAATAGTATCTCTGTTAGCAAGCTTAATAGTAACATCAATCCCCTCTAACTCAACAGGTGCAATATCATGCATAATTTCGTTGTACAAATCAAGAGGGATAATGCTCGCACTAGCACCTACGTCGCATAAACCATGATAGCAATGATCTCCTATCTTAACAGAGATAACGGGCAAGCCTACGACATGTTTATGTTTATTCCTAGCATTGGGTTTGGCTATTCTAGCAGACTCTTCTTGGAGGTAAATAACATGTCCATCTAAATCTTCTACCAAGAGATCCTTAACCATAGCAATGCTAGGTTTAACTTTAATTTGCTCAGAGGGTATATGTGTTCTAGTATTACGCTTATGAACTACAGTTGAAGCTTGAGCATGATCCTTTATCCTAATAGGGAAAGGTGGTTTCTCGATATAAGCAGTAGGAATGACAGGATCAACATTATAAGTGATAGTCTTTTCTTCAACTTTAATAGGTTCAACTACTTTTACTTCAATAGGGGGATGATATTTAAACCACTTCTCCTTAGGGAGATCAACATGAGTAGCAAAAGATTCACAGAAAGAAGCTACTATCTCAGAGTCAAGTCCATATTTAGTGCTAAACTCACGGAAAACATCGGTATCCATAAAAGCTTTAACACAATCAAACTTAGGGGTCATACCTGACTCCTTACCTTCGTCGAGATCCCAATCTTCAGAGTTGCGTTTAATTCTTTCCAATAAATCCCATTTGAAGTCAATAGTCTTCATCATAAAACAGCCAGAACAAGAATTATCGAGCATGGTGCGATTATTGAGAGAAAGCCGAGCATAATTTTTTTGGATGATCATCTTTCTTGAAAGCTCATGATTGGGGCATGAATATAACATTGACTTAAGCCTCCCCCAAGCTTGAGCGATGCTTTCTCCTTTGCGAGGCCAGAAATTATAAATATAATTGCGATCACGATGAACCTGGTGCATAGGGTAGAACTTCTGATGAAATTCCAACTTCAGACGATTATAGTTCCAAGATCCCATATCATAGCATAGCCTAAACCATGTCAATGCATCTCCCTTCAAAGATAAAGGGAAGACCTTCTTCTTGATAACATCCTCGGGCATACCTGCAAGCTTAAACAATCCACAAACTTCATCCACATAGATTAGGTGTAAGTCGGGGTGAAGTGTTCCATCTCCCGTATAGGGATTTTCAAGCAGTTTCTCTATCATACCCGAAGGAATCTCAAAGCAAACATTTTCAATAGGTGCAGTAGGTTGAGGAGCAACTCTTTGCTCTTCTGCTCGGGGTGAAGATACCCCGAACAAGCCCCTCAAAGGATTCTGGGCCATAGTAACGAGTGACAATAAATTTCAGCACACTATATAAATTTTTCCTTACCAAATTCCACTTACCAAAGGCGCTTCACTCCGCGGCAACGGCGCCAGAAAAGAGTCTTGATGACCCACAAGTGTAGGGGATCTATTGTAGTCCTTTCGATACGTAAGAGTGTCGAACCCAACAAGGAGCAGAAGGAAATGATAGGCAATTTTCAGTAAGGTATTTTGTGCAAGCACTGAAATTATAGGTAACATATAGTCTTGTGATAAGGTAATTGGTAGCAAGTGACAAACGGTAAAAGTAAATAAGGTGCAACAAGGTGGACCAATCCTTTGTGTAGCAAAGGACAAGCCCGAACAAACTCTTATGCAATGTAAAGTGCTCCCGAGGACTTATGGGAATTATCGTCAAGCTAGTTTTCATCACGATCATCTGATTCACGTTCGGTACTTTGATAATTTGGTATGTGGGTGTCACACCCTGCATTTTGTAACATGTCATTTGCATCAATGAAGCATGAAAATTTGGACCAACAAATTTTTGTGGCATCATTTGGCTTTTAGTTGGAATTGAGTTTTTCTTCCTGTGTTTTTCATGTGCTCATTAAAGTCAACTATTACCTCTTGTAGAATTCATCTCCATACCCAAAACTTCTGCCCAATGATCACATCAAGTGTTTATAGCAGTATAGTATTTTCTTATAAAATTAATTTGGACGAAATGTATTTTCAAAATTTAGTATTCCAAAACCCCCTGAATTGAGGTTTGCACTGCAAGTGCTTGATTTAGGGTGAGAAAATTATTTCAAAAAATATATTTGAGACCTAGTAGTCATAGGACTCCCAGAAACCACAAAAGTATAATTTTAAAAGTTATTTTCCTATTTTATTTAAAAGCTTTTTCTTAAGGCCAGAAATGGTCTTTAATAGGGAAAAAATATTTAAGTATTTCAAAAATATTTGCCAAAATTCAGGGAGACTCATAGGACATATATTGTCCATATATAAGAGTTTCAACACTTGGTCATGTTCAAAATAATGGGCTAATCCCTCTAAAACCCTTTCTGGATATTTCAAGCTTTTGAAATATTTAGAAAGGAAATATTCTCTAAAAAATCCAAGGAAATTCTATCATGTCATATATGACATATTTGATGATCTTGCTAAGCCCCATGCCTTGGGAAGCAAGAAAACATCCTCAAAACCCTTCAAAACCATTCTGTCCATATCTGAAGTTTGAGCAACTTTACATTGCCAAACTTATCCAAATGCTCTCAAACTTGGTGCACATGCCAGAATGGTCTAATAAGGCATCTAGACCAAATGGCACAAGCTTTGGAGTAGGGTAACATGATCAGAATACCCCAAAACCATTTCTGTTCAAATACAAATTTGAACAACTTTACATTACCAACTTTTTACCTGGAGCTTCAAACTTTGTGAGTATGATCATAACCCCAAATGATGAAACTACACCAAGTGGTGCATCAAGGGGAGATGATTAGCTTGACTCAAACATGATGAAGCCATTTCTATTGATTTCTAGGGTTCACCAAAGTTACATTGGCTAGTTTCTTCAAACAAGCCCAAATTTGGTGAAACACCCTATTTCCATATGACATTCAATCGTGTTAAGTGCCATGGCTAGTGGAGATCAGTTGCTTGTCCAAAACATGATCAAACACCTTCTGCCATTTTACCAAAATCATCATCTTGACCTCTTTTACTATTTACTTTTGCCTCAACTTTCTACCACAGCCTCACCTAGTTACATTCTACCTCCAGTAACCCCCCCTGCCCACAGCTCAATGATTGAGGGGTGAAAACCCCAATTCACCTTGTTGGACAGCCCATTTCTACCCATCTACCAGCCTCCCTCCTCTCTCACTGAGCATCCAGGGCATCCAAGGCCACAACTAGATAGTTTACTTCGTGTTGGACCCCCCAGACACGGCGGACACGCCCAGTGATCCAACGGCATGCCGTGGCATGCAAAAGTCGCACTACAGTGCGCACCCGCACTGTAGCCTCGCCCAATCCCTCGCCCCCGACCACCTCGTGCTTCCCCCTCGCGCCAACCGATGCGCCTCGGCATCCGCAACTCTCCCCAGTGCTGTCCTCCTCCTCCCTCTCCCTCCAGTGGACGCTCTCGCACGCGCGCTGGCCGCCCGCGAGCTACAACCTCTGGTCTCACACGCGCGAGCCCTCTGGAGTATCCCCCGCTCCCCCTCTTCCTTCCCTCCGCCCTGGAACTCGTCCAGCAACACCCCAGACGCATCCCCATCGCCTCCCGTGCACTTTGGTAACGAGCAGAGGCTCGCCGGCGCACAGGTCCACGGCACCTCGCCGTCCTCCTATAAATAGGGTCCCCGAGCCCCTCCTCTCTTCACCAACAGCCTTCTCCCTCTCTCAATCACCTCCCTGAGCCACTCGCCTCCCTCCAGACCCGCCCGAGCTCGAGGTCGAGCTCGAGCTCCACCGCGGCGGTTTCCCGTTGCCAGCTCGGTACAGGCCGCCCCAGCCCCTTCTAGCTCCCGATCTAGAACCACCGCATCGCCCTGACTCGATCCCCCCTCTTTCCCCTCTCTGCAGCTGCCGGAATCGACCAGAGCAGCACCCTCCCGATGCTCCTCCGCCGTTCCACCTCGCCGCCGACGAACCTGGCCCCTCCGGCGGCCAACTCCAGCACCACTAGAACCGCGACTCCTCCCTGAGCACAACCGTACCCTCAGTTTGCCCCGCCGTGCCCGGAATCACCGCCGGTGAGCTCGCCGTCTCTCTGGCCGCAAGGTTGAAGATGACAGGCGGGCCCCGCCTGTCATCCTCACCTCCATCTCGCTCCCCTCATTGTCGCTGACCGCCGGGCCCCGCCCATCAGGTTTAAAAACCTGGCGCGCGCGCTGGCACCCGTGCGGTGGGCTATTCGCCTGGGCCGTTGCACTGTGGCCATTCTGGCCCGGTGGCAGAGGGCCTTTTTCTCTTTTTCTTTTCTGTGAAATTTCAAATAATTTCACAGAATTAAATATTTGTCCAAATTAATTAATTCCATCTCCTAAAAACTTGTAAAAATCCAACCTATTTAATAGTGTCACTTTCACACATGTCCATAGACCTTTTCTGTTCTGTTCAAATTTACATTCAAATTTGAACATTAAAACTTCTGTTAAAATATTCTTAGACTCCATTCTGCCACTCCAAAACTCAAACTAAGAATTTTTGCCATCTTAGTTTTCTCTCTAGTATTTAACAAAAATAGGTTGACATTTTTCTGAGCACTTTGATTTTTCTGTTTTTATTGTGGTCTTATTTTCCCGTTGTTATTTTGCGACGATTAGATACCGTATTTGATGAGGTTGCTGAATAAGAAGGTGGGGAAGGATTTGAAGACTTTGAAGACCAAGCCAATCCAAGCAAGCAACCCTTTGACCATGATACCCTTGTGTTCTTCGGAACCCGTTTGTTTGCGAATGCATGATGAAAAGAGTTACGGTGGTGACCTAGTTAAGAACCACCACATGATGCATGTTTCACTCATGATCTTGCTATGTGCTAGATGATATGCTAATGGTTAGTAGTGATGCTTAGTAATGCATGTTGTGCCATGAAACTTTCGTGGTTGCATTCTTTTCAAAAAAAAAACCATCGGGTGCCCCTAATGCCCGAGGGTGATATTGAGTTGGGTCATCACTTGAGGAAGAAGTGATGTGCCGGTAAAGATCTTGTGCATGGGTGAAATGATGGATTAGATTTATGTGTGACTACCGTCCCAACCAAATATGTGCGACCACTCTACCCCTTATGGGACGGGGTGTCGGTGTACTAAAGTAGGGTTACCCTAGTATCCCAAACTTGTGCACGCGCAGTCGCAGCGTCCCGCGGCAAGGCTTACCGGGTGACCGCCAAAGTCCTCTGTGGTTCCTTTGGAGCCATTCAAGAACAAAGTATTCAAGCCAAGGAGACAAGACCTCGGCAAGAGGAGCTTGCCGGGAAGGCCAACCAAGGCATCTCAAGGAACTTGCCGTGACGCGCCACGCGTCCCGGCAAGGCCCGGTGAGCGACAAGCTCCCGGACACGACAAAACAGCGACCGCGGCAAGGCGCTTGCCGCGGCAAGCTACCACCCTGTACCCGCGCTCCAGCGCATCCATCCACGTGTCGCTCTGGGACCCTTCCAGGCGTACGTGGCGGGAGGCTGTGCAGCCAGGGGTAAGCGGTGGCAAGCGGCGCTGACAAGGTTGCCATCGTGGCGAACGGTGGCGCCCCTGACGGCACCTTTTTGCACTGTTTGGGCGACGATGATGGGCATTTAATGCCCTTGTCCCTTGCCGTCAGGGTTAGGTATGGAATACTGTACCAACTACCACCCTTCTTCCATTTTTACCCTCAACTGCGTTGCCACCTGTCGGTGACCCCTTGAGCATATAAAAGGAGGCCCATGCGCAACGTAGAGGGGGTTAGACATTCAAACACTCCCACGCTCGGTCTCGTTAGTTGCTGATGTATACTGTAGCTTCCAGCGCTCCCGAGCAAGAACTAAATACAAATCAAAGCAGGAGTAGGGTTTTACGCATCCGTGCGGCCCGAACCTGGGTAAACTGCTCGTGTGCCTCGCCTCGATCTGCTCTTCGTGCGTCCTCCGCCCCCTGCCGTACCGAAAAGGGGCTCCGTCCTCATAGGTGTTCGCGGGTGGATCAGTTTCCCCGACATCTTTGGCGCGCCAGGTAGGGGCGCGTCGAGGTTGTCTGAACCTGATCCGGCGTCCACACGAGCTAGATCATCATCATCTTCATCGACATGCCGCCGAAGAAGAAGGCTTCGGAGGCAGCTATTCCGTCCGCGTCGAACCCACCACCGCCGGAGCCAACGGCCGGTGGGGTAGACGCCGGCGGAAGAACGGGTGTCGACGAGGGAGCTCATGGTGCCGCCAAGTCCAAGGACAAGGCTGCGCTGCCCGTCGGCGGCGTAGTCGACTCCCACAACGACCGGGCGTACTCCAAGACCTCGGCGTCCGTACATGCATTGCGCCCATCTCAGGAGGCGCGGGATCGGCAGCGTCATGGTACTCACGGTACCATACGCTTGTTGGACCAAGATCGAGCTGGTGGATCTCGGGATGCTCAAGACCAGCATGCACGCCAACATGCCGGCACGAGCAAGGCACGGTCGCCTGGACGGGATACTGCTCCTTCTAACATAGTTAGAAGTCCGAGCATATCCCGCTCCTCGCACCGTTCGCCACCGCTACCCGCCACTCCAGCAGAAGCTCTGGCACGAGCTCAACTGCCCCTAGATTTCCCTCCAGCGGCAGACAAGGCCGACGACTGGAGGGCCACCATTCAAAGTCTCATCGCCTTCGCCAACGGCGACACTCCGCGGCAGCCAAGTACATCGCAGCCGCGGCAAGTCAGCGAGGCGCGAGCCGATGGTGACAAGACTGGTGGGGGTGCAACCGCGTGCACTCTCCGCCCCGAAAGCCAAGATCGCCGACTCGCCGGATCAACATCGACGACGACTCCACCGCGTCATCAGATCCGCGAGCTCGTCGCGATCAGCACCAAGTTCTTCACGAACGACAGCAAGAGGACGCTCGTACTCGCATCGAGCGCAGAAGAGAAGCGCGGTGTCAATCAGACCAGCGCGCTGGGCCCGCTGATACGTCCAAAACGTATCTATAATTTCTGCTTGCTCCATGCCTCTTTTGGGTGATATTGCCATGATATTTATACACTTCCATACACTTTTGATCATATTTGGACTAACCTATTAACTTAGTGCACCCCAGTGCCAGTTTCTGTTTTCTGCTGTTTTTGTATTTCAGGTTTTCCCATTACGAGAACTGCCAGAAAAATCCCGGAAAAATTATATAAAAAATCAGCGTTCCAGAAGCTTCCCAGCAGCCAAAGTACACTCGGAGGGGGGCCACCAGGGCTCCAGGCGCCCTGGTGGCGCGGGCCCCCCTGGCCGCGCCGGGGGGGCGCCTGGGCCCCCCGAGCCTCCGCTGATGCCCCCCTTTGGCATATATTTATATCGTGTCCCGAAACCCTCGAGACGGGAACCCTTTTTCGTGATCTCATCTTTGTTCCGCCGCCGCCGCCGCTTCCAAGATCGGGAGCACCAGGAGAACTCTTCCCGGCACCCTGCCGGAGGGGAGGATCACCACCGGGAGCTTCTCCACCACCATGGACGCCTCCCGGATGAGTTGTGAGTAGTCTCCCTTGGACCATGGGTCCATGACCAGTAGCTATGTGATGTTCTCCTCCCATTCTTGTGCTTCACTAATTAGTCCTCGTGAGCTGCCCTACATGATCGAGGCACATATGTAATCCTTATGCTGTTGCTATGTTGAGTTTGCTCGGATCCGATGGATTGTGAGATTATGTTCAGATTGTGTTTGAGTAATATATTTGACCTACCTCTTTTATATTTATGTTCGTAAGTAATTCTTGCATGTTCCCCGTTGTTATTTGTTGCTTTGGCCAAGTAGTAGGTCGTGACTCCAAGAGGGAACGTTATGCTTGATTGTGGGTGCATGCCCCTCGATGACTAGCTTGAGTGACAGAAACATGAGTCTAGGGGATGTGCTGTTGCCACAAGGGGGAAAACAACGGTGCTTGTGCCCGCGGGTGCAAGGATTGTTTACTTTACGCAAAGTTCTTTTAATGCAGTTGTCTGTTGCTTTGAGTTCACACTATGGGTGGGACTCGCAACTTAATACCAGCGAGATGTTCTGGATAGATATCTCAAGGTGGATGATTAGTAGTAGATGCAGATGGATTTCGGTCTACTTGCCTTGGCGTACTGCCCATCCTTTGAACCTCTACCTTTCTTGTAACATAGTTAGCGTTGGTTTGCGCACATAATTCTGTCAATTGCCCAACTATAATTTGTTTACCTCACATAGCTGTTTTATCGTCTTCTGGGAGAGAGACATCACTAGTGAACATCATGGGACCCCGGTCCATATTACCATCACTGATCACATCCGCTATTTACTTTCCGCTTTTTATTTACTATTGCAGCAATACCTATCACTATTATCACTTGCGTTTGATCCTTTGTAAACTACAAGGCCGGAGGGATTGACAACCTCTCTGTACTCGTTGGGAGCAAAGTTATTTGTATCTGTGTGCAGGTCCACCTTGATTGCTAATATCTGGCGCCGTTAGCAGTTGACACCTTCTTGTTGAAACTGGGAGTCTCAGGGAAATCGATCCTTGGTATCTTTGCCAAGGGAAAACTTCCGCTACACTGCATCTCAAACCTTCCACTTGGGGTAACCAACGAGGGGCGAGAAGCCATCAAGCAAAGTTTTCTGGCGCCGTTGCCGGGGACTCCACTCTTCAGGATAGGGGAGTTGCACGCTATCTTTTACCTTTGCTTTTAGTCTTGTTAGTTTACCTTTCAGTTTTTGCTTTAGTATCTTTTATCGAAAATCACAAAAATAGTTATCTTGCTTGCTTGCTACTATGGGTTCCACCGAGAACACCAAGTTGTGTGACTTCACTAGTCACAACAACGATGACTTTATGTGCACACCTATCACTACACCTGCCACTTCAGCACCTTCGTATGAAATTAAACCTGTTTTGCTGAACCTAGTTATGAAAGATCAATTCTCCGGTGCTGGAGATGATGCTGCTTTACACTTAAATTTTTTTTTTGAACTTTGTGATATGCAAAAGTACCGAGAAGTAGACGGTGATATTGTTAAGCTTAAGCTTTTTCCTTTCTCCTTGAGAGGAGGAGCTAAAATTTAGTTTCAGTCTTTGCCTAGAAATAGCATAGATTCATGGGACAAGTGCAAAGATGCTTTTATTGGAAAATACTATCCACCTGCTAAAATAATCCAACTAAGAAGTAACATAATGAATTTTAAACAATTGGATAATGAACACGTTTCTCAAGCTTGGGAATCTATGAAATCTCTTATCAAGAACTGCCCTACTCACGGTTTGACTACTTGGATGGTTATCCAAACTTTTTATGCAGGCTTCAACTTTACCTCGCGGAACTTGTTAGATTCGGCCGCGGGAGGAACCTTTATGTCAACTACACTTGGTGCTGCCACGAAGCTTCTCGATGAGATGATGACCAACTATTCCCAATGGCACACCGAACGCGCGCCAACAGGTATCAAGGTAAACTCTGTCGAGGAGATTTCCTCCCTAAATGAAAAAGTTGACTTGATCATGTCTCTACTTTCGACGCAATCTTCTGTTGATCCTCGTGATGTTCCTTTAAATTCTTTGATTGCTCAAGAACAAGTAGATGTGAACTTTGTCTCTAGAAACAATTTTAATAACAATGCTTATAGGAGTAATTTTGGTAGCAATCCTAGACCGTTCCCCTCTAATTCTTATGGGAACAACAATGCTTATCCTAGCACCAAGAACTCCACTACTGAACTAGAGATTATGCTTACATATTTCATCACTACCCAAAAAGCCTTTAATAAGAGTGTAGGAGAAAAACTAAATAAACTAGATGATCTCTCTTTCAAGGTAGACAATTCAGCCAATGAGGTAGAATTGCTTAAAATTAGAACTTCTCCTCTTGAGGAGAGGAAGGTCACTCCTATGAATGCTATTCAAGTGCAAATTAATGAAAATATTAGGATGATGGCTAAACTTAAAGAGAGATGGGCTAGAGAAAGGGAGGAAGAAGATAGAATTAAGAGCCTTCCTACCCACCACACTATTGCTACTATCCAAGTTGTTGAGGATATCCAAACTCTTAGCACCCAATGCACTCCTGGTCCCATTGGACCCATTAATGGTGATGCTATGACTATAGAAACTACCAAACAAGTGAACCTAAAGGACACCACTACCACCTTACTTGATAGTAGTGACCTTGATTTTGATAATTGCACTCTTACCGAAGTTATTAATTTCCTTCACAAGATGTCTAGAGATCCCCGCACTAGCACGCTTAACCTTGCCTTCACAGAGCATATCACTAATGCTCTCATCAAAGCTAGGGAGGAGAAACTTAGAGTAGAAGCCTCCATACCTAGAAAGCTAGAAGATGGTTGGGATCCTATGATTAAAATTAAGTTGAATAACTTCTCTTGCTATGCTTTATGTGATGTTGGTGCTAGTACCTCTGTTATGCCCAAAAGAATATATGATATGCTTAAATTGAAACCTTTTGATTCTTGTTCTTTTGGTGTTCGTCTCGTTGATTCTTCCATAAAGAAACCTTTAGGGAGGATCGACGATGTTCTTATCATTGTCAATGACAATTATGTTCCCGTTGATTTTACTATTATGGACATTGAATGTGAACCTTCTTGTCCAATTATTTTGGGACGTCCTTTCCTACGCATCGTTGGTGCTATCATTGACATGAAAGAGGGGAATATAAAATTCCAGTTTCCTCTCAAGAAAGGGATGGAACACTTCCCTCGACAGAAGATTAAGTTACCTTTTGAGTCCGTTATACGGGCTAGCTATTCTTTTACTCTTGATAAAACTTGATCTCTTTGCATTATGCCTAGCTTAAAGGCATAAAAGAAAGCGCTTTTGGGAGGCAGCCCACATGAATAAAATTTTATTTTGCTTTTGTTGTGTCTTGATGTTGTTACTACAGTAGCATCATCATTGTATCTTTGCTTTTCAATTTTGTGCCAAGTGTAGCCTCTGATTGCAAGAAAGTTCAAAAGTTGTGACGTGCTGTCCAGGAAACAGATTCTGTCCTTGGATAGAATTTTTTTTATAAAATCACGAGATCATCTTTTTGGTCTGAATTTTTTCGACAGCATGCTCTATATAATTGCCTTTCGTGCATCTGTTTTGAGTTTTTTGATTAGAGTTGCAGAAGTGCCCCGAAAAAATCATTTACTACCTGCTGTTCTGTTTTTCACAGATTCTGTCCTGTTTTGCCTTTCCTTCATTTTGCAAACCTAGAGCTTGCTTTTTCTTTGCAAAAACCTTTTGGCAATCTAGTTAAACAGTAGATCTTCAAGAATATCCTTATTTCCAGCAAGGAACAATTATTTTATTAAGGGTACTAACCTCGCTAATCAGATTATGATGAGTTATGTATGAAGGGAGTTTTCAAGTGTGCGAGGGAAGATGATAAAAAGATTCAGGAGTGTCAAACGCTCAAGCTTGGGGATGCCCCCATGCACCCCCGAGAAATATTCAAGGAGACTCAAGCGTCTAAGCTTGGGGATGCCCCCGTGCATCCCCTTCTCCATCGACATTATCAGTTCGTCTTTCGTTCCACTATATTTTTATCACTTCATGTGTTATGTGCTACGCTTGGAGCGTCTTGCTTTTAGTTTTCCTTTTTAGTTTTCTTTAGCTTTTCATAACGAATCGGAACTCAGCTTTCTTTATGTGGGAGAGAAACACGCTCCACTTCTACCTAGAACACAACATAGAATTTTCATGTTTATCTTTGCTGTGTGTGTTCTTTGTCTTTCAATAGCTACTATCATGCTTAGCTCTTAGTATTCATGCTTATCTTTTTAAAGAGCTTTCGTTTAGTTGGTTACTTGAACTCTCTTTATTTATCATGATTATCTTATTAAGAGAGTTTTCTTCCGTTGCATTGGTTGGTATGTCTATGATAAAGATGCTATGTGCATAATGGTGCTTAGTAATTCATGTTTTCTTATGGTTAGTCTCAAATAGCTGGGGGGTTTCCAATGTGTTATTGGAGTACCAACATGATTTGTTTGCCTATGATGTGGTATGGTTTAGTAATATCTTCCTTCAAGAATTTATTTTGATTGACTTGGTGTATGCTAACGCATATTTAAGACTGTAAAGAAAGTCTGTCAAGCCTTGATGATCTTTTGTTTCTGAGTAGCGATATAACTACCATGCCTGATTCAATGTTGCTTTGTCGCTCTGCATGATTATGACCGTCATTGCTCTCTTAGTTGGTCGCTCCCAGTCTTTTGCTAACCTCCACCTATACTAAGCGGACTGACTGCTTGTGCATCCAAATTCCTTTAAACCAGTTATGCCATATGAGTCCACCATACCTTCCTACATGGTATTTACCTGCCATTCCTAACGAAGACTTTCATGTACCATCTCGAAATTATTCAAAGAAAAAATGCATTCCTATTTTGTGCCTCTGTTTTAAGTCCATGAGGAAGTAGTAGTTAATTCATGATCTTTTTAAGTTGGACAAGCTTCACCCCGGGATTGCATGTATAATGTGCAAACCCATAATACGAGAAGGAACTGGCATTGAGTGCGCCCGGCTCAAAATTAATATAACAAACAAACCCTCCTTCATGCTTTGTTCATGAGAAATCAGAAAACTTTGGCAGTGATAAACAAAGGAGATTAAGAGGATGTGATCGTCCTCATTCGGGAGCCGTTCCTCGAAACTTGTCCATCTCAAGAAGTGATTGAGTTATCTGCTAGCATTCGTTGACGAAACATGCATGATCTAAGAAAAAAATAATTATTACTTCTGTTTTAAAACCAAGAGCTCTGGTACATGCTTTGTCTTTGTTTCCGACTACGGGTTTTCAACCTTGCCAATAAAAGCCACGGTTCGAGAGTCTCCACCTTCTTTTAAAGCACCAACTACTGAGAGCATGATTGTCATTCTGAGTGTAATGTGCATTGTCCCAAAGTAGCATTGTCTTTTGCATGATTATGATATCGTTTATTTTGAAATCATTGTATCTAGTCATCACTTAAACCTTGGAGGTGCCCCTGCATTTATGTTTTGCTTCACTAAAGGGGGCAAGCGAGATATCACTTTATCATATTTGCACACCATGTTCTTTACAAATCTATTTGATGTTTCAGTATCATGTTGTAAAACTTTCAGTTCTTTGTGATTTTCTCATGAGGCAACTTAATTACTACAGATTCATTGTCTCAGTAAGCTTTTGTCATATGACTATGATAAATCCCTATATGGTTAATAGCATATCACCATAGAAATTATTCTTGTTATCATTTACCTACTCGAGGACGAGCATGAATTAAGCTTGGGGATGTTGATACGTCCAAAACGTATCTACAATTTCTGCTTGCTCCATGCCTCTTTTGGGTGATATTGCTATGATATTTATACACTTCCATACACTTTTGATCATATTTGTACTAACCTATTAACTTAGTGCACCCCAGTGCCAGTTTCTGTTTTCTGTTGTTTTTGTATTTCAGGTTTTCCCATTACGAGAACTGCCAGAAAAATCCCGGAAAAATTATATAAAAAATCAGCGTTCCAGAAGCTTCCCAGCAGCCAAAGTACAGCCGGAGGGGGGCCACCAGGGCTCCAGGCGCCCTGGTGGCGCGGGCCCCCCTGGCCGCGCCGGGGGGGGGGGGGCGCCTGGGCCCCCCGAGCCTCCGCTGATGCCCCCCTTTGGCATATATTTATATCGTGTCCCGAAACCCTCGAGACGGGAACCCTTTTTCGCGATCTCATCTCTGTTCCGCCGCCGCCGCCGCTTCCAAGATTGGGAGCACCAGGAGAACTCTTCCCGGCACCCTGCCGGAGGGGAGGATCACCACCGGGAGCTTCTCCACCACCATGGACGCCTCCCGGATGAGTTGTGAGTAGTCTCCCTTGGACCATGGGTCCATGACCAGTAGCTATGTGATGTTCTCCTCCCGTTCTTGTGCTTCACTAATTAGTCCTCGTGAGCTGCCCTACATGATCGAGGCACATATGTAATCCTTGTGCTGTTGCTATGTTGAGTTTGCTGGGATCCGATGGATTGTGAGATTATGTTCAGATTGTGTTTGAGTAATATATTTGATCTACCTCTTTTATATTTATATTCGTAAGTAATTCTTGCATGTTCCCCGTTGTTATTTATTGCTTTGGCCAAGTAGTAGGTAGTGACTCCAAGAGGGAACGTTATGCTTAATTGTGGGTTCATGCCCCTCGATGACTAGCTTGAGTGACAGAAACATGAGTCTAGGGGATGTGCTGTTGCCACAAGGGGGAAAACAACGGTGCTTGTGCCCGCGGGTGCAAGGATTGTTTACTTTACGCAAAGTTCTTTTAATGCAGTTGTCTGTTGCTTTGAGTTTATACTATGGGTGGGACTCACAAATTAATACCAGCGAGATGTTCTGGATAGATATCTCAAGGTGGATGATTAGTAGTAGATGCAGATGGATTTCGGTCTACTTGCCTTGGCGTACCGCCCATGCTTTGAACCTCTACCTTTCTTGTAACATAGTTAGCATTGGTTTGCGCACATAATTCTGTCAATTGCCCAACTGTAATTCGTTTACCTCACATAGCTGTTTTATCGTCTTTTGGGAGAGAGACATCACTAGTGAACATCATGGGACCCCGGTCCATATTACCATCACTGATCACATCCGCTATTTACTTTCCGCTTTTTATTTACTATTGCAGCAATACCTATCACTATTATCACTTGCGTTTGATCCTTTGTAAACTACAAGGCCGGAGGGATTGACAACCTCTCTGTACTCGTTGGGAGCAAAGTTATTTGTATCTGTGTGCAGGTCCACGTTGATTGCTAATATCTGGCGCCGTTAGCAGTTGACACCTTCTTGTTGAAACTGGGAGTCTCAGGGAAATCGATCCTTGGTATCTTTGCCAAGGGAAAACTTCCGCTACACTGCATCTCAAACCTTCCACTTGGGGTAACCAACGAGGGGTGAGAAGCCATCACCCGCTGTCGACATGCATGCACCAGGAGAACCAGGCGACTTGCCGTACGCGGTAGGTTGTCCTGCGTTTACTCGTGAGCTGCGGCGAGTCCAGTGGCCCAGCATGAAGAATTTCAAACCAGACGTACCAGAGAAGTACGACGGCAAGACGCATCCGTCGGAGTTCCTCAGCATCTACACCATCGTGGTGCAAGCTGCCGGGGGGCGAGACGACAAGATCCTTGCCAACTACTTCCCGCTGGTACTCAAGCCCAACGTCAAGTCCTGGCTCATGCACTTGCCGAACAACTCCATATCCTCCTGGGCTGACCTATGCCATCAGTTTGTTGGCGCCTTTACAGGCGGCCACAAACCTCATGGCCAAGAAAGTGACCTTCATCTGCTCGCCCAGAAGGAAGGGGAACCCCTGCGCAAGTACATCCAGAGATTCAGCCGTGTACATCACAACATCCCAGATGTCCACCCTGCCGCGGTCATCAGCGCGTTCCATCAGAATGTGCGTAACCGCAGGATGAGGGAGGAGATGGCGATGTGCAAGATCAGGGACGTCAGCAAGCTATACGCCCTGGCCGACAAGTGCGCACGTGCTGAGGAGGGGAGGAAACTCCCCGGAGAGGATACAGGAGCAGGAGGATCTAACAGCGAGGATGCTGCCCCGGCAAAAAAGAACCGGCGGCGGAACAACAGGAAAAAGAAGAACAAAGAGGTGCTAGTCGTTGAGCAGTCCGGCAACGAGGGTGGCGCCAAGAAAGCACAAGTTGGTAGCTCCGGCAAGGAGACTCCCGCATGCACCAACTGCCAGGCTGTGGCGGCCGCCGACAAGCAGGACGGCACTGACAAGCACTACTGCAAGATCCACTGCACCAAGGGCCATGACCTCCAGAACTGCAAGAGGGTCGAGCAGCTCGTTGAGCAGCAAAAGGCTGAATACGAGCGACGCGACAAGGAGAAGGCCCAAGAAGGTGATGGGGGATCCGGCAAGAAGCGGTCATTCAACGGCCGGGGAGGACGCCGCAGCAAGGCCAAGCAGCGGCAAGGAGACACGCCTCCCCGCGGCCGCGACAAGGACGAAGACGACGACGACGATGAAGACATGGATGATGTTGAGACCAGTGAGCAGGAGTTCCAGAAAGCCACAGAAGTCTTGTGCGTTGACGGCGGTGCTTCTCTGCATACTTCACACCGCCAACTCAAACAGTGGGTGCGGGAAGTTAATGCGGCAGAACCACCTGTCGAATCGCGCAAGCTTCTGAAATGGTCCAGCACGCCTATCATCTTTGATATTGAGGACCACCCTGATCGCACAACTGCGGTCGGGTGCTTGCCGATGTTGGTTTCACCAACTATTCGCAACCTCAAAGTCACTAAGATGCTAGTTGACGGCGGGGCCGTCTTGAACCTGATCTCCTCCGCTGTACTCCAGAAACTCCAGATCCCTGACAGCGAGCTCGAAGAGACCGGCACATTCCAAGGAATCAACCCGGGAAGGAGCAAGCCGAAGGGAAAGATCACGTTGCCAGTGACATTTGGCGGTGAGCTGAACTTCAGGACTGAGAGGGTCACTTTTGACGTTGCCGATTTTCCATTGCCTTACAATGGAATACTTGGCCGTCCAGCACTCGCCAAGTTCATGGCGGCCTCTCACTACGCCTACAACATGTTGAAGATGCCAGGCCCGATAAGCGTCATCTCTGTCCCAGGCGACAAGAAGGATGCCCTTATCTGCGCCGACAAGATCTACCGGGAAGCAGCAGCCGCAACAGATCGCAAGACACTTGCCGCTGAAGCTCCCGAGGGGAAGAAGAAGACCAAGTCCGGCAAGAGCTCTGATGCCTACTCCGGCAAGCGCACCTCTTCGGAGTGCTGCGCTACCGTTGAGGACGCACCATCGAGCTCCACCGGCAAGTGTAAGAAGACAATGGTAGCTCCGCCAGCGACCAAGAAGGTGTCCGCCAAGGAGGACGGCACTGGTGGTACCTTCACCATCAATGCCACACTTGACCCAAAATAGGAAAGCGCGCTCGTTGCTTTCCTGTGGGCGAACGTCGACGTGTTTGCATGGCAGCCGTCTGACATCCCCGGTGTTCCCAGGAAAGTAACTGAGCACCATCTTGCCGTCTTTCCTCACGCGCGGCCCGTCAAGCAGAAAGTCAGGAAACAAGTAGTGGAGCGCCAAGAATTCATCGCAGAAGAAATCAAGAAGTTGGAAGCAGCAGGCCTTGTCAGAGGAGTGCTCCATCCTACGTGGTTGGCCAATCCTGTAGTCATGCGTAAGGCAAACGGGAAACAGAGGCTTTGTCTCGACTTCACCGATGTGAATAAAGCTTGTCCCAAAGACCCATTTCCCTTGCCGCGCATTGACCAGATTGTTGACTCCATGGCCGGATGTGACCTGCTTTCATTTCTCGACGCATACTCAGGATACCACCAAATCTTCATGGCAGAAGAAGATGAGGAGAAGACCGCATTCATCACTCCGTGTGGCACGTACTGTTTTATACGGATGCCTTTCGGTTTAAAGAATGCTGGTTCAACGTTTGCAAGAGTAGTCCATACAGCTTTTGAGCCACAAATTCACAGAAATGTGGAAGCCTACATGGATGACATAGTGGTCAAGAGCAAAGACAGGGCAACTCTGATTCAAGATTTGGACGAGACCTTTGCAAATCTGCGCAAGATCCAGCTCAAGCTCAACCCTGTGAAGTGTGTGTTTGGAGTCCCTTCCGGCAAGCTTCTCGGGTTCTTCGTGTCTCAGAGGGGGATTGAAGCCAATCCCGACAAGATCAAGGCCATTGAGCAGATTGAAGCGCCGAAGTGCGTCAAGGATGTACGAAGACTTGCTGGTTGCGTGGCTGCTCTCAGCAGGTTTATCTCTAAGTCTGCTGAGCGCGCCCTACCGTTTTTCAAAATTTTGAAAAAGGCAGGTCCAATGAAATGGACTCCGGAAGCGGAGGCTGCACTGCAAGACTTGAAGAAATACCCGTCCTCCACTCCAATACTTGTCGCACCTAAGCCACAAGAGAAGTTGCTGCTGTATCTAGCGGCAACCAATCAAGTGGTTAGTGCTGCGTTAGTAGCGGAGAGGGAGGCAGACGATGAGCCAGCAACCGCGGCAGGCGCATCCAGTGACAAGCAGGGGGCTTCCCCGACAAGCTCTGGTCCCGACAAAGATGGATCTGCGCAGGCGCAAGAGGAGATACGGAAGAGAATGGTGCAGCGCCCAGTTTACTTTGTCAGTTCCCTCCTGCAGGGGGCTAGGTCAAGGTACTCTGGTGTGCAGAAATTGCTTTTCGGCCTCCTCATGGCCTCGAGAAAGCTGCGCCATTACTTCCAAGCACATGAGATCACAGTTGTCACTCGCTTTCCGCTGAAGAGGATACTGCATAACCCAGAAGCAACGGGCAGGATTGTCGAGTGGGCACTGGAACTGTCAAGCTTTGGCCTCAAGTTTGAAAGCACTTCAACTATCCAAAGCAGAGCATTGGCAGAATTCATAGCAGAGTGGATGCCAACACCAGATGAAGAGATTCCAGAAACGAGCATCCCCGTCGAGGAAGCAAGCAAAGAGTGGCTGATGTACTTTGATGGTGCCTTCTCGCTGCAAGGCGCCGGTGCTGGCGTGCTGCTTGTCGCACCCACCGGTGAGCACCTCAAGTACATAGTCCAGATGCACTTTCCCAAGGAGCAAGCAACAAACAATACTGCAGAGTATGAGGGTTTGCTTGCCGGTCTCAGGATCGCGGCAGACCTTGGGATCAAGAAACTCATTGTCAGGGGTGACTCGCAGCTTGTCGTCCGCCAAGTGAACAAGAATTATCAGAGTCCGTTGATGGAAGCTTACGTCGATGAAGTGAGAAAGCTAGAAGAGCACTTTGACGGCCTACAGATGGAGCATGTACCAAGAGCTCAGAACGACATCACCGATGGCCTTTCAAAGTGCGCCGCACTTAAGTTACCTGTGGAACTAGGGATCTTTGTGCTCAAGCTGACTCAACGATCCGTAACACCATCAACTCGACAGAGCAAGAAGAGGAAGTTGATTTCTGGTGATTATTTTCCGGCAGAGCTTCCCGAAGCCGCCGCCAAGAAGGTCCCCAAGATCAACACCAAGAGTGCTGAGGAGCAGTCTGCTCCGGCAAGCCCTAGGGTTTGTTGTGTTGAAGTAGACGCTCCCGACAAGTTTTGCTCCGGCAAGATTGCCGGGGAACATCAAGCTCCGGCTGAGCCGCAGGTTCTCGCCGTAGAAGTGGATGTTCCTGCAGCAGCAGATGTGCCTTTAGTCCTTGTTGTCGAGCCACAAGCTCCGGCATGGGCACAGCAGATTGTCCGTTTCCTTCAGACAGGAGAACATCCCGAAGAGCAAGAAGAAGCAGAAAGAGTAGCCCGGCAATCAAGTATGTACCAGTTTGTTGACAACATACTGTGCAGAAGAAGACTCAACGGTGTGAAATTAAAGTGTATTCCCCGGGAAGACGGACAAAAGCTGTTGGCAGAGATACATGGAGGCATATGTGGTCACCACATTGGCGCAAGAGCACTTGCCGGCAAAGCATTCCGGCAAGGTTTCTTTTGGCCGGAAGCCCTCCAGGATGCAACTGCACAAATAACCAAGTGTGAAGCGTGCCAGTTCCATTCCAAGCAGATACACCAGCCAGCTCAAGCTCTCCAGACGATCCCTTTATCCTGGCCATTTTCGGTCTGGGGGCTCGACATCCTCGGCCCCTTTCCCCGTGCATCCGGGGGCTTTGAGTACTTGTACGTTGCAATCGACAAGTACACAAAGTGGCCAGAAGTGGAACCAGTGAGGAAGGTGACAGCACAGTCAGCAGTCAAGTTCTTCAGGTCGATTGTTTGCCGTTTCGGGATCCCTAACAGGATCATCACCGACAACGGTATGCAATTCACGAGCCGCACCTTCATGCAGTACGTCCAAGATCTTGGCGCCAAGGTCTGCTTCGCTTCTGTTGCTCACCCGAGGAGCAACGGTCAAGCGGAGAGGGCAAATGCTGAAGTGATGCGTGGACTCAAGACCAGAACTTTCGACAGGCTGCACAAGTGCGGAAGAAACTGGATCGAGGAGCTGCCGGTGGTTCTTTGGTCGATAAGGATGACGCCAAATCGAGCCACTGGACAGACACCTTTCGCTCTAGTCTATGGAGCAGAGGCAGTTCTCCCCACGGAACTCGTATACGGGTCACCTCGAGTGCTCGCTTATGATGAGCTCGAGCAAGAGCAGCTGCGACAAGATGACGCACTGCTCCTTGAGGAAGACCGTCTTCAGGCTGCTGTACGAGCTGCTCGCTACCAGCAAGCTTTGCGCCGCTACCATAGCCGCAAAGTTAACGCCAGAAGTCTCGAGGAAGGCAACCTTGTTCTTCGGCGCGTTCAGTCCGCCAAGAATTCCAACAAGTTGACGCCGAAGTGGGAAGGCCCTTACCGGGTGAAACGAGTCACTAGGCCTGGTGCTGTCCGCCTTGAGACCGAAGATGGCTTTCCGGTGAGCAACTCCTGGAACATCGAGCATCTTCGTAAGTTTTACCCGTAAGGCGCGGTTGCCGGACCCGTTCCGGCAACCACCTTTTGTACAAGTCTTGCCGCTGTTTCCTGTAATCCTTTGTACAAAGCCGGGCGCAGACCACGTGCATCAGTAAAGCTCATGTGCTCCGCACACCTTGTCATTTTCATGCTTTCTATTTTTTGCATGTGTTATCTGGCACTTTGTGCAGCACCTGCGTCCGGTAAGCAATAACGAGCCTTGAGGTTCCATGTCTGTATTTTCTCTTCTTTCTTTTTCTCTTAAGGAAAGGAAGGTTCCCTCGCCCACAAGTTTGCCGGGGGGGGGGAAGGAAGGAGAACATAGTGGTATGGACCAGGCGTCGTTCAAGAAAGTTTTGCCTTGCCGGGAACCAAACAATAGAAAAGCTAAGTTGCCAAAGTTTAAGCAATCAGATTTTTAAATTTTTAAGTTATCTTCCTTGAACGATCGTGCTTTGTATGGAAAACCTGTGCGCGGAGGAACCAACTCGTAGCTAGTTGCGCCCTTACTTTGTTTCGAGTCCGCTCAACGACTTAAGTGTGCTGCGACTAGTGTCGCGCCCTTACTTTGTTTTCGAGCACGCTCAACAACTTAAGTGTGCTGCAGCTAGTTACGACAAGGTTTCTTGTCGGTAGCGGCACCGCCAGTAGGCTGCTGACGTCCCGCACTCAGCGCTCGCGGCTAAGGTGCCTGCACCGACAAGTTCCCTAAAAGCGTAGGGCAAAAACATACAAAGCAGAGGAGTCAAGTAAAGGAAATAACGTTGCAATCATTACCCAAAATAGAGTTATATTACAAGTGGCTTGTCGCAGCTCTAATAGATTGTTCTCATAACATGATTGGCAGTGACAAGGAAAGAAGAAAACAGGAAAGCCTAATCTGTGCGACCGCCCTCAACCCTCTTGATCCCGCTCACCTTGTCCACAATGGGTGCGACAAGGGCCTTGAGCGCCTCCAGATCGGCATCCGGCGGCAAGGACTTGAGGACGTTGGTGAGGTTGAGGCTTGGGTTGCGGAAGGCCACCTTCACCAACACCTTTTGTAGGGCTCCCGCACAGAGCTTACGCGACTCGTCCGCCAGTTGCTTTGGGATCCTCTCCCGGAGTTGCTGGAGGGCCGTCGCCACGCCTTTGAAGAACAGCGTGAGCTTGGCGCTGGGATGGAGGTTCTCCTCGGAGGAATACCCAAGATACTCCACCCCCAGCTGCGCCAGCTCCCTGTCGATGTCTGCGGCAGCATTGACAAGACCCTCCGTCCAGTGCTCGACGGTCTCCCTGAAGATGTTCTGGGTAACGGCAGCACTCTCCAGGAACGCCTTCTCGGCCCTGATCTCCTCCTTCAAGGTCGCCTCCCGCTCCTTGGCGCCGTCCAGCGTCTTGGTCAAAGTGGTTAGCTTCAATTCAAGATCAGCATTGGAGTCCTTGGCGGCGGCAAGCTCCTTGCCCTTCTCGGCGAGGCGGACCTGCAGCTCTGAGTGTCTGTGGGCGTCCTTCTCCCGCTCAAGCTTGAGCGCGGCGATCTCTTCACATCTCGCCTTGAGGTCGGCCTCCAGCTGCGCCACCTTCGCCTCCAGTTCCTTCTTGGCGGTCTCGGCAGCTGCGGCAGCGTCCTTTGCTTCCTGGAGAGCCCCGCCAAGTGATTGCTCGCGCGCGGCAAGGTACTCCTCGTAGCTGTCGAGGTTGACCTTCCGCTGCGCCAGCTCGCCTTCCTGCGCAGATAGCTTCTCGCCGGCAAGCCTATGTTGCTCTGCGACCTCAGCCTTCTCAAGGAAGAAGGCCGTCCGCTCCTCGGCAAGTTGCTCCCGCTCCTCTGCCAAGGATCGGAGAGCTGCCTGGTGAAGACCCCGGAGCTCCTCTCAGCGCTTCTTAATGTCAGCTCCCGCCCTCGCGGCAAGCACCTCTCTGGACTCTAGTTTGGCCTGCCGAGCGCGGTACAGCGACAGCAGCTTCCGCAGGAGCCGCTCTTCCTCAGACTCGCCGCTGCTGCTGCTCGTCACGTCCACAAGCGTCAGCCCGGCGGAGGCAAGTACCTCTCTGTCGAAGACTTCTCCCTCGATCGGCGCCCTGGAGCTTGAGGCCCAGGGGAGTTTGATGAAGACGCCGTCGCCGGCCTTCAAGTAGCCGCCTGGCTCGGGCTCTTCGGAGCCGGGGGCTGCGGCAGCGGCGGAGGGCTCGGCGGTCGGTGTAGCGCCTGGCGCTCCTGCGGCCTCAGGGCCGTCAGTGCGATCGCCAGACCCCTCACCTGCTGCTGCGGCGGCAGCCTTGGCGGCCTCTGCGCCGGCGGGGTCGTCACCGCCGGCTGCTTCCTCAGTGGCAGCGGCGTCGTCAGCAACAACTTCAGTCTCCATCGGCTCAGCAGCAGATGGATCTGATAGCCAGAAAAAGGGAGAAAAACAGTCAAGCAAATATCCAAAAAAGAAGATCAAAAGAAGAAAAGCCCAAGGAAAGTTTGAAGCGAGAGGATTACCAGCGCGAGCCGGCTCCTCGGCGAGCTCCCTTGCCGGAGAGCTCCCCCTTGGCGGCGTAGCTGTAGTCCCCGCCAGTGGAGGTCCGCTGGTGTTGTCCCTCGCCGGAGAACTCGCCCTTGGCGGAGGACTCTCCCTTGCCGGAGAGCTCCCCCTTGGCGGCGTGGTTGAAGCAGATGGCACCTCGGGGGCGGTCTCCGGGCGCTCCTGGAGTGGCTGCTCTGCTCCTACACAAATCAGCAAACAAGACGTCAGCAAAGATAGAACACCATGCGCGCCTAACAGCGGAAAGTAAACCCTACACTTATGCTGGGGGCTGCACTGGGGGCTGCTCTGAAGATCAGTCGCCGGGTCCGGCAAGTTCGTCTCAGGCGCACCCCCTGCTATCACGGTGGGCTCGTCCTCGATGACAATCACCGGGACCTTGGCTCTCTTTGCCGCCCTTTGGGCCAGAGTTCTAAAAAGGAACAAGTTCAGAGTCAAGCAAATGAGAGATACAAGACAAAACAGCAAAAATCGAAGAAATACAAGAACAACAAAGTCTTACTCTTCTTCTTCCTCATCGGAGCTGAGCGCGGAGAAGCTGAAATCCGGCTCACGCCCGACGCGAGGAGGCGGAGGAGTAGGCTCCCTTGGCCGCTTGGCGGGAGCAGTGGCGGTGGTCTGAGACGACCCCGCTCCGGCTGCCACCGTGGCGTGAGGAGCGGCAGGAGAAGAAGCGGTGGTCTGGGAAGACCCCGCTCCAGTTGCTGCAGATGCGCGAGGCGCCCCCGCGGCAACCTTGCTTGCCGCAGTAGAGCGTGTCGGGCGGAGCGGCTGCTGTCGACTCGTCTACCGCTCCGTTACGTCCCCGGCCTTGCGGAGACGCCTTCTTGGTGGAGCTGGAGGCTCTGCTGGTGGCGAGCTGCCTGAAGATGAGGAGGAAGAGGAGCCGATCTCCAGCGAGCCGCTCGTATCCTCGGCGGGCTCGCTCGACTCGTCGCCCTGCTCGGTGGGCTCGCTCGACCCGACACCCTGCTCGGCGGGCTCGCTCGACTCGGCGTCTTGCCCGGCAGGCCCCTCCTCGCCGGCAAGCTCCCCTCGCTCGGCAAGGCTTGCCGCCTTTGCTGCCTCTGCCTCCTCCGGGGTGAAACCGAACTCGCCCGCGGCTGCGGCTGCCGCCGCCTCTTCCAGCCTAGTGGCGATGTACGCCATCTCCTTGTCGGTGGTGTCGCGGGTGAGGCCCTTCTTCTCGTCGGAGTGGATTGGCACTTCTTCCAAGCCATCGAAGAACGCCTGCACGGCATCGTCGGCACGCTCTTGCCAAGATGGGTCAATCCCATGAGAATCGCACAGCGGCATCATTGCGCGGATGCGGCTGAGCGCGGAGTTGTTGCATAGCGGGACGACCCCCCTCGGCAACCTGAACACTTCAGGATGATCGGGGTCATATTTGAACAGCTCCTGGAGCATCGTGTTGAGCTCCAGGACAGTGAAATTGAAGTTGAGGCCCGGGCGCAGCCTCATGATATCCGCCGCATTCTCAAACTGCCAGGCGGGCCTCTTCCTCTCCTGCAAGGGGGCGATGCGGCGGCGAAGGAAATCTGCGCCAACTGCGCCTACAGTGAGCCCGGCAAGCCTGAGGTGTCTGATCCGGGCAGTGGCAATCTTCAGTCTACCGTCTTCCGGGGCCAGGTCGCTCCAATCGTTGCCGCGCACTACTGGGACTTGGCGCCGGGCGGTAAATGGCTGCGGGTTCTCCTCGACAATTCAACACCAATTGGCTCTCCATTCCTCCCATTTTCTGCGGAGCTCTCCCTCCAGATAAGCTTCCTTCTTGTGGGCTCTCGAGATCTAGGAGACTCCGCCGGATAAAGGCTCTCCTCTCTCAACTCGGGGCGCAAAGAAGTGGCGGAAAAGGGCTACATTGGGATGGACTCCGACAAAGTTTTCGCAGAGATGTGCGAAAACTGCCATGGTCAGAACAACGTTGGGGGTGAAGTCAAAGAGGTGGAACCCGTAGGTGTTCATGAGGTCGCAGAAGAATTCAGAGAAAGGCGGGAAGAATCCGCAGTAGAAGAACAAGGCGAAGAACGCATATCAGTTCGGAGCCGTTTTACAAGCAATGGCCGGGAGTACCTTGGTGCGCGGATGCGCCCGCGTCTCCCCCGACCAGAAGAGGTAGTAGTTCTCCCTCAGCTTCCTCGCGGCAAGCTTGGGGGGGGGGGAAGACGGCCCGCTCTTTTCACAGCGCCGCGAGCCGCTGCGCCTCGGCCGACTTCGCAGCCTACCCCTTCTCGCCTTTCGGAGCCATGGCGGAAGCGGTGAGGGAGGTCGATGGCGTTGGTGGTTCTGGTGGCGATGGGGGGCGGAGGCTGCTCTCTTTCGGCTTTGGGAAGAAGGGGAGCGGCGGAGGTTCTCGAGGATTGAAGTAGCAACGGGCGAATGGACGAACTGCCCCTGTTTCCCCTGCTTATAAGGGGGGAGGAGGCGGACGTTCTGCATTTCCGAATAAAGAAACCACCCACGATCTCTCCCACGACGCCGCAGTTAACGCGTGTCGTTAAGGGAGGGCGCGGTGGATACGGAGAAAGATACGGCATGACCCAGGCCGCGCATGCCCGTGCCCTGTTTTGGGCCTGGCCCAACAGCGCTCGACACCGTGTATGGCCCAGGCCCGGGGGCTCCTGTCGGTGTACTAAAGTAGGGGTACCCTAGTATCCTGAACTTGTGCACGGGCAGTCGCAGCGTCCCGCGGCAAGGCTTGCCGGGTGACCGCCAAAGTCCTCTGTGGTTCCTTTGGAGCCATTCAAGAACAAAGTATTCAAGCCAAGGAGACAAGACCCTGGCAAGAGGAGCTTGCCGGGAAGGCCAACCAAGGCATCTCAAGGAACTTGCCGTGACGCGCCACGCGTCCCGGCAAGGCCCGGTGAGCGATAAGCTCCCGGACGCGACAAAACAGCGACCGCGGCAAGGCACTTGCCGCGGCAAGCTACCACCCTGTACCCGCGCTCCAGCGCATCCATCCACGTGTCGCTCTGGGACCCTTCCAGGCGTACGTGGCGGGAGGCTGTGCAGCCAGGGGTACGCGGTGGCAAGCGGCGCTGACAAGGTTGCCATCGTGGCAAATGGTGGCGCCCCTGACGGCACCTTTTTGCAATGTTTGGGCGACGGCGATGGGCATTTAATGCCCTTGTCCCCTGCCGTCAGGGTTAGGTATGGAACACTGTACCAACTACCACCCTTTTTCCATTTTTACCCTCAACTGCGTTGCCACCTGTCAGGACCCCTTGAGCATATAAAAGGAGGCCCATGCGCAACGTAGAGGGGGGTTAGACATTCGAACACTCCCACGCTCGGTCTCGTTAGCTGCTGAAGTATATTGTAGCTTCCAGCGCTCCCGAGCAAGAACTCAATACAAATCAAAGCAGGAGTAGGGTTTTACGCATCCGTGCGGCCCGAACCTGGGTAAACTGCTCGTGTGCCTCGCCTCGATCTGCTGTTTGTGCGTCCTCCGCCCCCTGCCGTACCGAAAAGGGGCTCCGTCCTCATAGGTGTTCGCGGGTGGATCAGTTTCCCCGACATGGGGCGTTATTGTTTACTTAGGCCGATACTAGCATGGTGCCCGCATTACTAGTGACGGGGAGACTTGAGGTCTTTCCCGGGACGGGGTCGTGCTTGGATAGATGACCATGACTGTTTTCACAGGGCACCGGACACACCGTTGGTCCCTTCGTGTACGCGTGACATTGAAAATAGGGCAAGTCCCATGATCTATTGTTTGTACTCGAGGGCTGTGCACCAACGAGTGGACTCTATGTTAGTGTCATCTAAGGAAAGATAATGACCGGGTGCTTCCCCCGAGTACTTGAGGTACTGCGGGATCGTGGGTGACATGAAAGCTTCCCGGAACTTGTGGGTAAAGTGCGCAACCTCTGCAGAGTGTAAAACTATTCGAATAGCCGTGTCCACGGTCATGGACAGTTGGGTGGTGCTACTTAAACTATGTCCAGAATTTTACTACATCAATGAAAGTATGTGTGTGTGATGAGTCAAGGTGGTGACTTGACTCGTGAGATGAATTCTATTCATGTTGATATCGGTAACCTGCTCTCGCGGTTACGTGAATTTATTGATGCATATACTTAATGGTAGAATATTTATTCTAGCCCATTGCTAGATTGCTCATTGTTGTTCAATTGCATTGTTACTTTGAACCAAATCATGGGTTGCTTGCGAGTACATTCAAAGTACTCATTGGCTTGCCACTGGTTATTTAATTGGCCAGGCATGGAGGAACAGGAATACGAAGAAGAGTTCTATGGAGACGAGCATGCGAACTAGGACGCTATCCCAGTTAGAATGCATGTAGGGTTAAGGCAGATGGCATGGGTTCTACTTATCATTAAAGACTTCCGCTATTCGAGTTATTTGCTATTCAGCCATTGAGGCATTATCTATGTAAGGCTTGGCCATAATGGTCTTAATTTGTGTAAGACGGTATGTATGGATGTAAGACTCTTGTTATTCAGCTTCTGTGTGTTCAGTGAGCATTGATCTCTGGGATCACTGTACACGTGCATTCGGTTATCTTGACTTCTAAGTCGGGGTCCCCACAGTGGGTGGACCGGTGCTTGGGTGCTGCCCTTACTTGGACAAGCCTCCCACTTATGATTAACCTCTAATGCAAGCATCCGCAACTACAAAAGAAGTATTGAGGTAAACCTAACCATAGCCTGAAACATATGGATCCAAATCAGCCCCTTACGAAGCAACGCATAAACTAGGGTTTAAGCTTCTGTCACTCTAGCAACCCATCATCTACTTATTACTTCCCAATGCCTTCCTCTAGGCCCAAATAATGGCGAGGTGTCATGTAGTCGACGTTCACATGACACCACTAGAGGAGAGACAACATACATGTCATCAAAATATCGAACGAAGACCAAATTCACATGACTACTAATAGCAAGACTTCTCCCATGTCCTCAGGAACAAAAGTAACTACTCACAAGACATAATATTGTTCATGATCAGAGAGGTATTAATATGCATAATGGATCTGAACATATAATCTTCCACCAAATAAACCAACTAGCATCAACTACAAGGAGTAATCAACACTACTAGCAACCCACAGGTACCAATCTGAGGTTTGGATACAAAGATTGGATACAAGAGATGAACTAGGGTTTGAGAGGAGATGGTGCTGGTGAAGATGTTGATGAAGATAACCCTCCCCAAGATGGGAGAGTTGCTGGTGATGACGGCGGTGACGATTTCCCCCTCTCGGAGGGAAGTATCCCCGGCATAACAGCTCTGCCGGAGCCCTAGATTGGTTTCCACCTCGAGACGGCGGTGTCTGGTCCCAAAAGCCTCCTCTTGATTTTTTCTAGGTCAAAACACTTCATATAGGAGAAGATGGGCACCGGGGGCCCACCGGCTGGCCCTCGAGGCAGGGGCCGCGCCATAGGAAGGGGGCGCGCCCCCCACCCTCGAGGCCAGCCAGTGGCCCCTCTCGTGGGTTTCTTCTGCGAGATATTTTTTATATTTCCCGAAACAATGTTCTGTGGAGTTTCAGGGCTTTTGGAGTTGTGCAGAATATGTTTCCAGAGTTTCCTCATTTTCTAGCCCAGAATTCCAGCTGCCGGTATTCTCGCTCTTCATGAAACCTTGTAAAATAAGAGAGAAAAGGCATAATTATTGTGACAAAACATGTATGAACAGCCCATAATGAAATAAATATCAACTTATAAGCATGATGCAAAATGGACGTATCAGTCCCCCATAAAATACCAATGCCGCTTAAAAACAACTGTCGGCATCCCATCAGCCCCCAGCGCCTTGAGGTCGCCGATATGGTCCATCGCCGCCTTTACTTCTTCCCGTGTAAACGCTGCATCAAGTATTGCATGCATGTCATGAGTCACCCGCGGTTGAACTTTGTCAAGCAGTTCAGGCAGTCGGTGGGGGTTGGAGGAGGTAAAAAGTTCTTGAAAAAATGAACACACGTAGTGAGTTAAATCCTCTCCCTCCTCTACTACATCACCATCCTCCCTTCTGATCTCCTTGAGCCTATTTGTTCTCTTCGTTGCCGACGCCACACATTGAAAGTATTTGATATTACGATTGCCACCCTTCAGCCACTGCTACCTCTTGAGCTTGCGTTGTATTCCCTCGAAGAGGAAAGGGAGATGCAGCACAATAGCGTAAGTATTTCCCTCAGTTTTTGAGAACCAAGGTATGAATCCAGTAGGAGACCACGCGCCAGTCCCTCGCACCTACACAAACAAATAAGAACTGCGCAGACAACGCGATAAGGGGTTGTCAATCCCTTTACGGTCACTTACGAGAGTGAGATCTGTTAGAGATGATAATTATATTTTTGGTATTTTTAGTTTAATATAACAGCAAATAAAAGCGATAAAAGTAAAGTGGATGTAGATTGATATGTTGAGAATGGACCCGGGGGCCATAGTTTTCTCTAGTGGCTTCTCTCATGATAGCGGTATTCTACGGCGGGTAAACAAATTACTGTCGAGCAATTGATAGAAAAGCGAATAATTATGAGATTATCTAGGCATGATCATTGTGTATAGGCATCACGTCCGAGACAAGTAGACCGAAACGATTCTGCATATACTACTATTACTTCACACATCGACCGCTATCCAGCATGCATCTAGTGTATTGAGTTCATACGAACAGAGTAACGCCTTAAGCAAGATGACATGATGTAGAGTGACAAAGTCAAGCAATATGATGAAAACCCCACCTTTTTCTCCTCGATGGCAACAATACAATATGTGCCTTGCTGCCCCTACTGTCGCTGGGAAAGGACACCGCAAGATTGAACCCAAAGCCAAGCACTTCTCCCATTGCAAGAACTATAGATCTAGTAGGCCAAACCAAACTGATAATTCGAAGAGACTTGCAAGGATATTATGAGCACACATAAAAAGTTTAGAGAAGAACCAAATATCTTTCATAGATAACCTTGGTCATAAACTCACAATTCATCGGATCTCGACAAACACACCGCAAAAAGAGATTACATCGAATAGGTCTCCTCGAAGACCGAGGAGAACTTTGTATTGAGATCCAGAGAGAGAGAAGAAGCCATCTAGATACTAGCTATGGACCCGAAGGTCTGAGGTAAACTACTCACAACTCATGGTGAGGGCGATAATGATGATGATGAAGGCCTCCGTGATGGATCCCCCTCCCGGAACAGGCTCCAAGATGGGATCTTCACGGGAACAGCAGCTATGGCGGTGGAATTAGGGTTTTCTCTCTGCGTATGGAGTTTTTGGGGTACGTAGGTATATATAGGAAGAAGGGGGCACCGGGGACCACAGGGGCTGCCCTCGAGGCAGGGGGGCGCGCCACCCTCGAGGGTGGCCCTTCTGTCTCCTGGCTTGGCCCCGAAGTCTTTCATGCGCGATTTCCTCCAAAAATATCTCTCGCGAAGGTTTCATTCCGTTTGGACTCCGTTTGATATTCCTTTTCTGCAAAACCCTGAAACAGGCAAAAAACAGCAATCTGGACTAGGCCTTTGGGTTAGTAGGTTAGTCCCAAAAATGATATAAAAGTGAATGATAAAGCCCATTAAACATCCAAGACTTCACATAATAGCATGGAACAATCAAAAATTATAGATGCGTTGGAGACGTATCAGCCACCACATATGAGCTCGTTGCTTCAGCTTCGTATGCTTCTTCTCCTTTAGATCATGAACTAGTGCGCGAAGCCTTGCTTCCTCCCTATTTTTTCCTTCCGAGACAGGCTCCTTCATACATCTCTCCAGCTCCCTCCGTGCCTCTTGATCCTCCCCTCAAGCTCTCCCACCACCTCTCTACTCCAAGTACCCATCTGCATCGCCTCCATTCTCAGTGCTTGGGTTACATTCCCCCCTCCTCCCCCAGATTCTCTCCCATGCATCCTTGATCACCTCCTCACACCCCTCCTCCGGCAGCCATCGAGCCTCAAATCTAAAGTTATTATCTCCAGACCTCCATTTCTTGTCAACCCCGTCCAACTGCACAATTATCGGTCGGTGATCCGAATGTCTCGGTTCTCCATTGATTACTACAAACCGCGGGAACATATCGCACCACTCCTTGTTTGCTACTGCTCTATCAAGCCGCTCACAAATATATGTCCGCAGCTCCTTGCTATGGTTCCTCCATGTGAATGTGTCTCCTTCATACCCTATGTCCCTCAATTTACAATGGTCTAGCGCCTCCCTGAACTCATCAAGATAATGCTGCGACCGATCTGCACCACACACCTTCTCATTTCTTGCTAAGATTTCATTGAAGTCACCAAAGCACAACCACGACCTTTGTCCTTGATGTTGCTGGTTAAGAATTTTAAGCAGCTTCCATGTTTCTTTCTTCCTCTGGATTTCAGATTCTCCGTACACCCCTGTTAGATGCCAGATCGAGCCATCCTCCCTGGTTACATCCACATCCACATGCCTCCTCCCGTATGAACGTAGAGTGACATCCACTCCTCTCCTCCAGAACAGTGCTACCCCTCTACCGCTTCCTTCATCCTTCCAAGCAACCATGTTGGCGAGCCCCAAGAACCAACGAAATCTTCCCAACTCTTTCTCCTTCATTCTAGTCTCGCACAGAAACAAAATATCGGGCTCCTCCATTCTTCCCAACTCGAGAAGAGATTGAACTACCGGGCCGTTCCCGAGTCCCTGGCAGTTCCAGCTTACGAGTTTCATTACTCCCGGCGGGGTTGCATGTGCAACCGGCCGATATGTTCGTGTTCTACACGTCCGCTACTGTACATGCATCATTTCCTATCTGGTCTTCCAAGCTACTGCTCTTACCGCCTCCCTCCACCTTACTCTTCTTGGCCAAAGTTGGGTCATCGACCTCCATACTATCACCATCCCTCTTCCCGAGCTTAATACCCAGGTGCTCGCTTTGAACATCGCTTTCCACTTTGTCCTTTCTCCTGAACTTCTTCCTTTCCTTCTTCCCTTTACTCTCCTCTCCACTAAATTCCATGCGGCCTGTACCCTCCAATTTATCATGGCCTCACTCCCCCCTTATAACTTTCCCCTTAGCTGTTGTGCATAGGATTGCATCATTGGACCCAACATCTATCACCATATCCGGCTTCTCCGTTACACTGTCCTTCAAGTTCTCATGGCTGCCCCCAAACTGAAGAGTTCTTGCTGTGCTACCTCATGTGTGCTTGTCTCCTTTATCTGCGAGTTTCAGCGGGCTCATTACTTCCTTCTCCTCCTCTCCTGCTACATTCTCACTACTCCTTGATGCAGCCCCTTCCTTCCTCCAAGATGGGGCATCACTTCCCGACCCCAACTATATTGACTGCGCTCCCCTTGAGAGAGGTTACCAACACTCCCTCTTGAAGGAAATATGCCCTAGAGGCAATAATAAAGATGTTATTTGTATTTCCTTATATCATGGTAAATGTCTTTTATTCATGCTATAATTGTATTAACCGGAAACTTAGTACATGTGTGAATACATAGACAAAACAGTATGTCCCTATTATGCCTCTACTAGGCTAGCTCATTGATCAAAGATGGTTATGTTTCCTAGCCATAGACATGAGTTGTCATTTGATCAACGAGATCACATCATTAGGAGACTGATGTGATGGACAAGACCCATCCATTAGCTTAGCACTATGATCGTTTAGTTTTACTGATATTGCTTTCTTCATGGCTTATACATGTCCCTATGACTATGAGATTATGCAACTCCCGAATGCCGAAGGAACACCTTGTGTACTATCAAACGTCATAACGTAACTGGGTGATTATAAAGATGCTCTACGGGTGTCTCCGAAAGTGTTTGTGGTGTTGGCATAGATCAAGAATAGGATTTGTCACTCCGAGTGTCGGAGAGGTATCTCTGGGCCCTCTCGGTAATGCACATCATAATAAGCCTTGCAAGCAAATGACTAATAAGTTAGTCACGAGATGATGTATTACGGAACGAGTAAAGAGACTTGCCAGTAACGAGATTGAACTAGGTATTGAGATACCGACATCAAATCTCGGGCAAGTAACATACCGATGACAAAGGGAACAATGTATGTTGTTATGCAGTTTGACCAATAAAGATCTTCATAGAATATGTAGGAGCCAATATGAGCACCCATATTCCGCTATTGGTTATTGAGCAGAGATGAGTCTCAATCATGTCTACATAGTTGTCGAACCCGTAGGGTCCGCACGCTTAATGTTTGATGACGATCGGTATTATGAGTTTTTGTGTTTTGATGTACCGAAGGTAGTTCAGAGTCCCGGATATGATCGCGGACATGACGAGGAGTCTTGAAATGGTGGAGACGTAAAGATCGATATATTGGACGACTATGTTTGGATACCGGAAGGGTTCCGGAAGGTTTCGGGCATATACCGGAGTACGGGGGGGGGGTTACCGGAACCCCCCGGGGAGTTAATTTGGCCTCATGGGCCCTAGTGGGAGAAGAGGAGGGGCGACCAAGGGCAGCCGCACGCCCCCTCCCCCTCTAGTCCGAATTGGACAAGGAGGGGGGTGGCGCCCCCCTTTCCTTCTCTTCCTCTCTCCCTTCCTTCTCCCCTCCTACTCCAACTAGGGAAAGAGGCGATGGGAGTAGGACTCCTCCCTTGGCGCGTCCTCCTCCTGGCCGGCCGCCTCCCCCTAGCTCCTTTACATACGGGGGCAGGGGGCACCTCTAGACACACAAGTTGATCAGTTGATCTCTCCCAACCATGTGCGGTGCCCCCCTCCACCATAATCCACCTCGGTCATATCGTAGCAGTGCTTAGGTGAAGCCCTGCGTCGGTAACTTCATCAACTCCGTCACCACACCATCGTGCTGACGAAACTCTCCCGTGAAGCTCAACTGAATCAAGAGCTCGTGGGACGTCGTCAAGCTGAATGTGTGTTGAACGCGGAGGTGCCGTACGTTTGGTGCTTGATCGGTTGGATCACGAAGAAGTTCGACTACATCAACCGTGTCACTAGACGCTTCCGCTTTTGGTCTACGGGGGTACGTAGACACACTCTCCCCTCTCGTTGCTATGCATCTAATAGATAGATCTTGCATGATCGTAGGAATATTTTGAAATACTACGTTCCCCAACAGTGGCATCATGAGCCAGGTCTATGCGTAGATGATATGCACGAGTAGAACACAATGAGTTGTGGGCGATAATAGTCATACTGCTTACCAGCATGTCATACTTTGATTCGGCGGTATTGTGAGATGAAGCGGCCCAGACCGACATTACGCGTACGCTTACGCGAGCTTGGTTTCACCGTTATGAGCACTCGTTGCTTAAAGGTGACTGGCGGGTGTCTATCTCTCTCACTTTAGCTGAATCGAGTGTGGCTACGCCCGGTCCTTGTGAAGGTTAAAACAACACATACTTGACGAAAAATCGTTGTGGTTTTGTATGCGAAGGTAAGAACGGTTCTTGCTAAGCCCGTAGCAGCCATGTAAAACTTGCAACAACAAAGTAGAGGACGTCCAACTTGTTTTTGCAGGGCATGTTGTGATGTGATATGGTCAAGACATGATGAGTTATACGTTATTGTATGAGATGATCATGTTTTGTAAAGTTATCGGCAACTGGCAGGAGCCATATGGTTGTCGCTTTATTGTATGAAATACAATCGCCATGTAATTGCTTTACTTTATCACTAAGCGGTAGCGATAGTCATGGAAGCAACAGTTGGCGAGACGACAACGATGCTACGATGGAGATCAAGGTGCCGCGCCGGTGACGATGGTGATCATGACGGTGCCTTGGAGATGGAGATCAAAAGCACAAGATGATGATGGCCATATCATGTCACATATTTTGATTGCATGTGATGTTTATCTTATTATGCTTCTTATTTTTCTTAGAACGACGGTAGCATTATAAGATGATCCCTTACAAAATTTCAAGGTACAAGTGTTCTCCCTGAGTATGCACCATTGCGAAAGTTCGTCGTGCCGAGACACCACATGATGATCGGGTGTGATAAGCTCTACGTTCACATACAATGGGTGCAAGCCAGTTTTGCACATGCAGAATACTGGTTAAACTGGACGAGCCTAGCATGTACAGACATGGCCTCGGAACACTGGAGACCGAAAGGTCGAGCGTGAATCATATAGTAGATATGATCAACATAAGATGTTCACCATTGAAAACTACTCCATCTCACGTGATGATCGGACATGGTTTAGTTAATTTGGATCACGTGATCATTTAGATGACTACAGGGATGTCTATCTAAGTGGGAGTTCTTTAGTAATATGATTAATTGAACTTTAATTTATAATGAACTTAGTCATGATAGTTTTTGCATATCTATGTTGTTGTAGATCAATGGCCCGTGCTATAGTTCCCTTGAATTTTAATGCACTCCTAGAGAAATCTAAGTAGAAAGATGATGGTATCAATTACATGGACTGGGTCCGTAACTTGAGGATTATCCTTGTTGCATAGAAGAATTATGTCCTTGAAGCACCGCTTGGTGACAAGCCTGCTGCAGGAGCAACCCCGGACATTATGAACGTATGGCAGACTCGTTCTGATGACTACACGATAGTTCAGTGTGCCATGATTTACGGCTTAGAACCGGGACTTCAACGACGTTTTGAATGTCATGGAGCATATGAGATGTTCCAGGAGTTGAAGTTAATATTTCAAGCAAATGCCCGGATTGAGAAATATGAGATTTCCAATAAGTTCTACAGCTGCAAGATGGAGGAGAATAGTTCTATCAGTGAACACTTGCTCAGAATGTCTGGGTACTACAATCATATGACTCAAGTTGCATGCAAAGTTGACGAAGATAGTGTTATTGATAGAGTTCTTCAATCACTGCCACCAAGCTATAAAGGCTTCGTGATGAACTATAACATGCAAGGGAGGCAAAAGACAATTCCCGAGCTCTTCGCTGTGCTCAAAACTGGGGAGGTAGAAATCAAAAAGGAGCATTAAGTGTTGATGGTTAACAAGACCACTAGTTTCAAGAAAAAGGGCAAGGGAAAGAAGGGGAACTTCAAGAAGAATAGCAAGACAATTGCTACTCCCACGAAGAAACCCATGTCTGGAGCCAAGCCTGAAACTGAGTGCTTCTACTTCAAAGGGACCGGACACTGGAAGCAGAACTGCCCCAAGTATTTGGCGGATAAGAAGGATGGCAAGGTGAACAAAGGTATATGTGATATACATGTTACTGATGTGTACCTTACTAATGCTCGTAGTAGCACCTGGGTATTTGATACCGGTTCGGATGCTAATATTTGTAACTCGAAACATGGGCTACGATTTAAACGAAGATTGGCTAAGGACGAGGTGACGATGCGCGTGGGAAATGGTTCCAAAGTCGATGTGATCGCCATCGGCACGCTACCTCTACATCTACCTTCAGGATTAGTTTTAGACATGAATAATTGTTATTTGGTGCCAGCGTTAAGCATGTACATTATATCTGGATCTTGTTTATTGCGAGACGGTTATTCATTTAAATCTGAGAATAATGGTTGTTCTATTTATATGAATAATATCTTTTATGGTCATGCACCCTTGAAGAGTGGTCTATTCTTATTGGATATCGATCGTAGTGATACACATATTCATAATATTGAAGCCAAAAGATGCAAGGTTAATAATGATAGTGAAACTTATTTGTGGCACTACCGTTTAGGTCATATTGGTGTAAAGCGCATGAAGAAACTCCATTGTGATGGACTTTTGGAATCACTTGATTATGAATCACTTGGTGCTTGCGAACCATGTCTCATGGGCAAGATGACTAAAACTCCGTTCTCGGGAACAATGGAGCGAGCCACAGATTTGTTGGAAATCATACATACTGATGTATGTGGACCGATGACTGTTGAAGCTCGCGGCGGCTATCGTTATTTTCTCACCTTCACTGATGATTTGAGCAGATATGGATATATCTACTTGATGAAGCTCAAGTCTGAAACATTTGAAAAGTTCAAAGAATTTCAGAGTGCAGTAGAGAATCATCATAACAAGAAAATAAAGTTTCTACGATCTGATCGTGGAGCTGAATATTTGAGTTACGAGTTTGGTCTTCATTTGAAACAATGTGGAATAGTTTCACAACTCACGCCACCCGGAACATCACAGTGCAATGGTGTGTCCGAACGTCGTAACCGTACTTTATTAGATATGGTGCGGTCTATGATGTCTCTTACCGATTTACCACTATTGTTTTGGGGTTATGCTTTAAACACAGTTGCATTCACGTTAAATAGGGCACCATCTAAATCCGTTGAGACGACGCCTTATGAACTGTGGTTTGGCAAGAAACCAAAGTTGTCGTTTCTTAAAGTTTGGGGCTGCGATGCTTATGTGAAAAAGCTTAAACCTGAGAAGCTCGAACCCAAATCGGAGAAATGTGTCTTCATAGGATACCCAAAGGAGACTGTTGGGTACACCTTCTATCACAGATCCGAAGGCAAGATATTCGTTGCTAAGAATGGATCCTTTCCAGAGAAGGAGTTTCTCTCGAAAGAAGTGAGTGGGAGGAAAGTAGAACTTGATGAGGTAATTGTACCTTCTCCCGAATTGGAAAGTAGTACATCACATAAACTAGTTCCAGTGATTCCTACACCAATTAGTGAGGAAGCTAATGATGATGATCATGAAACTTCAGATCAAGTTACTGCTGAACTTTGTAGATCAACCAGAATATGTTCCGCACCAGAGTGGTACGGCAACCTGATTCTGGAAGTCATGTTACTAGACCATGATGATGAACCTACGAACTATGAGGAAGCGATTATGAGCCCAGATTACGCAAAATGGCTTGAGGCCATGAAATCTGATATGGGATCCATGTATGAGAACAAAGTATGGACTTTGGTTGACTTGCCCGATGATCGGCAAGCCATCGAAAATAAATGGATCTTCAAGAGGAAGACCGACGCTGACGGTAATGTTACTGTTTACAAAGCTCAACTTGTTGCGAAATGTTTTTGACAAGTTCAAGGAGTTGACTACGATGAGACTTTCTCACCCGTAGTGATGCTTAAGTCTGTCCAAATCATGTTAGCAATTGCCCCATTTTATGATTATGAAATCTGGCAAATGGATGTCAAAACTGCATTCCTGAATGGATATCTCAAAGAAGAGTTGTATATGATGCAACCATAAGGTTTTGTCAATCCTAAATGTGCTAACAAAGTGTGCAAGCTCCAGCGATCCATCTATGGACTGGTGTAAACATCTCGGAGTTGGAATATACGCTTTGATGAGGTGATCAAAGCATATGGTTTTATACAGACTTTTGGAGAAGCCTGTATTTACAAGAAAGTGAGTGGGAGCTCTGTAGCATTTCTGGTATGATATGTGGATGGCATATTGTTGATTGGAAATGATATAGAATGTCTGGATGGCATAAAAGGATACTTGACTAAGAATTTTTCAATGAAAGACCTCGGTGAAGCTCCTTACATATTAGGCATCACGATCTATAGAGATAGATCAAGACGCATAATTGGACTTTCACAAAGCACATACCTTAATAAAGTTTTGAAGAAGTTCAAAATGGATCAGTCAAAGAAAGGGTTCTTGCATGTGTTACAAGGTGTGAAGTTGAGTAAGACACAATGCCCGACCACTGCAGAAGATAGAGAGAAAATGAATGTCATTCCCTATGCCTCAGCCATAGGGTCTATCATGTATGCAATGCTGTGTACCAGACCTGATGTGTACCTTGCTATAAGTTTAGCAGGGAGGTACCAAAGTAATCCAGGAGTGGATCACTGGACATCGGTCAAGAACATTCTGAAGTACCTGAAAAGGACAAAGGATATGTTTCTCGTTTATGGAGGTGACAAAGAGCTCGTCGTAAACGGTTACATCGATTCAAGCTTGGACACTGATCCGGATGACTCTAAGTCACAAACCGGATATATATTTTTATTGAATGGTGGAGCTGTCATTTGGTGCAGTTCCAAGCAGAGCGTCATGGCGGGATCTACGTGTGAAGCGGAATACAAAGCTGCTTTGGAAGCAGCAAATGAAGGAGTCTGGATGAAGGAGTTCATATCTGATCTAGGTGTAATACCTAGTGCATCGGTTCCAATGAAAATCATTTGTGACAACACTGGAGCAATAGCCTTGGAGACGGAATCCAGGTTTCACAAGAGAACAAAGCACATCAAAAGATGCTTCAATTCCATCCATGATCAAGTGAAGGAGGGAGACATAGAAATTTGCAAGATACGTACGGATCTGAATGTCGCACACCCGTTGACTAAGCCTCTTCCACGGGCAAAACATGATCAGCACCAAGACTCCATGGGTGTTAGAATGATTACTTTGTAATCTAGATTATTGACTCTAGTTCAAGTGGGAGACTGAAGGAAATATGCCCTAGAGACAATAATAAAGATGTTATTTATATTTCCTTATATCATGGTAAATGTCTTTTATTCATGCTATAATTGTATTAACAGGAAACTTAGTACATGTGTGAATTCATAGACAAAACAGTATGTCCCTAGTATGCCTCTACTAGACTAGCTCATTGCTCAAAGATGGTTATGTTTCCTAGCCATAAACATGAGTTTTCATTTGATCAACGAGATCACATCATTAGGAGAATGATGTGATGGACAAGACCCATCCGTTAGCTTAGCACTATGATCGTTTAGTTTTACTGCTATTGCTTTCTTCACGACTTATACATGTTCCTATGACTATGAGATTATGCAACTCCCGAATGCCGGAGGAACACCTTGTGTGCTATCAAACGTTACAACATAACTGGGTGATTATAAAGATGCTCTACAGGTGTCTCCGAATGTGTTTGTGGTGTTGGCATAGATCAAGAATAGGATTTGTCACTTCGAGTGTCGGAGAGGTATCTCTGGGCCCTCTTGGTAATGCACATCATAACAAGCCTTTGATGGCTTCTCGCCCCTTGTTGGTTACCCCAAGTGGAAGGTTTGAGATGCAGTGTAGCGGAAGTTTTCCCTTGGCAAAGATACCAAGGATCGATTTCCCCTGAGACTCCCAGTTTCAACAAGAAGGTGTCAACTACTAACGGCGCCAGATATTAGCAATCAACGTGGACCTGCACACAGATACAAATAACTTTGCTCCCAACGAGTACAGAGAGGTTGTCAATCCCTCCGGCTTTGTCGTTTACAAAGGATCAAACGCAAGTGATAATAGTGATAGGTAAAGCTGCTAATAGTAAGTAAAAGCAGAAAGTAAATAGCGGATGTGATCAGTGATGGTAATATGGACCGGGGTCCCATGATGTTCACTAGTGATGTCTCTCTCCCAAAAGACGATAAAACAGCTATGTGAGGTAAACGAATTACAGCTGGGCAATTGACAGAATTATGTGCGCAAACCAATGCTAACTATGTTGCAAGAAAGGTAGAGGTTCAAAGCATGGGCGGTACGCCAAGGCAAGTAGACCGAAATCCATCTGCATCTACTACTAATCATCCACCTTGAGATATCTATCCAGAACATCTCGCTGGTATTAAGTTGCGAGTCCCACCCATAGTGTAAACTCAAAGCAACAGACAACTGCATTAAAAGAACTTTGCGTAAAGTAAACAATCCTTGCACCCGCGGGCACAAGCACCGTTGTTTTCCCCCTTGTGGCAACAGCACATCCCCTAGACTCATGTTTCTGTCACTCAAGCTAGTCATCGAGGGGCATGAACCCACAATCAAGCATAGCGTTCCCTCTTGGAGTCACTACCTACTACTTGGCCAAAGCAATAAATAACAACGGAGAACATGCAAGAATTACTTACGAACATAAATATAAAAGAGGTGAATCAAATATATTACTCAAACACAATCTGAACATAATCTCACAATCCATTGGATCCCAGCAAACTCATCATAGCAAAAGCATCAGGATTACATATGTGCCTCGATCATGTAGGGCAGCTCACGAGGACTAATTAGTGAAGCACAAGAACGGGAGGAGAACATCACATAGCTACTGGTCATGGACCCATGGTCCAAGGGAGACTACTCACAACTCATCCGGGAGGCGTCCATGGTGGTGGAGAGGCTCCCGGTGGTGATCCTCCCCTCCGGCAGGGTGCCGGGAAGAGTTCTCCTGGTGCTCCCGATCTTGGAAGCACGGCAGCAGCGGAATAGAGATGAGATCGCGAAAAAGGGTTCCCGTCTCGAGGGTTTCGGGACACGATATAAATATATGCCAAAGGGGGGCATCAGCGGAGGCCTGGGGGGCCCAGGCACCCCCCCCCCCCGGCGCGGCCAGGAGGGGGGCGCGCCACCAGGGCGCCTGGAGCCCTGGTGGCCCCCTCCGGCTCTACTTTGGCTACCGGGAAGCTTCTGGAACGCTGATTTTTTGTATAATTTTTCCGGGATTTTTCTGGCAGTTTTCGTAATGGGAAAACCTGAAATACAAAAACAGCAGAAAACAGAAACTGGCACTGGGGTGCACTGAGTTAATAGGTTAGTCCAAAAATGATCAAAAGTGTATGGAAGTGTATAAATATCATAGCAATATCACCCAAAAGAGGCATGGAGCAAGCAGAAATTATAGAGACGTTTTGGACGTATCAGCCTTGCAAGCAAATGACTAATGAGTTAGTCACGAGATGATGTATTACAGAATGAGTAAAGAGACTTACCAGTAATGAGATTGAACTAGGTATTGAGATACCGACGGTCGAATCTAGGGCAAGTAACATACCGATGACAAAGGGAACAACGTATGTTGTTATGCGGTTTGACTGATAAAGATCTTTGTAGAATATGTAGGAAACAATATGAGCATCAAGTTTCCGATATTGGTTATTGACCAGAGATGAGCTCGGTCATGTCTACATAGTTCTCGAACCCGTAGGGTCCGTACGCTTAACGTTTGATGATGATCGATATTATGAGTTTTTGTATTTTGATGTACCGAAGGTAGTTCGGAGTCCCGGATATGACCATGGACATGACGAGGAGTCTCGAAATGGTCGAGACATAAAGATCGATATGTTGGACGACTATGTTTGGACACCGGAAGGGTTCCGGAAGGTTTCAGACATATACCAGAGCACCGGGGGGTTACCGGAACCCCTCGAGGAGTTAATTGGGCCTCATGGGCCCTAGTGGGAGAAGAGATGGGGTGACCAAGAGCAGCCGCGCACCCCCTCCCCCTCTAGTCCGAATTGGACGAGAGGGGGGGGCACCTCCTTTCCTTCTCTTCCTCTCTCCCTTCCTTCTCCCCTCCTACTCCAACTAGGAAAAGAGGGAGTCCTGCTCCCGGTGGGAGTAGGACTCCTCCCTTGGCGAGCCCTCCTCCTGGACGGCCGCCTCCCCCCTAGCCCCTTTATATACGGGGGCAGGGGGCACCTCTAGACACACAAGTTGATCAGTTGATCTCTCCCAACCATGTGCGGTGCCCCCCTCCACCATAATCCACCTCGATCATATCGTAGCAGTGATTAGGTGAAGCCCTGCGTCGGTAACTTCATCAAATCCGTCACCACGCCGTCGTGCCGACGAAACTCTCCTGTGAAGCTCAACTGGATCAAGAGCTCGTGGGACGTCATCAAGCTGAACGTGTGCTGAACGTGTGCTGAACGCGGAGGTGCCGTACGTTCGGTGCTTGATCGGTTGGATCGCGAAGAATTTCGACTACATCAACCGCGTCACTAGACGCTTCCGCTTTCGGTCTACGAGGGTATGTAGACACACTCACACTCTCGTTGCTATGCATCTAATAGATATATCTTGTGTGATCGTAGGAAAATTTTGAAATACTACGTTCGCCAACACCTCTCCCTCCACTCAGGCTCCTACCGTTGTTACTACGCCGCCCTTCATTCCGTCTACCTCTCCCTCCTTCCTCCTTCTTGTGACTCTCCTCCGCTCTCATCCATGGGCCATACTGGGGGGCTTCACCCCTCACAGGTTTCATTTTGCATTCCTTTCCCCATGTCCAATTATCCCGCAAGTGTAGCAAAAATCTGGCAAGTGTTCATACTCAAACCGGCACCATATCAACTCTTTCTTCTTCTTCTTCTTACTACTATCATCTCCCTCCGCTGCCTCCACCAACATGTTGCCATCTGTTTTCCTCTCCCTATCCAGCACAAAACCCCTCATTATTGGTTTTGTAATGTTCAGTTTCACCTTCACACGGAGATATTTCCTCACAGCTTTCCCATCATGCCCTACATCCACATTGACTAGTTCATGAAAACGAGCACCAATCCTCTCGCCTGTGGCTTTGTTCATATACCCGAGTGGTAACCCAAAAACGCGGAACCATATTGGGATCAGGTTGAAGTCATACTCATCTACCATCTTCTCTGGGTCAAATTCCTCCATTACTAAGAGCTCCTTGTCGAACCACCACGGCCCTTCCTCCAGTGCGCGCCTCCAGCCGGCCGGTTGACGGAAGGTAAACAGGAATACATTGGACTCCACCTCCTTGAAGTCCAGACCCTTTATGGGACACCAAATTCTCCCCAAAGTTTGCCCAATCACACTGGCATGTGCTGGTTTCTCAGAGAATAGTTTGCCCATCGTCTGAGGTTCATCCAGCGCCCAGTCGACTAACTTCCCTTTCTCCGCCTCTCCGATCTTCAATCCCCTCTTCTCCGCCTCCGAAAACTTCAACCCCCTCATCAGGCCCTCGACCCCCTCCATCCCCCTCCCCTTCGCCTCCAAACCTACAGAAACAGAACCCTAGGGACAAATTCGGTGGTGTACGACCGCGGTCCCTAGCACGCGGAAGGCTTCTCGTGGGTGGGATGGGTGGATGGACAACTGCTATGTCGCTAGATGGGTTTAGCAGAGATCGGCGGCTACAGGAAGGAGAAGGACCGGCGAACTAAGTCCCACCGCCGCCAGGAAACCCTAGCACCGACGTGATCACCCTCGGGATCGCCGCTCCGGGAGTTACGCCAACCGCCATCGTAAGGGGCGGACAATCACATATACCGGAAGTTTGATCGAATTGACGTAGACTTTTAATAAATCTCTCTTCAAATCCATCTTTTGACCACATCAGCAAGCAAATAGTGATTCAAACACTTATAATAAAAAGAGGTACGAGTATGAGGTCTTATGTTGATAACCAAGTATTTGTGCTGGGATCAAATAGGATATTAGTTTATGCGCTGAAAGTCACCCATCGAGATGTGCTTGTTATGGATCGAAGTGTGGGATGTGTCCAAATAACATCTTGATCGGCATGAGTCCTTCATCAAGAATCAGTTGTCCTACCGCAGGCCCTATCTGTTGCGGGGGGGGGGGGGTCTTATTAATTAAGATATTGAAGTCAGACCAGAGCTTTGGGCATTTAATGACTACACCTCATTTATACCCAAGGATATGATCCATGTTACCCTGCTGAACCTTACTGTCACCGGTGTTCGGTATAATACTCCGCGATCTCCTTGCTCCTAGCCTCACAAGTGCTCGATCTCCATGATCCTGTGTACCTGCATGGATGAAGATCACGGACAAGGCAAGAGGGAACAATTTTATTTCACACATACGGGATGTTATGTCAAAGTATTCCATTGATCCCCTCAACAAATACCTTGGGTTGCAAGGCTCGTGCCTCAACCCATACCTTACCGAACTACTCACACATGGAGATCAGACCATTGGAACAAAACATTAAAGAACACGTCTTGAGATTGATTGATTGCAATATGTCTTACAATGGATGCCTTGTGCGATGCATGATTACAAGTGTGAACTAGATGAGAGAGCACTATGGTGGGGGTGGAGATGGCTACGGAGATGGAAATGGCGCCGGCTAGGGTTTGTGGATGAAGATGATGATGATGAGGTTCTGGCTTCGTCATGACCCTCACACTCTACCTCGCCCTCTTTCTCAGGCAGGAGCATATCGAAGCAAGCTATATGATGACGACCTAAAGCACCACAATGTCTTTGCTATTTTGTTGAGTTGATTTCATCACAAGAATAAGCCTCACTTGATGCCAACAATACTTTCGAGCTTGCCAGGACTAGATGCACGCCATTGTGTCTTCCTTGACCTCCGACAACAACCGGAAGGGACGCTCGCGTCAAATACCGAGATCCACCACCATCGCCATGCCATGTACGACGACCTAACCACGCCGCCCTGGTGGGCCACCTCTCTTTGTCATCTGATCCAAATGTGCGTCCTTGATTAAGTCTATATATCTATTTAGTCTGCTAAATGGGTAAGTGATCCCAACCATCGATCTAAGGTCCGAGTCTGACGGCTCAGATCGATCCACTTAAATGAAACAACACCGCCTAATAGAAATATGTCACATGTCCTAATCTTCTTTAATGTATTTTCTGTTGGGTTCTACGGTAGGGTGTGTCGACAACAAATTAAAATTTCCTACACGCAGAACAGCCAAGAACATGCTACGGGAGATGGATCACAGTTCGTTACCACTAGACGCGCATTGCCATGCAGCGGAAGAAGAGTTGGGACAGCGCGTCCGCGTGGATCGTCTCCTCCTCGTCCGATCTCCCTCGAGCGGATGGTCGTCGGTTCCCATGTACAGGTTCGTCAGAGCGGCGCAAGTGCAACGCCTCTAACAGTATTCGCGCGTGCAGGAGGAACGTCGTGTGGCGGACTGCTAGGTCCGATCACACAACCGGCGGCGAGTGGAGGTGTCTATTCGCAACACATGCAAACCCTAGTGACAGCGCCAAAGCGATCGATCGCATAAGTGTGCCGCACCTCCACTTTATATAGGCGTCCGTCGTGGGCTCAACACTTGGGCCTCGCACGGACCCTAAAGCCCATAAGTCTACTCAGCCACAATCCGAATACAACTCGGATCACATCCGACCAGTGTCCTCATATCCGACCTCGCAGGTTCCTTCCCTTAAGCGCGCGACCCCTTAGGTTCAAGTCGGCTTGGTCGCAGTTCGGATCACCTCCGAACTGCAAGGTTGGTAGCGGCCTCTAGCAAGGCATGCCGAACACCAAGCAGTCTATGAAGCTGGTTAGCGAACCTGTACATCATACTTCCATTCCTTTTGCCACATGATATATGTTGTCGGGCTCAAGGCGAGTATGTCATCCTTGTGCTAGCCCGACCTCTTTCTCGTTCCAGTGATGCCGACCACAAACCGGATTATCTCATAATCCTTGTCGCATGGCCATGCTTATCCTGGTCGGATCACACGAGGGGCCCAGAGTATATCTCTCCTGATCGGAGGGGCAAATCCCATCTTGCTCGACCATATCTCGCAGCATGGGTCTAGACAAGCCCGAAACCTACCTTTGTAACTACCCAGTCACGGAGTAGCATTTGGTCGGCCCAAAGCAAATCTGTCACCATCCCGAGTAAATGCGTCAGCTCAGGTCTTCGGACATAGAACGTATGTTGTACGAGAGACTCACAGATGACATATCGCTGCGTCTCATAGTTGGGTCTGTCCGACTCAGACCTTATCTCGACTCGGATGCGACTACGTCGAATCCGACCAGACCTTTCCAAGTCCATATTATCCGGTTAGCATCAAATGCTCCATGGCTAGTGAGACCAAGCCATCGACCGTGTCATATGCTAGTCTAGTCGGTTGCGCGTCCACACAGCCCTTTCGACTAGGGACCTTTTAGGACAGTCATCATACAATGCATAGTCCCACAAACAAGTCACGTACTTGCTGATACACATCATTGATAATGTCCAAGGACTATCTTTATTCATAAACACATAGGAAATATCATCATACATGATTGCCTCTAGGGCATATCTCCATCATTTTCAACCGAATTAGTTTATATGATTTTGCATAGAATCCCATTGAAACCTAAATCCTTATAACTTTTTAACCACAACTCCAAATGAGTGCATGTGTATGTATATGTTGCCGATGTATAGACCGCTATATAGTGCACGGATAACTTTGAATAATGGATGTTGGATGAAGCCAATCCGATGCTACATTAGTGGCTAATCCGAGCACTATTAACCATTGGATATCATCTTCACTCCACCAGATTATGTCAAATGTACTAAATATAAGATTCCACTATTGAGCTTATGCAAAGGGCACACATATCAAAACACGAGCATTTTTTATTTATTGTAGAATCTTGCATTATTTAATTTATCCAAACTCTTTTATTAAAAATTAATTACTATTTCATTTTACTTTATTATTTAGGACATCTTTTGGATCGCGGTAATATAAAAACATAGGAATAGGAAAATCATAGGATTGAGATGTCATGTTTCATGTAACCCACATGATTTCAAACCACGGGAATTTTGCAAAGGGTGCCCTCGAATGATGCACCGGAAAGAAAAACACTTAGAGAATTGAGGAAAGAGAGTAGAGAGAGAGATAGAGTGAAGGTGCGCTAAACTTATCAAACTAATAAATATAAAAAAGAGGCTTGAGCTCATGTTGGAATCCTATGGTATGGGGGGGAGGCGTATGAATGCACCCCACATGAATTTTGTAACCCAAATCCTTTGATTAAAAGGGATTTCATAAGAAAATTCCTTAGGATTCATATCCTCCAAATTCCTACAAAAGCCCTTCAATCCAAAGAGGCCCTTAACATGCCCAATATGCACAAACCTCAAAAGACAAGCAATTCTCATTTGTTCTAAAATATTCAATACTTTCATTATCCAAACACTTTTCTTCTAAATGAATTACCACTCCTTTTGTACTTTATGGTTTGAAGTGCATAACATGCATCAATCTGACATCACAGACAATTCCCATTTGTTCAAGGCTCTTCCACATTCTCCCAAGTTTTCCTTATTTTTCACAAAGTTGTCATTCACTTTTACTTTAGAATTTCCTTGTTCAAGGCTTATGGGATTCATAAATTTCGTCTATATCTGGAAATACAATACTGACTACTCAGAATTGCAATATAAGATACCTAAAGAAAAATGTGTTGGCCATCTTTCACATGAGTTTTGTGTAGTATTATGCCATGCGGTCTTCAAATTATAGCTATAGTTTGATTTTCAATAGGATGAACTAAGAGAATGAAATATATACCCCTATCATGGATGTATGACTCCAAACTTACATACGAACATGCTATAATGGTTCGTGTCAGCCTTAATCCGTACTTCGATTATCTAAGCTACATAGAATGCACGTGTACCTTACTAGATTTAAAAAGAGTCTTGTCTATGGTCTATGGACTCTGCCTTGGTCTATGGCCTGAAGGGTAGTACTCCCCTCTAGATGGGGTAAACTGCATATATGTGATTAGGGCGTTGTCGGGGATATACCCCGCGGTATGACCCGGCTGGAGTTATAACCCGGCTGACAGTTAAGACGGATGATAAACCAGATGGTAAACCGGCTCACAGATAAGTCAGATGATAAACCAGATGGTAAACCGGCTCACAGATAAGTCAGATGATAAACCAGATCATAAACCGGCAGACAATCATCAACTGGCAGAGAGTGATAACTCGGTGGCCAGGGTTTATGAAGCCCGAGACGTTATGAAGCCCAAGACGTTATGGTGTAAACTGCATATATGTGATTAGGGCGTGTTTGGTTGTCTGCAAGCATTTTTGTTTCTTTGCATCTGTGGTCAATAGAACCTCGCTGAGGTAATACATGGTCTAAACTATGTTCTGCACTTCGTTTCGCTGCATGCATTGCATCCTGATGTCGTTCGATATATAACGTTTGGTTTTAGTAATGGTTGTGAAGAAGTTAAAACATGGCATGTTATTGCTCTCGACCTAATGTTGTGGCACATGCACAAACATGGCGTTTTGTTGCTCTTGACCTAATGTTGGTAACATCATGTAGTTTGAAATTAACATTGTTTCACTCCTAGCTACTAAGGAAATGACAGGTCGTCCTAGCTACTAACAAATGCTAGTACAAATTAACAGTCATATGGCTCAATAGGGGGGAAATCCATCAATGGTGTTGAAGGAGGAGTTCACCATCTTATTTTATTCTTCTTCTTCTTTTCCTCTCCTTGTTCTTCTTTTTAATCATTGTGTTATCTCTATTAGCCCATATTGCCACGGCCGCCTCTAACCTTTTGGTCTTTCAAGCTTCATTGTCATGTGCTTCCACTCCATTATCAGACTCAACATCATCGATTCTCACATCTTCCTTCTCCGGCACGTACATCAAGACCCCACTCATTCAGCTATGAATAATGCAACAAGCAAGAACAAGCTGAACTTGGGTGGGGAAAGGGTTGAATGGCTTCTAATCAAGGATGTTTAAATATATTCTTCAAAACATGAAATGCCCTCTCAATGACAACTCTTAGGCCAGAGTGCGTGAGATTGAACAATTCCTTGACAGTCTTAGGATAGTTCCTATAAGAGCACTCATTGAGATGGTACCTGATTAATTCTCCTGAATCGTGGAAGAACCCAGGCCGACATGCATATCCAGCATCCCCTAGGTAGAACTTGCCATCAGGTATATTGATCCCCATCAACTTGAGTCATGCTGCCGGTAAGAATGTTAGCATCATGGGCTGACTCCTCCCATTCGGCTAACACATATGTGAACTTGGTATCGAAATCAACAACAACAAACACATTTTGACTTGTGTAGTGCTTTTCTACCCCTGCGTGTTGCAGTCTATGACCTCGGCACTCTAGCAGCCACATGTGTCTAGAGACGGAAGAGATTCTAGCATATCGAAATCGATGTTGAGGTAAGTAACAACCAAATTGACCCTATACCTTATCTAACGACCTAACAGTCGAGGGATGGAGGGTGGTTGTATGCCGCTTACGGCTATCGAAGACGATGACGATAGCTTGCACATGCTGGTGGTGAGGCACACGAGACGAAGACGTAAATGAAGGGTCTAGCAGCTGATGGAGGGGAGCGACACGCCCCGACGGTGTACTGCAGATCTTACTCGATGTTGCCGCCGCCACTGTCGGTACCGAGACTGAGGCTGAATTGGTCCTCGTGGTAGAGGTGAACGAGTAAAAGGGGGTGAGACGTCAAATTTCAAGCCATCCCGCATGTACATATTTGGGTCTTCGGGCATCTCGATGCTTGTACCGCGGCATACTCCGTCCCTCCTTGTGCTTGTTTTAGTCTGGCTTATACTTGAAACAGCCGAATCAATTGTTCCCAGCGAGTCGGGCTCAAGGCTGTTTTATGTTCCGTGCGCGTGCGGAACAGCGCCTCATGTGACATATCAAAGGGGCTTATAAAAAACAAAACACGGTTTTGTTATGCATCCATTCGGTCTGTTTGAGGATGCAGTCTATTAAACCAAACACGCTCCCAGTGACCGACTCGTATCCATCCCCCGGTCGTGCCGCGCGTGCAGCAGCGCCAAAGGCATGGACCGGACCGGACCGGTTCAAACGCGGGGGGTGCGGTGCGGCCAGCGGAAGACCCGTGGCCGGCGCCGATGGGATCCGTCGGTGACGTGCGTGCGCTGCAACAACCGCTGACTCGACCCCCTTCCCTTCGCTGGACAGACACGCCACAGTGTCCGCCGGTAGAATGTTTATTCCACCACCACAGCGTTCCGATTTGACAGGCGGGCTGCTAGTACTAGTACTCCATATCAGTTCTCCGTACGCGAGGGCATGTTCCTTCTTGGCCTTCTGGAACCCGATCTGCAGCCTCAGACCGACGGTACGGTAGTACTCCTAGTTGACCGCCCAGACGCCACCGCCGCCGCCCGGTAAAGTAAAACTCAGTTACAGCAGCCGGCCGGTCACAGGACGTCGTCGCCCTGTGATTTGATTTATCATGGATGGATGGATGGATGGGTTCATGATGGAGTCATGGTGAGCTGTTGCTTCTCCCGGATGGAGTCATGATGAGTTGGTGCGTGGCACACCTGACCTGACGACCTCCCTACGCCAAGCCTGCTGCTGCGTGTGCCGTACACGTCTGCATCACCAAATTGAACACGGTATATAGTAGCCGCCGCGTATTTTTCTCCGGCGACCGCCGCCTTCTCTTCTCCACCGCCGTTCCGAGCCTCCTCCGAGGGCTGAATCAATCAAGTGCCGTGTGTATATTTTCCCTCGACGAAAAAAACTGGGCAGCTGCTGACTTGCTGTTGCAAACCGCAAACAAGTTTCTTTTTTTCCCTAATAACTTAACCACAAGCAGACTTTCGCCAAAAAATAAACAAAAAACATTAACCACGAGCAGAGGTTGGTTCAAGAGGTTGTTGCCTTGCTCGTATCCGTTGGTGCTCCTCTCGTCCTCTTGATTTGCTGGTGCGGCCATTACCATGGACCCTACACGCCTCCATCAACAACAAGTGAACGCCATCTTTTCCTCGAGGAAAAGTATCCTGGCATCCTGTGGTTGGCTCCGTCTGCTCTGCCCACAACCAACCACTCTCTATTAATCGTGCTGCAACCAACCCATGGTGATGCATGGTAGGGCTGCTTTTCGTTGCTGCTCCTACTAGTTGGAGAGAAAAAACTTGTACCAGTTTGGGTTCTACTTTGTCACTGTAAAAACTTAGAGAATTTTGGTCGCTAGATTTCTCGGATTCGTTGATTTCTTCAGCTGGCCACACACTCGCTGCCAACATGGGTATAGTTTTTTTTGGGGGGGGGGGGGGG
>LR738713.1:795657098-795771234 GCA_902687465.1 Secale cereale | reverse complement strand
ATAATTACCACCCTACCTACAAACTACCCCTACTAATTAGTATTATTTTCCGAAAGAACCCTACCTTGATTTATGTTTTCAAATTTTGAAGAAGATGGGTTACCACATGCGCCATGTGGTTATGATCTGTACATGGTTGCTTCTTTGAATGGGTTGGTGGGTTTATCCCGCATGTGCTGTCATCTGAGTGTCATGGTCCTGCAAAAAAAAAAATAGAGAGGTATCATGGTGGTTTGATTTGTTTTGGATATTTAAAGCCAGCTATCCATGCACTTCGAAATCTAAATTAAGTCAGGCCCCCATGTACTCAACGGACTTGTCACGCCATCCATCTAAGCTGAGTAATAGTATTGTATTTCTAGAAGTCTCTACAGAAGTAATATACTGCATTGTTAGTTGAAATATTAGCATGGAAAATTGGAAAATTCATGTTCATCGTCATAGGTACGAGGCATGATTAAATCAGCGACATTTGATATGGATTGGAGGGAGTAGTAAGGAAACCACAATAATCGTGATGTTATGCATTTTGATCTTCTATGTGTTTGCTTTCTTCTGAAAACTCCAAGGAATAATAATAGTTCATCACACACAAATTTTCTAAGGAATCTAATCGTGTGGTTGCAATGGGAGAGTGTTCTTTTTGGAGCTTGATCTTGTTAGAGGGGCCGGTAGTTTACGACGAGAAAGTGTAATACACATGTCGGTGATGGCCGCGGTCCACTGGTGTGGCAACTTTGGTCGCATGAATGGCGAACCATTGGCCTAAAATCCGGTGGCCTTGCGACTTGTATGACAATCATAACAATGGCAAGAGGAGTTGGGTTGCTGAATGTCCTTTGTCGGCCGTCCTGTATGTCCCGGTGCCTCAAGTCAGAGTTGCAGCATTGCAAGGGGGACGTGGTGGCAACAATGCCATGCGATCTCCAGTGAGGCTCGTTACCGAAGTCGAAGCTGCCTAGTTCTCGATGCATTCGGTCGACTATTTAGCATAGGCTTTCATGATTCTCGAGCTTCATTCGGTCTAAGGGCTCCTGGTTTGTTGGTCCTCAGGGCAGTCCCGGCATTTTGAATGCCTTTATGCGAACTGGGTAGAACGGGCGCACTAGGTGTAAAAATAATGAAATATTTAACTTCACCATATATGTCATTGTTTAATATTATGAATATCTAATTCCATGCTCGAATGCCACGCTAGCCACCTTGCCATAATTTTTGTCTACAAACGTTGTAGATTTACTATACATACAAGTACACATTTTTAGGGGTATAACCAAGTTTTATTGATCAAAATCCACATGTAGTGGGATTACAAAGAGATCGTGGGATTGGACCAGTCAGATGTGTCGTCCCTGATCAAGAGAATCGGAAATTTTGGCTAAGCTATCGACATCATAATTAGCAACTTAGCTTTCATAGGTGAACTTACAATTAAACATTATCTTCATTTGCTTGATCTCGTTGATGATGTTTCCATAAACTCCATGAGTTTCTCTCCGGGTGTCATTCATTATCTGCTTCGAGTCCAAGGCGACGACGAAGTTGCTTACAATAAGATCCTTTACTAGAGAAAAATACTCTCGGCAAGCAATAGCTTCAAGGGTCGCAAGGACGTTTATACCATGAATATACCAAAGAAGAGCTTTCCCATATGCCTTCTGCATCTCTACAAATTGCCGGTGCCGATCCCCTTATCTGATTCCTCACGTTACCTACGTCAACATGGATCTTTACATAACCAGGTAGCGGGGCTTTAGGCCGAACCATCGCACTCCCCCTGACATTTGGTTCTTTAGTTATCGTTGTTAGCAAATCATCTAGCTCCTTTTATGAAATTGCATATGAATTGATGCGTAGTTGCCGAACTCTAATTTTTTCTCATTGATGGCCTTTCTCCATGCTCACCAAATCACCCAAAGGGTAACGCAAATCTCACGAATGCAGCATGTGATAATGTATGTATTATGGAAAAAATCCATTGTTTCACACTAGGCACTGTTGTTTCACACAAGAGTTTTATCGATTCTCCATCGACGAGTGCCTAGATGCACCTGGCCATCAAACACTCAAGCATGGAATGCCGCCAGGGGTTCTCTGTGCTGCATAATCCACGTGTGATCGAATTGGAGATACTCCTATGAGCTCTACAGTGGTGCAAAGACGTCCTATACAAACGGTTTTACCCCATTTCCACGATAGAGTTTTAAAATGTCGCCTAGCCAGTGTGTGCGATGGGGGGGGGGGGTCCTTCCCCCATGACCCAGAAACCGTCGGGGATAGGCCCTCCAGTCACACATGCGGGGCAAAATGAACTCGTGTGCGATCGGGCGAGGCATCAGAGACAATTATACAGGCCCGGTCGTTTCCGTTCGTATATACATCACATACCGTTAATCCCAGAAAAACGCTTCCGTTCGTATGTATATCACACACATTTTTTTATGTGGAAACGTTTGCGCAAGGTGGCTTAACGCAAATAGTTCTCTGGCTGAACCCGTGTGTGATTGTTAATTAATCCAACACGCCTAGTTTCTAGAAACTGTGTGGGTTGTTTGAGTTCATCGCCCACGATGTTGTCAGAGAAACCGTCTGTAATAGAAAACCCCTGTAAGCAGGCTAATTGGCCTATTATTGATAATCCATGTAGTAATCACACCTTTTGGAGCTTTTTGTTATGTTTCTATGCCCTTTGGGCTAAAGAATGCACATGCGACTTATCAATGATATGTTCAAAATTGCCTGCATGGACAGATTGGACGCAATGTTCATGCTTATGTTGATGACATTGTGATTAAGTCGAGAAAGAAGGAAAATTGTTGGGTTTTCTGGTCTCAGAGAGGGGCATCGAAGCTAACCCGGAGAAGATCGCGGCTATCACTTCTTTGTCTAAACCGGCATGCATCAACGGTGTGCAGAGGCTGGCGGGTCGTATTGCAGCCATGAGCCGGTTCGTAAGCCGTCTGGGAGAGAAAGCAATCCCTTTGTGCCAGATGATGAAGAAGACGGATACCTTTGTGTGGAGTAAAGCTGTCGATGGGGACTTTGAGGTACTTAAGAAGCAGTTGGCTGAGCCGCCTGTCTTAGCTGCTCCGACGGAGAAAGAGCCTATGCTCATGTACGTGGTGGCTAATAACATGGCCGTTGGCGTACCAATAGTTGTGGAGCGCAAGGAGACAGGGAAAGAATATCCGGTTCAATGGCTGGTTTACTACGTCGGTGAGGTTCTGACAGAGTCGAAGCAGAGATATCCACATTGGCAGAAGTTAGTCTTTGGGGTGTTCATGGCTAGTCGCAAATTGAAGCACTATTTCCTTGAGCATCCAAGCACTGTGGTCAGTTCAACTCCTCTGGGGATATAATCCAAAACAGAGAGGCCACAGGCCGGGTTGCTAAGTCGGTAATCGAGCTAGGGCCACATCATTTTAAATACATGCCAAGTACTGCCATCAAATCACAGGCTTTGCTGGATTTTATCAATGACTGGACAGAGTTGCAGACACCTGGGGAGAAGCCGGATAATACATACTGGACAACACACTTTGACGGGTCTAGGCAACTGGAAGGCTCAGGGGCTAGAGTTGTTATATCTTCCCCTCGTGGTGATAAGTTTTGTTATGTTTTGAGGCTTATGTTTCCCTGTACTAACAATCCACTTGAGTATGAGGCTTTACTCCATGGGCTTCGTATGGCCAAGGAGATTAACCTGAGTCGGGTCAGGTGATTAGGCGACTCAGACCTGGTGGCTCAGCAAGTTTCAGGGGCATGGAATTCTAAAGACTCACTCATGGCGGCTTATCGTCAGGCGGTGACTAACATTACTGGATACTTCAAAGGTTATCAAGTGGATCACATCGGCTGGCGGCTTAATGAGGTGGCTGATGCTCTGTCATGGCTTGGCTCTCGGCGTAAGCCAGTTCCTCCCAACGTGTTCCTTGATGTCCTCCACAACCCTTCTATCAAGTTGCTTTCAGAAGAAGACATGGATGTCCCTGACCGGAGGGCCAACTGGTGGCAGCTCTACGTGCTACTCCAGATTGGACAATGCCATATCTTGCTTATTTAACCCGAGGAGAGCTTCCACGGGAGGAAATACTTGCTCGTCAGATTATTCGCCGATCTAAGTCCATGACTATTATCAATGGCGAGTTACACATATGCAGTGTGACTAGTGTGTTTCAACGTTGTGTCTCCCCTGAAGAAGGTCATGAGATTTTACATGAGATTCATGCAGGGGATTGTGGTCATCATGTCGGGTCAAGATCTTTGGTGTCTAAGGCTTCTCAGCACGGTTTCTACTGGATGGTGTCGGCGTCCTGGGAACCAGGGTACCCAGACTTGCCTGTCTGTGGGCCGCGACGCGCTCCTACAGGCGGCCTGGTACGGCCCAGCTGATCGACCAGCTGTGCAAGACCCTCGCGAGGGGGCCAAGCCTCGCGAGGAGAACGGCATCAAGACCTCCTCGGGAGCAGCCTCAGCAAGGCGTTCCGAAGGGGCGGAGAATCCAAGGCCGAGCCTGCCTCAAGAGGAGGCAGTGATGTCAGCAGTGACGCACCGCGCCAGCGGGTGCCAGCGTCCGCCAGCGGCGCAGTTGCCATTTTGGTGCAAAGGGGACAGCGCAGTCGTTAGTTCCCAAGGAGCGGGGCAAAGGTTTCCTCTTTGGTGCAACAAGACCGAAGACCGCAAGGACGACAAGGAGGATGTCACCGTCGAGCCCACCACCGTGTCACCGCCTGATCCTTTTGCACGCGAAGACTGCTTTTGTCAGGATAAGAACGTCCTTGTGTTCCCGCTCAAAAATGGCCGTTGTGGGATCCCTTCCCGCCTAAACATTTCGGGGGAAGATGACCGTGGCCGCCTATATAAGTAGTTAGAACCCCGACTGCAAACGGGACGAACACACTCTACCACCACACAAGGAGCAAGAACACTAGCCTCCTGACCCTCCTGAGCTCGCCTCCTGAGCCCAGGAGCCGTTGTACTAGCTCATATTCTAGCTCGCCCGGAGCCAATCCACCAAAGCAGGAAGTAGGGTCTGATACGTCTCCAACATATCTATAATTTTTTATTGTTCCATGCTATTATTTATGAAGTCTTGGATGTTTAATGGGCTTTATCATTCACTTTTATATCATTTTTGGGACTAACCTACTAACCCAAAGGCCTAGTCCAGATTGCTGTTTTTTGCCTATTTCAGGATTTTGCAGAAAAGGAATATCAAACGGAGTCCAAACGGAATGAAACCTTCACGAGAGATATTTTTGGAGGAAATCACGCTCGGGAAACGTTAGGACCAAGTCAGGGGACAGAGGGCCTGCCCTCGAGGGTGGGGGGCGCGCCCCCCTTCCCAGGGCGCGCCCCCTGCCTCGAGGCGGGCCCGTGTGGCCCCCGGTGCCCTCCTTCTTCTTATATATACCTACGTACCCCAGAAACTCCATACGCAGAGAGAAAACCCTAATTCCACTGCCGTAGCTTCTGTTCCCGTGGAGATCCCATCTTGGAGCCTGTTTCGGGAGGGGGATCCATCACGGAGGCGTTCATCATCATCATCATCAACCTCACCATGAGTTGTGATTAGTTTACCACAGACCTTCGGGTCCATAGCTAGTATCTAGATGGCTTCTTCTCTCTCTCTCTGGATCTCAATACAAAGTTCTCCTCGGTCTTCGAGGAGATCTATTCGATGTAATCTCTTTTTGCGGTGTGTTTGTCGAGATCCGATGAATTGTGAGTTTATGACCAAGGTTATCTATGAAAGATATTTGGTTCTTCCCTGAACTTTTTATGTGTGCTCATAATATCCTTGAAAGTCACTTCGAATTATTGGTTTGGTTTGGCCTACTAGATCTATAGTTCTTGCAATGGGAGAAGTGCTTGGCTTTGGGTTCAATCTTGAGGTGTCCTTTCCGAGTGACAGTAGGGGCAGCAAGGCACGTATTGTATTGTTGCCATCGAGGATAAAAAGATGGGGTTTTCATCATATTGCTTGAGTTTATCCCTCTAGATCATGTCATCTTGCTTAAGGTGTTACTCTGTTCTTCTGAACTCAATACACTAGATGCATGTTGGATAGCGGTCGATGTGTGGAGTAATAGTAGTAGATGCAGAATCGTTTCGGTCTACTTGTCTCGGACGTGATGCCTATATACAATGATCATGCCTAGATAGTCTCATAATTATTCGCTTTTCTATTATTAGAGCATTCCTAGATAGGCATTCATATAGAGTCAAACTTTGTTGTTGTAGTATCGAGTTGTAATTTCGTGTTGTAATGAAAGTGTGATGATCATCATTATTAGAGCATTGTCCCATGGGAGGAAAGGCTGAATCTATAAAGCGCCTCCGCAAAAAAAAGAAAAAAAAGGCCAAAGAAAAAAAAGGCCCAAAAAAAAAGAAGAAAAAAAGAAAAAAAGAGAAAAGAAAAAAGGACAATTGCTACTATCTTTTTCCACACTTGTGCTTCAAAGTAGCACCATGTTCTTCATTGTAGAGAGTCTCATACTTAGTCACTTTCATATACTAGTGGGAATTTTCATTATAGAACTTGGCTTGTATATTCCAACGATGGGCTTCCTCAAATGCCCTAGGTCTTCGTGAGCAATCAAGTTGGATGCACACCCACTAGTTTCTTTTGTTGAGCTTTCATTCATATTTAGCTCTAGTGCATCCGTTGCATGGCAATCCCTGCTCACTCACATTGATATCTATTGATGAGCATCTCCATAGCCCGTTGATATGCCTAGTCGATGTGAGACTATCTCCCTCCTTTTTGTCTTCTCCACAACCACCTCTATTCCACCCATAGTGCTATATCCATGGCTCACGCTCATGTATTGCGTGAAAGTTGAAAGGTTTGAAAAGATAGAGCATGAAAACAAATGCTTGACTGAAATCGGGGTTGTGCATGATATGAATATTTTTGTTTGATAATAAGGGAGCATAGCCAACACTATATGATTTTGTAGGGATAACTTTCTTAAACCATAGTATTTTGAGAAGACATGATTGCTTTGTTAGTATTGCTTGAAGTATTGTTATTTCTTATGTCAATATAGACTTTTATCTTGAATCTTTCAGATCTGAACATTCATGCCACAATTAAGAGAATTACATTGAAAAACTATATTGGTTAGCTTTCCACATCAAAAATTCTTTCTTTATCATTTACCTACTCGAGGACGAGCATGAATTAAGCTTGGGGATGCTTGATACGTCTCCAACGTATCTATAATTTTTTATTGTTCCATGCTATTATTTATGAAGTCTTGGATGTTTAATGGGCTTTATCATTCACTTTTATATCATTTTTGGGACTAACCTACTAACCCAAAGGCCCAGTCCATATTGCTATTTTTTTGCCTATTTCAGGGTTTTGCAGAAAAGGAATATCAAACGGAGTCCAAACGGAATGAAACCTTCGCGAGAGATATTTTTCGAGGAAATCACGCTCGGGAAACGTCAGGACCAAGTCAGGGGACAGAGGGCATGCCCTCGAAGGTGGGGGGCGCGCCCCCCTGCCTCGAGGCTGGCCCGTGTGGCCCTCGGTGCCCTCCTTCTTCCTATATATACCTACGTACCCCAAAAACTCCATAACGCAGAGAGAAAACCCTAATTCCACCGCCGTAGCTTCTGTTCCCGTGGAGATCGCATCTTGGAGCCTGTTCCGGGAGGGGGATCCATCACGAAGGCCTTCATGATCATCATCATCGCCCTCACCATGAGTTGTGAGTAGTTTACCATAGACCTTCGTGTCCATAGCTAGTATCTAGATAGCTTCTTCTCTCTCTCTGGATCAGTACAAAGTTCTACTCGGTCTTCGAGGAGATATATTCGATGTAATCTCTTTTTGCGGTGTGTTTGTCGAGATCCGATGAATTGTGAGTTTATGATCAAGGTTATCTATGAAAGATATTTGGTTTTTCTCTGAACATTTTATGTGTGCTCATAATATCCTTGCAAGTCTCTTCGAATTATTGGTTTGGTTTGGCCTACTAGATCTATAGTTCTTGCAATAGGAGAAGTGCTTGGCTTTGGGTTCAATCTTACGGTGTCCTTTCCCAATGACAGTAGGGGCAGCAAGGCACGTATTGTATTGTTGCCATCAAGGATAAAAAGATGGGGTTTTCATCATATTGCTTGAGTTTATCCATCTACATCATGTCATCTTGTTTAAGGCGTTACTCTGTTCTTTTGAACACAATACACTAGATGCATGCTGGATAGCGGTCGATGTGTGGAGTAATAGTAGTAGATGCAGAATCGTTTCGGTCTACTTGTCTCGGACGTCATGCCTATATACAATGATCATGCCTAGATAGTCTCATAATTATTCGCTTTTCTATCAATTGCTCGACAGTAATTTGTTTACCCGCCGTAGAATATCGCTATCATGAGAGAAGCCACTAGAGAAAACTATGGCGCCCGGGTCTATTGTCAACATATCAATCTGCATCTACTTTACTTTTCTTGCTTTTATTACTGTTTTATTAAACCAAAAATACCAAAAATATAAACTATCATCTCTATCAGATCTCACTCTCGTAAGTGATCGTAAAGGGATTGACAACCCTTTATCGCGTTGGCTGCGAAGTTCTTATTTGTTTGTGCAGGTGCGAGGGACGGGCGCGTGGTCTCCTACTGGATTGATACCTTAGTTCTCAAAAACAGAGGGAAATACTTACGCTAATGTGCTGCATCTCCCTTTCCTCTTCGAGGGAATACAACACAAGCTCAAGAGGTAGCAGGGTCTTACACCACGCGGTGGCCCGAACCTGGATAAACTCTTGTGTGTTTTGTTCGTTGTTTGCTTGAATCATTCCAACATGACGAGAGCGAGGCGCCAGGTAGACGAGAGTGGGAGAGATCTTCGTTCACGCCCCTGTGTTCGAACTTAAACGGGTTTTGCGGATCCCTGAATCCGACATTTGGTGCGCCAGGTAGGGGGCGTGTCAAAATCTCGCCTCTCCGACGACCTCATCGTGTTCTCGTCACCGACCCTGCTCCACAGCCATGGTGGACACACACGGAGCTCACACCGCCCGCCGCGCTGCGAACGTCGCTCAGACGGCGCCCGCGGGCAACGGCGCACCGCTCCACCCCAACTCGCCGGTCACCAACGCCGCCACCGACCCGGCTGACCACGAGCAGCAAGACTCCTCGCTGCCACTGTCTGTGCGGCGGGATAGCCGCACGACAACACCTTCACCCTCGTCGGCCGCGGCGTCGTCCTCGCTGGTCCACCGCGGGCCGGTCTACCAGCAGCCTGCACTACTGATGGCGCGGAAGCTCTTGCGCTACCGCCCAGCAGATGACCTATACGACGAATGGCTCCACCGCATCACCGAGCTCGTCAACGCGCTGGAGAAGCACCTGCACCAACGCACTCCTCACGTCCTCCATCGCCCTCGGCGGGGAACGAGGTCCACGGCGTCCCGGCTCCGCCTCCACTCCACCACGCTGGCCAGGAGGGCCGGCGTGGGGCCTCTCGACGCGAGCAACCCCGCAGAGCCCACACGCGCGATGATGAGAGCTGCCAGGTGATTCCGCACCCTCATGCAGGGGCTCATGGGCCTCCTGGCCCACAACGCCCAGACCGCGCGCCACAGGAGGTGGTGGCGCCAGCACCTCAAGAAGCAGCACCACAAGCGCAGGGGGCGCCTGCGATCATGAGCGTGGCCGGATGTCGCGCCCTAGCTCCGGACTACGGCGCCTCGTCTGGCCCAGCAAGTTCAAGCCGGACCTGCCTCCACGCTACGACGGCACCACCGACCCCACGGAGTTCCTCCAACTCTACGAGCTGAGCATCGAGGCGTCCAACGGCACCGAGCAGGTCATGGCGAACTGGTTCCCCATGGCTCTGAAGGACGGCACGCGCTCCTGGCTCCTAAAGCTCCCAGTGGGATCCATCTCCTCCTGGGAAGAGCTTCGCGAGCGTTTCGTTGCCAACTTCCAAGGCACCCGCAACTGAGCCCCGGCAGCTGCTGATCTGCGCCAGGTGAGGCAGCAGCCGGCAGAAACCCTGCAAAAGTACATCTAATGCTTCACCACCATGTGCCTCCGTATCCCCAGGGTCTCGGACGAGACCATCATCTCCGCGTTCTCCGATGGCGTCCACGACGTCAGGATGAGGGAAGAGCTCGGCATTCACGAAGACCTGTGCACAGCCCTCGAGATGTTCAAGCTCGCGGCAAGGTGCGCCAGGGCGGAGGAAGGCCACCTCTCCCTTCAGGAGCTGCCTGAGGCGGAGGCGGACGACAAGAAAAGCAAGGCCAAGCAGTCGAAGCACTAGGGACCCGCCGTGCTGGCTGCGGAGCCAGAAGTGAAGCGTGGCTGCGGCTACGATGACCTTCCCAGAGACAGCCGACCATATTGTGTCTTCCACAACATCCACAACCACAACACCAACGACTGCCAGGAGCTCAGGGCGATGCACGGCGGGCGCGTCGGGCAGCGCCCTGAGCGCGACAACCGCGGCTACGGTCGTGGAGGAGGCCGAGGAAGAGGACATTGGGATGGCAGGAACTCGCGCCAAGGGTGGCGTTAGCAGCCTCGTGAAGACCACGGGTAGGAGCAGCCTCGTGACGCCCCCTGGCGTGACCAGCCTCGTGAGGGTCGCCCTCAGGGCAATGGAGGCCTGCCTCCGCTGCTACCACCGCCAAGGAGGAACGACGATGACCGCCAGGGAGACGGGGCAGGGGGCTTCCAGGAGCCGCGTGCATTTGCATGCATTCTGGGAGGAGCCCATGCCCGGGCTTCTCACCGCATCTTCAAGCAGTTCGCCCGTGAGGTGAACGCGGCGCTTCCCAGGCCTAACGCCGCACGCAACCTCAGGTGGACCAAGCAAGGCATCGCCTTCGACCCCAAGGACTAGCTCAAGTGCACTGCGGCCCCAGGCGCCCTCCCGATGCTCTGCACCCCAACCATCAGCAACGTCCTCGTGACTAAGACCCTCATCGACGGCGGAGCTGGGCTCAACGTCCCCTCCGTTCAGACCTTCGAGACGCTCCAGGTTCCCTATGACCAGCTCCACCCAACCAAGCCATTGTACGGAGTCACGGATGGCTCCACACTCCCGATGGGGTAGGTCCGCCTCCCCGTCACCTTTGGCGACCACGACAACTACCACACGGTGCTCATCGACTTCGACGTTGCCAACATCCACCTCCTGTACAACGCCATCCTAGTGTATCCTGCCCTCGCCAAGTTCATGGCAGCGACCCATCACAGCTACAACGTCCTCAAGATGCCCGGGAGCGGCGGAGTCATCATGATCGCCTCCGACGAGAAGGAAGCGGTGCATTCCCTGGAGCGTGCCTACCAGACCGCGGTATTCGAGTGCTCCGATGAGGATGGAGCCGTCCTCGCCCTGCAGACCACCCCCAAGAAGAAGAAGAACCTACCCGTCAACGGACCTCAAGACGCGGGGGCTCCCGACGCCCTGGCCTCAGGACTCGCGCCTGCTAACGAGGCGTCCTCCTCCCTCGCATAGGGAGGCGCGCTCGACGCCCCTCTCGAGACGGGATCAGGGGCTCTCCTCTGGAGTGTCCCCGAGCTGACCCGTGCCTCGAGGGAGGTGTTCGAGTACCACCTGCAAGCGTATCTTGATGTGCGTTTTTGTGAGCCCAGCGTGAGCCGTTCAGCGCAGGGGGCTCATGACTTCATCGACCAAGCTACAAAGGAACTTCAGTACGCCAGACTCATCCGCGGTGGGCGTAACCGCACAACCCCAAGTTCACCTGCTCGCAGCCCAAGCGACTGCTTCTGCGTCTGCGTCGACATCGCGGGTCTCAACCGATCCGCTTCTCAGGAGCCCTTCTGGCCGACGGCGATCGGCCGAAGGAGGGCCCTCCCCTACAGCTACGTCTGCACACTCTTCGGCTTCCGCAACGCAGCTGCCACGTTCCAGCATCTCGCGCAGCGGGCCTTGGGGGCTCGGGAGGCTCAGTGGCAGGCGGTCCGGACGGAGCGAGAGCCGGACCCGCGCGACCACTGAGAGCCTCCAGAGCCCCTGGGCCTCAGGAGCCCGACGATCCTCAGGAGCGACCCGCACAACTCGCGTCTTTAGCTACCCCAACTCTCCTTCGGCAAGTATCAGGTGACACTTCAGGTATCCAAACGAGGGCGCCTCTCGGGCTGCATCATCCTCGGGCCGCTGGGGGATGATCCCCCGCGGTTATCTCCCTTTTTGCATGATCAAGACCAGATATTTCTTTCCATTCGCATTATCTATATGCTCGGCGTCCTCACCGCCACTAAGGTCATGAGCCCTTATGAGCCCACTCGCGACCGCCCCATGATTAAGGACTGGCACGACGTCTGTGCTCGGGTCCATCCCTGCAGCGTCGATAAACCCAAGGGCTGAGCTATGTCTAGCGAGCCATTCCCGTGACGGCACCTCCCATGGTCCTTGGTGCCTTGTTCTCGCATGGGCTAATCATGGATGGGTAAGTAGGGGCCCGTGGCAGGTGCCTCGCTCACGCGAGAACCGTGCGCCGGCTGTTTTTCTTTTGGATCGTGGCATGAGAAGACTGGGCACGACGTCTGTGCTCGGGCCCGTCCCTGCAGCATCGATAAGTCCAGTGGCTGAGTTCTGTCTCGCGAGTTATTCCCGTGACGTCACCTCCTGGGGTCGCTGGTGTTGCGGCCTTCTCATGCAATATCCCCTGGAGATGCACTCGGCGCAGGTCGAAACAACACCTCTCTTTTCACATTTTGCAGAAGAAGACTCAGGCGCAACCCGACTCAGGGTAGGGTCTCGTGAGTGATGCGTAAGTTCACGAGAACTTCCTCAGAGTCGTTCAGCTCGTCCTGAGGAGGGCCCATATACACCTTGGCTGTCCTACCGTGCAAGCCACGTGTCAGGACGAGGTTGTACGCGCCCCGGAGTCTCTCCCAGTGGGAGGCTCCCTCCCACGGTCCAGTGGAAGTACCAAGCTCCGCGCTGGCAGATCCAACCAAGGAGCGGTTATGCCCACAAACCAGTGGAAGCACCAAGCTCCGCGCTGGCCGCTACGACCGAGGCGCGGTTATGCCCACACTCCGCGCAAGTGTGGTAGCTCTATGCTCCACGCTAGTTATAAACAACTGAGGGTGGCCCCCACTGGTCGCACCAACCTCAGGGAGCTTTTCAGCTCACGACGCTCACAGCTTCACCTTGGATGGGTGTCGCGAGGGGGGCTAGGCACGGGGGCTATGCTCGGGTCACGCCTGGCAGACGCCACCCTACCAGGTGCCCAGACACCTGGCCTTCTCGTGCCCCCATCCCAGGCGAAGGCTCGTGGGCAAGGTATGGTGCTCGTTCTCCTTCATGAGAGCCGTTCATACGTCAAGGGGGACCCCTGGGCATCGCGACCCAGGGGCCTAACTAGCCACGTAGCCCCTCATCCCTTGAGTCTAGTTATAACGATAACCCTGGTCATCCGGAGGGCTCAATGGCGAGTCTAGTTACTACGGTAACCCCGGTCATCCGGAGGGCTCAATGGCGAGTCTAGTTACTACGGTAACCCCGGTCATCCAGAGGGCTCAATGGCGATCGAGGTATGCGCGGGGTTGGGCCCTACCGACGCAGAACGAAAACGGGATCACTTGAACGTCAAGGGGGACCCTTGGGCATCGCGACCCAACGGCCTCACTAACCACATAGCCCCTCATCCCTTGAGTCTAGTTACTACGGTTACCCTGGTCATCCGGAGGGCTCAATGGCGAGTCTAGTTACTACGGTAACCCCGGTCATCCAGAGGGCTCAATGGCGGTCGAGGTATGAGTGGGGTTGGGCCCTGTCGACGCAGAGCACCTAAAGCAAACATGAAAGGAAGCAAGCATGGAATCATCTAGCTATTACAATAATGTCAAGTTTTTCAAATTTAGCCAGAGTTCTTACGCCTCCCCGAGGCACTCGCACTTCTCTCACTAAGCAGGAACGGACTGGGCATCGCCGGGCACAGAAGTACCGGTTGTCTGCCCTTCGGCTGCGATGATAGCGTCTCAGAGAAACGTCTCCACCGGCACGTGATTTTTGTCCCCAGGGCCTCGGGAGCGATCATCGCCGCCTCCTCATGAAGGCACCTGGACACAAAACCTTGCCTCAAGGGAAGGGCAACAGGAATCAAGCACCACATGACCACAGGAATTGCTGAGATAAGTTTTCAACACCTACACCACCACCTACTATAGTTACGGATCCGCTAAGGCATGAAAACCCTTCCCGATGGACCAGTGGGCGGCTGCCTGCACGCTAAGAGGGATCTCCTGAGCATGGCGCCTCGAGAGCTCTTACCGGACCCTGGACCCCTCACCTCCTGGCCTTGACCATGGCGTCGTGACCCGTCATACCAACACAGGTTGAAGCTTGTCCCGGGACTGGGTCTAGCAGGCGTAGGGCCTTAGGCTACCGCGGGAACGAAAGAAAGGGGAAATCATGCTCTAACAAGGGGCTCATGCAGAACATCAGTTTATAACGCCAGACAGTAACAAAAGTATCACAAGAATTTACATGTCCTTGTGGAGCCCTCCATGATGTCCCGTAGGACCTAAGCTAAGGAAGACGCCCCCAAGGAACGCGGCTTGAACTCCTTCAACAATGGCGACGCCGGGAGGACACCGTTTCCCTCCGGCGATAGGGGCGGCGACTTGGCGGCTCATAGCTCTCGTCGGAGCTCGAGGCCGTCTCAGGGGTAGCATAACTACTACCAGGAGAGTCGGAGGCGTAACCAATGGCGAGCGCCTCGCTGCCCTGACGACATGGGGAATGGTCGCCGGCGAGCCCATCCCCTGCGCCACACGGCAGCCGGAGGCCGTCCGCCCCGAAGACTTTGAAGGTCATCGCACCCGTCATATCCAGCGTGAAATGAAGAACGTGCCTCCCGGCGGGGGCGCAGGCGCGGCGCACCCCACCCCACCCCCAGGTCATGAAGACCTGGCCAGAAGAAACCACCTCCACGTCGGCATGCGAAGGGGGAAGGCGACACCCCTCATGCCTCAGCTCCATCGTCACCCGGCCACGAGCTGGGAGCACCTCCCTCAGGAACGGAGGAAGAAGGATCCATGAATGCGGAGGGGCCCCACCCACATGATGAAATCGCGGGCATCATCCTCAGAATGGAACAGCAGCGGGGTGCGAGGAGACACCCGTCTCTCCGGGCGACTGGCGGCGCCACCCCTATCGCCGTCTCCGCTCCATCTGCGTGCTGCTGGAGCATACAAGGGAAGCGGAAATCCTGGCGGTGCCCGCGTGCACTATGTGCGGGCGTCCGACGGCCTCGGGAACGCACTCGGAGAATTACGGCACCTCTTCTTCGGGGGGAGCCGCCCAGGCTCTACCATCAGGGTCTTCCCTTTCTCCGCGGCCGAGAACCTACGAATCGGCGCCATGGAGCCCTGGGAGCAATAGAAACGTGGGGATCGGCCTGCGACAGTCAAGTGACAGGCGTAGTGCCTCACCCCCCCCGTTTATAAGCCAAGAAGATCAACCGGCGGCCACTCGCGCGCAGCCATATGACCTTGCTGCCCGTGCCAAGGAGTTGTCAAGTCGCACGGTTGCCAAGATTGCGTGGGAAGTAGAGGCGCCCATGTCCCATCCAACCGTCACGCGCCAGCCTAGCCCGCAGCCTTTTTGGAGCCCCTGGCGCTTCGTCCTCGACTAAGGCTTCGCCCTGCAGCCTACTCCGCACGCACCTTGGGCCCGGGGGCTACTACCGGCGTCCTGGGAACCAGGGTACCCAGACTTGCCTGTCTGCGGGCCGCGACGCGCTCCTACAAGCGGCCTGGTACGGCCCAGCTGATCGACCAGCTGTCCAAGACCCTCGCGAGGGGGCCAAGCCTCGCGAGGAGAACGACTCAAGACCTCCTCGGGAGTGGCCTCAGCAAGGCGTTCCGGAGGGGCGGAGAATCCAAGGCCGAGCCTGCCTCAAGAGGAGGCAGTGATGTCAGTAGTGACGCACCGCGCCAGCGGGTGCCAGCGTCCGCCAGCGGCGCAGTTGCCATTTTGGTGCAAAGGGGACAGCGCAGCCGTTGGTTCCCAAGGAGCGGGGCAAAGGTTTCCTCTTTGGTGCAACAAGACCGAAGACCGCAAGGACGACAAGGGGGATGTCACTGTCGAGCCCACCACCATGTCACCGCCTGATCCTTTTGCAGGCGAAGACCGCTTTAGTTAGGATAAGAACGTCCTTGTGTTCCCGCTCAAAAATGGCCGTTGTGGGATCCCTTCCCGCCTAAACATTTTGGGGGAAGAGGACCGTGGCCGCCTATATAAGTAGTTAGAACCCCCACTGCAAACGGGACGAACACACTCTGCCACCACACAAGGAGCAAGAACACTAGCCTCCTGACCCTCCTTAGCTCGCCTCCTGAGCCCAAGAGCCGTTGTACTAGCTCATATTCTAGCTCGCCCGGAGCCAATCCACCAAAGCAGGAAGTAGGGTCTTACACCACGCGGTGGCCCGAACCTGGATAAACTCTTGTGTGTTTTGTTCGTTGTTTGCTTGAATCCTTCCACCACGACAAGAGCGAGGCGCTAGGTAGACGAGAGTGGGAGAGATCTTCGTTCACACCCCTGTGTTCGAACTTAACGGGTTTTGTGGAGCCCTGAATCCGACAGATGGCTCACGCTGACGCGGAGGATATCGTTCGCAAGTGTGATGGCTGCCAGAAATTTGCAAGACAAGTTCACGTGCCGACTCAGGAATTGAGAATGTTCCCTATAACTTGGTCGTTTGCGGTCTGGGGGCTTGATGTGGTTAGGTCGTTCAAGCTATCTAAAGACAAGAAGACTCACCTGTTAGTTGCAGTGGACAAATTTACCAAGTGGGTCGAGGCAGAGCCGGTCAGCAATTGTGAGGCGGCAACGGTGGTTCAGTTTGTCAAGTAGCTGATTTATCCCTTTGGTTATCCTCATAGTATCATCGGTGACAATGGGACAAATTTGGCTAAAGGTGCTATGAAGGAGTTTTGTCAAAAGGAGCATATCCGGTGTTGGGAAACGTAGCATGCAATTTCAAAAAATTCCTATGCTCACGCAAGATCTATCTAGGAGATGCATAGCAATGAGAGGGGAGAGTATGTCTATGTACCCTCGTAGACCGAAAGCGGAAGCGCTTAGTGACACGGTTGATGTAGTCGAACTTCTTCGCTATCCAATTGATCAAGCACCGAACGCACGGCACCTCCGTGTTCAGCTCGATGACGTCCTCACCTTCTTGATCCAGCAAGACGGGCGAAGTAGTAGATGAGTTTCGGCAGCACGATGACGTGGTGACGGTTGGTGATGAAGATCAATCTCTGCAGGGCTTCGCCAAGCACTATAGAAACTGGATGGAGGATAAACTAGAGGGTCGGGGTTGCCGGCACACGGCTTGGTGAATCTTGATGTGTTCCAGGTGCTAGCCCCGTCCCCTCTATTTATATGTTGAGCCCTGGGGTCGTAACTTGGAGAAAGAGCCTCCTCAAAGTTGGTTTTGCCCGCAAGGAAGAGTCCTTCTCGGACTTCGAAGACCATACGCTACAATCCTTGGCGTCTGGCCTAGACGCCATGGGCCTCGGCGTCTGGCCCCCCGGCCTCCGCAAAACTCCTTTTGCATCGACTTAATGCCCCATGGACCTAACCCCTTGGCCTAACCATATCATCCTACATATCAATCTTTACCTCCAGACCATTCCAAAGCTCCTCCTCATGTCCGTGATCTTATCCGGGACTCCGAACAACATTCAGTCACCATCATACATAACTCATATAATACTATATCGTCAACAAACGTTAAGCGTGTGGACCCTACGGGTTCAAGAACTATGTAGACATGACCGAGACACCTCTCCGGTCAATAACCAATAGCGGAACCTGGATGCCCATATTGGCTCCTACATATTCTACGAAGATCTTTATCGGCCGAACCGTTATGACAACATACGCTATTCCCTTTGTCCATCGATATGTTACTTGTCCGAGATTCGATCGTCGGTATCTTCATACCTAGTTCAATCTCGTTACCGGCAAGTCTCTTTACTCGTTCTCTAATACATCATCTCGCAACTAACTCATTAGTTACTTTGCTTGCAAGGCTTCTTATGATGTGTATTACCGAGAGGGCCCGGAGATACCTCTCCGATACTCGGAGTGACAAATCCTAATCTCGATCTATGCCAACCCAACAAACACCTTCGGAGATACCTGTAGAGCATCTTTATAATCACCCAGTTACATTGTGATGTTTGATAGCACACAAGGCATTCCTCCGGTATCCGGGAGTTGCATAATCCCATAGTCGAAGGAATATGTATTTGACATGAAGAAAGTAATAGTAATAAGACTGAACGATCAATAATCAATATGCTATGCTAACGGATTGATACATCTCCAACGTATCTACATTTCCTCATGCTTTTCCTCTTGTTTTGGACTCTAATTTGCATGATTTGAATGAAACTAACCCCGGACTGGCGCTGTTTTCAGCAGAAATACCATGGTGTTGCTTTTGTGCAGAAATAAAAGTTCTCGGAATAAAACAAAACTTTGCGAGGATTTTTTATGGAATAAAAGAAAAATATTGGAGTCAAGACCCACCAGAGAAGGGGCCCTGGGTGGGCACAACCCACCAGGGCACGCCCCCCTCTCCTGGCGCGCCCAGGTGGGTTGTACCCACCTGGTGGCCCCGCAGACGCCAATCCTGACCCTATAAATTCCTATTTTTGGAGAAAAAATCAGGGAGAAAGAATTATTGCGATCCACGAGACGAAGCCGTGGTCACCTCCTGTTCTTCCTCGGGAGGCTAGATCTAGAGTCCATTTGGGGCTCCGGAGAGGGGGATCTTCCTTCTTCGTCATCACCAACCCTTCTCCATCGCCAATTCCATGATGCTCCCCACCGGGAGTGAGTAATTCCTTCGTAGGCTCGCTGGTCGGTGAGGAGTTGGATGAGATTCATCATGTAATCGAGTTAGTTTTGTTAGGGCCCGATCCCTAGTATCCACTATGTTCCTAGATTGATGTTGCTATGACTTTGCTATGCTTAATGCTTGTCACTTTGGGCTCGGGTGCCATGACTTCAGATCTGAACCGTTTATGATAATATCATTATATCAATGTTTTAGATCCTATCTTGCAAGTTATAGTCACCTAATACGTGTTATGACCCGGTAACCTCAGAGTGAAAATAACCGAAACCACTCCCGATGATGACCGTAGTTTGAGGAGTTCACGTATTCACTATGTGTTAATGCTTTGTCCTAGTTCTCTATTAAAAGGAGGCCTTAATATCCCTTAGTTTCCAATATGGACCCCGCTGCCACGGGAGGGTAGGACAAAAGATGGCATGCTAGTTCTTTCAATAAAGCACGTATGACTATTTACGGAATACATGCCTACATTATATCGATGAACTGGAGCTAGTGCCGCATCGCCCTAGGTTATAACGGTCACATGATGAATATCATCCAACAAGTCACCGGTCCAATGCATGCGATTCTTTACATATTGAACTTGCTACAAAACTATTGCTATCACCGTTACTGTTACTATTGTTGTTGTCACTACTATCAAAACTATCATATTACTGTGCTACTGATCGCTTGCTGCAGATAATTAATCTCCAGCTGTGATTGAATTGACAACTCAGCTGCTAATACCTTCAAATATTCTCTGGCTCCCCTTGTGTCGAATCTATAAATTTGGGTTGAATACTCTACCCTCGAAAACTGTTGCGATCCCCTATACTTGTCGGTTATCACACATCATTCTCCTAATGATGTGACCCCGTTCATCAAATGACAACACATGTCTATGGTTAGGAAACTTAACCATCTTTGATTAACGAGCTAGTCTAGTAGAGGCTTACTAGGGACACAGTGTTTTGTCTATGTATCCACACATGTATCAAGTTTTCGGTTAATACAATTCTAGCATGATTAATAAATATTTATCATGATATAAGGAAATACAAAATAACAACTTTATTATTGCCTCCAGGGCATATTTCCTTCAGTCTCCCACTTGCACTAGAGTCAATAATCTAGTTCACATCGCCATGTGATTTAACACCGATAGTTCACATCATCATGTGATTAACACCCATAGTTCACATCGCCATGTGACCAACACCCAAAGGGTTTACTAGAGTCAATAATCTTGTTCACATCGCCATGCGATTAACACCCAAAGGGTACTAAGGTGTGATCATGTTTTGCTTTGTGAGAGAAGTTTAGTCAACGGGTCTGTCACATTCAGATCCGTATGTATTTTGCAAATTTCGATGTCTATAATGCTCTGCATGGAGCTACTCTAGCTAATTGCTCCCACTTTCAATACATATCCAGATTGAGACTCAGAGTCATCTGGATCGGTGTAAAGGCCTGCATCGACGTAACTCTTTACGGCGAACTCTTCATCACCTCCATAACCGAGAAACATTTCCTTAGTCCTCTAAGGATAATTTTGACCGTTGTCTAGTGATCTACTCCTGGATCACTATTATACCTCCTTGCCAGACACGTGGCAAGGCACACATTAGGTCTGGTACACATCATGGCATGCTTTATAGAACCTATGGCTGAGGCATAGGGAATGACTTTCAGTCTCTCTCTATTTTTTCCGTGGTCAGGCTTTGAGTCTTACTCAACTTCATACCTTACAACTCAGGCAAGAACTTCTTTTTGACCGATCCATTTTGAACTACTTCAAAATCTTATCAAGGTATGTACTCATCGAAAGTCTTATCAAGTGTTTTGATCTATCTCTATAAATCTTGATGCCCAATATGTAAGCAGCTTCACGGAGGTCTTTCTTTGAAAAATTCTTATTCAAATATCCTTTTATGCTATCTAGAAATTCTACATCATTTGCGATCAACAATATGTCATCCACATATACTTATCAGAAATGTTGTAGTGCTCCCACTCACTTTTTCGTAAATACATGCTTCACCGTAAGTCTGTATAAAACCATATGCTTTGATCACCTCATCAAAGCGTATATTCCAACTCCGAGATGCTTACACCAGTCCATAGATGGATCGCTTGAGCTTGCACACTTTGTTAGCACCTTTAGGATCGACAAAACCTTCTGGTTGCACCATATACAACTCTTCTTTCAGAAACCCGTTAAGAGACACAGTTTTGATGTCCATTTTCCAGATTTCATAATCATAAAATGTGGCAATTGCGAACATGATTCGAACAGACTTAAGCATCGCTACGGGTGAGAAAGGCTCATCATAGTCTGTAAGTGCATCTAGTGCCACCCCTAGTTGGTTTTGGAGTATTGATGACATACCTGGTTGAGGGACTAATGTGTTTGTGAGAATTGCAGGATAACGCAGGTAGTAGTCCCTCATTGATTCGGTTTACCTACCGGAGATGACCCCTAAAAATGTATGAAGACATTGATGACAATGGTGGTATATGAAGATAGTCATATTGAAGACTATGACGAGAGAAGACATTGTATGAAGACTATGGAGCACGAAGATTTAGACGTTTTGTTGTTTCCTTTTCTTCTTTGTTGAGTCATAGGAACCACCGTACTGTTAAGTGGGGTCCAAGTGAACAAAGTCAGAGTGACTGAAGTGATGCTCAACCAAATCCTATGTCTTCGAGTGAAGACAATGAGAGCAAATCTTATCCAGAGCTGGATGAGTCAGCTTTATTTGTAGCCCAAGTAAAGTTGCCGCGTGTGTTTGAAATCTGACCGTTGGAACACGTGTCAGTTCCTTAGTGACCCAGGGTCACTTCGGACAAATCAGGTCGGGTTGCCTAGTGGCTATAAATAGCACACCCCCTACACCATAAATTGGTGGCGGCTCAGAGTTAGTACATGGCTTTTGTCGTTTGAGAGCAACCCACCTCCGAAGCATTTGAGAGAGAGATCCTTGCGAGGACAAAGCCCAAACACCCAGATCCAAAGAGTGTTAGGCATCACCCAAGTCTTTCTGTCTGCATGATCAGAAGACTTGTTACACTTGAGGACTGTGATTCCTCCAGCCGGTTAGGCGTCGCGTTCTGAGCATCCAAGAGTCATTGTGGATCGCCGGTGAACGAAGTCTGTGAAGGTTTGGAAGTCTACCTTGAATACTTACCAGAGTGATTGGGTGAGGACTAGGTGTCCTTAGCTCAAGGGGAATAAGGTGAAGACACGGTCTTCTGAGTTAAATCTCAGCCTCCCTAACCAGACGTACAGTTGTCACAGCAACTGGAACTGGTCTAACAAATCACTGTCTTCCCCAAGCTACTGGTTCTATCCCTTCCTTCTCTTTACTCATTGTCTATCTTTGTGAAGTCATTGCCTGCTTGCCTTATCTGTTTGACTTCACTACGTGACTACATGTTCTGACTGGCTTCATACAATCTTCCATCCTGATCCATACTGTCTAGCTGCTATTAGTCTTCATGCTTTCACTTCATTGAATACTTGACTATGGCTTGTCTAGTGTAATCTACCTTCCGCTGCATATAAATAGGATCGGTTCTATCGTTTGTGTTCGAAACTTCCAAGTTTTGAAGACTTTCATAAAAATCACCTATTCACCCCCTCTAGTCGATATACAACACTTTCAATTGGTGTCAGAGCAAGGTACTCCCTTGTTCTGTGTGATTCGGTTAACCACCTGGAGTTTTAGCTATGTCGACTGCAGGGATAATCAAAGTCTCCGCTGCGTGCCCCGTCTTCGATGGCACCGAATACCCCTACTGGAAGAACAAGATGCGCATGCATCTTGAAGCCATTGATGTGGACCTCTGGTTTGTCGTCAAGAATGGCGTTCCCAAGACTGGTGAAGGTCTCACCCCTGTTGATGTCAAGAAGCTCGTTCAACTGGATTCCATGGCCAAGAACATCATCTGTGGTCATCTGACCAAAGGACAGTATGGTCGTGTGAGTGCTCTGGAAACGTCGAAGCAAGTCTGGGACTGGCTCTCTAAGGTCAACGAAGGCGTCTCAACCCAGAGAGATCAAAGGATCAGTGTCCTTCGCAACCTCTTCAATCGCTTCCAGAGACACGACAATGAGAATGTCCAGCTCACATTCGATCGCCTCACTGACATCACAAATGAGCTTCAGGCACTTGGTGCCACTGAGATCACCAAGCATGAAATCATCAAGACACTCCTGAGATCTCTTGACAGCTCATTTGACATCCTTGCCCTGATGATTCAAGAACGCCCTGACTTCAAAACTCTCGATCCGTCTGACATACTTGAGAGGCTCAACACACATGAGTTCCAGCTATCTGAGAAACGTGACATATATGGTCCCAACTATGGCCGAACTCGCGCTTTGAAGGCAAAGGCTGTTTCCTCATCTGAAGAAGAATCTGACTGCAGTTCTGGTGATCCTGAAGACATTGGAAAGGAGCTTGCCATGCTTGTGAAGAAGTTCCAGAAATTCACTAAGAAGAAAGGCTTCATAAAGTCTTCACGGTCCAGCTCAAGAAATGATGAAGCTTCTACCCATGACCACAAGAAGAGAACATGCCACAAGTGCAAGAAACCTGGTCACTACATCTCTTAGTGTCCTCAATGGGACAATGAGAAGAAGAAGAAGAACAACAAAGAATATGATTCTGATGACAAGAAAAAGAAGAAATACTCAAAGTCTTCTTCCAAGCCTTCATCAAAGTATTCATCACACAAGAAGAATTCATCTGGCAAGGCTCGTGCGTTTGTTGGCAAGGAGATGGATTCAGAGGAGGAGTCTGCTTCAGAAGAAGAGGAGGTGGAGTCTGAGGAGGAGTCCGACTCTGGTGTTGCAAGTGTGGCTCTAGCCACAGCCTACGTTGCCAAGTCCATCTTCAACACTGAAGACAATGGCTCCGTCACCAACACTAATGATGATGAGAACGACGACTCTGCTCCTACCTACTACTTCATGGCACGCGGTGCCAAGGTAAAATCACGCGATGCTTACTTTCAAACATCTAGGGAAGATGACTCTGATTGTGAATCCAAACCTAGCTACAAAACACTTGCTAAAATTGCCACTGAACAACAGAAAGCTATGGAACATATTCAAAAACTTTTAGACAAAAGCGATGACCTGTTGGACGCGGAAATGACCCGTTCTCAGTCCTTAATTGAAGACATAAAAATCTTCATGCTAAGTACGAGGAACTTGAAAGTCATCATGAATCGCTCTAAAAAACTCATGAAAAGCTTTCCTACGATTATCTTCAAAGGAAGCAAGTACTTGAGAAATTGAAAGCGGCTCATGAAGATCTTCAAAAAGAAAATGAGTCACTCCGCGCTCAACAGATCAGCTCCGCTGAGGAAGGATTTGAACCACCATGCCTAAAATGCATTGAGCGTGATAATGCTACATCTGTTGCTGAATGTTCTACTGCTGCTACTGTTGCAAGATCTTCAACTGCTGATGTGGTAACTAACCCCTTTGCTGAGGATACCACTACTATTTCTGATGAAAATGCTAGGTTGAAGACTTTGCTTGAAACAGGGATGTACAAAAGCCTCAAAGGGCATCAGACGTTATGTGATGTCCTCAAAAAGCAGATTCCGAACCGAAACCCTAGGAAAGAGGGTGTAGGTTTGAGAGGAAAATGAATGTTGATGGTTCATACTAGAAGCCTAAGAAGTACCCCAAAACCACATGGGTTGCTGCAAAGGAACCTTCTTTCAGTGGATCCGTCTACCTTATCTGGCTTCACTTGTGCTAATCCTATTATCATTGATGAATCCTTTGATGCAAACTATAAACTGTTTAAGAATCAGAATGGTGAAGTGTTTGCCAGGTATATTGGTACTAACTGCAGGAACGGGCCACCTATGAAGAAGATCTGGGTTCCCAAAGGTTGACTTGAGAAGCTTCCAGTAAATGTCATCATGACACCACCTGAGAAGAAGAAAAACCCCAGACCAAAGGCTTCATATGGTCCTAAGGCTTCATACAGACAGAGGACTCACCTGAGTCACCCTAACGCCAATGTTTTGCAGGGAAATTGTACTCAGATCCATGAATATGAGCGTGTTTCCTCAAACCGCTATATTCACAAAACAAAGAACTATTCTGCCTATTCTTATGAGTATTATTCTCCTCCTGCAAGGCTATTTGCTAGGGCTCCAAAGCCAAAATTCTCAGATGCTGCACTTAGACTCATTGCTTCTAAGCCACCCCTAAAGATGTGGGTGGTTAAGAAGAATTAACTTTCTCTTGCAGGGAAAGGTCTCCAGCCGAAAATCAAAGGCGTCTAATGCTATTGCTGGGGACCTAAAACATCTTGTAGGGCGCAAGATCAAATGCCCAAATGGTCTTACTATGTATTTTGTTTCTGAATCGCTTGCCAATCATCCTATCAGTCTTAACTTGGATCTAAGATTTCATAATCCGCTTGCTCGTCAAATGTTTATGCTTCACATACTCTTCGTGAAGCCTATTCCCCTAACTGCACTGTAGGGTGTGACACCAAAGACTTCAGAATGGATTATGGACAGCGGATGCACTAATCATATGACTGGTGATCGAAGTCTTCTTATGGACTCAACCTTACGTCCATCTGACAAGAGTCACATCACCTTTGCTGATACTGGTAAAAGCAAGGTATTGGGTCTAGGTAGAGTTGCAATCTCAAAGGATCAACACATGGATAAAGTCATGCTTGTTGAATCCCTTGGTTTCAACTTAATGTCTGTCTCAATGCTCTGTGACTTAAACACGATTGTGATATTTGGAAAATATCGTTGCCTTGTACTAATGGAATCTGACAAGTCTGTAGTCTTTGAAGGATATCGGAAAGATGATCTGTATATGGTAGATTTCTCAGCAGGACCACAGATGGCTGTATGTCTTCTAGCAAAAGCTTCAGGGTGCTGGCTCTGGCATCGGAGGCTAGGACATGCCGGCATGAGGAACTTGCACACTCTCGCGAAGAAGAAGCACGTCGTAGGCATCGAGGACGTCAAGTTCAAGAAAGATCATCTGTGTGGCGTCTGCGAAGCTGGGAAGATGACTAGGGCCAAGCATCCCTCGAAGACAATCATGACGACATCCCAACCCTTCGAGCTGCTTCACATGAACTTATTTGGCCCTACTCACTACTCCACGTTCACTACTACAGCTTGCCTCTATGGCTTCGTCATTGTTGATGATTATTCAAGATACACATGGGTGCACATAATTCTCTACAAGATTAAAGTGCAGGATGTCTTCAGACGCTTCATCAACCGTGCCATGAACAACTATGGCGTCAAGATCAAGCATATCAGAAGTGACAATGGCACTGAGTTCAAGAATACCGGTCTTGATCTTTATCTGGATACAATGGAAATCACTCATGAGTTCTCAGCTCCATACACACCTCAGCAGAATGGCATCATAGAGTGCAAGAACAAAACCCTTATTGAGATGGCTCGAACGATGCTCGATGAATACAAGACACCAAGAAAGTTCTGGCCTGAAGCTATTGATACAACATGCCATGTCATCAACCGTGTTTATCTTCACAAGCTTCTGAAGAAAACATCCTACGAACTCCTTACTGGCAAGAAGCCAAATGTCAGTTACTTCAGGGTATTTGGAGCTAGGTGCTGGATCAAGGATCCACATCACAAATCAAAAATTTCACCAAAAGCACATGAAGGTTTCATGCTCGGCTACGGAAAGGACTCGCACTCCTACAGAGTCTTCAACATCTTTCTCTATAAAGTGGTTGAAACTGTGGATGTGCGGTTTGATGAAACGAATGGCTCACAAAGAGAGTTCCTGCCAAATGTGTTGGATGAAGCTCCACCTAGTGAATCTATCAAGCTAATGGGAACAGGTGAAATCATGCCTTCTGAAGCACAGTCTGACGAGGAACTCATCATTTCTGCTCCCAATCAACCTGAAGACAATGCTCAGCCTGAAGACAATCCTCCTGATGATGACAATGACCAGCAAGAGCAAAATCTTCGTCCAGTTCATCCTCGTGTTGCAAATGAAGTACAAGTTGATTAGATAATTGACAGCATCAATGCACCTGGTCCACTCACTCGTTCAAGAGCAACACAACTAGCAAATTTCTGTGGGCACTTTGCATTTGTCTTGATATCTGAACCTAAGAAAGTTGTTGAAGCCTTCATGGAACCTGAATGGATTCAAGCTATGAAATAAGAGCTTCAACAGTTTGAGTTGTACAATGTATGGGAACTTGTCAAGCGTCCTGACCCCCGCAAGCACAACATAATAGGCACAAAATGGATATATCGCAGCAAGCAAGATGAGCATGGTCAAGTTGTCAGAAACAAAGCTCGTCTCGTTGCTCAAGGATACACTCAGATTGAAGGGATTGACTTCGATGAAACATTTGCTCCTGTGGCTAGGATTGAAGCTATTCGCATACTGCTAGCCTATGCAAACCATCACAACATCCTTCTGTATCAAATGGATGTGAAGAGTGCCTTTCTCAATGGCAAGATTGAAGAAGAAGTGTATGTTGCACAACCACCTGGCTTTGAAGATCCAAAACATCCTGATATGTATACAAGCTCAACAAGGCACTGTATGGCCTCAAACAAGCCCCTCGTGCTTGGTATGACACACTCAAAGACTTCATGAAGAGCAACGGCTTCAAACCTGGTTCCCTGGATCCCACACTCTTCACGAAGACTTATGATGGTGAACTGTTTGTTTGCCAAATCTATGTGGATGACATCATCTTTGGCTGCACTAACAAAAGATACAGTGATGAGTTCGCTCACATGATGCAAGAGCAATATCAGATGTCCATGATGGGTGAGCTAAGTTCTTCCTTGGTCTTCAAATTCATCAGCAAAGCAACGGCATCTTCATATCTCAAGAGAAATACCTCAAAGATTGCCTGAAGAAGTTTGGTATGCAAGACTGCAAATGATACACGACACCTATGCCAACTAAAAGTCATCTGAGTCCCGACGCCAATGATAAAGATTTCGATCAAAAGGTATACCGCTCCATGATTGGTTCTTTACTTTATTTATGTGCATCTAGGCCAGATATTATGCTTAGTGTTTGCATGTGTGCTCGATTCCAAGCGGCACCAAAGGAATCGCATCACTTAGATGTGAAGCGAATTCTTCGATATTTGGCTTACACCCCAACACTAGGATTATGGTATCCAAAGGGCTCAGAGTTTGATCTAGTTGGATTCTCAGATGCTGATTATGCTGGTGACAAAGTTGATCGCAAGTCTACATCAGGCACATGTCACTTTCTGGGACGATCACTTGTCTGTTGGTCTTCAAAGAAGCAGAACTATGTATCACTCTCCACTGCTGAACCTGAATACATTGCTGCTGGATCTTGCTGCGCTCAGCTTCTCTGGATGAAGCAAACTCTCAAGGACTATGGTGTTCATCTGAAGCATGTGCCACTCTATTGCGATAATGAAAGCGCCATCAAGATTGCCAACAACCCAGTTCAGCACTCGAAGACAAAGCACATTGAAATTCATCATCACTTTCTCAGAGATCATGTCATGAAGGAAGATATTGATATCATACACGTCAACACTGAAGAGCAGCTGGCAGATATCTTCACCAAGCCCTTGGATGAGAAAAGGTTTTGCAAGTTGCGGTGTGAGCTAAATATCTTGGAGTCCTCGAATGTCCTGTAATCAGGCACACATCCTAACACTTATGCATGTTGATGACTTAGATGTGCAACACACGAAGTAAAGTATATCTTCAATCAATGAAGACTTACATTCTGAGTGTGAATACATTAACGCGGAATTTGACTTCGGAGCGCCACGATAATTGTGCACCATGTCTGGGTCTAATACTTCCTATACGGTGGGTAACGCCACCATCAAATCTTTGCTTGAAGTGTTTCTCTTAGCGTTACATTTGCAAAATCTTTGCATTTGATTTATCTTCATATATGTTACATATATAGACTTGTGTTCTGTCCTCTATAGCATTCACTTATAGCTATGTCTTCTTATTTGAATCTTTTGAACTAAGTGAATATGATCGGACCCTAACCTCTCTATGCTTTCTACCTCAAGTTCTCTCTATCCAAATCATAGGCATTATGTTGGAACTGTTGAATGTCTTCTCTGTGTCCTTGTCAGCAGAAGATACAGAGACAAACATTAAATCTTTTTTTAATGCTCAATCCTTATTGCCTGAAACCCGGAGAAGCCGGAACAACCACCTCGACAGTCCAGGCGTGCGTGGGATCATGGAACAACTCCCTATGTGTTACATGTCCGCCACGTGTCCCTCAGATGTGAACCGCCAGGGGCACCTGTGTAATTGCGTTGTGCCGTCTCCCATCCTTATAAATGCACGTCCCATCACGGTCAAAAACTCTTCTACCACCTCTCCACCTCGACCAACCCTAGCGCCTTTGCCAGCTCTCGACGACGCCGGCGACGAAGCGCTTAGCTGTCGCGACCTCGTCGACACCGTCTTCACGCCGGCCGCGGACATCGTCTTCTTCGCCGCCATCGTAGGTGTCCTCCGTCGCCAAGTTAGGGCACGGAAGATCGAACTGCTCGGCCTCCACTTCGTCTCCGTCTAGCAGTTCATCATGTGGTAAATTAAAACCCTCCTTTTTACCGTCTTTTTGATCCGATAGATTCATCCTTTCTACCAAAAGAAGTTTATGTCTCCACATATTTGGATCTATCATGTCTGCATCTCATACTTTGCCTAGTATATTCACTTATGCTTCACACATAGTTAGATTCCTCACTTGTACCTATTCTTGGATTCGTACAAATCTGGAACCAACTCTCTACATATAAGTGAATGTCTTCGCGCCATGAGGTCAATGTCTTCTAAACTGATTTATCTTCAAAATCTTCCGAGAATGCATATGACCTCTTCCCCTTCCCTCGCATCTCAAATGCTGTCACAGGTACATGTTCGTGGGAGAATCCCTTGGTTCTCATAGTCTGCATTAATTTGCAGAATTCTTGCAGCGTCACATTCACTCTCCCGAAGCCAGTTCCTGTCTAACCAGCAGAAGGAAGCCTTTGACTGCGTTGAAGCCTTTCAGTTTGAACCTCATGGCAACTGAGAAATCTATAAGGAAGGGTGGTAGACAGTACCATGGAAACACCTCCAGAGATTTGCCTCCTGACCTCTATGAAATGTACAAGACTGATCCAGAGGAGGACTACAATCAGAGAAAAACTCGAATCCAATGGATTCGAAGATATTGGGCAGAACAGTGGTTCAAGTACAGGTTTGTGACCCAGGAGTATGCTGAGAAGAATGCCATCAAGCGACCATGGGGAGACATTTTGTACAAAAATCTTCCACCCAGGTCCAGAGCTGAAGCCGATGCGCAAGGCTTCTATCCTTGCATGATCCGAGGGCCACAACCAGCTGATGCCGACCCATCATCATTGCTATGGTGTCGTGACGACAATCTGTTCAAGCGCAACCTCCAGTATGCCAAGAACTCGGCCAAGGAGAACAAGAAAACTTGGGGATTAGACTTCAACCCTGGCCCCTCTGCGCCTCGTGCCGATGGCACACGCGAAGCTGGACCAAATCTGGCTAGGCCCTTCTACAACTTAGAAGGTCTCATCTCTCACATAAGGGTTCAAGGGGCAGATGTGGATCAACCTGCAGATGACGCTGACTCTGATGAAGCGCCTGCACCTTCAAAGCTGAAGAAGAAGAAGAAATCAAAGGCTTCGAAGCCTTCCACTCCACCAACAACTTCGAGAGTGAAGCCTTTGGCCACTGCTCCACCTGCACCAAGTGTGTAGTCTGAAGATCACTCTCGCATCTCCAAGCCGAAGAATCTAAAGAAGAAGCCCATGCACACCCCCAGTCCAGCTCTGACTCCTACTGCTGTTCTGAGGAACGAGAATGACGCCATTGATCTGTCTAGTGACGACGATCTTGCTAATGACGCTCTTGAGCAATTGATAAAGAGCAAGCAAGATGCAGAAATCTTCAATGACTTGCCTCTCTTTGACGTGGCTGTCATCAACAACTTCATTGATGAGTGGTTTGACACCCCCAATCTCAGCTTCGATGATCTGCAGCTTCCAATTGGCCTGAGCGTCTCATTCAACGGCGCCATTGCTTCTAAGCCAGCTCTTGCTCAGAACATTGTTGAGCTGAAGCACAAGATTGATTATGAAAAGGCTCAGTTCAAGAAGCATATGGCCAAGCTCAGCGTCCAAGATGTCCAGAATTTCAAAGTCATGATGCATGAGCTCAAGGAAGCCTTTCACAAGAAGCGTGAAGAAGCTAAAGGTTCTCGTGAGCGCATAAAGGCTTTGCCTGCCAAGTGTGTTCAAGCATACAATGAAGCTGAGAAGTGCAAGGCACTTGGGCGTCCTGGCATCGACCCCAGGACGGTTGCCAAGAAGAAGAAGACAATTGTGGCCCCAGCTGAAGCATCAAGGCACGAAGAACCTCGCATTGTCTTCCCTGCCAGCATGACAAGCTCGAAGCCTAAGGTCCCCACAGTTGCTTCAGAACTCAAGAAGACAAAGGTGGCTGAAGCTGAAGCCCGCAAGCGCAAGAACACCACTCATGATGCTCCACCCACCAAGAAGCAAAAGATCAAGAAGGTCCGGGCTGCTCCCACAGAGCCCCTTGTCGTCGAGCCAATTTATATTGCTTGTCCTGCATCTGCACAACAAGAACGTCGCCTGACTGTTCATGAGCCTGCTACCACAGAGGCTCCTGAAGACATTCCAGCTGTTGACCCCACCGCAGCTCAAGACATTGGTCTGATACGTCTCAAACGTATCTACTTTTCCAAACACTTTTGATATTGTTTTGACCTCATTCTTGCATGATTTGAACTAAACTAACCCGGACTGACGCTGTTTTTAGCAGAGCTGCCTGTATGGTTTTATTGTGTGCAGGAAAACGGATTTTTAGGTATCACAGAAAATTCCACGAAAAATCACAGAAAATCCACGCACCCGAAGGAACCTGGTGCCAGAAGAGGGGCCAGAGGGGGGCCAGGGGGGCTCCAGGCGCCCTGGTGGCGCGGCCCACCCCCTGGCCGCGCCGGGAGGCCGCCTGGGCGGGCCCCACCTCCCCTGGTGCCCTACTTTGACCCGTATTTTAGCCCGTGACGAGAAAATCCCAGATCAGGAGTTGTTTTCCCAGTTTTCGTCGCGGAGCCGCCGCCACCCTCTGTTCTTCTTCGGGAGGGCTAATCTGGAGGCTGATTTGGCCTCCGGAGAGGGGAGATCGTCGCCATCGTCATCATCATCACCACTCCATCCTCCCTCCATGACCTCTCCTTCCATGTGTGAGTAATCCCCTGCTGTAGGCAAAGGGGATGGTAGGGATTGGATGAGTTAGATCATGTAATAGTTTATCAGATCGTTGGGGGCATGTTGCCTATCATCTACTATGGTGTTTATCATCTTTGCTTCAACTTGTTATTCTTAATGCTTGTCACTTAGGGCCCGAGTGCCATGATTTCAGATCTGAACCATATGTGTTTGCATGAATATATTTGTGTTCTTGATCCTATCTATGAGTTGTTTGCACCTATTACGGTCCGGAACCGGCGATCCCAAAAGTGACAGCTTGGGACACCAAAGGGGATGGTTCGTAGTTTGAGGATTACATGTATCCATTGAGTTTATTGCTTTGTTCCGGTGCTCTTTGACAGGAGCACCTTAATCTCCATAAGTTCCTTTTGGCCCCGTTCGTAGCGGGATGGTAGGACAAAAGATGTTGTGCAAGTTCTTATTGCAAGCACGTACAACTACCTATGGGATACATGCCTAATGTTTGATATTTGCCTAGATGATCATTACTTTTCCGTGTGCCTTGCCCCAAGTTAGATTCATGATATATCTCATCCATGCAGCGCCCAACCATCCATCTCCCTAGCCTACAGTGTTTTAAATCCTCCTGGTTACTAGTTGCTACTTTTGCTATTTACTTTTGCTGTTTACTTTTACTATCACCACCATCACTATCATATCACCGTTACCACTTATCTTTTGTTGCAAGTAAGTATATTTCAGGTGCGGTTGAATTGACAACTCAACTGTCAAAGCTTATAAATACTCTTTGGCTCCCCGTGTGTCGAATCAATAAATTGGGTTATTCTTACCCGCGAAGACTATCTCGATCCCTTACGGTTGAGGGTTATCAAGTACCGTTTTCTGGCGCCGTTGCCGGGGAGCATAGAAATATTTACAAGTCTACTTGAAGTATCCTACCTGCTACACTTCATCCGCTATGGGTAAGAAAGGAGACCCTAAGGTTCCGATCTTACTATCCACTACAAGAAGAGGTACTGTTCTGAACACTAGTGCTACACTTGATTCACCTTCTGTTATGAGTAAGTTTGCCTCACCGCCACCACATGATGCTCCTACTGAATCTATTACTATGTCCGATACTCTCGATGATGCTTCTACTACTCTTGATGATATTAGTTCACTTGGTTATGCTCTTGAGAAACAGATCGCTGCTGCTGCAAAAAAGTCTGGAATTGAAATTCATGTTACTCGCTACCCTATTGGTGGAACTTACGATTATCCTGATTTGAGTAAACTCAAGGAGAGACTCCTTGATGATTATTACATTATGCTTGATGATGATTTATGCAGGGAACTGACAGAGTTTGCCGGCTCTGACCCTGAAGCTATTAAGAAGCTGCTTGAAAAACACTCTTTGAAGAACAAGACCGTTCCTGATCCTGAATTTGCTACATCTCCTATATGCATTGATGATCCTGATTATGATTTCTCTGTTGATCTTTCACCTATACCTATGGTTGAAGCTGACCCCTTTTATGGCAGAGAAAATGATGATGCTATTGCACACCTGACCAAACTCACTGAGTTGGGCGGTTTGTTTACCACGGATGAGAAGATACGAAACTTTTATGTGACCAAACTTCTTCCTTTCTCTTTGAAGGAAGGTGCTAAAACATGGTATGATTCACTCCCATGTGGTTCCATTAAGAGTCCTCAAGACTTAGCTCACACTTTTGTTGATAAGTACTTTCCTGCTCATATGCAACATGCTGCTTTACAAAGAATTTATAACTTTAAACAGTTGCAGGATGAGCACCTCCCTAAAGCTTGGGGGAGGTACTGCGGTCTGATTCGGGCTAGACCAGGACATGGAGTCCCTAAGAACGAATTAATCGATATATTTTATGCTGGTCTAACTGATGAATCCAGGTCCTATTTGGACAGTTGTGCTGGTTGTGTTTTCAGGAAAAGAACACCGGACGATGCAGAGGATTTGATGGGCAGGATTGCCAAAAACCATGAAGATTGGTCCGTCCATGAACCACCTCCACCACCAAAGAAGAGGGGCATGTTTGTTCTAAGCCCCGAAGATATGCGAGAAGCAAAGAAGTCTATTAAGGAGAAGGGTATTAAAACTGAGGACGTGAAGAATCTACCCCCTATTGAGAAGTTGTGTGAGCCTACCACTCACCCTCCTATGGTAGAGGTACACTCTCTTTTAGATTTCAACGCAAGTGACATCCCTCATGGTAAGCCTCCTGATCAATGTTTAGATGAGTTTGATAATTTTATTATGAAACAAAATCATTTTAATGAGAGGATACAAAGTCAATTGCATGATGATTCCCTTACTATCAAAAGTTTGCTTGATGTTCTAGGAAGAACAGTTAATGATGTTCAATGTCTTGTGAAGCATTTTCATATGGTTCAAACTCAGCTTGAACAAATTTATAATGTGCAAAAAGATTTGCTTGCTAACAATGCCAAACAAGATGATTTGCAGGCCTTCGGGATTAAGACCCGAGGAGGAACTAGCACTCAAGATCCTCTCTATCCAGAGGGGCATCCGAGGAGAATCGAGCAAGATTCTCAAATGCAGGAAGAAGAAATTGTTGGCTCTCCAAAAAAGAAGAAGAAGAAACATAAGGAGGCTGACAATTCCAATGATCCTATTACAAATGAAGAGCCAGCTGTTGATCCCAACAGTGTATCTATCTCCGATGCTGAGACTGAAGACGGTGCTGAACCTGAAGGTAAGGATAATGAGAAGAGTGATCCGCCTGAAGTTCAAGAAGAAGAAGCACGTGACAAACGTAAGAGGTACACTAGAGAAGACTTCGTCGCAAGAAGACATGGGAAGGAAAGAGAACCATGGATACAGAAACCCATGCCCTTTCCAGGTAAGTCTATCAAATCTAAAGAAGAAGAGCATTACAATAAGTTTTGTGAGTGGATTAAACCTCTTTTCCTTCAAATCCCTTTGTCTGATGCTATTAAGTTACCTCCCTATTCAAAATATATGAAAGATATTGTCACTAATAAAAGAAAAGTTCCTAATGAAGCAATATCTACTATGCTTGCTAACTACTCTTTCAGTGGCAAGATTCCTGAGAAGCTTGGTGATCCAGGTATACCCACCATTCCTTGCTCCATAAAGAATAATTATGTCAAAACTGCTTTATGTGATCTTGGAGCAGGAGTGAGTGTTATGCCTCTCTCTCTTTACAAGAGGCTTTGTTTAGAGAAACTAATTCCTACAGATATCTCTCTTCAGATGGCTGACAAGTCAACCGCCGTTCCGATAGGTATTTGTGAGGATGTTCCCGTAGAAGTTGCTAATTGTTTGATCTTTACTGATTTTGTTGTGCTTGACATGCCCGAGGATGGGAGCATGTCCATTATTCTTGGTAGACCTTTTCTTAACACCGCAGGTGCTATTATTGATTGCAATAAATGGAAGGTTACCTTCAATGTGAATGATAAAGAACACACGATGTATTTTCCAAAGAAGACTGACAGGAGGCATGGCCTCAACTCTATAGAAAATATCGAGACCGTGAAGATTGGAGAATGGGACTGTCCACTACATGTGCACCACAAATACAAAACTATTATGGTGGGGACAATGTCCATCAAAGTAAAGGTTCAGTGATTACTTCATAAGAGGTGAGACTTTTTGCTCTATATATCGCATGTTTGTTGGTAAGACTTGATCAACCTTACTAGTGAACATGTTTTATATAGATAAAAAGTTGAGCTTGTTATGTTTTCATTTGTTTTATTTTTTGTTCTCCTTGCTGTACCAAGTGTTTATGTTTTGAAGCTTCACAATACTAATCACTGCTTTAAGTTTTCAGAAAGTCTTGCAGCTTTTTGAACTTCGAAAAAATTTCAACAGTGAAGTTTTCAGAAAAATTCCAGAAAAATAAAAATAAAAATTTCCATGCCGGGAGTGACCCAGAGGTACCTGGGGCCAGCCAGGGGGACCCACCAGTGGCCCAGGCGGCCAGCTGGCGCGGCCTGCCCCCTGGCCGCGCCCACAGGGCGCCTGGGGCCCACAAGGCCCCCCTCCAGGTAAGTCTTCTTCCTCCCTCTCTCTTTCTCTCCAAAAACACGAGTTCTGCACTTGTTCTTGCGTTCTTGCTGCTCTTGGAGGCGATTCTTCGATCTCTCTCTACAGCCTATCATTTGAGCTGAGATTTTGAACAAATACTCCCTGGTATGTAACTCCTCCACCCCTCCAATTAGATTTCTGATTGGTGGCTTCATTTGTGAGTATTTAGTAGTTCTTGGTGCTGTATAGATGAGCTTGCATGCATGTGTAGAAATTTATTTTCCAAGTTTTGATGCAAGTTTATGCCTTAGGTAAGTGAGTTGAGTAGTTTGCCTTAACCCACTTTGTTTTAATCCTTGTTTTTGTAATTTGCCAAAAATTTCAGAAATGAGTTTGTTAGGAAGGGCAAAGGGGTGGCTTGAGAAGAAGAGGCCCACGCACTCCGATCGAGTTACTAGAGCCGCACCTTCACCCTCGACTGCTAGGATGAGCTACAATGAAGATCATGTGCCCCTAGAGTTGTTGGAAGACACAAGTCCAGCACGTGCTATGATGTTTCCATGTGATGAATTCCTTGAAGCTGCGGGAATCAAGGATGAGTTTTATAATCTTTGTGCTAATGCAGGTCTGACACGGCTCGTCACGTGCCGTGTTACTCAGTATCAAAAACTCACCTCCGGTTTCATTAACAGTTTTAGATATAATCCTGATTCTGGTGCTATTGAGTTTAAAATTTACAATGATCTTATCACCATGCCCTTGGGAAAGTTTTGTGAAATAATAGGTGTGCCAAACATTGGGAGGACGGCTAGGATGACCTCTCAGCCCTCCGAGCTGAAAACCGTCTTCAACTCTCTTTGCAGCATGGGTACGAGGGATATTCATCGGTCAAAGATCTCCAGCATCTTATTCCCTCACCTCAGGTATTTTGCATATTATGTTGCTAGAGGGGTGTTAACTCGTGACAACACGAGCAACACTTCTGCGCCGGATATTGCTATCCTGGCAGCCGCCCTCTCAGGGAGGTCTGATTATAATCTGGGTGCCTTAATTGCTCGACGCCTTGCTATGAACGGTAACAGGGGAGACTTATTTGGTGGCGTTTATGCCACACTTATCTTAGAATATCTTAAAGGCACCCACACCCTGATGATAAGCCTTTTACTTATTTAAGTTTTGATCTTGCTGCTATGAAAAGGCATAAGTTTGTTACCATGACTTCTGAGCTTGATAATCTTGTTTATATCTTGCGTTTCGGAACTACCGCGGAACGCGAGATCCGTCTACCTGCACCTCTTTTGTTTGATTTTTCTCGCAGGAACGGATGGTCCTTTGATGTTATCCAGTTCGATGAGTTCATGGCCCAGCATCAGTTTCATAACCCCATGGAGGGGGTTGTGCCCGACGAGGAGGAGCACGGTGAGTTACCACTTTTTCAGGGGGAGACCGTCACCCAGTTTGGTGAAGGGTCTTCCTCTGCTTGGAGTACGGACCCTTCCTCGTGGGAGGATCCGAAGAGTTCGGTGTACGCGCCAGAATCCTTCTACGACCCTTGGACTCACCACCATTCCCCCGGAGCAGGAGGCTCCTGGGGGCAGTAGCTACTACCAACTTAGGCCAAAAGCCTAAGCTTGGGGGAGTACGTGCCCCTCTCGCTTTTCCATTGTATTATCCGTTTTATTCGCTTTGATCTTTTTGAAGTTTTTGCCCATTCTTCTTTATTTCTTTCTTTGCAAAAACAACAAAAAGATTGTCTCTTTCTTTTGCTTTCGTTCAACCTTTGAAATAATCCAAAAAGATTTCCTTTCTCTCTTTAGTTTGCTTTGTTTTCAGAGTTCAGCTCGAGTCCGTGATGGCATTTAATTATATTTCCTACGTTCGATGGTGCAAGTGACGAGGCAGTAATGACGAAGATCGACTGAAGGGAAGCAACAAGGGAAGACCGGTATGAACTCTTCTTGTTTCTACTTTTGTACATATGCCTGTACTTATGATCTAGAGACCAGCTTGTAGCAACATAGTGCTATGTTTATAATGCTCTCCCAGTGGTTCATGCTTTCCTTGTGGCTAATCTCGAATAGCTAGAGTATATAATGTGTTATTGAAATGATTTACATGCATTGCATTGTTCATAGTTTGGTATACTAAGGTGGTATTTCCCTTTGGAGAATTCTTGGATTGACTTGGCGCATGTTTACACATGTTTAAGACTAAAAAGTCTGCTCTGCCTTGATGATCTTTGAGTTTTAGAATAGTTATATCACTTCCATGCCCGATTCAATGTTGCTTTGTCGCTCTGCATGATTATGACCGTTATTGCTCTCTAGTTGGTCGCTTCCCAGTCTTTTGCTAACCTCCACCTGTACTAAGCGGACTGACTGCTTGTGCATCCAAAATCCTTTAAACCAGTTATGCCATATGAGTCCACCATACCTTCCTATACATGGTATTTACCTGCCATTCCTAACGAAGACTTTCGTGTACCATCTCGAAATTAATCAAAAGCATTTCTCTTTTTGTGCCTCTGTTTTAGCTCATGAGGAAGTAGTAGTTAATTCATGATCTTTTTAAGTTGGACAAGTTTCACCCCGGGATTGCATGTCTAATCTGCAAACCCCTAATACGAGAAGGAACTGGCATAGAGTGCGCCCGGCTCATAAAAGATAATACAACAAACAAACCCTCCTTCACGCTTTGTTCATGAGAAATCAGAAAACTTTGGCAGTGATAAACAAAGGAGATTAAGGGGATGTGATCGTCCCCGTGCGGGAGCCGTTCCTCGAAATTTGTCCAGCTCAAGAAGTAATTGGGTTATCTACTAGCATTCGTTGACGAAATATGCACCTCTCAAAAACATTTTTACCTCTGTTTTTAAAACCAAGAGCTCTGGTACATGTTTAGTTTTTGTTTCCGACCACGGGTTTTCAACCTCGCCATCAAATTCCACGGTTCGAGAGTCTCCACCTTCTTTCTTCAAAGCACCAACTAGGAGAGCATAATTGTCATTCTGAGTGTAATGTGCATTGTCCCAAAGTATTACATTGTCTTCTGCATGCTTGTGATATTATTTATTCTAAAAGTCTTAGTTCTAGTCTCCTTTAAAACTCTGGAGGAGTTCTGCATTTATGTTTTGCTTCACTCATGGAGGCTAGCGAGATACCACCCTAATATGCTCAAGCTATGTGCAATGTAATCTTGTCTTGATTTTCAGTTGTATATTATTTACTTTTAGGTATTTGTGATTGGTCACTTGAAAGAAGGATTGCTCCGTGCATTGTCCTCATAGCATTGTTTCAATACTTGCTAGACTCTTTTCGTAGTACATGCTTATATACATCTAATGAAGCAAAAGAGTTTGTCAAAGTTTTCTTTGTCGCGTCCAGTTCGTTGAACTGAATTGCTTGAGGACAAGCAATATGCTAAGCTTGGGGGAGTTGATACGTCTCAAACGTATCTACTTTTCCAAACACTTTTGATATTGTTTTGACCTCATTCTTGCATGATTTGAACTAAACTAACCCGGACTGACGCTGTTTTCAGCAGAGCTGCCTGTATGGTTTTATTGTGTGCAGGAAAACGGATTTTTAGGTATCTCAGAAAATTCCACGAAAAATCGCAGAAAATCCACGCACCCGAAGGAACCTGGTGCCAGAAGAGGGGCCAGAGGGGGGCCAGGGGGGCTCCAGGCGCCCTGGTGGCGCGGCCCACCCCCTGGCCGTGCCGGGAGGCCGCCTGGGCGGGCCCCACCTCCCCTGGTGCCCTACTTTGACCCGTATTTTAGCCCGTGACGAGAAAATCCCAGATCAGGAGTTGTTTTCCCAGTTTTTGTCGCGGAGCCGCCGCCACCCTCTGTTCTTCTTCGGGAGGGCTAATCTGGAGGCTGATTTGGCCTCCGGAGAGGGGAGATCGTCGCCATCGTCATCATCATCACCACTCCATCCTCCCTCCATGACTTCTCCTTCCATGTGTGAGTAATCCCCTGCTGTAGGCAAAGGGGATGGTAGGGATTGGATGAGTTAGATCATGTAATAGTTTATCAGATCGTTGGGGGCATGTTGCCTATCATCTACTATGGTGTTTATCATCTTTGCTTCAACTTGTTATTCTTAATGCTTGTCACTTAGGGCCCGAGTGCCATGATTTCAGATCTGAACCATATGTGTTTGCATGAATATATTTATGTTCTTGATCCTATCTATGAGTTGTTTGCACCTATTACGGTCCGGAACCGACGATCCCAAAAGTGACAGCTTGGGACACCAAAGGGGATGGTCCGTAGTTTGAGGATTACATGTATCCATTGAGTTTATTGCTTTGTTCCGGTGCTCTTTGACAGGAGCACCTTAATCTCCATAAGTTCCTTTTGGCCCCGTTCGTAGCGGGATGGTAGGACAAAAGATGTTGTGCAAGTTCTTATTGCAAGCACGTACAACTACCTATGAGATACATGCCTAATGTTTGATATTTGCCTAGATGATCATTACTTTTCTGTGTGCCTTGCCCCAAGTTAGATTCATGATATATCTCATCCATGCAGCGCCCAACCATCCATCTCCCTAGCCTACAGTGTTTTAAATCCTCCTGGTTACTAGTTGCTACTTTTGCTATTTACTTTTGCTGTTTACTTTTACTATCACCACCATCACTATCATATCACCGTTACCACTTATCTTTTGTTGCAAGTAAGTATATTTCAGGTGCGGTTGAATTGACAACTCAACTGTCAAAGCTTATAAATACTCTTTGGCTCCCCGTGTGTCGAATCAATAAATTGGGTTATTCTTACCCGCGAAGACTATCTCGATCCCTGACGGTTGAGGGTTATCATGGTCCTCACGACAATGTTGAAGATGATGAAGTCCTTCCTCGGATCGAATACAATGTGGTATCATCGCCTGTTCTCACGAACAGCGAACGCATTAGCATTGGTCGTCCATTGACGCCAATTGGTCAGGATGACTCATGGGTTGATCACCCACAAGAATCACGAGTTACTCCCCCAACACAGGTCACCACTCCAGTGGATGACGATGAAGACTTTGAGGCCCAATCAACTCCATCTCCACAAGCGCGCCAGTGTTTCGCAGGCTTCGCAAAGGACCAAGGCCACAAGTCAATCTGTCAAGTGTTCCAGAAGGAGATGAGTGCCGATCTGTTTCACGCCAAGTGTTTCCTGAAGCCTCTCCTACTGTGAACATCCCTGAGTCTGAAGCCAAAGCGGCTGAAGACATTCCGGCTGCATCATCCAATGAAGAAGCAACAAGAGAAGAAGAAGCATGTGTTGCCACACCCCCTACCGACCCAGTTGTTCTCGAGGAGAACGTGTCCGACCCTCCAGCTCCTGAAGTGGAGGTTACACATTCTGAGGCTGCCACCAACACCACCACTGAAGCCAATGACGTTGTCATGGCTGAAGCTAATGTGGCACCTGAATTCAATGTGGTGCCTGAAGTGATAGCACCTGAAGCCAATGCTGCACCTAATGCAAATCGGCAGCCTGAAGTCAATGCCATTGCTCCTGTTCCGCCTCCAAGGCCACATGCTATTGAGCAAGCATACGACAACGATGACCGGCTCATCTCTATCAAATGGCCTGTTCTGGTTCCTCCGCCTGCTGCTGGTCCTCAATTTGATTACCACGTCGAGCACAGGCCTCAGGTTCAGAAGCCAAAGCCAAGAATGCCTAGGTTTCCAGGTACTGCCACTTCGCCAGGGTCCTTCAATGCTAATGGCTTCATTGTGCACAACACTTTATTTGATAGCGCCAAGAACCCCTATTCCAAACCAAGGATTTCATCAGATAGGTTCTGGAGCCATCAACAGCGCAGCTATTATTCACGTGTTCTCTATTATCAAGGGCGCATCTTCCCACATATGCGTCTTGACACTGAAGCCATTACTGGGTTGCCTTGCCTTGAAGAAGCCCTTGATTGCTTCTGTGATGCTGGATTACTCAACTTTGTGACTCATAAAGAGCATTGGAATGAAGAGCTGCTTCTGCAATTCTATGCAACCCTCCACATTCGCGGCTACAACAGGGATCCGAAGACATGGGTCCTTGAGTGGATGACAGGAAATGTCCATCATGAAGCCAAAGCCTTTGACATCATTGAGCTAACTGGCCTGCCCACTCCAGGAGAACTATATGAACCTGGTTGTCAGCGACACTGTGAAGCTTTGGAGAGTATCTTTCAGAAGCCAAAGCCCAACATGAGCCAAATGCTGAGCATGATGAAGCCCTTGCCACTCGATGCTGAGTACCCAAAGGAGTTCTTTGTTGAAGACCTTGAGTATCTGCCACGCACTATATATCATATCATCAGGCGAACTCTATGGCCTGTCAAAGGACACTCTTCATCGGCCAAACTCGAAGGAACAATGAAGACATTGGTCTTCTATATCTTCAATGGCATCAGCTTCAACGCTCAAGAATTCTTTATCAGGCAGTTGGTTGTATCAGGCTCTGATCTCTTTGGACTTCAGTTCTACGCTCCATGGGTCATGCGCCTCATCAAGCTTCATTCTGCCATCAACTATCAGCCTTCTGCTCGCAACCATCTCATATTCTTGCCAGAGGTTGATATGGCAGTTGAAGCCATACCAAGAGCCTGTTTGTCTTCACAATGCTGATCACCAAAGCTTCACTCGGCCCATTGAAGGAGTTCCAGCAGTCACTCGTGTTTATCCTCTGGCTGGACATACTCGCGTACCTCACCATGCAGAGACTGAAGCTACTGAGAGCACCATTGCCCAAAGGCTTCGGAAGCGATCTCTTGTTCTCAATGACCGAGAACTTCTCGTTGCCTTACATCAGAAACAGGATAAGCATCACTACTGGCTGAAGCATCAGATGCAAAGCCTCTTGGTGGACGTCAATCGTATTCACAACCTTGCCACCAAGAATGCCTTTGTTGCACATGAAACCTGTCGGAGGTCTTGGAAGAGTTTGACATTGCTGAGTGCTGAAGCAGATCTTCAAGACGATGGCTTCATTGAAAGATTCAAGTTTGATAACACTCCCGCAAGGAATGCTGTTTTGCGCCGAACTCCATCTCTTGAAGACTATGACTATTCCTCCTCCGCTGCAACGGTGGATGCCAGAGTGATCAATGATCAAGATGATGCTACCTCACCACCTCCTCCTTCGGCGCGTGTCGACACTGCTCCAAATACTACTGCACCGCCAAACACCACTGGGAACGAGTAGAGGCTATGTGTCTTCAAACCTTTTTGGTCCTTACTGACAAAAGGGGGAGAAGCATATGAGTTGATAGTCTTCAAGCGGGTCCATATGGGCGGGTGCTTTATATTTTGCCTACTGTTTACAACTCTCTATTTTGCTACATTTGGTTCTTTGAGTTGTAACACTTGAACTTGATGGTCGTCTGCTACGTTTTCTGGTACTCTGTAATGCGATGATAAATTCCGCATGTGCTACGATAAATTCCGCACTTAGTCATTTTGCAGACGTCCATTTCTCATTATGCATATCATTATATTCGACATATCAATTGTGCATGATGAATTGTCTCCATAAGTTGAAGAGGATCTCCACAAGTACAACCTGCCATGTGCAGTTGCATTCAAAAGAAAATTACTTATATGCACATCTTCAGGGGGAGCCTTTTGCTACTTATGACGACAATACCTTTATCCTTTACAATTTCACATACTTTTATCCCCGTTGAAAACTTCAACCAGTTTGTCATCAATCACCAAAAAGGGGGAGATTGTAAGTGCATCTAGTGCCACCCCTAGTTGGTTTTGGAGTATTGACGACAAACCTGGTTGAGGGACTAATGTGTTTGTGAGAATTGCAGGATAACACAGGTAGTAGTCCCTAATTGATTCGGTTTACCTACCGGAGATGACCCCTAAAAATGTATGAAGACATTGATGACAATGGTGGTATATGAAGATATTCATATTGAATACTATGACGAGAGAAGACATTGTATGAAGACTATGGAACGCAAAGACTTAGACGTTTCGTTGTTTCCTTTTCTTCTTTGTTGAGTCATAGGAACCACCGTACTATTAAGTGGGGTCCAAGTGAACAAAGTCAGAGTGACTGAAGTGATGCTCAACCAAATCCTATGTCTTCGAGTGAAGACAATGAGAGCAAATCTTATCGAGAGCTGGATGAGTTAGCTTTACTTGTAGCCCAAGTAAAGTTGCCGCGTGTGTTTGAAATCTGACCGTTGGAACACGTGTCAGTTCCTTAGTGACCTAGGGTCACTTCGGACAAATCAGGTCGGGTTGCCTAGTGGCTATAAATAGCACACCCCCTACACCATAAATTGGTGGCGGCTCAGAGTTAGTACACGGCTTTTATAGTTTGAGAGCAACCCACCTCCGAAGCATTTGAGAGAGAGATCCTTGCAAGGACAAAGCCCAAACACCCAGATGCAAAGAGTGTTAGGCATCACCCAAGTATTTCTGTCTGCGTGATCAGAAGACTTGTTACACTTGAGGACTGTGATTCCTCCAGCCGGTTAGGTGTCGTGTTCTGAGCATCCAAGAGTCATTGTGGATCGTCGGTGAACAAAGTCTGTGAAGGTTTCAAAGTCTACCTTGAAGACTTACCAGAGTGATTGGGCGAGGACTAGGTGTCCTTAGCTCAAGGGGAATAAGGTGAAGACGCGGTCTTCTGAGTTAAATCTTAGCCTCCCTAACCAGACGTACAGTTGTCACAGCAACTGGAACTGGTCTAACAAATCACTGTCTTCCCCAAGCTACTGGTTCTATCCCTTCCTTCTCTTTACTCACTGTCTGTCTTTGTGAAGTCATTGCCTGCTTATCTTATCTATTTGACTTCACTGTGTGACTACATGTTCTGACTCGCTTCATACAATCTTCCATCCTGATCCATACTGCCTAGCTGCTATTAGTCTTCATGCTTTCACTTCATTGAATGCTTGACTATGGCTTGTCTAGTGTAATCTACCTTCCGCTGCATATAAATAGGATCGGTTCTATCGTTTCTCTTCGAAACTTCCAAGTTTTGAAGACTTTCATAAAAATCGCCTATTCACCCCCCCTCTAGTCGATATACAACACTTTCATAGTCAACTTCTTGAACTTGTCAAAAACCTTTCGTAACAAGTCGAGCTTTGTAGATAGTGATATTACCATCAGCTTATGTCTTCCTCCTGAAAATCCATTTATTCTCAATGGCTTGCCAATCATCGGGCAAGTCCACCAAAGTCCACACTTTGTTCTCATACATGGATCCTATCTCATATTTCATGGCCTCAAGCCATTTATCGGAATCTGGGCTCATCATAGCTTCTTCATAGTTTGAAGGTTCGTCATTGTCTAACAACATGACTTCTAGGACAAGGTTACCATACGACTCTGGTGCGGTACGTGTTCTGGTCGACCTTCGAGGTTTGGTAGTAACTTGAACCGAAGTTTCATGATCATTATCGTTAGCTTCTTCTCTAGTTGGTGTAGGCATCACGGGAACTATTTTCTCTGATGATCTACTTTCCAATTCGAGCGAAGGTACAATTACCTCATCAAGTTCTACCTTCCTCCCACTCACTTCTTTCAAGAGAAACTCCTTCTCTATAAATGACCCAATCTTAGCAACAAAAAGTCTTTCCTTCGAATCTGTGGTAGAAGGTGTACCCAACAGTTTCTTTAGGGTATCCTATGAAGACGCACTTCTCTGATTTGGGTTCGAGCTTATCAGGTTGAAGTTTTTTCACATAAGCGTCGCAGCCCCAAACTTTAAGAAACGATAGCTTTGGTTTCTTGCCAAACCATAGTTCATACAGTGTCGTCTCAACGGATTTAGATAGTGCCCTATTTAACGTGAATGCAGTTGTCTCTAATGCATAACCCCAAAATGAAGAAGGCAAATTGGTAAGAGAGATCATAGAACGCACCATATCCAATAGAGTACGGTTACGACGTCCGAACACACCATTATGTTGTGGTGTTCCAGGTGGCGTGAGTTGTGAAACTATTTCACATTGTTTTAAATGAAGGCCAAACTCGTAACTCAAATATTCGCTTCCGCGATCAGATCGTAGAAACTTTATTTTCTTGTTACAATGATTCTCTACTTCACTCTGAAATTCTTTGAACTTTTCAAATGTTTCAGACTTGTGTTTCATCAAGTAGATATACCCATATCTACTCAAATAATCTGTGAAGGTGAGAAAATAATGATACCTGCCGCGTGCTTCAACACTCATTGGACCGCATACATCGGTATGTGTTATTTCCAATAAGTTATTAGCTCGCTCCATTGTTCGGGAGAAAGTAGTTTTAGTCATCTTGCCCATGAGGCATGGTTCACGAGTATCAAATGATTCCAAAAGTCCATCAGCATGGAGTTTCTTCATGCGCTTTACACCAATATGACCTAAACGGCAGTGCTACAAGTATGTTGCACTATCATTATCAACTTTGTATCTTTTGGCATCAACAGTATGAATATGTGTATTACTACGATCGAGATTCAATAAACCTAACATTGGGTGTATGACCATAGAAGGTTTTATTCATGTAAACAGAATAACAATTATTCTCCAACTTAATTGAATAACTGTATTGCAATAAACACGATCCTATCTTGTTCATGCTCAACACAAACACCAAATAACATTTATTTAGGTTCAACACTAATCCCGAAAGTATAGGGAGTGTGTGATGATGATCATATCAATCTTGGAACCACTTCCAACACACATCCTCACCTCACCCTCAACTAGTCTTCATTTATTCTGCAACTCATATTTCGAGTTACTAATCCTAGCAACCGAACAAGTATCAAAGTACCCAGGGGCTACTACGAGCACTAGTAAGGTACACATTAATAACATGTATATCAAATATACCTTTGTTCACTTTGCCATCCTTCTTATTCGCCAAAATATTTGGCGTAGTTCTGCTTCCAGTGACCATTTCCATTGCAGTAGAAGCACTCAGTTTCAGGCTTGGGTCTAGCTTTGGGCTTCTTCTCGGGAGTGACAACTTGCTTGTCTTTCTTATTGAAGTTCCATTTCTTTCCTTTTCCCTTTTTCTTGAAACTAGTGGTCTTATTAACCATCAACACTTGATGCTCTATCTTGATTTCTACCTTCGCCGATTTTAGCATCGCGAAGAGCTCGGGAATCGTTTTCGTCATCCCTTGCATATTATAGTTCATCACGAAGTTCTAGTAGCTTGGTGATAGTGACTAGAGAACTCTGCCAATCACTATCTTATCTGGAAGATTAACTCCCACTTGATTCAAGTGATTGTAGTACCCAGACATTGTGAGCACATGCTCACTAGTAGAGATATTCCCCTCCATCTTGTAGGCAAAGTATTTCTCAGAGGTCTCATACCTCTCGACATGGGCATGAGTCTGAAATACCAATTTCAGCTCTTGGAACATCTCATATGCTCTGTGTCGTTCAAAACGTTTTTGAAGTCATGGTTCTAAGCCATAAAGCATGGTGCACTAAACTATTAAGTAGTCATCATATTGAGCTTTGCCAAATGTTCATAACATGTGCATCTGATTCTGCAATAGGTCTATCACCTAGTGGTGCATCAAGGACATAATACTTCTGTGCATCAATGAGGATAATCCTCGGATCATGGACCCAGTCTGCATTATTTCTACTAACATCTTTGAACTTAGTTTTCTCTAGAAACATATAAAAAACACGGGAGCTAAATCGTGAGCTATTGATCTACTACATATATATGAAAATACTATCAGGACTAAGTTCATGATAAATTAAGTTCAGTTAATCAAATTACTAATGAACTCCCACTGAAATCAACATCCCTCGGGTTATCTAAGTGATACATGATCCAAATCAACTAAACCATGTTCGGTCATCACGTGAGATGGAGTAGTCTTCAATGGTGAACATCTCTAGGTTGATCATATCTACTATATGACTCATGTTCGGCCTTTCGGTCTCCAGTGTTCCGTGGCCATGTCTGTACATGCTAGGCTCGTCAAGTTTAGCCCAAGTATTTCGTGTGTGTAAAACTGTCTTACGCCCGTTGTATGTGAACGTAGAGTCTATCACACCCGATCATCACGTGGTGTCTCAACACGACGAACTGTCGCAACGGTGCATACTCAGGGAGAACACTTATACCTAGAAATTTAGTGAAGGGATCATCTTATAATGCTACCGTCGTACTAAGAAAAATAAGATGCATAAAAGATAAACATCACATGCAATCAAAATATGTGACATGATATGGCCATCATCGTCTTGTGCTTTTGATCTCCATCTTCAAAGCATCGTCATGATATCCATCGTCACCGGCTTGACACCTTGATCTCCATCGTAGCGTCATGGTCGTCTCGCCAAAAATTGCTTCTACGACTATTGCTAACTCATAGTGATAAAGTAAAGCAATTACATGGCGCTTGCATTTCATGCAATAAAGCGATAACCATAAGGCTCCTGCCGGTTGCCGATAATTTACAAAACATGATCATCTCATACAATAACGTATAACTCATCACGTCTTGACCATATCACATCATAACATGCCCTGCAAAAACAAGTTAGACGTCCTCTACTTTGTTGTTGCAAGTTTTACGTGGATGTTATGGGCTTCTAGCCAGAACCGTTCTTACCTACGACACAAAAACCACAACGGTGATTTATCAAGTTTGTTGTTTTAACCTTCAACAAGGACCGTTCACAGTCAAATTCGATTCAACTAAAGTAGGAGAAACAGACACCCGCCAGCCACCTTTATGCAAACAAGGTGCACGTAATGGTGGAACCGGTCTCATGTACGTGGCCATGTAATGCTGGTCCGGGCCGCTTCATCTTACAATACCACCAAATCAAAATAAGACGTTGGTGGTAAAAATTATGAACATCACCGCCCACAAGTCCTTTATGTTCTACTCATGCATATCATCTACGCATAGACCTGACTCATGATGCCACTGTTGGGAAACGTAGCATGCAATTTCAAAAATTTCCTACGCTCACGCAAGAACTATCTAGGAGATGCATAACAACGAGAGGGGAGAGTATGTCCACGTACCCTCGTAGACCGAAAGTGTTTTGTAACGCGGTTGATGTAGCCGAACTTCTTCGCGATCCAACCGATCAAGCACCGAACGCACGACACCTTCGCATTCAGCACACATTCAGCTCAATGATGTCCACGCCTTCTTGATCCAGCAAGACGAGCGAAGTAGTAGATTAGTTCCGACAGCACGACGGCGTGGTGACGGTTGGTGATGAAGAACAATCTCTACAGGGCTTCGCCAAGCACTACAGAAACTAGATGGAGGATAAACTAGAGGGTCGGCGTTGCTGGCACATGGCTTGCTGAATCTTGATGTGTTCTAGGTGCTAGCCCCGCCCCTCTATTTATATGTTGAGCCCTGGAGTCGTAACTTGGAGAAAGAGCCTCCTCAAAGTCGGTTTTGCCCGCAAGGAAGAGTCCTTCTCGCACTTCCAGGACCAGACGCCACAATCCTTGGCGTCTGGCCCAGACGCCATGGGCCTCGGCATTTAGCCCGGGGCCGGACGCCAGGGTCTCCGGCATTTGGCCCCCTGGCCTCCGCAAAACTCCTTTTTCATCGACCTAATGCCCCGTGGGCCTGACCCTTGGCCTAACCATATCATCCTATATATAAATTTGTACCTCCAGACCATTCTAGAGCTCCTCGTCATGTCTGTGATCTTATCCAGGACTCCTAACAACATTCAGTCACCGTCATACATAACTCATATAATACTATATCGTCAACGAATGTTAAGCGTGCGGACCCTACGGGTTAGAGAACTATGTAGACATGACCGAGACACTTCTCCGTTCAATAACCAATAGCGGAACCTGGATGCCCATATTGGCTCCTACATATTCTATGAAGATATTTATCGGTCAAACTGTTATGACAACATACGCTATTCCATTTGTCCATCGGTATGTTACTTGCCTAAGATTCGATCGTTGGTATCTTCATACCTAGTTCAATCTCGTTACCGGAAAGTCTCTTTACTCGCTCTGTAATACATCATCCTGCAACTAACTCATTAGTCACTTTTCTTGCAAGGCTTCTTATGATGTGTATTACCGAGAGGGCCCAGAGATACCGCTCCGATACTCGGAGTGACAAATCCTAATCTCGATCTATGCTAACCCAACAAACACCTTCAGAGATACCTGTAGAGCATCTTTATAATCACCCAGTTACGTGTGATGTTCGATAGCACACAAGGCATTCCTACGGTATCCAGGAGTTGCATAATCTCATAGTCGAAGGAATATGTATTTGACATGAAGAAAGCAATAGTAATAAAACTGAACAATCAATATGCTATGCTAATGGATGGGTCTTGTCCATCACAACATTCTCCTAATGATGTGACCCCGTTCATCAAATGACAACACATGTCTATGGTTAGGAAACTTAACCATCTTTGATTAACGAGCTAGTCTAGTAGAGGCTTACTAGGGACACGGTGTTTTGTCTATGTATCCACACATGTATCAAGTTTCCGATTAATAAAATTCTAGCATGAATAATAAACATTTATCATGATATAAGGAAATATGAAATAAAAACTTTTATTATTGCCTCTAGGGCATATTTCCTTCGTCCGGCTCGATGTTTCATCAGTTGCACATCCTCAGTCCAATGGTCAGGCATGATACGTCTCCAACGTATCTATAATTTTTTATTGTTCCATGCTATTATTTATGAAGTCTTGGATGTTTAATGGGCTTTATCTTACACTTTTATATCATTTTTGGGACTAACCTACTAACCCAAAGGCCCAGTCTAGATTGCTATTTTTTGCCTGTTTCAGGGTTTGCAGAAAAAAATATCAAACAGAGTCCAAACGGAATGAAACCTTCGCAAGAGAGGCGCGCCCCTGCCTCGTGGGCCCCCCGAGCATCCCTCGGTGTCGTCCTTCCTCCTATATAAGTCTACGTACCCCGAAACCATCAGCAACGGAGAGAAAACCCTAATTCCACCGCTGTAACCTTCTGTTCCCGTGAGATCCCATCTTGGAGCATGTTCCGGAGCTCCACCGGAGGGGGATCCATCACGGAGTTCTTCTTCATCATCATCATCGCCCTCACCATGAGTTGTGAGTAGTTTAACACAGACCTTTGGGTCCATAGCTAGTATCTAGATGGCTTCTTCTCTCTCTCTCTCTGGATCTCAATACAGAGTTCTCCTCGGTCTTCGAGGAGATCTATTCGATGTAATCTCTTTTTGCGGTGTGTTTGTCGAGATCCGATGAAATGTGAGTTTATGATCAAGATTATCTATGAGAAATATTTGGTTATTCTCTGAACTTTTTATGTGTTCTCATAATATCCTTGCAAGTCTCTTCGAATTATTGGTTTGGTTTGGCCTACTAGATCTATAGTTCTTGCAATGGGAGAAGTGCTTGGCTTTCGGTTCAATCTTGCGGTGTCCTTTTCCAGTGACAGTAGGGGCAGCAAGGCATGTATTGTATTGTTGCCATCGAGGATAAAAAGATGGGGTTTATATCATGTTGCTTGAGTTTATCCCTCTACATCATGTCATCTTGCTTAAGGCGTTACTCTGTTTTTATGAACTCAATACACTTGATGCATGCTGGATAGCGGTCGATGTGTGGAGTAATAGTAGTAGATGCAGGTAGGAGTCGGTCTACTTGTCTCAGACGTGATGCCTATATACAATGATCATGCCTAGATAGTCTCAGAATTATTCGCTTTTCTATCAATTGCTCGACAGTAATTTATTTACCCGCCGTAGAATATCGCTATCATGAGAGAAGCCACTAGAGAACACTATGGCCCCCGGGTCTATTCTCAACATATCAATCTACATCTACTTTACTTTTATCGCTTTTATTTTCTGTTCTTATAAACCAAAATACCAAATATATAAATTGTCATCTCTATCAGATCTCACTTTCGTAAGTGACCGTACAGGGATTGACAACCCCTTATCGCGTTGGCTGCGAAGTTCTTATTTGTTTGTGCAGGTGCGAGGGACTCACGCGTGGTCTCCTACTGGATTGATACCTTGGTTCTCAAAAACTGAGGGAAATACTTACGCTACTGTGATGCATCTCCCTTTCCTCTTCGAGGGAATACAACGCAAGCTCGAGAAGTAGCAAGAAGAATTTCTGGCGCCGTTGCCGGGGAGGCTTATGCAAAAGTCATATACCAAGTACCTATCACAAACCCTTATCCTTCGCATTACATTTATTTGCCTCTCGTTTTCCTCTCCCCCACTTCACCCTTGCTGTTTTATTTGCCCTTCTTTTGCCGTGTGTTTATCTTTCGCTTGCTTCTTGTTTTCTTGTGTGTGTTGGATTGCTTGCTTGTCACTATGGCTCAGAACAATACCAAATTGTGTGACTTCTCCAATACCAACAACAATGATTTTATTAGCACTCCGATTGCTCCTATTACCGATGCTGAATCTTGTGAGATCAATGCTGCTTTGTTGAATCTTGTCATGAAAGATCAATTCTCCAGCCTTCCTAGTGAAGATGCCGCTACCCATCTAACTTTAAGGTGTCCCAATGATTCGGAGTTTTTAGATTTTGATGCTAAAATTGCTAAAAGTGGGAGTGAAGAGATTAAAACTTTGCATAGTGATGAACCCACTACTTTGGATTTCGAGGGATTCAATTATGATAATTGCTCTTTGGTTGATTGTATTTCCTTGTTGCAATCTTTACTAAATTCTCCACATGATTATAGTCAAAATAAAGCTTTCACCAAACACATAGTTGATGCTTTGATGCAATCTTATGAAGAAAAACTTGAGCTGGAAGTTTCTATCCCTAGAAAGCTTTGTGATGAGTGGGAACCCACTATGAAAATAAAAATAAAAGATCATGAATGCTATGCTTTCTGTGATTTGGGTGCTAGTGTCTCCACTATCCCAAAAACTTTGTGTGATTTTCTAGGTTTCCATGAGCTTGATGATTGTTTCTTTAAATTTGCATCTTGCGGGTGATACATCCAAAACGTATCTATAATTTCTGCTTGCTCCATGCCACTTTTGGGTGATATTGCTATGATATTCATACACTTCCATACACTTTTGATCATATTTGGACTAACTTACTAATCCAGTGCACCCCAGTGCCAGTTTCTGTTTTCGGCTGTTTTTGTATTTCAGGTTTTCACGTTTCGAGAACTGCCCAGAAAAATCCAGAAAAATTATATAAAAAATCAGCGATCCGGAAACAACACTGCGTCCGAAGGGCAGCCTGGGGGGGCACAGGGGCTCCAGGCGCCCTGTGGGCGCGCCCCCCCTGGGCCGCGCCGGGGGGGGCGCCTGGGCCCCCCCGAGGCTCCCCCGGTGCCCTACTTTGGCATATATTTAAAGGGTCCTCCGTAACCCTCAGAACAAGAACTTTTTTCGCGATCCCATCTCTGTTCCGCCGCCGCCGCCGCTTCCAAGATCGGGAGCACCAGGAGAACTCTTCCCGGCACCCTGCCGGAGGGGAGGATCACCACCGGGAGCTTCTCCACCACCATGGACGCCTCCCGGATGACTCGTGAGTAGTCTCCCTTGGACCATGAGTCCATGACCAGTAGCTATGTGATGTTCTCCTCCCGTTCTTGTGCTTCACTAATTAGTCCTCGTGAGCTGCCCTACATGATCGAGGCACCTATGTAATCCTTATGCTGTTGCTATGTTGAGTTTGCTAGGATCCGATGGATTATGAGATTATGTTCAGATTGATCTTGAGTAATATATTTGATTCACCTCTTTTATATTTTAGTTCATAAGTAATTCTTGCATGTTCTCCGTTGTTGTTTATTGCTTTGGCCGAGTAATAGGTAGTGACTCCAAGAGGGAACGTTATGCTCGATTGTGGGTTCATGCCCCTCGATGACTAGCTTGAGTGACAGAAACATGAGTCTAGGGGATGTGATGTTGCCACAAGGGGGAAAACAACGGTGCTTGTGCCCGCGGGTGCAAGGATTGTTTACTTTACGCAAAGTTCTTTTAATGCAGTTGTCTGTTGCATTGAGTTTACACTATGGGTGGGACTCGCAACTTAATACCAGCGAGATGTTTTGGATAGATATCTCAAGGTGGATGATTAGTAGTAGATATTGATGGATTTCGGTCTACTTACTTTGGCGTACCGCCCATGCTCTGAACCTCAACCTTTCTTGCAATGTAGTCAGCATTGGTTTGCGTTCGTGGCCCTGTCAATTGCCCAGCTGTAATTTGTTTACCTCACATAGCTGTTTTATCGTCTTTTGGGAGAGAGACATCACTAGTGAACATCATGAGACTCCGGTCCATATTACCATCATTGATCACATCCACTATTTACTTTTCGCTATTTACCTACTATTGCAAAAACTATCTATCACTACTATCATATTGCTTTTAACCCTTTGTGAACTACAAGGCCGGAGAGATTGACAACCTCTCTGTACTCGTTGGGAGCAAAGTTATTTGTATCTGTGTGCAGGTCCACGTTGATTGCTAATTGCGCCGTTAGCAATTGACACCTACTTGTTGAACCTAGGAGTCTCTGGGGATTCGATCCTTGGCATCTTTGCTAGGGGAAAACACTTCTACATACTGCATCTTACACCTTCCACTTGGGGTAACCAACGAGGGGTTCGAGGCCCATCAAGGAGTATTTTCTGGCGTCGTTGCCGGGGACTCCACTCTTCAGGATAGGGGAGTTGCATGCTATCTTTTACCTTTGCTTTTTAGTCTTGTTAGTTTACCTTTTGCTTTTTGCTTTAGTTCCTTTTTATCAAAAATCACAAAAAATTATTTGTCTTTTCATTAGTAGTCCTTTCTGTTTAGCCAAACATGTTAGGATTTGGTGCTTTGAGGGAATCAGAAGTTTTAGATTTCCATCAAAGGGATGGAGAAAATATGAAGAAGGCATGGGACAGAATTTCTGATGCACATAGGAGAATTATGCCTTGGATACCTATAAAAATTGTGCTCAGGAATTTTTACCATGGTCTTTTTAAATGGTGTAAACACTCCCTTGACATTATAGCTGAGGGAGATTTCTTAGAATGTGATGAATCTAGAGCTCTTGAAATTATACGTGGTCTATCTAGTTACTTTGTTTATGATCATAACTTTGATACTGTCATAGATAGACTTGCTACCATTGAAAAGAGAATGGATGCTCTAAACTTGATGAAGGTAGAGAAACCCAAACCCAATAAGAAAGACATTTTGGAAATAGACAATGATTGGGAGCCTTTTGTTAGGATTAGCATCTCTAATCAAGACTTCCTTGCTTATTGTGATATTGGATCTATGGTTTCTACTATGCCAAAAATTGTTCATGATTCTTTAAAATTTAACATGGATAGATTACCATCTTATCATGAACACACTAATGGAGATATTTCTGAAATCCAGGGAAGAATAAAAGACGTGCCAGTTAAATTCCTTAAAGGGATTGCAATGATTGATTTCTTCATCGTGGAGCCAAACCAAGGAAATATAGTGCTTGGAAGGGACTTCCTCCGAGCAGTTAAAGGCTTCATCGATATAGGTAAGGGACAAATCCGCTTGCGCGGGAAGGCAAAAGGTGTGTACCCCTTTCCTAGAAGGAACAAGAATGAACTTATTGAGGAACCATTTGAAACAATTTATAACTCCGATTATTATGATGATTATTGATTCCTCTATGCATTATGCCTAGCTTAAAGGCATAAAAGAAAGCACTTTTGGGAGGCAGCCCACATGAATAAAATTTTTGCTTTTGTTGTGTCTTGATGTTGTTTACTGCTGTAGCATCATCATTGTATCTTTGCTTTTCATATTTGTGCCAAGTATAGCCTCCGATTGCTAGAAAGTTCAAAAGTTGTGAGGTGCTGTCCAGGAAACAGATTCTGTCCTTGGATAGAAAAATTCGAATAAAATCACCAGATCATCTTTTTGGTCTGAATTTTTTCGACAGCATTCTCTATATAATTGTCTTTCGTGCGTCAGTTCTGAGTTTTTTTTATTTGAGTTGCAGAAGTATCCCGAACAGATCAATTACTGCCTGTTGTTCTGTTTTTCACAGATTCTGTCCTGTTTTGCCTTACCTTCACTTTGCAAATTAAGAACTTGCTTTTTCTTTGCAAAAACCTTTTGGCAATCTTGAGAAACAGTAGAACTTAAGGAATATCCTTATTTCCAGCAAGGTATAATTATTTTATTAAGGGTACTAACCTCGCTAATCAGATTATGATGAGTTGTGTATGAAGGGAGTTTTCAAGTGTGCGAGGGAAGATGATAAAAAGATTCAGGAGTGTCAAGCGCTCAAGCTTGGGGATGCCCCCGTGCACCCCCAAGAAATATTCAAGGAGACTCAAGCGTCTAAGCTTGGGGATGCCCCCGTGCATCCCCTTCTCCATCAACATTATCAGTTCGTCTTTCATTCCGCTATATTTTTATCACTTCATGTGTTATGTGCTATGCTTGGAGCGTCTTGCTTTTAGTTTTCTTTTTAGTTTTTCATAACGAGTCGGAACCCAGCATTCCTTTATGTGGGAGAGAAACACGCTCCACCTCTACCTAGAACATTACATAGAATTTTCATGTCTATCTATGTTGTGTGTGTTCTTTGTCTTTTAATAGCTACTATCATACTCTGCTCTTAGTATTCATGCTTATCTTTCCAAGAGCTTTTATTTAGTTGGTTGCTTGAACTCTCTTTAATTACCATGCTCACCTTATTAAGAGAGTTTGCTTCCGTTGCATGGGTTAATGTGTCTATGATAAAGATGCTACTTGCATGATGGTGCTAGTAGTTCAGGTTTTCTTTTGGTTAATCTCAAATAGCTGGGGGGTTCCCAATGTGTTATTGGAGTACCAACTTGGTTTGTTTGCCTATGATGTGGTATGGTTTAGTAATATCTTCCTTCGAGAATTTATTTTGATTGACTTGGCGTATGCTCAGCGGGTTCCACTATTAAGAAACCTATGGGAAGGATTAATGGTGTTATTATTGTTGCCAATAGGAATTATGTGCCCATAGATTTCATTGTTCTTGATATAGATTGCAATCCTTCATGTCCTATTATTCTTGGTAGACCTTTCCTTAGAACGATGGGTGAAATTATTGATATGAAGGAAGGAAATATTAGATTCACTTATGGAAAGGCATGGAATATTTTCCTAGAAAGAAAATCAAATTACCATATTAATCTATCATGAGAGCCACTTATGGATTGCCTTACAAAGATGGCAATACCTAAATCTATCTTGTATCGTGCCTAGCTAGGGGCGTAAAACGATAGCGCTTGTTGGGAGGCAACCAATTTTATATTTTTTGTTTTTGTTGCCGTTAGGGAATAAATATTGCATCTAGCCTCTGTTTAGATGTGGTTTCATGTTTTGTTTAGTGTTTGTGCCAAGTAGAACCTTTGGGAAGATGTGTGTGAAGTTTATGTGATCTTGTTGTGAAAAACAGAATCGTTAGCGCTCACTAGAATGGTCGTCAGATTTTACTGGAGCATGCTATTTAGTTTATTCTTTTTGCAGATGATTAATAGGAAAATTCCTCACATTTACCAATTTAGTTTGAATTTTTTTTGAGTTACATAAGTATGCGAAACCGGCAGATTACTACAGATTGTTCTGTTTTTGACAGATTCTGTTTTTCGTGTGTTGTTTGCTTATTTCAAAGCATCTATGAGTAATATTTGGAGGTATGAACCATAGAGAAGTTGGAATACAGTAGGTTTAACACCAATATAAACAAAGAATGAATTCATTGTAGTACCTTTGAGTAGTGGTTTGTTTTCTTATACTAACGGAGCTCACAAGAATTTTTGTCTAAGTTTTGTGTTGTGAAGTTTTCAAGTTTTGAGTATGGCTTTGATGGACTATGGAACAAAGAGTAGCGAAGGCCTAAGCTTGGGGGTGCCCATGGCACCCCAGGTAAAATTCAAGGATAGTCTAAAGCCTAAGCTTGGGGATGCCCGGGGAAGGCATCCCCTCTTTCATCTTCATCCATCAGTAACTATACTTGGAGCTATATTTTTATTCACCACATGATATGTGTTTTGCTTGGAGCGTCTTGTATAATTTGAGTCTTTGCTTGTTAGTTTGTCACAATCATATTTACTGGACACACCTATTTGAGAGAGTTAAATATGGCATAGGAATTGTTAGAACACTCTATGTGCTTCACTTATATCTTTTGAGTTTGAATAGTTTTTGCTCTAGTGCTTCACTTACATCTTTTAGAGCACGGTGGTGGTAATATTTTGTAGAAATTGTTGAACTCTCATGCTTCACTTATATCTATTTGAGAGTCTATTAAAACAGCATGGTAATGTGTTTAGGCTAATAAAACTAGTCTTCACATGATAGACATCCAATGTCAATGTAGTAAAAAAATCACACTAAGTGCATTGAATAGAATGAGATGTTGGATGCTTGATAATTGTTTTGAGATATGAGGATAGTGATATTAGAGTCATGCTAGTGGAGTTATTATGAAATTGAGAAATACTTGTGTTAAGGTTAGTGATTCCCGTATCATGTACGTATGGTGAACCGCTATGTGATGAAGTTAGAGCATGAGCTATTTGTAGAGTGCCAACCTTTGTGTGGAGGTCGGGGGCGCGCAATGGTTAACTCCTACCAAATTCCCCCCTGGAGCATGCGTTGATTGCTTTGTTTTGATGACTCGTAGATTTTTGCAATAAGTTTATGAGTTCTTATGATTAATGTTGAGTCATGGATTATACGCACTCTCGCCCTTCCACCATTGCTAGCCTCTCTTGTATCGCGCAACTTTTGCCGGCGCCATAAACCCACTATATATCCTTCCTCAAAACATCCACCATATTATTCCTCAAAACAGCCACCATACCTACCTATCATGGCATTTCCATAGTCATTCCGAGATATATTGCCATGCAACTTTCCACCGTTCCGTTCATGTGACACGCATCATATTGTCATATTGCCATGCACAATCATGTAGTTGACATCGTATTTGTGGCAAAGCCACCATGCATAATTTTTCATACATGTCACTCTTGATTCATTGCACATCCTGGTACACCGCCGGAGGCATTCATGTAGAGTCATACTTGTTGTAGTATCGAATTGTAATAAAAGTGTGATGATCATCATTATTAGATCATTGTCCCATGTGAGGAAAGGCCAATAAAAAAAGGAGATCGCCCAAAAAAATATAGAGAGGGGCTAATAAAAAAAAGGGAGAAAGCCCCTCCAAAAAAAGAGAGAGAAAAGAGAGAAGGGACAATTGCTACTATCTTTTTCCACACTTGTGCTTCAAAGTAGCACCGTGTTCTTCATGATAGAGAGTCTCATGTTTAGTTACTTTCACATACTAGTGGGAATTTTCATTATAGAACTTGGCTTGTATATTCCAACGATGGGCTTCCTCAAATGCCCTAGGTCTTCGTGAGCAAGCAAGTTGATGCACACCCACTAGATTCTTTTGTTGAGCTTTCATACATACTTAGCTCTAGTGCATCCGTTGCATGGCAATCCCTACTCACTCACATTGATATCTATTGATGGGCATCTCCATAGCCCGTTGATACGCCTAGTCGATGTGAGACTATCTCCCTCCTTTTTGTCTTCTCCACAACCACCTCTATTCCATCCATAGTGTTATGTCCATGGCCCACGCTCATGTATTGCGTGAAAGTTGAAAGGTTTGAAAAAATGGATTATGAAAACAAGTGCTTGGCTCAAATCGGGGTTGTGCATGATATGAATATTTTGTGTGATGAAGAGGGAGCATAGCCAGACTATATGATTTTGTAGGGATAACTTTCTTTAGCCATAGTATTTTGAGAAGACATGATTGATTTGTTAGTATGCTTGAAGTATTATTATTTCTTATGTCAATATAGACTTTTATCTTGAATCTTTCAGATCTGAACATTCATGTCACAATTAAGAGAATTACATTGAGAAACTATATTGGTTAGCATTCCACATCAAAAATTCATTCTTTATCATTTACCTACTCGAGGACGAGCAAAAATTAAGCTTGGGGATGCTTGATACGTCTCCAACGTATCTATAATTTTTGATTGTTCCATGCTATTATTTATGAAGTCTTGGATGTTTAATGGGCTTTATCATACACTTTTATATCATTTTTGGGACTAACCTACTAACCGAAAGGCCCAGTCCAGATTGTTGTTGTTTGCCTGTTTCAGGGTTGTGCAGAAAAAGAATATCAAACGGAGTCCAAACGGAATGAAACCTTCGCAAGAGATATTTTTGGAGAAAATGACGCACAGGGAACTTGAGAACCACGTCAGGGGAGCATCAAGGCGCCCACAAGGGTGGGGGCGCGCCCCCTGCCTCGTGGGGCCCCCCGAGCGTCCCCCGATGTACTCCTTCCTCCTATATAAGTATACGTACCCCGAAACCATCAGCAACAGAGAGAAAACCCTAATTCCACCGCCATAACCTTCTGTTCCCGTGAGATCCCATCTTGGAGCCTGTTCCGGAGCTCCACCGGAGGGGGATCCATCATGAAGTTCTTCTTCATCATCATCATCGCCCTCACCATGAGTTGTGAGTAGTTTACCACAGACCTTCGGGTCCATAGCTAGTATCTAGATGGCTTCTTCTCTCTCTCTCTGGATCTCAATACAAAGTTCTCCTCGGTCTTCGAGGAGATCTATTCGATGTAATCTCTTTTTGCGGTGTGTTTGTCGAGATCCGATGAATTGTGAGTTTATGATCAAGATTATCTATGAGAAATATTTGGTTCTTCTCTGAACTTTTTATGTGTGCTCATAATATCCTTGCAAGTCTCTTCGAATTATTGGTATGGTTTGGCCTACTAGATCTATAGTTCTTGCAATGGGATAAGTGCTTGGCTTTGGGTTCAATCTTGCGGTGTCCTTTCCTAGTGACAGTAGGTGCAGCAAGGCACGTATTGTATTGTTGCCATCGAGGATAAAAAGATGGGGTTTATATCATATTGCTTGATTTTATCCCGCTACATCATGTCATCTTGCTTAAGGCGTTACTCTGTTCTTATGAACTCAATACACTAGATGCATGCTGGATAGCGGTCGATGTGTGGAGTAATAGTAGTAGATGCCAGCAGGAGTCGGTCTACTTGTCTCGGACGTGATGCCTATATACAATGATCATGCCTAGATAGTCTCATAATTATACGCTTTTCTATCAATTGCTCGACAGTAATTTATTTACCCGCCGTAGAATATCGCTATCATGAGAGAAGCCACTAGAGAACACTATGGCCCCGTGGGTCTATTCTCAACATATCAATCTACATCTACTTTACTTTTATCGCTTTTATTTTCTGTTCTTATAAACCAAAATACCAAAAATATAAATTATCAACTCTATCAGATCTCACTTTTGTAAGTGATCGTAAAGGGATTGACAACCCCTTATCGCGTTGGCTGCGAAGTTCTTATTTGTTTGTGCAAGTGCGAGGAACTCGCGCGTGGTCTCCTACTGGATTGATACCTTGGTTCTCAAAAACTGAGGGAAATACTTATGCTACTATGCTGCATCTCCCTTTCCTCTTCGAGGGAATACAACGCAAGCTCGAGAAGTAGCAAGGCACAACGTGCTAACCAGGAAATTTTGCGAGGAATCAAACCCCGGCTTATGGTTCCCGTAAAATGGACTCCTGGTTGTTGGGTGGAAGAGCTTCCTTCGGTTCTTTGGAGCATCAAGACCATCCCCAACAGATCAATAGGCTACACGCCTTTCTTCATGGTTTATGGCATTGAGGCGGTTCTTCCAAGTGATATTCGTCATGACTCGCCTAGGGTGGCGGCTTATGTTGAAGCTGACAATGAGACAACACATCAAAACACTTTGGATGCTTTGAAAGAAGAATGTGATCTTGCAGCGGCTCGATCATCGATTTATCAGCAAGACCTACGTCGCTATGATAGCCGTAGAATTTGAAGCTGGACTTTCCAGGAGGGCGACTTAGTGCTCCGCTGATTCAAGATCAGACAGGCATGCATAAGCTTTCACCTCCTTGGGAGGGACCCTTTATGGTCAGCAAGAAACTCAATAACGGGTCTGTCGGGGAAACTGATCGCCCACGAACACCTATGGGACCGGAGCCCCTTTTCGGTACGGCAAGGGAGCGGAGGGAGCACGAAGAGCGGATCGAGGCGAGCACGCGGACAGTTTACCCAGGTTCGGGCCGCCCGGAGGCGTAAAACCCTACTCCTGCCTTGGTTTGTATTGCGTTCTTGGCTCGGGAGCGATGAGAGCTACAGTACTTGTCGCTAGCTACACCGAGCGTGAGAGTGATCGAAGATCGGAACCTCCTCTACGTTGCGCATGGGCCTCCTTTTATAGGTCAAAGGGGTCACCGACAGGTGGCAACGCAGATGAGGGTAAAAGTGTAAAAATGGTGGTAGTTGGAACAGTGTATGTACAGTGCTCTGTACCTAACCTTGACGGTGGGGGACAAGGGCATTGAATGCCCGTCGCCGTCGCCCCAAACAGTGCAAAAACGCGTCCGTCAGGGCGTCTCCGTTCGCCACGATGGTGGCCTCGTCATCGCGGCTTGCCACCGCGTACCCCAGGCTGCACAGCCTTCCACCACGTGCACCTGGAAGAGCCCCAGGGCGACGCGTGGCCGGATGAGCTGGAGCGTGGGCACGTAGTGGAAGCTTGCCGCGGCTTGCACCTTGCCGCGGTTGTTAACTTGTCGCGCCCGGCAGCTTGTCGCTCTCCGGGCCATGCCGGGGCGTGCGACGCGCCACGGCAAGTCTCCTGAAATGCCATGTTTGGCCTTCCTGGCAAGCTCCTCTTGCCAGGGTCTTGTACCTAAGAGGTGGTCTTGAGCCTTGAGTGGCCTTCCCGGCAAGCTCCTCTTGCCGGGGCCTTGTTTCTCTGACTTAGATACTTTGTTCTTGAATGGTTTCAAAGGAACCTCGGTGGGCCTTGGCGGACGCGCGTCAAGCCCTGCCACGGGACGCTGCTACTGCTCGTGCACAAGTTCGGGATACTAAGGTACCCCTACTTTAGTACACCGACAGGAGCCCCGGGCCTGGGCCACACACGGTGCCGAGCGCTGTTGGGCCAGGCCCAAAACAATGCACGGGCACACGCGGCCCACGACGCGCCGCATCCCACTCCGTATCCGCCGCGCCCCTCCCTAACGGCACGCGTCGATTGCGGCGTCGTGGGAGAGATCGTGGCTTGTTTCTTTAATGGAAAAAATGCGGAACGTCCCCCCTCCCCCCTTAAAAGCAGGGGAAACAGGGGCAGTTCCCTCCATTCGCCCACTTCTTCTTCATCCTCCAGAAACCCCCGCTGCTCCCCTCCCCCCGGAAGGTTGAAAGAGAGCAGCGCTCCGCCCTTCCTCCGCCGCCACCAGCATCCCCAGCGCCGTCGACTTTCCTCGCCGTCCCCGCCATGGCCCCGAAGGGTGACAAGGCGAAGGCCGCGAAGACCGCCAAGGCGCTGAAGCTAGCATCAATGCGGAAGAAAATGGTGGTCTTCCCGCCGAGGCTCGGCGCAGAGGAATTGAAGGAAAAAATTCTACCTCTTCTGGCCGAGGGAGACAAAAGCGCACCCGCGCACCAAGGTACTCCCCGCCGAGGCCTGCGAGATGTTTCCTGGAGGATATGCCTTTTTTGCTCTGTTCTTCCATTGTGGACTCTGCCCGCCGTATTCCGAATTCTTCTGCGATATTATGAATACCTACGGGTTTCATCTCCTTGATTTCACCCCAAACGTCGTCTTGACCATGGCCGTTTTCGCACATCTGTGCGAGAACTTTGTCGGAGTTTACCCCAACGTAGCCCTCTGCCGCCATTATTTTACTCCTCGAGTCGAGTCTGGGTCTCCTCTGTCCGGCGGGATTTCTTGGATATTTAGGCTTCATAAGAAAGAGGCATACTTGACTGGGGAACTCCGCGGCAAGTGGGAGGAGTGGAGGGCCAACTGGTGTTGGATCATGGAGGATGAACCCCAGCAGTTCACTTCCCGGCGCCAAGTTGCAATAGTGCGCGGCAATGACTGGAGTGATCTGGCCCCTGAGGACGACAAGCTGAAGATAGCCACCACTAGGATTCTTCACCTCCGGCAAGCCAGGCTCACTGTAGGGGCTGTCGGAGCAGATTTCCTTCGCCGCCGCATCGCTCCCTTGCAGGAGAGGAAAAGGCCTGCTTGGGAGTTTGGTAACGCGGCAGACTTTATGAGGCTGCGCCCGGGCCTCAACTACAATTTCATTGTCATGGAACTCAAAGGAATGCTCCGTGAGCTATTCAAGCACGACTCCAAACATCCAGAGTGGTTCGCATTGCTGCGGGGCGTAGTTCCGCTATGCAACAATTCGTCGCTCAGCGCTATCCGTGCGGCGATGCCATGGTGTGACTCCCATGGGATTGACCCCACTTGGAGGGAGCCTTCTGACGAAGCCGTGCAAACGTTCTTCAACAACTTGGTGGAGCAGCCAATCAATCCCGACGAGAAGAAAGGCCTCACCCGCGACACCACCGACGAGGAGATGGCTTATATTGCCAGCAGGTTGGAGGAGGCAGCTGCAGCCAGGGCCGCGGGCGAATTCGGATATACTTTGGAGGAGGCGGATGCAGCGGAGGCGGTAAGTCTGGCCGAGGAGGAAGAGCTCCTCAAAGTGATAAAGCCTGCCGGGCAACCCGCTGGGACGAGCGAGGCCGCCGAGCAAGGCACAGAGTCGAGTGAGCCCGCCGAGCAGGGCGCCGAATCAAGCGATTCTGCTGAAGACTCAGGCGGGTCGCTGAATCTCGACTCCTCTTCTTCGTCCTCGGGGAGTTCACCGCCACCGGCAAGCCCTCCGGCTCTAGCGATGAGGCGCCTCCGCAAAGCCGCAGACGTGGCGAGGCAGCCGGCGGGCCAGCAGCCGCAGCGCCGTCCGACACGCGCCACCGCGGCGGGCAAGGCCGCCAAGGGAATGCCCGCGCTTCAGCAGCGGCTGGAGGAGGGTCTTCCCGGGCTGGGGTCAACGCTCCTGCCGCCCCTCGGGCCTCGACGACAACTGGAGCGGGGTCTTCTCAGACCACCGTCCCCGCTCCCGCCAAGCGGCCGAGGGAGCCTACTCCTCCAGCTCCTCGCGCCGGGACGCGCGAGGTGGACTTTGATTTCTCCGTGCTCAGCTCCGACGAGGAGGAGGAAGAATAAGCACTGTCAACTCTTGTTTCCTTCGATTTGCTCTTGTCTTGAATCTTCTTTGCCTGATTCTGATCTTGTTTTTCTTCCAGGACCCTGGCCCAGAGGGTGACGAAGAGGGCCAAGATCCCGGTGGTCGGTCTTGAGGACGAGCCCGTCGCAGCGGCAGGGGATGCGCTAGCGACAAGCTTGCCGGACCAGGCAACTGCTCCTCAGAGGAGCCCCCAACGCAGCCCCCAGCGTAAGTCTTCTGTTCACTTCTTCGCTTGTCGGGCGCGCGTGGGCTTCTTATCCTTGTTAACGTCTTGTTTGTTTGTTGACTTGTGCAGAAGCAGAGCAGCAGCCTCAGGAGCGCCAAGAGACTGCTCCCGACGAGCCGCACGTCTCGATCTCTCCGCCAAGGAGGGGCTCCCCGGCGAGGGAGAATACTCCGCCAAGGGCGGGTACTCCGCCAAGGGCGAGTACCCCGCCAAGGGCGAGCACCCCGCCAAGGGTGGGGACTCCGCCAAGGGAAGGCGCCAGCGGCCCTCCGCCGGCGGGGGCCACCACCACGCCGCTGAGGGAGAACTCCCCGGCAAGGAACCCCGTCGAAGACGAGGCCCGCGCAGGTAACCCTTGGACTTTTCCTCTCTTGAATTTTTCTTTTTGGATATTTGCTTGACAATTATTTTCTTCTTTCTTCTGATTTTTATTGTCTTCAGATCCGCCCACCGCAGAGCCGATGGAGACGGAGGCCGCCACTAAGGAGGACGCGCGCGGCAATACTGGTGATGCCGCGGCTACCGAAGAGGCGATCGGCACCGACGAGCCCCCAGTCGAAGAGGCAGCCAAGGCCGCCGACGCGGCAGCTGAGGAGGGGACCGGCGATCGCACTGACGGCCCTAAGGCCGCAGGAGCGTCAGACGCTGCGCCGACCGCTGACCCTGCTGCTGCCGTGGCCGAAACTGGCGCCTACCTGGAGACTGGAAACGGGGTCTTCATTCAGCTTCCGTGGGCATCCACGTCAAGGGCGCCCGCGGAGGGAGAGGTCTTCGATGGGGAAGTCCTCGCCTCCGCCGGGCTAAAGTTTGTCGACGCGCCCGACAGCAGTAGCGAGCCCGAGGAGGAGCAGCTTCTGCGGAGGCTCCTGGCCCTGTACCGCGCCAGGCAGGCCAAGCTGGAGTCCCGAGAGGCTCTGGCCGCCAAGGCGGGCGTCGACTTGGAGAAGCGCGCCGAAGAGCTCCGGGCCGCCAACCAGGCGGCCCTCCGATCCTTGGCGGAGGAGCGGGAGGAGCTCGCCGAGGCGCATCAGGCGTTCATACTTGAGAAGGCCGAAGCAGAGGAGCAGCAACGGCTCGCCGTCGAGGAGCTGTCCCGGTGGGAAGGAGAACTGACGCAGCGGAAGGTCGACCTCGACAGCCACGAGGACGACCTTGCCGCGCGCAAACAGTCCCTTGGCGGAGCTCTGCAGGAGGCGAAGGACGCCGCGGCAGCTGCTGAGACCGCCAAGAGAGACTTGGAGGCGAGGGTGGCGCAACTGGAGATCCACCTGAAAGCGAGCGAGGAGAAGGTTGCTGCGCTCGTGTCGGAGAGGGAGAAGGACGCCCACAGCCACTCCGAGCTGCAGGTCCGTCTCTCCGACAAGGGCAAGGAGCTCGCCATCGCCAAGGATTCTGTTGCAGACTTGGAGTTGAAGCTGTCCACCCTCACCGCATCACTTGACAGCGCCAGAAATCGGGAGACGAAACTGAAGGAGGACCTCAGGGCTGAGAGGGCACTGCTGGACAGCGCCGCCCTCTCCCAAAACAACTTCAGGCTGACGGTGGAGCACTGGACCGAGGGGCTTGTCGCCGCCGCCGCCGATATCGACAGGGAGTTAGCGGGGCTGGGGACGGAGCACCTCGGGTACTCCACCGACGAGAATCTCCCTCACAGCGCCAAGCTAAGCTTGTTCTTCAGGGGAGTGGCACCGGCCCTTGAGCAGCTCCGGGAAAGGATCCCCACGCAGCTGGCGAACGAGGCGCGCAGGCTCTGCACGAGCGTCTTGGAGAAGGTGTTGATGAAGATCATCTTCCGCAACCCGGGGCTCAACCTTAACAACGTTCTCCGGACCTTGCCGCCCGACGCCGACCAGGAGACGCTCAAGGCCCTTGTCGCACCTATTGTGGCCAAGGTGGGCAAGATCAAGAGAGTCGACGGCGACCGCGCAGACTAGGCTGTTTTCCTTTGTTGCTGCCAATTATGTTATGGACAAAAATCTATTAGTGCTGCAACAAGTTGCTTTGTAATATAACTCTATTTTGGGTAGTTAATGCAATGTTATTTCCTTTACTTGACTTCCTTGCTTTGTATGCTTTTACCCTAGCTTTTAGGGAACTTGCCGGCGAAGGGACCCTTGCCGCGAGCGCTGAGTGCGGAACTTCAGCAGCATGCTGGCAATGCCGCTACCGGCAAGAAACCTCGCCGCAGCTAGTCGCAGCGCACTTAGCTTGTTGAGCGAACTCGAAAACGAAGTAAGGGCGCGACACTTGTTGCAGCACACTTAAGCCGTTGAGCGTGCTCGAAACAAAGTAAGGGCGCGGCTAGCCACGAGTAGTTTCCTCCGCGCACAGGTTTTCCATACAAAGTGCGGTCGTTCAAGGAAGATAACTTTAAAATTTAAAAATTTGAATGCTCAAACTTTGGCAACTTAGCTTTCGTGTCGTCTGCTTCCCGGCAAGGCGAGGCTTTCTTGAACGGCACTTGGTCCATACCACTGTCTCCTTCCCCCCCGGCAAACTTGTGCGCGAGGAAATCTTCTTCTGAGTGAAAAAGAGAAAGGGAGGAAATATAGATATGGAGCCTTAGCGGCTCGTTATCGCTTACCGGAGATGCGTGCTGCACAAAGTGTCAGATAGTACATGCAAGAAAAATATGAAGGCATGAAACGACAAGTTGTGCGAGGCACATAAGTTTTACTGATGCACGGGGTCTGCGCCCGGCTTTGTACAAAGGTTTACATGCAACAGCGGCAAGACTTGTACAAAAGGTGGTTGCCGGAGCGGATCACGGCAACCGCGCCTTATGGGTGAAACTTGCGAAGGTGCTCAATGTTCCAGGAGTTGCTCACCGGTAAGCCCTCTTCGGTCTCAAGGCGGACAGCGTCGGGCCTTGTGACTTGTCTCACCCGATAAGGGCCTTCCCACTTCGGCGTCAACTTGTTGGAATTCTTGGCGGACTGAACGCGCCGAAGAACAAGGTCGCCTTCCTCGAGACTTCTGGCTTTAACTTTGCGGCTATGGTAGCGGCGCAAAGCTTGCTGATATCGAGCAGCTCGTACAGTAGCCTGAAGACGGTCCTCCTCAAGGAGCAGTGCGTCATCTTGCCGCAACTGCTCTTTATCGAGCTCATCGTAAGCGAGCACTCGAGGCGACCGGTATACGAGTTCCGTGGGGAGAACTGCCTTTGCTCCATAGACAAGAGCAAAGGGTGTCTGTCCAGTGGCTCGATTTGGTGTCGTCCTGATTGACCAAAGAGCCGCCGGCAACTCCTCGATCCAGTTTCTTCCGCACTTGTGCAGCCTGTCGAAAGTTCTTGTCTCGAGTCCGCGCAGCACTTCAGCGTTTGCCCTCTCCGCTTGACCGTTGCTCCTCGGGTGAGCAACAGAAGCGAAGCAGACCTTGGCGCCAAGGTCTTGGACGTATTGCATGAAGGTGCGGCTTGTGAATTGTGTGCCGTTGTCGGTGATGATCCTGTTAGGGATTCCGAAATGGCAGACAATTGACCTGAAGAACTTGACTGCTGACTATGCGGTCACCTTCCTCACTGGTTCCACTTCTGGCCACTTTGTGAACTTGTCGATGGCAACGTACAAGTACTCAAAGCCAACGGCTGCGCGGGGAAAAGGGACGAGGATGTCGAGCCCCCAGACCGAAAATGGCCAGGATAAAGGGATCGTCTGGAGAGCTTGAGCTGGCTGATGTATTTGCTTGGCATGGAACTGGCACGCTTCACACTTGGTTACTTGTGCAGTTGCATCCTGGAGGGCTTCTGGCCAAAAGAAACCTTGCCGGAACGCCTTGCCGGCAAGTGCTCTTGCGCCAATGTGGTGGCCACATATGCCTCCATGTATCTCTGCCAATAGCTTTTGCCCATCTTCCCGGGGAATGCACTTCAATCTAACACCGTTGAGTCTTCTTCTGTACAGTTCATCGCCGACAAACTGATACATACTTGACTGTCGGGTTATTTTTTCTGCTTCTTCTGGCTCTTCGGGAAGTTCTCCAGTTTGAAGAAAACGGACAATTTGCTGCGCCCATGCTGGAGCCTGAGGCTCAACAGCAAGGACTAAAGGCATCAGTGCTGGTGCGGGAACGTCAGCTTCTACGGCCAGAACCTATGGCTCGGCCGGAGCTGGACGTTCCCCGGCAAGCTTGCCGGGGCAAAACTTGTCGGGAACGCCTGCTTCAACTGTACGAACCCTAGGGTCCGCAGGAGCAGACTGTTCCTCAGCAACTTTGTCGTTGATCTTGGGGATCTTGGCGGCGACTTCGGGAAGTTCTGCCGGCAAGTAGTCATCGGAGACCAACTTTCTCTTCTTACTCTGTCCAATTGATGGTGTAACGGATGATTGAGTTAACTTGAGCACAAAGATCCCTGGTTCCACAGGTAGCTTTAGTGCAGCACACTTTGACAGGCCGTCTGCGACGTCATTTTGAGCTCTTGGAACATGCTCCATCTGTAGGCCTTCAAAGTGCTCTTCAAGCTTTCTCACTTCGTCGACGTAAGCTTCCATCAATGGACTCTGGTAGCTCTTGTTTACTTGGCGGACAACCAACTGCGAATCACCTCGCACAACCAGCTTCTTGATCCCAAGCTCTGCTGCGATTCTGAGACCGGCAAGCAAACCTTCATACTCTGCAGTATTGTTTGTTGCTTGCTCCTTGGGAAAGTGCATTTGGACGACGTACTTGAGGTGTTCTCCGGTGGGTGCGATAAGCAGCACACCAGCGCCGGCGCCTTGCAGCGAGAAGGCACCATCAAAGTACATTATCCATTCTTTGCTTGCTTCTTTGACGGGGATGCTTGTCTCTGGAATTTCTTCGCCTGGCGTTGGTGTCCATTCTGCTATGAACTCTGCCAATGCTCTGCTCTGGATAGTAGAAGTACTTTCAAACTTGAGGCCAAAGCTTGACAGCTCCAGTGCCCACTCGACAATCCTGCCTGTTGCTTCTGGATTTTGCAATATCCTTTTCAGCGGAAAGCGAGTGACCACCGTTATCTCATGTGCTTGGAAGTAATGGCGCAGCTTTCTCGAGGCCATGAGGAGGCCGAAGAGCAGCTTATGCACCCCAGAGTATCTTGACCTAGCCCCCTGCAAGAGGGAACTGACAAAATAAACTGGGCGCTGCACCATCTTCTTCCGCACCTCTTCTTGCATCTACGCAGACTCATCCTTGTCGGGGCCAGAGCTTGTCGGGGAAGCCCCCTGCTTGTCGCCGGACGTACTTGCCGGGGCTGTGGGTTCCTCATCTGCCTCCCTTTCCGCTACCAACGCAGCACTGACCACTTGATTGGTTGCCGCCAAGTACAGCAGCAACTTCTCTTGTGGCCTAGGTGCAACAAGTATTGGAGTGGAGGACAGGTACCTTTTCAAATCTTGCAGCGCTGCCTCCGCTTCCGGAGTCCATTTCATTGGACTTGCCTTTTTCAAGATTTTGAAAAACAGCAGGGCGCGTTCTGCGGACTTAGAAATGAACCTGCTGAGAGCAGTCACGCAGCCGGCAAGCCTTCTCACATCCTTGACGCGCTTCGGAGCTTCAATCTGCTCGATGGCTTTGATCTTGTCGGGGTTGGCTTCAATCCCCCTCTGGGACACAAAGAACCCAAGAAGCTTGCCGGAGGGGACTCCGAACGCGCACTTCTCGGGGTTGAGCTTGAGTTGTATCTTGCGCAGATTCGCAAAGGTTTTATCTAGATCCTGAATCAGAGTATCCTTGTCCTTGCTCTTGACCACTATATCATCCATGTAAGCTTCTACATTCCTGTGTATTTGCGGCTCAAAAGCAGTGTGGACTACCCTTGCAAACGTTGAACCGGCATTCTTCAATCCAAAGGGCATGCGTATGAAGCAGTAAGTGCCACATGGAGTAATGAACGCGGTCTTCTCTTCATCTTCTTCAGCCATAAATATCTGGTGGTATCCGGAGTATGCATCAAGAAATGAAAGCAACTCACATCCAGCCGTGGAGTCAACAATCTGGTCAATGCGCGGCAAGGGAAATGGATCTTTGGGACAAGCTTTATTCACATCAGTGAAGTCTATACAAAGCCTCCACTTCCCATTCGCTTTGCGCACGACAACAGGGTTGGCCAGCCACGTGGGATGAAGTACACCTCTGACAAGGCCTGCCACTTCCAGCTTCTTGATTTCTTCAGCGATAAACTCTTGACGCTCCACCGCTTGCTTCCTGACCTTCTGCTTGACGGGCCGCGCGTGAGGACAAACGGCAAGCTTGTGCTCAATCACTTTCCTGGGAACACCAGGGATGTCAGACGGTTGCCATGCAAACACGTCGACATTCGCCCGCAGGAAAGCAACGAGCGCGCTTTCCTATTTAGGATCGAGCGTGGCACTGATGGTGAAAGTACCACCAGTGTCGTCCTCCTTGGCGGACACCTTCTTGGTTGCAGGTGGAGCTGCCATTCCCTTCTTGCACTTGCCGGTGGAGCTCGATGGTGCGTCATCGATGGCAGTGCAGCACTCCGAGGAGGTGCGTTTGCCGGAGTGGGCCCCAGAGCCCTTGCCGGACTTGGTCTTGTTCTTCCCCCCGGGAGCTTCAGCGGCAAGTGCCTTGCTGTCCATTGCGGCTGCTGCGTCCCGGTAAATCTTGTCGGCACAGATAAGCGCGTCCTTCTTGTCGCCGGGGACAGAGATGACGCTTATCGGGCCTGGCATCTTGAGCATGTTGTAGGCGTAATGAGAGGCTGCCATGAACTTGGCGAGCGCCGGACGGCCAAGTATCCCATTGTATGGCAATGGGATATCGGCAACGTCAAAGGTGATCCTCTCAGTCCTGAAATTCAGCTCTCCGCCAAAAGTCACTGGCAGCGTGATCTTCCCCTTCGGCTTGCTCCTTCCCGGGTTGATCCCTTGGAACGTGCCGATTTCCTCAAGCTCGCTGTCGGGGATCTGTAGTTTCCGGACCACAGCAGAGGAGATCAGATTCAGGCCGACCCCGCCGTCAACCTGCATCTTGGCGACCTTGAGGTTGCGGATGGTTGGTGAAACCAACATCGGCAAACACCCGACCGCAGTTGTGCGGTCAGGGTGGTCCTCAATGTCGAAGATGATGGGCGTGCTGGACCACTTCAAAAGTTTGCGCGACTCGACGGGCGGTTCCGCTGCATTAACTTCCCGCACCCATTGTTTGAGTTGGCGGTGTGAAGTATGCAGAGAGGCACCTCCGTCGACGCACAGAACTTCCGTGGCCTTCTGGAACTCCTGCTCGCTGTTGTCTCCGTCCTCCATGTCTTCGTCGTCGTCTTCGTCTTCGTCCTTGTCGTGGCCGCGGGGAGGTCTATCTCCTTGCTGCTGCTTGGCCTTGCCGCGGCGTCCTCCCCGGCCATTGAATGGCCGCTTCTTGCCGGACTCTCCTCCACCTCCCTGGGCCTTCTCCTTGTCGCGTCGCTCGTACTCAGCCTTCTGCTGCTCGACGAGGTACTCGACCCTTTTGCAGTTCTGGAGATCGTGGCCCTTGGTGCGGTGGATCTTGCAGTACTGCTTGTCGGAGCCGTCCTGCTTGTCGGCGGCCGCTACGGTGGTAGCTTCCTTGCCGGAGCCACCAGCCTGAGCTTTCTTGGCGCCAGCCTCCTTGCCGGACTGCTCAACGACCAGTACTTCCTTGTTCTTCTTTTTCTTGTTGTTCCGCCGCCGGTTCTTCCTTGCCGGGGCGGCATCCTCACTATCCGTCCCTCCTGCTCCAGTATCCTCTCCGGGGAGTCTCATCCCCTCTTCAGCGCGCGCGCACTTGTCGGCCAGGGCATAAAGCTCGCTGACGTCTCGGATCTTGCACATCACCATTTCCTCCCTCATCCTGCGGTTACGCACGTTCTGGTGGAACGCGCTGATAACTGCGGCAGGGTGGATGTCCGGGATGTTGTGCTGGACGCGGCTGAATCTCTGGATGTACTTTCGCAGGGACTCTCCTTCCTTCTGGGCGAGTATATGAAGGTCGCTCTCCTGGCCATGGGGCTTGTGGCCACCCGTGAAGGCGCCGACAAACTGATGGCACAGGTCGGCCCAAGAAGAGATGGAGTTTTCCGGCAAGTGCCTGAGCCAAGATCTGATGTTCGGCTTGAGCACGAGCGGGAAGTAGTTTGCCAGTATCTTCTCGCCTCGTCCCCCGGCAGCCTGCACCGCAATGGTGTAGATGCTGAGGAACTCTGACGGATGAGTCTTGCCGTCGTACTTCTCGGGTACGTCGGGCTTGAAGTTCTTCATGCTGGGCCACTGGACTTGCCGCAGCTCACGGGTGAACGCAAGGCAACCCGTCGCGTACGGCAAGTCGCCTGGTTCTCCGGGCGCGTGCATGTCGACAGCGGGCCCAGCGCGCTGGTCGGGCTGTCGTCGCGCTTCTCTTCGACGCTCGATGCGGGTTCGAATGTCCTCTTGTCGTCTGTCATCAAGGACTTGGCGTTGATCGCGGCGAGCTTGCGGATCCGACGACGCCGTGGAGTCGTCGTCGATGTTGATCCGGCGAGTCGGCGATTTCGGCCTTCGGGGCGGGGAGTGCACGGTAGTTGCACCCCCGGCGGTCTTGTCGCCATCAGCCCGCGCCTGGCTGACTTGCCGCGGCCGCGACGTCGTCGGCTGCTGCGGCGTGTCGTTGTTGGCGAAGGCGATGAGGCTTTGGATGGTGGCCCTCCAGTCTTCGGCCTTGTCTGCCGCTAGAGGGAAATCGAGGAGCAGCTGAGCTCGAGCTAGAGCTTCTGCTGGAGTGGAGGGGAGAGGTGGCGAGCGGTGCGAGGAGCGAGATATGCTCGGACTTCTAACTGCGTTAGAAGGAGCAGGGTCTCGTCCCGGCGACCGCGCCTTGCTCGTGCCAGCACGTTGGCCTTGAGCGTCCCGCGACCCACCAACTTGACCTTGGCCCAGCAAGCGGATGGTACTTTGTGTACCACGTCGCTGCCAGTCCGGCACCTCCTGAGAGGGGCGCGGTGCGTGCACGGACGCCGAGGTCTTGGAATGCGCCCGGTCGTCCGTCTTGTCCTTGGACTTGGCGACGCCGTGAGTTTCCTCGCCGGCGTCCTCCCTTCCGCCCGCGTCTACCCCACCAGCCGTTGGCTCCGGCGGTGGTGGGATCAACGCGGACGGGCCTGCTACCTCCGAAGCCTTCTTCTTCGGCGGCAAGTCGATGAAGTTGATGAAGTTGCGGAAGATTTCGCCCGCGTGAACGCCGGATCAGGTTCGCACAACCTCGACGCCCCCTACCTGGCGCGCCAAAGATGTCGGGGAAACTGATCGCCCACGAACACCTATGGGACCGGAGCCCCTTTTCGGTACGGCAAGGGAGCGGAGGGTGCACGAAGAGCGGATCGAGGCGAGCACGCGGGCAGTTTACCCAGGTTCGGGCCGCACGGAGGCGTAAAACCCTACTCCTGCCTTGGTTTGTATTGCGTTCTTGGCTCGGGAGCGATGAGAGCTACAGTACTTGTCGCTAGCTACACCGAGCGTGAGAGTGATCGAAGATCGGAACCTCCTCTACGTTGCGCATGGGCCTTCTTTTATAGGTCAAAGGGGTCACCGACAGGTGGCAACGCAGATGAGGGTAAAAGTGTAAAAATGGTGGTAGTTGGAACAGTGTATGTACAATGCTCTGTACCTAACCCTGACGGTGGGGGACAAGGGCATTGAATGCCCGTCGCCCCAAACAGTGTAAAAAAGCGTCCGTCAGGGCGTCTCCGTTCGCCACGATGGTGGCCTCGTCATCGCGGCTTGCCACCGCGTACCCCAGGCTGCACAGCCTTCCGCCACATGCACCTGGAAGAGCCCCAGGGCGACGCGTGGCCGGATGAGCTGGAGCGTGGGCACGTAGTGGAAGCTTGACGCGGCTTGCACCTTGCCGCGGTTGTTAACTTGTCGCGCCCGGCAGCTTGTCGCTCTCCGGGCCTTGCCGGGGCGTGCGACGCGCCACGGCAAGTCTCCTGAAATGCCATGTTTGGCCTTCCTGGCAAGCTCCTCTTGCCAGGGTCTTGTACCTAAGAGGTGGTCTTGAGCCTTGAGTGGCCTTCCCGGCAAGCTCCTCTTGCCGGGGCCTTGTTTCTCTGACTTAGATACTTTGTTCTTGAATGGTTTCAAAGGAACCTCGGTGGGCCTTGGCGGACGCGCGTCAAGCCCTGCCACGGGACGCTGCTACTGCCCGTGCACAAGTTCGGGATACTAAGGTACCCCTACTTTAGTACACCGACAGGAGCCCCCGGGCCTGGGCCACACACGGTGCCGAGCGCTGTTGGGCCAGGCCCAAAACAGTGCACGGGCACACGCGGCCCACGACGCGCCGCATCCCACTCCGTATCCGCCGCGCCCCTCCCTAACGGCACGCGTCGATTGCGGCGTCGTGGGAGAGATCGTGGCTTGTTTCTTTAATGGAAAAAAATGCGGAACGTCCCCCCCTCCCCCCTTAAAAGCAGGGGAAACAGGGGCAGTTCCCTCCATTCGCCCACTTCTTCTTCATCCTCCAGAAACCCCCGCTGCTCCCCTCCCCCCGAAGGTTGAAAGAGAGCAGCGCTCCGCCCTTCCTCCGCCGCCACCAGCATCCCCATCGTCGTCGACTTTCCTCGCCGTCCCCGCCATGGCCCCGAAGGGCGACAAGGCGAAGGCCGCGAAGACCGCCAAGGCGCTGAAGATAGCATCAATGCGGAAGAAAATGGTGGTCTTCCCGCCGAGGCTCTGCGCGGAGGAATTGAAGGAAAAATTCTACCTCTTCTGGTCGAGTGAGACAAAAGCGCACCCGCGCACCAAGGTACTCCCCGCCGAGGCCTGCGAGATGTTTCCTGGAGGATATGCCTTTTTTGCTCTGTTCTTCCATTGTGGACTCTGCCCGCCGTATTCTGAATTCTTCTGTGATATTATGAATACCTACGGGTTTCATCTCCTTGATTTCACCCCAAACGCCGTCTTGACCATGGCCGTTTTCGCACATCTGTGCGAGAACTTTGTCGGAGTTTACCCCAACATAGCCCTCTGCCGCCATTATTTTACGCCTCGAGTCGAGTCTGGGTCTCCTCTGTCCGGCGGAATTTCTTAGATATTTAGGCTTCATAAGAAAGAGGCATACTTGACTGGGGAACTCCGCGGCAAGTGGGAGGAGTGGAGGGCCAACTGGTGTTGGATCATGGAGGATGAACCCCAGCAGTTCACTTCCCGGCGCCAAGTTGCAATAGTGCGTGGCAATGACTGGAGTGATCTGGCCCCTGAGGACGACAAGCTGAAGATAGCCACCACTAGGATTCTTCGCCTCCGGCAAGCCAGGCTCACTGTAGGGGCTGTCGGAGCAGATTTCCTTCGCCGCCGCATCGCTCCCTTGCAGGAGAGGAAAAGGCCTGCTTGGGAGTTTGGTAACGCGGCAGACTTTATGAGGCTGCGCCCGGGCCTCAACTACAATTTCACTGTCATGGAACTCAAAGGAATGCTCCGTGAGCTATTCAAGCACGACTCCAAACATCCAGAGTGGTTCGCATTGCCGCGGGGCGTAGTTCCGCTATGCAACAATTATCAGAACTGTACTGCTGGGGGTCGTTGGACTCACCCGAATATTCGCACATTAAACTCCGTCGGCGGCTTAAGGGGATGATTCTCCATGCAATCCACCACCAAGTTAGGTCAACCACTGTTAAGCCATTTGCAAGTAAGGATCTTAATTTTGGATAAGCCGGGGAGGCTTCAGCATGCTCTTCTGGAATAATTTTGCTGGGCAACTCCAAATCCATAGGAAGGCGATCAATTATGTAACCCGGCAGAGGATTCTCATTAGCCGGGGCAGTATTTTTTGCAATAAAACCAAGTCTTGATCCATCCCTTAGTGCGGCTGTTTAGACTGCCAGGAGGGAAACCGCAATCTTGGCGTCTTTGGATTGAAACCCCACCGAGTTCTAGGCTCGGGCCATCTGCACATCATGTTTGGCGGTTTATATAAAAGAGCTCCTTGAAGAGGGAGATGGTGGGCTCCATTTGCAAGTATACCTCACACAAAATCTGAAAATTACAGATATTGGATATGGGGCCTAAGTCTTGAGGATGAAGGTTAAAGTAGTTCAATACATCCCGGAAGAATTTTGACCCGGGCGGTGTAAAGTCTCTAAGGATATGATCGGTAAAAACCACAACTTCTCCTTCGCTGGGTTTAGGAACATCATCCCCTTGGCCGGCTCGCCAGCCAGTTTCTTCCTTGGATGCCAGAAGGCCTTGATCTTGATAATCTTTGAGGATGAGTTCGGAAACTTGGGATGGTACCCAATTACAAATGGTGACCTTGGACCTATTGAGTCACCTAATATAGCAGAAAGTTGTGGAAATTAAATGGCGGGTTATTCAGGAAATAATGACTCGTCACTACGACAATAAGAGTAATGCAGCATAACGGATAAGTCGCCTTAAAATGGTGAACTAGCTCCGGCTTAGCAACAGAGATCATTTCTAAGCGTCTGTTAAATTATGATATGAGGATAAGTCGCCCAAGATTCAAGGGCGAGTTTAATAGAAAGTTGGGGATTGCCAAATTTTCGCTAAGTGTGGCATAAATAAGCTTCAACTAAATTAGCTATAATTTTGGATCTACGAGCAGTTTCAAAAAGGGAAAATAATTGCTAAACCTAATGGTAGCGATGGAACTATTGATGAACTGCTCACAGATTTCGGGGAAAGCATAGCCTATTCAGGTGCAAGACTGGTATTAAAACTACTACTGCAGTATTTCTATGGCCATCTCAGATCAAATATCAGATCTGCTCGCGATTGTATGTAAAAGAACGGACTAACGCCGACGAACTTTATGAACTTCGGTGAGATAATGTAAATCTAAAGAAGGAGGAATCAAGTACATGTATGTATTTGCCGAGAGCGGAGATAAGCCGCTGGCCTCCGGCGAAAGCAGAGCAATACTGTAGTCCCGAAGCAGGGCGGTTGGCCAAGGTCGACGGGCGCGGCGGGGCTCCAGTTGCAGAAGGGCTTCGAGAGGAAGAAATCGAAGCGGAGGAGACGATATAAAAAGTGAAAAAGTGGTCCCCTGTGCGAATTTATAAAGCAAAACAACAATAAATGGCAGGTGCGGGAGCTGAGGAGGCGTAGTAACTTTTGCAACAAAAAAGACGCGTCGATTTTTGGGATAAGTGGAGTTTACAAAGATTGTTATGACGTCATGAGGATTCCCCCAAAATTGTGGAGGTGACATCATCATTTCATATGGTGGGTTGTGAAGTTTCTCAAGCTAAGATAAGTTTCAGAACGAAGACTCACCGGACTAATGAAGTGAAGATTGACACGAACTTGTTCATGTCAATATGTGGCCTAATGTTGGGGATATAACCCCACGGTATAACCCGCCATGTAAAGGCTGGGTTACGTGTTACCGGCGACTCTTCTTCAGATGGGCTAGAGCGATCAGAACGCATGACCAGAAAGGCGCCTCGCAAGATGGGCCGGCTTAGGGCCTGAAGACAAAAGGTGGCGCGGAGGTATAAGCCGCCATATGGTGTCTTGTCATAGAAGGCAAGGCGACTTAGAGATAGGCTCGGTCACGAACCGTGACCTGACCCGAACTCTTGTAAGTCGGAGGCTTCGACCTGTATATAAAGGTGAGTCCCCGGCACAGATAAGATAAGTTACAATCAATCAATAGCTATATCAAGCGAATCCTGTCCCTTGTAATCGATACACAAGCAATAAGCAGAAAAACATGAGTAGGCTTTTACCTCTGCCAGGAGGGGGTGGGGGCGAACCTGGGTAAATTTGTGTCTCTCGTCCCACTCAGCCCCGACAAAGCTAGTCACCGTTGCGATGACCTCACGTCTAAGTCCTCGCACTAGGACATCTATCGTGACAAAACCACGACAATGAGGGTGCACTAGAATATGATGGTGACATCTACATGAACTCGAAACTTCTCTAAGAAGTCACGCCTTGCCCCGCAAGGGATAAGCTGAGCAGAATTGAAATAAAGAACTAACTAGTTAGACAATTTTGGACAGAACCGTATACATCATATATGAAACTCGATAAGAACATGTTCAATTTAAACATACCACCACAGTGAGGAAGTCATTCGACAGATCTATGAAGAATTTCTAACCCCTTTAGCATCTCACTGAACCACATGTCCTACACGAGGCATCCATTCATTGTTTTTATCAAGTTGAGAAAAATAAGCATACATAACAGATGCATAGATACAGTGCAACATAAGCAATTAGTACGAACTAGCGCTACCCGGCAATCTTGATATTAACACATACTTGTAATTAAACAGTTCTACAAACCATGGGTAGTTCAAACATAAAACATGCATATATAAAGTTAAGCAGTTCATATAAAATAGGTAGCGTGCTAAGCTAGTGGCGAGAGGGACCGGCCTCGTGGTCGTGCCTAGTGAACCTACGATGCCACCTCCGTTGGCCATCCTCCTCACGCTCCAAGGCATCCCATTCTATGGTTTCCTCGTGTCTAGCCACCCGAAGGAACAAATAGTTGACCACATAGGAATTTCAAAAAAAAAAAAAGAGGAATCTAAGATGATAATCCCTTGATTCTTGACGGTGCCAAACTATTTGTTTTGTGCCCACGAGTTCTATCTTCCAGGCTTTCTAGAGGCCCGTTTTACTTTTGTTGTTCCAAGCGTGGCTCAAACAGATCCATCTAGTCTTTGGTCCAAATGGTTTATCCCAATCTATACAATAACCATTTGAAAACCTCCAAGTGGTCGTTCTTATCCTCCTCCTCGGCAACGAGCCAGGCAGAGGCAGGTCCAAGTCCACCCCACGAATTTGAATTTCGCCTCCCCGATACTACGAGTCCCAAACCAAACCCTCGAGAATATCCCCGCGCTCCGTTTGATCCGTGCCGCGATACTTCCCAGGGCCAGAAATGAAATGAAATGAAATCCCGAGACTGCCCCTGCACCGGCCCGTGCTCCCTTTTTCCCTTTTAGCCCCCGCCCCCTCCGCCACTCGTCCTCCGGCTTCCACCGCAACCCCACAACCGCACGCCACCAACACCCGCCGCATCCACCCGCCCACCGACGAACGACGAAACCCTAACCCTAGCCTCCCCCTTCCCCCGCCGCACCCGCCGCCGCGCTCCCATGGCGGGGCGCCGAGCCTGAGCGCCCCCGATCGCGCGCGAGGATGGATTGACCCCGGACACGAGGCATGGGGCCCAACCCTAGCCTGGACATGCTGGCCGCCGCGGCGGGGATGGAGTCGGCGGCCGCGGCGGCGGCGGAGGCGGCGCCGAGGGGCCGCGTGGTGCGGATCATCGTGCACGACGCCGACGCCACCGACTCCTCCTCCAGCGAGGACGAGTCGGCGCCGCCGCCGCTGGCCCCGATGCCGACCACCAAGGAGGAGCGCCGGAGGGAGCGGAAGAAGCGCCGCCGCGTCATGGAGGCCGGGAGGAGGGACGACTCGGGCCCGCCGCCGCCGCCTACGTCCGGCGGGGCGCGCCCCCCCTCGGTGCGCTACCGCGGCGTGCGCCAGCGCAGGTGGGGCAAGTTCGCCTCGGAGATCCGCGACCCGATCCAGGGCCGCCGCCTCTGGCTCGGCACCTTCGACACCGCCGAGGAGGCCGCTGCTGCCTACGACGCTGCCAAGATCCGCATCAGCGGGAGCCGCCGCCCGGCCGATGCTGCCACCGGCTGCTTCCCTTTCTCCTTCCCGCCGCCGGAGCCTGCTAAGCCGACCGTCCTTCGGCTTCCCATGCCGCAGCCTGCCAAGCCGACCATCCTGCGTCTTCCCATGCCACAGCCTGCCAAGCCAATTACCTCTCCGCCGCCGCCTCCTCCGCCTGAACCTGCCAAGCCGGCCATCTCGCCGCCTCCTCTGCCAGCTAAGCCGTTCGCCCTCCCGTTGAAGCTGAGGCTGAAGCTTTCCTTCAATCCACAGGTCAAGGACAAGGGTTGGAACTGGTGCTCTGCAGTTGATGTCAAGGAGGAGGAAGACTTGAACTGTGATGGCGAGGCCAAGGTTGGGGATGTGAGCATTGCAGGTGAGGTCAAGGTGGAGGGCGGGGGCTGTGCAGGCGAGGTCAAGGTGGAGGGTGGGGGCTGTGCAGATGGAACGAAGGAGGTCGGCGGTAGCTCTGAGGTTCAGGCGGTCAAGCCGATGTGGGCGATGATCACCGGGAAACGAAAGAAGCGGTCAGGCTGCGGCACCCGTGTCGGCGCCCTCCACGCCTCCTCCGTCTGCGTCGAGGAAGTTGGCGGGACCTGAGTGACGGTTCAACTATCCGCGTAATTACTATCGTTAGATCTTCTACTCTTCTGCCTAGCGTCGTCCGATCTTCTTTGGTATTGTGTAATTTTTGTCAAGTACTAAACTCTTTGATGTGCAAACTCATGACCATCCTGTGATATGATTGTGGATGATTTAATGTATATACACCCTTTAATATGGTCGATAGTCGATGCGGAGGATGCCACTTTGATGTGCAATGAAACTGATGTACTATAATATCCAAACTAAAATTCTTTATTGAGAATATATGTAGCTTTCATCTTGGATCAATATGAAAGTTAGTGGGAAACTATAGCAATCACTCCTGAAGTGGTAGTGGTTAAGAATTTGAGGTGGTCTTTTCTTTTCAGAATGATGGTCTTTGTGAATTCTTCTTGATAACAGATGTGCTTCTGCCAGTTAGATCAGCACTGTTAATTGATTTGTCTCATGTGTCCATGTCCAGGTTCAGTTATTTTCCTTTGTAAGCTCTGTTTTATGTCATGTCCTGGTGTTAAGTGTTAACATCACCATGGAATGACTATTATATCTCTTATTGAACGACTTGGTGGAATATGGATCTTGGTGACAGTAATGTTATGGCTGTAGAATTTGGCAATTTGCTTCATCCAGTTTTGTAGCTGAAATCTGCGGCATCTGTTGTTTCAATCTGATGCTGAATTTTAATATTTGTGGTTTGAGTTCAGATCTTCTCATTTTATCTACAGTTCTTCACATCTAAAAACACACACACACAGCCTTTTCTGCTGTGTTGGTGCACATGTATGTGGAACAATGCTCATTTTGGTAGAAAGATTTGGTGTCTTGCCGAACTTTGCCTAACAGTTCCGCTGCGGGCACAGAAAAATATTCTTGTGTGATCTTCTATCCTGCTTGTCTCATCAGTCTGGCCAACAAATCTCATGTTATCCGTCTGGGGGACTGAACAATTTCATCAATTGAAAAAGTTCAATTCTAATTGCCTGTACCTGGTGCAGTAACTTAGTTAGATTATGTTGATGAAGCTACAAGTACTGTAGCAGCACATGTGAGAGGAGTAGTCCAAGGTAGTAAGCACTCCCTCCGTCCTGCTATATAAAGCGTGTTTTGATTGGTCTGACAACGTTTTGACCACAGTTATTCTATTAGCACAAGGTTTATGTGATATAAAATCGCAATCAAAAGTTAAAGTAGTTACTTTTGATTGTGCCCTGGGCCAGAAGGTGTCCAGTGTTCTGCCTTCATATGATCATCACATGAAAACTTGAGCTGGGAGCCGTAAAGAAAAGGCTGGATACAAACATTCCTTCCAGCAAGTATTTATTCAAATGTCGTTCGATCTGTTTTAAAATTTGGACAGATCTAACCCATAGTCAAAAGTATGAAAACTTCTTAAGCCGACTTCTCCACTGAACTTCACGACCGATTCTTGTTTTCGCCGAGTATGTTCAAGGGGATAAAATTACATCTGCATATGCCCTCTGTATCTCCAAATGCCTCCCAGGTGATTCCTGGCAGCAGCATATGCCCCATCTATGATGCCCAAGCAGACACAAACATGCCTGACACCATAACATGCCTGGCGCCGCATGTGGGCTTTTGTATTCACTAGAAACAAGGAGTCCATTTTAGTAAGTATTCCCTCTGTCTGGATGTATAAAGCGTATTTTGATTGGTCAGACAGAGCTTTGTCCAACAGTTATTCTATTAATAGAAAGGTTATGTGATATAAAACCATCATCAAAAGCTCGGAACAAATAAAATGGCTGGATACAACAATTCCAGCAAGTATTTGCTCAAATGCGACTGGATATATAATGAAATTTACTCAAATGTGCTTACGAGTATTCTTCCCTATAACTGGTGTCAATTTGACAGCGTTTGGAAACTTCTTGAGCTGATTTTTTTTCACGGGACTATCACCAATTATCATTTTCGCTGAGTAATATTCAGATAGAATTCGGCAATTCCTTTCATACAGTTTTCGAGCTCAAATCGGCAGCCTCTATTGTTTCAATCTAATGCTGTTCTAGCAAGTGTGGTTGTAAGTTCAGTTATTCTGTTTTTACCTAGAAATCAAACATCTAGAAACGCACAGCCTTTTCTTTTGTGTTGGTGCACATTGAAGTGGGACATTGCTCATTTTGGTAGAAAGATTTGGAGTCTTGTCTGAACTTATGCCTAACTGTTTCGCGATGGTACCGTCAAATACTCCTTCCGTTCCATAATTCTTGTAGAGTACTCCCTCTGTAAACTAATATAAGAGCGTTTAGATCATTATTTTAGTGATCTAAACACTCTTATATTAGTTTACAGAGGGAGTACTTACTATTTTTGTGTGGTGTGTTAGTCAGTTACTCTGCTTGTCTCGCCGGTTTGGCCAGCAGATCTCATCTTATCGGTCTGAGGGCTGAACAATTTATCAACTGAAAAGGTTCAATCTAGTTGCTTGTACCGGTGCAACAACTTTGCTATGACCACTTGGGTGTTCTGTAGATGCAGCTGCAAGTACTGTAGCACCACATGTGGCCTATTCACTAGAAACAAGGAGTCCTGTTTAGTAAGTATTCCCCCTGTCCGGCTATATAAAGCGTATTTTGATTGGTCATACAGAGTTTTGTCCAACCATTATTATATTGATAGAGAAATTATGTGATATAAAATCATCCTCAAAGTAAGTAGTACTCCCTCCGTCTTATAATATAGGAACGTTTTTGACACTACACTAGTGTTAAAAACGTTCTTATATTATGAGGAAGTACTTTTGAGTTAGCGTGTGATCTTGAGGTGTCCCGGGCCAGAAGATGTTCAGTGTTCACCTTGATGGTCACAGGAAAGGTAAGCTCAAGCTGGGAGCATAAGAAAGAGCTGGATCACAACAACTGCAGCTAGATCTATCTTAAATTTTGAACAATCCACTCATAGTCCTATGTTTGAAAGCTTAGGCTGAATTTCCCAGACTTCGCAACCAATTCTCGTTTTCGCCAAGTACATTTGAGGTATAACATTAATCTGCATGTGCCTCTGTATCTTCAAAACAATAATACAGAATTATGGCGGCTAACGTCTCCCACTTGATTCCCACTTTCCCAGCAGCATTAGCTCATCTATGATGCCAAGCAGCTGAACCAAAAACTTCTACAAATTCATACAGTTCTCCAGTGTAAACCGCAGCGGTCAGTGGACACTGATGACATTAAAAACTGGATTGTTACATGGTTGACCTGAAACCTCCGCGACCGAACCGAACACCATAACTCCATAAGGCACAAGACACTGGTACTATATACAAATAAAATAGTATCGCTCGTAAAATGGTAATAGTTAAGAATTTGAGATGGTCTTTCTTTTTAGAATGATGATGGTCTTTGTGAATTCTTATGTGCTTCTGCCAGTTAGTTGAGTACTGTTAGATGATTTGTCTTATGTAAGCTCTGCCATGTCCAGATTCAGAACAGATGTGCTTCTGCCTTGTCCAGATTCAGTTATTTCCAGTTAGGCCTCTGTAAGCTATGTTTTATCTTCTATGTCATGTCCTGGTGTTTAACATCACCATGACATGACTATATATATATCTCTAATTCAATGACTTTGTAGAATACGAATCTTTGATCCAGTTTTCTTAAGTTCAGATGTGCAGCTGAAGTCAGTAGATGGTGGCATCTATTGTTTCAATCTGATGCTGTCCTAATATTTGTGGTTTTCTTAAGTTCAGATGTTCTCATTTTACCAACTTTTGTGTTGTGTTGGTGCATATGGATTGATGTTGGACCCTGTGTCGAACTTATGTCTAAACTGTTCTGCTACTGGAGTCACTTATTTCTGTGTGATGGTTATTCTGCTTGTCTCACCAATATGGCTATCTGACAATGCTCATCTCTCGTCAATGTGAGGGGCTGAACAATTGTGTAATCGCTTGTATTTGTATGATAACTTTGTTATGACTACTGATGCAGCTGCAAATACTTACTAGAAATAAAGAATCCAATTTAGTAAGTACTTCCTCTGTCAAGATATATAATTATATATACAGCATATTTTGATTGCTCAGGCAAAGTTTTGACCAACAATTATGCTATTATTATGCTATGGTTTATGTGATGCAAAAATCGCAACAACAACAAAAATATACTTCCGTATACGAATTAAACGGCAGTTTTTCCCGTAACTGTTAGATCAATATACTAAACATGATCTCGAGAAGATCACCCGGTAGCAACTCGACATGCCATAGAACGATGCCGTTTTAGTTTGTGTGTTCATCAAGTTCTGATGTTCTTCTTTAACTACAAAATTGCCATAGAAGGATGCTGGAGTCTGCCCAACTTGTGCCTAACTGTTTTGGCTTCACCCGGTCGTGTTACCTCTCAGAGGGACTGGACAATTTCATCAACAGAAAAAGTTTGTGCCGGTACAATAATTGTCATGAGTACTGGATGTTATGCAGCTACAATTACTTTCTATTACTGTAGCAGCACATGTGGTTAATTCACTAGGAATAATGAATCCAATTTAGTAAGTACTCCTTCAGTCCCAATATATAGAGCGTATTTTGATTGGTCAGGAGTTGTGTCATGTCATGGTGTTAACATCAATTTTGTTGATTATAATTTGCTCCGTCAATTTTGTAGCTGAAGATAGTGGCATCTATAGCTTCAATGTGATACTGTTCTAATATGTGTGGTCCTATGTTCTGATGTTCTCTTCTATCTATTTTTTTTATTTTGACAATTCTAACATCTAGAAACACACAGACTTTTCTTTTGTACTGGTGCACATGGAAGTGAAAAATATATACTCATTTTGATAGAAAGATTTGAAGTCCTGTCGAAGTTATGCCCAACTGTTTTGTGTGGTGTGTTATTCTGCCTTGATAATGCTAGGCGTGCACTTAGGTGAGATAGGGCTCGGCAGTGGCAAAAATCACAATTAACGTCTAGCGCTTTTTCCCCCCCTCGCTACTCTCAAGAGTTCTATGGATGCAGCTACAACTACTGTAACACCACACACATGTGGACATAGAAACTGTATTTTGATCGTCCAGATAATGTTTTGACCAACAAGTACTCCCTCTGGATACAACCATTCGGATAAGTATTTACTCAGATGCCACCAGTATTCCCTCTGGATACAACCATTTCAGATGTGGAACAATGCTCGTTTTGGTAGTAGAAAGATTTGGAGTCCTGTCCAACTTACTCCCTCCGTTCGGAATTACTTGTCTCGGAAATGGATGTATCTAGAACTAAAATACGTCTAGATACATCCATTTCTGCGACAAGTAATTCCGAACGGAGGGAGTACTAACAAAGCCATGTTTATCAGTCTGAGGGGCTGAACAATTTATCAACCGAAGAAGTTCAATCTAGTTGCTTGCACCGGTGCAGTAACTTTTTCACCACCGATGCAGCAACAGAGTGCTGTAGAACCCACATGTCGACTACTCAGTAGAAATCAGGAATTCAATCTACTCCCTCCGTTCCGATTTACTCGTCGTGGTTTTAGTTCAAATTTGAACTAAAACCACGACAAGTAAATCGGAACGGAGGGAGTAGTAAGTATTCCCTCTGCCCGGCTATGTAAAGCATATTTGATTGTTCGGACTCAGACAGAGTTTTATCCAACAATTATTTCCATTAACATAAACCTTTATGATATATGAAGTTACAGTAAAAAGTTTTTATGAATGCAAATTCAGCGCGTGATCTTGAGGTGTCCGGCGTTCACCGTCATGGTCACGGGAAAGGCAAGCTGGAAACAAAAGGAAAGCTGGATACAACAATTCCAGCAATTATTTACTCAAATGCGACAGATCTAGTATCTTATAATTTCAAGAGTCCTAACTCACAGTTCAATGTTTGAAAACTTCTTAGGCTGATCTTTCTCACAGGATTCGCAGTCAATTCTCGTTTTTACCGAGCATGTTCAATGCATAACATAACGCCTGCATATGTATCTTATCTTCAATCAAAACGGTAATATGGCATTACCACGGTAAATGTCGCCCAGGTGATACCCCACACCAACATAGCCCATCTATGATGCCAGGCAGAGACAAGCAAACATGCCTGAACCCAGAATTGTCATGAATCCATATAGTTCTCTAATAACAGTATAAACCACCATGATCATCCACGAACACTTACGGAATTCAAAAGTTCCGAGACCGAACCAAACACTTTAAGGCACAAGCTGATGATCCTTAGACCTTAAATGAGATATGTAGCTTTCATCTTGGATCGAAATGAAAGTTAGTGGGGAAATTTGGTGATCACTCCTGTGAAGTGGTAGTAGTTAAGAATTTGAGATGGTCTTTCTTTTTAGAAAGAAGGATGGTCTTTTTGAATTCTTCTTGAGAACAAATGTGCTTCTGCCAGTTACATCAGTATTGTTAAATGATTTTTTGTCTGATGTGTCCATGTCCAGATTCAGTTAGGCTTCTGTTAGCTCTGTTCTATGACATGTCCTACCATGGCATGACTATATCTCTCATTGAATGACTTGGTGGCATATGAACCTCGATGACAGTAATGTTATGATAGTAGAATTCGGCCATTTTCTATATCCAGTTACATGTTTCAACATGGCGCAGTTATAATGTTTGTGGTTTCAAGTTGAGATACTCTACTTTTTAGAAACACACAACCTTTGCCTTTTGTGTTGGTGCACATGGATATGAATGGGGAAAATGTTCATTTTTGTAGAAAGATTTGAAGTTTTCAAACTTATGCGCAACTTTCGCTACGGCGCTGTCAAATATTTTCTTTTGCGTGTTATTCTACTTTTCTCACCAGGCTGGCTAACAAATCACATGACATACTAGTCTAAGGGGCTGAACAATTTATCAATCTGATATCTATTTGAACGCGACCACATCTTTCTTTCTTTCTTTAGTCCAATGTTTGAGTACCTCTTAAGCTGATTTTTCCACCGAATACATCTGGATATATGCATGTGATCTTCCAAACAACAATGATATAAACCTCACAAATGTCTCAGCAGCAACATCACATCTATAATGCCAAGCAGAGGAAAACAAACATGCCTTAACCCAAAATTACCATGAATTCATCATACAGTTCAACAATATAAAACCAGAACGATCCATGAACACTGATTTTGACATTAAAAACCAGACACTGACATCGTCGATTCAAAGCCTCCGCGGCCCGAACCAAACGCCACGACTCCACAAGGCACAAGCCGATGATCCTTATACCCTTTTTATTATTATCCGCGACTCCATAGTGCAGAAGGGTGGATAATATACAAGGAAGTTCCGACGCCTAACAGGGGGTGAAAAGGAAAACATGAAAGCTCACATACTCGGGCCTCTCTAGTCTGTCTGTCATGGAGATCACCTACCATCATAGCACCACATTACTAGGGTTAACAGTCAATTAACAAATAAAGCGAATGTTCTAGGACCTTACAGCAACCAAAGCTGGGCCGACCCACGGGCCCAGGACCACTACTACTTCCATTGTCCCAGCGGTTTCTCCTTGTCCGCAGGAGAGACCGCAGACTCATACTGACTCGTCTAGCGAAATGCAGGGCGTCGCTTCCTTCAAGTGCGCCCGCGGCAAACGTTGCCCGGAGACATGGCGTCCCCGTTGGGGGGCATAAGGCACCTGGACAATACCGGTAACGATGAGGGGGTGGCTCCTTCCCTACTGGCCTGTTTTCGCACGCTTCATACCACCGTTGCTGAATGGGGAGACGCTCCCTGGATGAGGGCTGTCCTCTCGCAGGGTTGAGTTTAGCATTGCCAGCTCCCTGAGCTGTTGCCTCTTGTAGATATCCTGTGTCTCATCCTGCACCAGAAACAAATATGGCTTTGTGAGTGAAGCATGTCCACAGTGCTGCCGTCCGTATACAACAAGCATTCTTGGACAAGCAAGCAGACATGGTATATATTTGCAATTGTAAACAAAAGTTCCAGATAACAAATGAGAAATGAAAATGGACTTCCACAAAATATATAGGGAAGCAATTGAGAGAGATCAAGAATTGGTAATAATACAAATTCAAGAAAAGATATATCTACTAGGTGGTGGCCACTAGCACTAGAGAAGGTGGAAGCAACATTTTTATACGTGATTTCTCACATTATCAATTATTCTTTTCTTAAAAAGCACTTTGATGATATTAAACCATAAAAAGGGCAATTTGGTATTTTATATGCTTTCTCCGAAAGCAAATATGTACTATGTGGGAAGATTAATGGAGTGCATATTAATCACTTACCACTGGCTTTAGCAGTTCTTCTAGAATTTCCTGTGCATGTCTCAATCTGGCATCAATAATATTGGCTGGGAACTCAGCCTCTATCAAGATATGAAGTTGTTCACTCAGATGCTCATAACCTGGCTTTCCTCGTAGCTTGTCCTCCTTGAAGAAATAAAGAAAATGCGTAAAACTTAAATCCTTAGCGAAGTAGGAGAAACACAAGGTCAAGAGGCAAAAAACCAAGCAATGGAAATTGGAAACTACAGGCATAAATAGCCAAACAGGAAAACAGATTTATGAGGAACAAAAAGAAAGTTGACAAGTAAAGTGGACAGAATAGAAATATATTGCATGTCGGTGTAAAAGTAAAGTTATCGTGAAGAAAAACTATTAGCTTGCAGTTACATAACCATGGACTAGAAAAAGGGTAGGGAGTTCCAGGAGAAAGTTAGAACACATAATCCAATGTGAACAGGCCGTGCAAGGCAAAACATGGCGATGGATGAGATCCCTAGAACTGGAAGACGATTCCAGTAAACTTACTCAACTTACCATGCAACCCAATTTGCAGACTTCAAAAAAATGTAAAATGGTAAAGCAAAATTAGATTGCTATAACTACATGTTGGCGGAATGATGACCAAATAACTGAAGAAGCACTAGTGAGTTAACTTAAGGGGGTGCAGATCAAACAATGCAAACTTTGGTTACCTTCCCTGGATCTTTGATAGAACCCTTTCCTCTGATGAAAACACGACAACCAGTAGATGCTTCTACCCGCTTTAGAGAATTACCTCTAGGTCCTAGAATACGCCCCACAAAATTGAACTGTCATGAAAGTAAAAATTATATCAGCAAAGGGATTGAAAATGGACCAAGCATCATCCTGTGTAAATTAAAATTGCACAAGTTAGCGGTAGCATACACTTGGATAAGAATCAACTGGGACCTCCAAGCGCAGAATCTTCTTCATGACATGAGAGCTAGGGCTTGGTGGCGCTCCTTGCCAATCCATACTGTTTCCTTGAGGAAAGCCTAATCTCTTTTGAATAGTTAAAAATGGCAAGCACAAACGATTCATCAGTATTGTTTCATGAAATAAAAATATTTGGAAGAATGTGCACAACATGAATAACAGACAATATTTCACACCAAAGAAACCCACATTTACATAGTATTATCAATTTATCATAGTATCATTTCACTATAACTTATGTATCTACAGGGTCCATTTTATAGATAATAATGGCTAACACTCCCACAGCGGAAGCATGTAGCTTCTGGAGTATAATAGTGCAGTAGTGCAATCTACTGGACTAGAAACATATTTTTATTTCTTGCTTAACAAATAAATAAATACATAATGAATGAGTGTGTACCTCCTGATGTAGTCCATTCCAAGGACTGAACCCATTGCCAGAGAGATTGGATCTTGGATTTGGTGAAGACATTGGACTAGGACTTCTGAATCGATGTCTATCAAAATCACTGAATCCAGGGTTGTGGGCAGAGTTTGATACCCGCATAATTTCTGAGTAACAAGAAGGTCAGGTGAGAATTTAGATCAATAGAAATGAATAAGCTATTGATTATAATCAGAATTTTGTACGTCAATATTAGGTTAATTTTCACAACCAAGACACGATATAATCATGCAATGGACAAACACCGACTGGCCAAAGACAGATATCAAAAAGCATATGCACATAGGAACCAGATCCAACATATTTGTATGATCACTCACAGTAGATCCATAGCACAAACCATTACTTTTCTCAATCCTCACAAAAACATCAAACATTCCTTAGATATACTTACATAGTATACATACAATATGCTGATGGCCACCGTATAGTTTGTTCTACAAGCTGGTCTAACCAAAAGACATTAGAGTGCGATGAAGTCGATGTAAATTTTGATCTAACACCACAAATTCAACAAAATAACTCTTGACGGCCTCACTGAAGATAGTGAATCCCTCAGGCTAATACGTGAAATAAAGAAAATCCTATAAATCATGGTCTAAGCATGTGTGCTGCCCGCAAAAAGACATACTCAAATGGTCTAAAAGTGTCTCCCATGGAAAGAGGCTGAGTATCAAGTGAAGTATTCCTATAAGCGGTCCAGTTTGCAAAGAACTTCATAATTATTACTCCCTCCGTCTTAAAATGAGTGCCTCAACTTTATACTAACTTTAGTACAAAGTTGTACTAAAGTTCAAAGTTGTACTAAAGTTGAGACACTTATTTTGGGACGGAGGGAGTGTATCAAAAGATGTTTATATGAAGTGAGGATGGAAATGAGTAAGGCTGCATGATATCTCAACACCTCTCTTGTTGATACCGGCATTGATTTGACAGTGACAAAGACAAACCTATGCGTATATACAAACACAAACTCAAATACTAAACATATGTGGATATACACTTGGACAATAATAGCATTGTCCGAGTGTATATACAATAAACGAAATTTAACACTGCTTTTTACAGTACATAGTACAGTTAAGATCGGCCCTAACTCAGAAATGAAGTTCTCGCCAAGAGAATGATGAGATGATCTGCTAAGACACCAGACAAGTTTCCAACAGCAATCCACCAGCATATGTCAGTCAAGAAGATTGATCTACCTCATTGCAAACATAGATTGCAACAGAGGATTGATCATCAAGACCACCAAGCAACAACATTATCGCGTATAACCGCAATCATCTAATCTCGCCGACGAACGAGAACATCGCAGTACAAATCGAAAACAGAGTGTCATCCAAGCAGTGAATGAACCAGATACCCTACAACCAGGCAGCAACAACCAATGCCATCTAATCTAAAGTGGGCGCTATCCAAGCCCTGCAGCCATGTATGTACTCCCCTGTCCATGGCTGCAGAGTAACACCACTCCCGTGCATAAGCAGAGCAAAGTCACATCAGCCTGCAGACAGAACAGTAAGGGGGGAGATCAGGAGATCTCACCTTGGCTCAGCAGCTTGCAGCATATGGGCAGCACCTGCATGAAAGGCCCCAGCTTCTGGTGCTCGGCGAGCAGCTCGGCCAAGTACTGGCTGCACAAAACCATTAATTACAGAGCAATCACATCACCATCCCCATTCATCCGTCAAGCAAACCCAACCAAACAGGAAAAAAAAGCAGCACACACGATAAATAAATAAAAAACCAATCTTTGCCACCACGAATTGGCCAAGAAACAAGCAAAAGAAACCAGGAGAAATCCGCGCGCCGCCTCTACCTATCGACATCTGGGTTGCTTCTAATCTGGGGGGAGAGGTTCCTGGAAGGGGAGAAGCCCTGTTGGCCGTACAGCCCGGACATGGCGGCGGCGGCGACGGCCGCTCCCGCTCCGGAGAGGCGGAGGCACAGGGCGCCGCAGCCGAGGCCGAGGCCGAGGCGGGGTGGTGGCGGTGGTGTGTGGGTGGGGTGGCAGGGGGAGGAGAGGTGGAAAGGCTCGCTGCTTTAGGGTGCGTGCAGCCTGCAGCGGCAGCAGCCAGCAGCGTGTAGGGGGGGAGAGAGGGGTGGGGGTGGGGGGCTGCCGCTGTGGAACCCTTTTCTTCTCGCTCTGTCTGGAGCTGGCCTCGCCCGCTGCTAGGTTGCAACGCGCCAGCAGGGCACCCCGTTTGGAAAGGCTTTTATCAAAAGCCACAATTTTCTCGCAGCAATAAAATGGGGAGAAGAAAATTGAAAATATGGCTGTGTTTTCGGTTTTTTGTGAGTCACATCCTGTCTGTGTCTGTGTCTGGACTGTGCATGACAACACCAAGTTTTTTGTGGTTTATGCGTAAACCGTTTTTATTCTTTCGGCGAAAGGTCCAGGCGGTGCAGCTGTCGCCACACGTTTCGTAATTTGTTTTCGTCGTATCGATGGACTTATTTTCAACATAATACCATTGAAAAAAAATGGTTCTCCATTATATTTTAAATCAACATCATTGTTTTAATAGACACCGGTAGTTTTGTGGTTCATTCGGAATTCATTTTCTCCTTTAAAAGGTATGCGGAATCGTCTGGGTGGTGTAGCCACTTCCACGTGCATCGCAATATGTCTTCGGCACGGCAACAAATCACTCCCATGATGTAAAGATAGAAACACACATATGTTTACCTATCTACTCTTGATTTTTGCTAGTTTTCCTATAGGAAATTGTGTTGTTGCTATTTTAATAGATCACACCTGAAAACAATATATTTTGCATTTAGTATTTTGGTTATTTTGCCACCATGTGCGAAGATTTTGTATTTCATATGTATAGTTTACGAGTTCCTATGGAAGAATGACACACAATATATACATGATTACAGCTACATGCATGTGTGAATTTTTCAAACATATAAAACTCTTGTTACATAAAAAAAAAAAGAATTAGTCAATGTGGCACATAGACTTGCCATCCCAGGGAAAATGACGCCTTTCCGTAATATCACTCCTTTCTTGTGGATATGGTTGCAGAAGCTTATTGATCACAACCAATATGATTAAAATATAATTATGTTGCCTATTTAATAAATACCCTCAAAAAAGGATTTTCTTGAGTTTATCATGGTTATCACTCATTAAATATTTTAACGCGTAGAATCACATCCTTTTTTAAATATATCTAGAGTGCTAATGTCCAGCCTGTATTTCCCTACAAACCCCTTTGAGGCAAATGTATGCAACAACCAAAATCTACTAATTAATTCCCTGCAATAAATCTACTAATTAATTTCCTTTATTAGTGCAGGAGAGTAAAATGTGGTTGCCTAGGTGTCAACAGCTGAAACCCTATTGTTTTAATGTGCTAAAAAAATCTAAAAGAAAAGAAATAATTAGCACCTAATAAACATGAGGCACATGTTAGTGCCCCCCCCCCCCTCCCTCTCAAGTGTGGTGATCGAAATACCTGGCAAATTTGGGCAAGCCAAAATCCCCATGTCACACTCTTTCTTCCAAACTGTCCATTTCGTCACCGGAGCCAATTCCAAATCCAGCCTTTTCTCTATTCCCCCACAAACCTAAATTGAACTCCCCATCCAATATGCAGGTGGCTCTTTTATTATCTCCCAAAAAATATTTGGCTTTCACGCATTTAGTGGGCATGACCCCCTTAGGGCTTGTTCGGTTGGAGGGGATTCGAAGGGGATTGGAGTGGATTGGGGGAGGATTAGACCCCCTACAAGTCAAAATCCCCCTCAATCCCCTCCAAACCTCTCCAGGAGAGGTTTAACCAAACAAGGCCTTAGTGATCAAGACCGTACACAAATACAAGTAAAAAAATACATATGTAGTAGCCCACATACATAAATAGGTCTATGCATTTGTCCAAGCACGTGACAGGGACGCCTTCTAATCACTGTTTCAGCTGATAATCTTGTGTGCAGCAGATGCCCACGAATTCGCTCCATCCGTCCATCCACCGGTATTTGGTGGTGCTGCTGTTCCCCGTATGGGATCGTCGGTAGTTGAGTTGGTTTGTGCAAAACATGGCCGTCGCCGTCTGTCAGCGCACGAGCTGGAGCAAGCTCGGCCTTATCGGCAACATACGTGTTCGAGCTAGCCGTCGTGTGGCGGGTGCCGTTTGTATACATCGTAATTACGAACGACCGACGATGGATTGCATTGCATTGCACCGACCCAACGCGAACAAACTAGAAAAATAACCGGAGAATTAATGGGACGGTGTTTGTGTAGAATAAAACAAGGTGTCGTATTCGATTTTGGTAGGCCCGCTCTCTCGAATGCGGTGGACGAAAACCCGTGGTAATCATCGGAGACTTTTGCTCGGGACACACGAGGGTTTATATGTGTGTTGTTGAAAGTGAATGTTTTTTTAACTAGAGCTGCTCACAAACATGTACATATGAACGCACGCACAGAGACGCACCCTACCCTATGAAAATAGTCTTTTCGCTAGAATTTCCTAGATTTCAATAAGTCCAGGAATACAGTGAGAAGAAAAAACTCCACGGATAGTTTACATGCTCCATGTGTCCAATAAGGAGTACAAATTAGATGCCTCATCCCTCATGAATCATGAAAGTGCCCTTCCCGCGAGCTCATATGCATCCTCGATGTTTTTTTTTTTCAAAACTATGACTTAATTTGTAGCAATTTCGGAAACTATAGCACCGAATACAAAAAAAATCAAAACTATCACTCTATCGGCCACGGGTTGGCCGAAAAGTGTGTTTTCGGCCAGTGTTAGGCCGAAGTGGGCTTTTTGGCCTTGCATTGACCGAAAAAGGGCTTACCTGGGCCGAAAAGACATTTTTGGTCAGTGGTTGGCCCAAAAAGGGCTTACCTGGGCCGAAAAGACATTTTTGGTCAGTGGTAGGCCGAAAAGTACTTTTTGGTCACCAGTAGGCCGAAAAGTACTTTTTGGCCAACAGTAGGCCGAAAAGTCCCTGGGGCCCACCTTTTCATGTTAACGAATGGCCGAAGCTGCATGGCCGCACTCTTCGGCTTATGTTAGGCCGAAAAGTATTTTTTTGTTTCTTCTCATAAATACTGTACAATCATTGCCCGTCTTAGACATTGCAAAAATATAGTTTCGCGCAACCTTTTACCTCATTATTTTCCCGCCAACTCCTTCCCACGAGGATGATGCTTCGTTGGTGGTGGAGTTTGAAACACTGTCTGAGAGAAGGCATAAGTGTTTGCATCTTGGTCATCATCCTCGCTGTCGCCCTCAAAGAACGAAGCACCACCACTAAGCATCGGCGACTGCACTGAATGCATGAACGGTTGCGACTGGTTGCCGCCTCGTGAGAAGGAGTTGGCAGGAAAATAATGAGGTAAAGGGTTGCGTAAAACTATATTTTTGCAATGTCTATGACGGGCAATGATTGCACAGTATTTATGAGATAAAACTAAAAAAAATACTTTTCGGCCTAACATAAGCCCAAGAGTGCAGTCATGCAGCTTCGGTCGTTCGTTAACGTGAAAAGGTGGGGCCCAGGGACTTTTCGGCCTACCATTGGCCAAAAAGTACTTTTCGGCCTACCGCTGATAAAAAAGGTCTTTTCAGCCCAGACAAGCCCCTTTTCGGCCCATGAAAGGCCGAAAAGCCCACTTTGGCCTAACCCTGGCTGAAAACGTACTTTTCGGCCAACGGGTGGCCGACAGGGTGATAGTTTTGATTTTTTTTGCATTCGGTGCTATACTTTCCAAAATTGCTACAAATTAAGTCATAGTTTTGAAAAAAAATCTCCTCGATGGACAGTAAATTTAACAAAAATATTAAACAAGATCAAAAAATCTGATTTTTTTTTTGTCAACAAACATTGACCAATGTTCTACATGCATGCAAAGTTTCATGGATAAAAGATGTTTGACACGCTCTCTAAAAGGCAAAATCAATGCTCCAAAGTGCTTTTAAAAACAAGCTTTTGGAGCATCAATTTTGTATTTTAGGAAGCATTTTGGAATATTATTTCTTCATAAAAAATTCACATATGTTGATGTTTGTTCCCAAAAATTCAGATTTTTTCAATCTTTTCAGATTTTACTGTTTGTACGGAGCATATGAGCTCGCGAGCACAAACTTCATGTCCTACAATAAGATAATGTGTCACCTTTGAAAGAACATACGGCGCCCCTATGTTTGGTTTTGGTAATTGATGACAATCTTTATGGAGTAATGGTTGTCTTGAGTTATATTTGAATGATTTCTCCATAGGCTTTTCTTGAAGTTCATATGTTGGTTTCAAGGAGTTTATCTGTTGTCCAATGTGCTATTTAAGGAATTATATAAAGTTTGGTCATGATACATGGTTGATCAAGACTAAGTCAAGAGTGAATCAAGTTGATCAACACACAAAGCACATAAGATGTATCGAGAGGGACCAAGTGATCCCATGGTATGGTAATCATTGTCCATTACGCTTTGTGTACTAACCCATGATCTACGTGAGAGTTTTATGTGGGGTTAGGTATGTTTCCATGGGCATGCGTCAAGAGAAAGACATCGTACAACCCATGGAGAGGATGACATCAAGTGGTGATTGTCATCAAGATTGCGGTGTGCAAGTACAAGTGAAGCATTACAAAGAGATCATGCTTGAAGCTTGTCGTCCACTGTGGCGACAATGGACTTGTGAAGATGTGCCAAATAATAGCTCACCCATAGTGCAGTATGAGGGAGCAATCTACTAGTCTTCACCGAGCCAAAGCAATCAAGAAAGGTGGTCCATCTTGAGGAGGACAAGATCGTCATCATCTACCTCAAGTGGATTGTGCGCAAGGCAAAGGTTTGCCCTTGATATGTTTTCTATTTTACCGGTCTCATGGTGGTAGTTGGGAGACCGGGTTATAGGATTGATTACCGTACTATCAAGGGGGGCTCTCAAGTGAGTAGCTTGATCATATCGTTCGTAGAGAGCTCAAACCATTGCATGCTTGCATCATCTTTCTTGTTTCTTGTTTGGTTTTTCTCCTTGTGAGATTTGGAGCTCTTGGTCATCCTCATGACAAGCTCGAGTTCATCGAAAACATAGTTCACTTGCATCTTCTATGATGTTTTCGATGTTAGAGGTTATGCCGGTTCTTCTCTGTTGGAGGTTTCACTCCTCTATATCTTAGGCATACCTCCCCTACCTCTTCTTACTATAACTAATTGATGTTGTATGCTACTCGTCGTCATCTATCCACCAAGCTTGAATTTGCTCAATTCAGAGCTCATTTGCAGAAGTTGTGGCAGTTCAGGCTTTATTGCATCCTCTGTTTTCTCTGTTGTGTTCCTGAAAGCCTCAAGAAGTAGCACTGCTCTCTAAGCAGCAGTACCGCGGCCCTGTGCCGCTGCTTCTGAGGATGCGATTTTTCTGTGTCGTATTTCACGGTAGTAGAGCGGTCGTAGCGAGCGGTAGTACCTCTTATAAGTGGTACTACCTCTCCATCGAGCGGTACTACCTCTCTGGCAGAACCACAGCTCGTGTTTTTCTGTCTTGTTGGTCTGTTTTGACCATGCTAAGCGGTAGTACCGCTCCTCCGAGCGGTAGTACCGCTTGTGCACGATCTGAGTGCATAACGGTTGGATTCGGGGGTGCCTATAAAAGGGGATCTTCTTCCCCAATGAACCTTATCCTTTGAGCTCGTGTTTGCCCCCCATTGTTGACCTTCTTCGAGCTTGCTATCTCTCAATCCTTCCAATGATTCTTGCTAGTTCTTGAGGAAAAAGAGAGAGGAGATCTAGATCTACGTTTCCACCAATCACTTTCTTATCTATGTGAGGGGAACCCCATTGATCTAGATCTTGGAGTTCGTTGTGACGCCTCGAGACCAACGCGCCAGGTGTCAGCCAGCTATTTGTCGCCGTTGCCATGTCATCTGCTTGCGTGTCGCATCTTTTACTTGTCATCATGTGCATTGCATCATCATGTTTTCAAAACTTGCATCCGACCGAGCCCCCTCGTCCTTTCCGTTGTCCGTTCTGAGCCCAGACACACTCGCACGCGCCTGCGGCAACTCTGAATATTTATTTTATAAGTGGCCGGAAAACATTCTCGGAATGGGATGAAACTTGGCATGTGGCCTTATTATAGTGTAGACAGACCGCCCGCTAATTTTCGTCGCATTCGGAGCTCGTTTGATAGCCCAACCGTTAAACTATAGCGGCATTATAGCCGGATAAAATGTCGGACGTTTTCGGTCTTCGAAAACCCCGCCGGGCCTCTCTCTCTCTCTCTTCTCTCCTCTCAGCCCAATGCCTCTTCACAGCCACAATTAGCCCACCTAGGCCCAACCTAAACTCCCCTCGCGATCGGAGGGCTCCGAAAGCCCCCAAAACCCCCCTAGGCTCAAAATCCTAGCCATCCTACTATAAATGGACTTCCCCTAGTCCATTTCGGCTGTGAAGATCCGTCGGATCACGTTCATTGCGTCGTCTGTTATTTTCATCTGGTGCATCTCTCATCAAGTGGATTCGACCCTCTTATTCTTTGCAAGTTCAACCCTCAGTTCTTTTCAACCAACGGTGTTTTCCCCGTCCGAAGTGGACTTTTTTTCCCACCCGCCCACCCTTTTGCTTCTCGGAGTCGGAGTCCTTAATCGAGTATCCATCCTAATCGTGCGAAGTCTTTGCTTTCTTTCATCAATTGTTTCAACTGGTGAATTCTCATCTCGTTCGTCCTTCTTCATCTCTTTCTTTTCCGGTGGATTCAATTCAAGTTTTCGTTATTGATCTTATTCTTTTCCATTGCTCAAGTGTTTTCCCCTTCTCTCGTTCGCCTCTCACCATTTAATTGTTCCGGTATTCCAAAGACATCTCAGGAGATTAAGCTGTGTTCCAATTAATTCGAGGTTGTCACCTCATTCAAGTCTTTGAATCATTTCCGGTGCATCATCTCCTTTTGTCAATCAATTCTCAATGGTGTTTTCTTTTCGGTGGGCTCATAACCTGTAAGGGCATATTTCTCCCTGAGTAGTTTTGGTGATTGATGACAATGCATTTGCGGACTAATCGTGTGCTCTAAGCTCTTTCAGGAATATCTCACCTAGGCACAAGACGATTGTTTGCCCCTCGGATTCAATGGAAGACGGTGTTTCCTTTTTGCTCCCTTTCGGTGGCTTTAAGTAATAGGAAAGCCGTACTATTAAGAGGGGGTCCGCTTCGGAAAGGTTTGGGTGGAATCAACACGTACACATCTTACTCTCGCACCACCTTTCCTTTGCTTCTGTGGAGCTCCGGCCGTTTCTTCTCGTATATGCAAACCATGGCTTCCTACTTGTACATCTGCCTGGCAAGCGGTAGTACCGCTCTTATAAGCGGTAGTACCGCACAGCCACTCGGTAGTACCGCATCTGGCCACGGTAGTACCGCACCAGCGGTAGTACCACGTCTCTAGGACGGCAGTACCGTGTATCTGGTCCGGCACTGCACCAAGTACGGAAGTAGGCGCGGAAGTAATTTTTTACTTCCGCATCCTACGCGGTAGTACCGCTTGTGTCAAGCGGTAGTACCATGCCGTGTTTTGCTACTACCGTATTTCTGCGGATGAAGCTACGGATGTATTTTATTTCGTCCGTGATTGTCCTCAGCCTGCTTGTCTCTGCCTTGCGGTAGTACCGCAAGGGCGAGCGGTAGTACCGCTCAGGCAGTACTACCGCTTGTATGCGTTCGCAACAGAGTACATTCTGGCTAGTACTGCTCCAGTGGTAGTACCGCACCCAGAGCGGTACTACCGCTGGCCAAGCGGTAGTACCGCAACTTACGTGCGGTAGTACCGCTCTCTGCGGGCAGAAATGTGAGATAACGGTTGGATTTGTTCTCCCACTATATATAGGGAGTCTTCTTCCCCAAGAAGACTTACCTCTTCCACCCTAAAGCTCCATTGTTGCTCAAAGCTCCATTTCCTCCCGATCTCTCTCCCTAGCCAATCAAACTTGTTGATTTCCTCGGGAGAGCTTGAGGAGGCATCGATCTACACTTCCACCAAGAGATATTTGATTCCCCCCACTAATCAACGCTCTAACTATGTAGTTGTGCAAGATGAGGCCGATGAGTTTGCTATGATCGAAGAAGAAGATCCTCGTGAACTCTATCGAAGGTTAACCACTCTTGCGGTCTCTCTTCGAGATCATGGGAGTAAGGACACGGATGACAATTGGATCAAGCGCAAGTTTCTCAAGGCCATGATGCCCTATCATAAGGCCATGTCCTCCGTCATCCGTCAAAGACCGGATTTCCACCACTTGTCATCAAATGAAGTGTTGGATGAATTTGTTGCCATGAGGATCTTGGACATGACCGCTGACAATGCGGTCTTAAGAGCTCAACGATCGAAGAAGCCTAACCTCGCCTTGAAGGCCAAGGCTTGTGTGGAAGAAGAAGAGGTGGAGGATGATGATGAGAGTAGCCCCGAGGACACCAAATATGCCTATCATGAGCACATGGCTCTTGCTTCACGGCAATTTTGGGGCAACAAGAAGAACACAAGACCCAACTTCAACAAGAATAACTCAAGTGGCAACAAGGGCAAGCAACGAGTGAGGACTTGCTTCAATTGTGGAAATGTTAGCCACTTTGTTGTTGATTGCCCATATGAGAAAAGAGAGGACTTTGGTGGCAAGCTTATCCGGAAGGACAAGGCCAAGTCTTATCCCAACAAGAACAACTTCAACAAGAAGACCCCTCCTAAAGGGTTTGTGGCCCAAGAAGACTATGTTGAGGATGATGATAATGATGAAGATGAAGAGGTGGTCACCATGGCCACAATTTCTATTGCTACTACTCCGCGCTCATCTCTCTTCAACTCGCCTAATGAGAACATCACCGCCAAGTGTCTCATGGCCAAGGCCTCCAACAAGGTAACCCAAAACATCAATATTACCATCACTTCTAATCCTTCATTGACGGATTGTATTGATGAGAGTGAGGGAACTAAGGAGGGAGAAAATGAATTTAAGGTGTTCATGAGCAAACTTAAGGGCAATCCCAAGAAGCACTTTGTTGCTCTCTTGGAACAACTCGGTGAGGCCAATGACATGATTGAGGCTCACGAGGAGACCATTACTAAAATGGAAGGACATAGTCGAGACTATGCCGATGAGATATTGGATCTCTCTAACGCCCTAGAGGAAGAGCGTGGTCTTCGTTTGGCTCTTGAGGAGTCACACAACGATGATCATGCTAAATTAAAGAAAGATCTTGATCATGCTTTAGTTGTCTCTCGTGTGCTTAATTCCGAGAAGGCAAAACTTGAGGTTGACCATGCCAAACTCAAGGAAGTGTTTGTCATACTCGACAAGGCTCACAAGGCCTTGAAAGGTATGCATGCTTCTCTCAAGGAGTCTCATGATCAACTCCAAGTTTCGCTAACCAAGGAAAAGGCTATCTTTCCTCGCATGGTATTAATTGATAATGCAAATGCTACTAACCCATGTTGCGAGCATGTGCATCTTGTGGAAGAAAATGCCGAGTTGAAGAAACAACTTGAGAAAGGCCTTGTGACATGCATACAAGGTGAGAAGAACCTCAACAATCTTTTGAGCAATCAAAAGGAGGTTGTGGCAAAGGAAGGAATTGGGTTTGTTCCTAAGCCCAAGAAGAAGAAGAATGACAAGACCAAGCTACCACCCCTCCCCGACAAACTTTTGTGAAAGAAGGAGAGGGCGCATCAAAGAAGAAGAAAACGGTGAAAGGTGGTGGTGTCAAGAAAAACTCCACCATACCATCAAACATGGCCGGCGACTTTAATCCTTCATATGTTTTATGTCGTGCTAGTGATGGTCATGTGTTTGCTAAATTTGTTGGTTCTTCTTATGAGTACATTGAATGGTCCATTTGGGTTCCTAAGACCCTTGTTACTAACCTCAAAGGACCCATTACCAAATGGGTACCTAAATCCAAGCATTTATCTCTTGTAGGGGTTTGCTTCCGGTGGGGGATCATGGTTGCTCGATAGTGGAGCCACAAATCATATGACCGGAAGCAAAGACTTGGTGGTGGACGTGCGTCTAGGTTCATCTATGGCCACCAACGTCGAATGGGGTGATGCTTCATCTTCTAAGGTATTGGGGCTTGGCAAGGTTGTTGTCTCTCATGATCTCACGATCGAGAAAGTCATGCTTGTTAAGTCCCTTGCATACAATTTACTTTCTGTTCGCCAACTTGCACTATGGGCTTTGCTACATTCTTTGATATTGATACCGTGGCCCTCTTGTGGAGCAAGACTCTTAAAGTAGCCTATGTTGGGCATGTCGAGAACGGTCTTTGTGTGGTTAACTTCTCGAAGCAACCCACTAAGATTGCGACATGCCTAATGGCTAAAGTTGATGTGGGATGGCTTCGGCATCGTCATTTGGCCCATGTCAATATGAGCTCTTTGCAAAGTCTTCTCAAGGGGGACCATGTCCATGGACTAACAAATGTTAGCTTTGCCAAAGATCGTGCTTGCAGGGCTTGCATTGAAGGAAAGTTACATGAGACGGCTCACCCTCCAAGGACTATCATCTATTCAAAAAGACCCCTAGAGCTCCTTCACATGGACCCCTTTGGGCCTCCATCTTTTGATAGTCTTGGGGGTAGAAAGTACTGCTTGGTGATTGTGGATGATTACTCAAGATACACCTGGGTATAATTCTTCAAGAAGAAGAGTGAGACCCAACAAACCATCATCAACTTTGCTAATGAAGCTCAACGACAACATGAAGCAAAGATTTTGATGATCAGAAGTGACAACGGCACCGAGTTCAAGAACTACACCTTGGATGAGTTTCTTAGTGATGAGGGGATCAAACATCAATATGCAGCTCCCTATACCCCTCAACAAAACGGTGTAGCGGAGAGAAAGAACCGGACTCTGATGGATGCGGCAAGGACCATGATGGCAGAATTCAAATCTCCATACAACTTTTGGGCCGAAGCCATCAACACCGCATGCCATGCATCAAATCGGCTCTATCTCCGCAAAGGCTTGAACAAGACTCCATATGAGATACTTACCGGTAACAAGCCCAATCTCAAGTACTTCCGGGTATTCGGGTGTAAGTGTTTCATTCTCAAGAAAGGTGTTCGCTTGTCTAAATTTGATTCTAGAGCTCATGAGGGCATATTTGTTGGTTATGCTACAAACTCTCATGCTTACCGTGTCCTCAACAAGTCCAATGGACTCATTGAGGAGACGAGTAACATAGAGTTTGATGAAAATAACGGCTCCCAAGTGGAGCAAAGTGGTACTTGTGATGTAGGTGATGAAATTCCTCCTCAAGCCATAAGAAGAATGGGTGTTGGATATATCCTACCCATTGAGGAACCCCTTGTGGCCGAAGGAGAAGGACAATGTTCCACTCAAGTGGAACCATCACCAACTCAAGACCCACACGCTTCCGAAGAACAAAGTGAAGGCCCTCAACCAGACGAACAAGGCCAAGTGCAAGATCAATCACAAGATGGTGGGGAGCCACCAAATGATGCACAAGGCCAAGTTCTTTACTACGAGCGAGATCAAGGTCAAGAGGAAGCTCAATATCAAGATCTAGCTCCTGACGGCGCTCAAGATAATCAACTCAGTGCTCCTCAGTTATCTCTTGAAGAGCAATTGGAGCGTCGTGCTGCAAAAGTTGCCTCCAGGCTTGCTTCCAGACAACATCACATGGAGAATATCCTAGGAAGCATCAAAAGGGGGGTAAGCACTCGTAGACAATTAGCAAACTATTGTGCTCATCAAGCTTTTGTCTACTGTGTTGAACCTCAGAAGGTTTATGAGGCGCTCGAAGATCCTGATTGGCTTAATGCCATGCATGAAGAACTCCATAACTTCGAGCGTAACAAAGTGTGGCGTCTGGTGCCAAGGCCAAAGGAGAACCATAATGTCATTGGAACCAAGTGGATCTTTAAGAACAAGCAAGATGCTCATGGCATAGTCATCCGCAACAAGGCACGTCTGGTGGCTCAAGGCTACTCCCAAGTCGAGGGTATCGACTACGGTGAAACCTTTGCCCCCATTGCTCGCCTTGAATCTATTCGTTTGTTGCTTGCCTATGCTTCCCATCATAACTTTAAGTTGCAACAAATGGATGTGAAAAGTGCATTTCTTAATGGTCCTATTAATGAGTTGGTGTATGTTAAACAACCCCCGGGGTTTGAGGATCCCAAGCTCCCCAATCACGTGTACCAACTCGATAAGGCACTCTATGGCCTTAAACAAGCCCCACGTGCGTGGTATGAGCATCTTACCGAGTTGTTACAAGATCGTGGGTTTGAAATTGGGAAAATCGACCCCACTCTTTTTACTAAGAAGGTCAAAGGGGAGTTGTTTGTTTGCCAACTATATGTTGATGATATTATCTTTGGTTCTCCTAAGAAAGCTTTCAATGATGAGTTCGCTGCACTCATGACCACACACTTTGAGATGTCCATGATGGGAGAGTTGAAGTACTTCCTTGGGTTTGAGATCAAGCAAAGAAGAGAAGGGATCTTCATCAAACAATCCAAGTATACTCAAGACATGCTCAAGAGGTTCAGTCTAAGTGATGTCAAGCCGGCTACTACTCCAATGCCAACCAAGTGCCAACTTGACATGGATCCCAATGGTAAAGCGGTGGATCAAAAGGTATATCGTTCTATGATTGGGTCCTTGCTTTACCTTTGTGCATCTAGGCCAGATATTATGTTGAGTGTGGGAATTTGTGCACGGTTTCAAGCCTCACCTAAGGAAAGTCACTTTGTGGCAGTCAAGCGAATCTTTCGATATTTGGCTGATATCCCAAACTTTGGCTTATGGTATCCAAGAGGAGCAAACTTCAACCTTGTAGGTTTCTCTGATTCGGATTGGGCGGGAGACAAAGTGGATAGGAAGTCCACTTCCGGAGGGTGCCAATTCCTTGGTTGCTCTCTCGTTAGTTGGTCTTCCAAAAAGCAAAGTTGTGTGTCTCTCTCGTCCACCGAAGCTGAGTATGTGGCAGCTGGCAGTTGGTGTGCTCAACTCTTATGGATGAGGCAAACTTTAAAGGATTACGGTGTCACTTGTGACAAAGTGCCTCTTTGGTGTGACAATGAAAGTGCCATCAAGATTTCTCTCAACCCTGTGCAACATTTCAAGACGAAGCATATAGAGATTCGGTATCACTTCATCCGGGATCATATAAGGCAAGGAGAGATCGAGCTTCACTATGTCAACACTCATGATAACCTTGCAGATATCTTCACGAAGCCGTTGGATGAAGCAACATTTCGCGAGTTAAGGCATGAGCTAAATATCATCGATTTGAGCAACGTGGCTTGAGACTTTGCACACACCCCTCACACTCAATATAGTTATCTTGTCTAGATGTAGGCATGGACATAGGGGGAGTATTGTTCTCTCAGTGAGCTATTCCTCCCCCCATTATGCATAAATTGATCAAGTCTTTGTCATTTGCCATATTTAGATGGTTTAAGTGCTTCAAGACGAGTATTGTCATGGGCCCAAGGATTGTTCTTTGCGGTGCCATACCAAATAACTCAAACATAGGTGGCCTCGGCCACCGACCTCCTCGTTAGAGTAGTGTTTTTTCCTTGCGTGTGCGTTTCTTTGTTTTTCTTCTCTCCTTTGCTAAAAGCCACTTGTCGAAACGTGCAAGTTCTTGGAGAAGCGGTACAACCGTGCACAGTCACGGTACTACCGCAAAAGAGACTACGGTACTACCGCAAGTCCAGCACGGCAGTATTTTTTTTACTGCCGCTGGTAGAGCGGTACTACCGCGTAACGTGCGGTACTTCCGCCCAAGCGGTACTACCGCGATGACAGCGGTACTTGATGGCTTCTCGCCCCTCGTTGGTTACCCCAAGTGGAAGGTTTGAGATGTAGCGTAACAACAAGTTTCCCTTGGCAAAGATACCAAGGATCGAATCCCGTGAGACTCCGAGGGTCGACAAGTAGGTGTCAACTGCTAACGGCGCCAGATACTCAGCGGTTGACAGGACCTGCACACAGATACAAATAGCTTTGCTCCCAACGAGTACAGAGAGGTTGTCAATCCCTCCGGCCTTGCTGTTTACAAAGGATCAAACACAAGAGGTAATAATGATAGCTACGACTGCAACTAGGGAATAAAAATAGGAAGTAAATATAAGGTGTGATCAGTGGTGGTAATATGGACCGGGGTCCCATGATGTTCACTAGTGATGTCTCTCTCCCAAAAGACGATAAAACAGCTAAGCGAGGTAAACAAATTACAGCTGGGCAATTGACAGGATTATGTGCGCAAACCAATGCTAACTTTGCTGTAAAGAAAGGTAGAGGCTCAAAAGCATGGGCGGTACGCCAAGGCAAGTAGACCGAAATCCATCTGCATCTACTACTAATCATCCACCTTGAGATATCTATCCAGAACATCTCGCTGGTATTAAGTTGCGAGTCCCACCCAAAGTGTAAACTCAAAGCAACAGACAACTGCATTAAAAGAACTTTGCGTAAAGTAAACAATCCTTGCACCCGCAAGTACAAGCACCGTTGTTTTCCCCCTTGTGGCAACAGCACATCCCCTAGACTCATGTTTCTGTCACTCAAGCTAGTCATCAGGGGGCATGAACCCACAATCAAGCATAACGTTCCCTCTTGGAGTTACTACCTACTACTTGGATAAAGCAATAAACAGCAACGGAGAACATGCAAGAATTACTCAAGAACTAAAATATAAAAGAGGTGAATCAAATATATTACTCACACACAATCTGAACATAATCTCATAATCCATCGGATCCCAGCAAACTCAGCAGAGCAACAGCATAAAGATTACATATGTGCCTCGATCATGTAGGGCAGCTCACGAGGTCTAATCCATGAAGAACAAAGAGGGGAGGAGAACATCACATAGCTACTGGTCATGGACCCATGGTCCAAGGGGGACTACTCACAACTCATCCGGGAAGCGTCCATGGTGGTGGAGAAGCTCCCGGTGGTGGTTCTCCCCTCCGGCAGGGTGCCGGGAAGAGTTCTCCTGATGCTCCCGATCTTGGAAGCGTTGCGGCGGCGGAATAGAGGCGAGATCGCGAAAAAGGGTTCCGTCCTCGAGGGTTTCGGGACCCGAGGAATATATATGCGAAGGGGGGTCACCAGAGGCGGAGAGGGGGCCCCAGGCGCCCCCCCTGGGCGGCCAGGGGTGGGGCCGCCCCGGGTGGCCGCCTGGGCTGCCCCTGGCTCCCCTCTGGCCCCACTTTGGTTTTTCTCGAAGCTTCCTGTACGCTGATTTTTTCTGTATTTTTCCCGGAATTTTTGGAGCACTTTTAATATGGGGGAAATCTGAAATAGAAAAACAGCAGAAAACAAGAACTGGCACTGTGGTGCACTGAGTTAATAGGTTAGTCCAAATATGATCAAAAGTGTATGGAAGTGCATAAATATCATAGCAATATCACACAAAAGAGGCATGGAGCAAGCAGAAATTATAGATACGTTTTGGACGTATCAACATCCCCAAGCTTAATTCCTGCTCGTCCTCGAGTAGGTAAATGATAACAAGCATAATTTCTGTGGTGACATGCTACCAACCATATAAGAACTTTTTAAGTAAAGCAATCAAGGCATGTAATTCATTTCAAGTCATAACAAGCAAGAGTCTATATTAGCATTGTAACAAGTAACATAAGAACATAAAGGTGCAAGAGCTCTCGCTGTCCGTGACTCGAATGTCTCCAAATGGTGTTTGCGTGCAAGAAAGGGGATAGGGATATACGAGAGAGTAAAACATAGTTTTTATATTGTTGAGAACTTAATCTACTAAAGTTTCACACTTGGTCTTCTTTGGAATCTTATCTTGACTCATCCCCAGACCAACAGCCAGGTACAAGTCAAAATGATCCACTCCCTTTCGATATTTTGAGCACTCATGCAATGGATGAGCGTAAGCAAGAACGTTAACACTTAGGATGGCAAAGAGATAAAAATGATGAAGGGGGAAGACAAAAAAGGTGTGAAAGGCTCACATCAATGAGGACAATCATCGGCGAGAGAAAGCCAAATGATAGATATGATGTGAGGAGTAGGGATTGCCATGCAATGGATGCACATATGAGCTAAGGTAAGCTCTCCAATGGAACTAGTGGGGGTGCATCCAACTTGCTTGCTCAAGAAGACCTAGAGCTCTTTTGAGGAGGCTCATCATTGGAATATACAAGCCAAGTTCTATAGTGTGAAGGTCCCCACATAGCTATATGCATGAATGATAATCTCTATGGAGTACAAGGTATAAGATGGAGTACGAGTGTGAATCTCTCAAAAGAATAGTAGTGTGCCCCCTTCTCTCTTTTTATTTCTTTTTCTTTTTTTTTTATATTTTTTTTGTGGCCTCCATGGCTCTTTCTATTTAACTCTCATTTGTCCTCTTTGGGATCTTTTGATTTTGTCCTCTTTGGGATCTTTTGATTTGTCCTCTTTGGGATCTTTCCCTCACTTTAGGGGCAACACTCTATGTATTACAAGAAGTATAGAAGATCTTTCACACTTTACAAAAGTACTCAACATAAAGAAAATGAAACTATCATGATGTATGCAAATGTATGCCTCTGCCAGTGTAGCAGGATATGCAATGATACTAGCGCATCATGTAGCAATGATTAGGGTAAGGCCCAACTAGCATGCGACTCATCGATCAAGCAAAAAGCATGTATGACATGAGGATCAAGTCATGAGAAGGTGGATGTTGCATGGCAATGTATCTCGGAAAGGCTATGGAAATGCCTTAATAGGTAGGTATGGTGGCTGTTTTGAGGAAGGATATAATGAGGCTTATGATGACAGAGCGTATCGTGCCAAGGATTTGGATGCACCGGCGAAGTATGCGCCAACTCTCGAGGTGAGAAAGGGCAATGCACGGTACCGAAGAGGCTAGAAAAATATGGATAGGTGGAAGTGTCAACTTTCGAAAACTCACATTAGTCCGAAGAACTCATGCACTTATTATCGATAACTCTCAATCTAATTAGGAGGTTCACAAAGAGACAAGTACCCCGAGGAGGTGTGTATGGGGGGTTTGGTTACCCTTGCGCATCCTCGACCCATGGTACGTGAGTGTACTCTAATATTCGATCCCTCCAAAGATTAGTGATCCATTTAGTAGCTAAAGTTCTCAACTGTTTTGTAGGTTTTCGAAAATAAACACGGATTGCCCAAAATACGACATCTATCACTAATAGGCTAAAGCTCTTGACACCAAAAGTTCAGACATTACTCATGGCAATACCTCAAAACTATTGCAAGTTACTACTAAAATTAAATAGCAACCTCAATTACCTACTTTAAGTTAAGACACACAACTCAGTGCAACAGGCAAACTCTCTTAACAAGATAATCATGAAAACTCAAGAGAGTTCAACAACCAACTAAACAAAAGCTCTTTAAAAATAAAAGCATGAAAACTAAGAGCTAAACATGACAGCAGCTATGGAAAGACAAAGAACACACACAGCAAAGATAAGCATGAAAATCCTATGTTGTGTTCTAGGTTGAAGTGGAGCGTGTTTCTCTACCACACAAAGAAAGCTGGGTTCTAACTTGTTATGAACAGCAAGCAAAGCTAATGAAAACTAAAAAGGAAACTAAGAGCAAGACGCTCCAAGCATAGCACATAACGCATGAAGTGATTAAAATATAGTGGAACGAAAGACGAACTGATAATTGTTGATGGAGAAGGGGATGCACGGGGGCATCCCCAAGCTTAGACGCTTGAGTCTTCTTGAACATTTCTTGGGGGTGCACGGGGGCATCCCCAAGCTTGAGCGTTTGACCCTCCTGGATCTTCTTTTATCATCTTCCCTCGCACACTTGAAAACTCCCTTCATACATAACTCATCATAATCCGATTGGCGAGGTTAGTACCCACAATAAAATAATTTTTCCCTACTGGAAATAAAGATAATCTTGAAGAGCTACTGTTTCTCAAGATTGCCAAAAGGTTTTTGCAAAGAAAAAGCAAGCTCAAGGTTTGCAAAACGAAGAAAAGGCAAAACAGGACAGAATCTGTGAAAAACAGACCAGCAGGTAGTAAATAATTTTTTTCGGGGCACTTCTGCAACTCAAATCAAAAAACTCAGAACAGACGCTCGAAAGCCAATTGTATAGCGCACGCTGTCAAAAAAATTCAGATCAAAAAGATGATCTGGTGATTTATACGAATTTTTCTGTCCAAGGACAGAATCTGTTTTCTAGACAGCACGTCACAACTTTTGAACTTTCTTGCAATCAGAGGCTAAACTTGGCACAAAGCTGAAAAGAAAAGATACAATGATGATGCTACTGTAGTAACAAACATCAAGACACAACAAAAGCAAAATAAAACCTAATTCGTTGTGGGCTGCCTCCCAAAAGCGCTTTCTTTTATGCCTTTAAGCTAGGCATGATGCAAAAAGAGAAGATCAAGTTTTATCAAGAGTAAGAGAATAGCTAGCCCGTGTAACGGACTCAAAAGGTAACTTAATATTCTTTCTAGGGAAGTGTTCCATCCCTTTCTTGAGAGGAAATTGGAATTTTATATTCCCCTCTTTCATGTCAATGATAGCACCAACGGTGCGAAGAAAAGGACGTCCCAAAATAATTGGACAAGAAGGTTCACATTCAATATCCATAATAGTAAAATCAACGGGAACATAATTGTCATTGACAATGATAAGAACATCGTCAATCTTCCCCAAAGGTTTCTTTACGGAAGAATCAACAAGACGAACACCAAAAGAACAAGGATCAAATGATTTCAATTTAAACATATCATACACTCTTTTGGGCATAACGGAGGTACTAGCTCCAACATCACATAAAGCATAGCAAGAGAAGTTATTCAACTTAATTTTAATCATAGGATCCCAACCATCTTCTAGATTTCTAGGTATGGAGGCTTCTACCCCAAGCTTCTCCTCCCTAGCTTTGATGAGAGCATTAGTGATATGCTCCGTGAAGGCAAGGTTAAGTGTGCTAGTGTGGAGATCTCTAGACATCTTGTGAAGAAAACTAATAACTTCAGAAAGGGTGCAATTAGCAAAATCAAGGTCACTACTATCAAGTAAAGTGGTAGTGGTGTCCTTTAGGCTCACTTGTTTGGTAGCTTCTATGGCCATGGGAGTTTCTTCTACGGTTGAGGTCATAGCATCACCATTAATAGGTCCAATGGGACTAGGAGTGCATTGGGTGCTAAGAGTTTGGATATCCTCAACAACTTGAATAGTAGCAACAGTGTGGTGGGTAGGAAGGCTCTTAATTCTATCTTCTTCCTCATTTTCTCTAGCCCATCTCTCTTTAAGTTTAGCCATCATCCTATTGTTTTCATTAATTTGCACTTGAATAGCATTCATAGGAGTGGTCTTCCTCTCCTCAAGAGGAGAAGTTCTAATTTTAAGCAACTCTACCTCATGGGCTAAATTGTCTACCTTCGAAGAGAGATTATCTAGTTTGTTTAGTTTTTCTTCTACACTCTTATTGAAGGCCTTTTGGGTAGTGATGAAGTCTTTAAGCATAATCTCTAGTTCAGAAGTGGAGTTCTTGGTGCTAGGATAAGCATTGTTGTTCCCATAGGAATTAGAGGGGAACGGTCTAGGGTTGCTACCAAAATTACTCCTATAAGCATTGTTATTGAAATTGTTTCTAGAGATAAAGTTCACATCTACTTGTTCTTGAGCAATCAAAGAATTTAAAGGAACATCATGAGGATCAATAGGAGATTGCTTGGAAAGTAGAGACATGATCAAGTCAACTTTTTCATTTAGGGAGGAAATCTCCTCGACAGAGTTTACCTTCCTACCTGTTGGAGCGCGTTCGGTGTGCCATTGGGAATAATTGGTCATCATCTCGTCGAGAAGCTTCGTGGCAGCACCAAGTGTAGTTCACATAAAGGTTCCTCCCGCGGCCGAATCTAACAAGTTCCGCGAGGTAAAGTTCAAGCCTGCATAAAAAGTTTGGATAACCATCCAAGTAGTCAAACCATGAGTAGGGCAGTTCTTGACAAGAGATTTCATGCGTTCCCAAGCTTGGGCAACGTGTTCATTATCCAATTGTTTAAAATTCATTATGTTACTCCTTAGTTGGATAATTTTAGCAGGGGGATAGTACTTCCCAATAAAGGCATCCTTGCACTTGTCCCAAGAATCTATACTATTTCTAGGCAAGGATTGAAACCAGATTTTAGCTCCTCCTCTCAAGGAGAAAGGAAAAAGCTTAAGCTTAACAATATCACTATCTACTTCTTTGTACTTTTGCATATCACAGTGTGACGCCCGAGACCGACGTTCCAGAAGCTTCCAGAAGAGTCCAGATGTTCCGGGTTGCCCGTGTGTTCCTTTTGTGTTTGTGTTTTTATTTTTTTTGCATTGCATCATATCATCATGCCATCATGTCATATTTTATTTTGCATCTCAACCTAAATAAATCATGTGGACTAAATCGAGGGAAGATGTCTTCTCTTTATAACATATAAAAGTCTCCTAATAATTATGGAGCTATATTAATAATCATTCCATTCCTCGGAATTACTCAAACACACTTGCATAATTCCCCATTGTCTTTTCACTTCGAGTTTCACCTTCTAAACCTTGTCTTAATTCTTTCCGTTATTTTCGAGGCTCCTCTAAAGTCTAGACTCCTTTTAATCTCCTTAAGGCAAGCTATTTTTTTTTTTTTAGTTTGCACTTCCCCTTTTGCCGGAACTATTTTGTGAGGTTGGTGTTTACTCCATAAAGCCTTTCAAAATGTTCCATCATTTCCCCC